>OX422208.1:462127641-462735141 GCA_949130495.1 Sambucus nigra | reverse complement strand
ACCACGACCTAAATAAAAGACGACACAACAAACGTAAACACGATTTTCTAAATTTTACACTCAATTAAATTAGAGACAATAGCTTGAATAAAAACAAGATTAACACAGTAAGACCTTGGGAATGAAAATTTCACCCTAAAGTTTGGGGTTAATTTCACATTTAGACCCAATGTGTGAGTGTTAGCAGTGATGCTTGAGGGACAATCATGGAGTGTGGTTTCGTTGATTTTGCGTGTGATTTTTTTTTTCATTTGAAATTCTCTTCTTTACTTTTCTTATAGGAATTTAATTTGTGTATTATAACTTTATTTTTTTTATTTTTTTATTTAATTTAAGGGTTAATAAAGTGTATGTTTTGTACGTATATTTTTTAAGGTTTAATTTTTTTAATTAAAAATTAGGGTAAATTACTTGTATCCCCATGAACTATCTCGAGTTTACAACTAACCCCCCCCATTTTATTTACCTAACAAACTCACCCCCTAAACTATCAACCGGTTGCAAATGAACCCAAAGAGGGTCTCGCTTTTGTAGCGCAAATTCACTAAAGTACCACTAGACTAGATATTTTATTAAGTGAAATTACCTTTATACCCTTATTAAAATATAAACATTTAAAAGCCCGGTACATCATCATGTCATGTTTCGTGTACCGTTTTGTCTTCAACATATAAGGATCTCATAAGCTATGAATGTATATATTTTTTATCCTTAAATTTTAGTATTGGGTGTTTTTGGATTATTTTATAAAAAATTTATTTGAGGTTGTTTTCATAAAAAGGTTTTAAAGAAAATTATCATTTTTGTGAATAGTCATTCGAACATGTTCAAATGAGATTAGTATATTTATTTAAATGACCCCTTTTCCATTTGAACGAGACCTTACAAAAAGTGCCACCTTAAAATATGTGTTTTCTATACAAAGGAGTGACATCAATTTTTAACGAGATATTTTGAAAAAAATATTTTTCTATTCATATCCTAGAGCCTCCAAAAATCTAGTTTCACCCAACTAGTTTAAGATCCAATTTTCATCTCCATATATGCTTTGAGATCTTGTTTTGTGCACCAAGGTTTACTCTTCATCTTATTTATAATTATTTTATGTGGTGGACTTTGTGCCTAGTTTGTTTAGATGTGGTGGAGTCCTTATTGTGTTGAGGTTTTCGAGCTTATCAGTGGATAATAAGGCATGTGTAAACTCACACGTTGTGGCAGCTTCGTGGGTGGACTCGTACGTGACACTGTGTAGAGGTATAGGAACGAAGATCCTTAAAGCTTGCGAGATTGTAAAGTTGATTGTGTAAATCTTATGTCATATCCTTTTATGATTCCGTACATAGTGAAATTTGCGTGGCTGGACTGTTCGAGATTTTTGTTATTATGGGTTTTCCTCATACATAGGGAGTTGTATGTGATTGATTTATTTTATCTTTCTATACTCACCTAGCTTCATGATTTAGGTTAAGATAAGATTAATTAATCATTTTAACATAACAATCGGTTAATTGGTACTAAGTTTAATTAAGAATGAATTTAAATAAAATTTCATTTATTTACGTGTCCATTTAAAACCCTTGAACTTAGGTGCACTTTCAAGTTGTATCTGAGTGGGTGCATTAAGTTTTTGTATTGATCCGTAGTTACTTGTTGTTTTAGGGTCATTTTTTTTTTATCTCTCCCCTTATATTTTGTTTGTTTCTCCCGACGGTCATCATAGTGATGTTGTACGATGTGTTTAGTAATGATGACAATTTTGATATTCGAGAGGATTTTAATGAGATTCATAATCCTGGAGAAAAATTAATTCGTTTCAATTTGAATTTTGCAAAAAGAGTTAATTTTCTTGAAAGATAATTTTTTTGCTTAAAGATGTAATTGTATGTTTGCAAACTTTTCAGACTCAAAGATATATCATTCGTGAAAAGCTTAAGGATGTGAAATGTGATTTTCAAATTTTATAAGTGTCTAAGAAATAGAGTGATGATAGATTCTGTATTTTAAAGAGAGAATTAGAGGACTCTAAGTAGTTTGAGACAAGAGTGAAAGATCGTGCCATGGAGGATAATGCTAAATTGGTAATAGGTTTAAAGGCATGTCAGAAGACTCCTATGGATAAGTTCTCTTACATCAAGACAGGGCGAGATAACCCTCTAGGAATGAATGAAAATATGAAGAAGTCCCTAAATATTGAAGAGACTAAATATTCTTTGGAGTTTACAGTTTTTAAGTTAAAAAATGAATTAGGAGACTCAAGTTACATTGGTGACGGCTTCAATGATTCAAATGCTTTCGCTACTAAATTCAAAACCCACGTTTGTTCACGAGTGTCAATTGTTGCCCAGGACATTAGAAAAAGTCAACCCATTAGTCATTTTCCTCTTGTTTACACATGTTCGCATTATGGTAAGAAAGTTCACCTTAGGATGTTTTGTAATGATATTATAAAATGTCGTAGGAAGTCTATATCGCATGTCACCATGGTTCCCAAAACTCAAGGCATTAAGTATTCATCTATTTGGGTTATAAAATTAGTTTTGGAGGCATTGGATGTTAAACTCATTGATTCTTGCATGATTGCACATGATTCTTCTCATGATATATCTTATGGATGATTTTATTTATATGTTTTTCATACACTATCTTTTGCTAGTTATATGATGGTTATCTTTTGTATTTTGATTTTTTTATTCATTTGGTCTTATTATAAAAAAAATAAAAAAGATTTTTATTTGTCTTTTGGATTTTCTTTTCAGGTAGTGTCATGGTTGAAAAAAAGTTTAAAAACTGCAAAATATTTTTATTTTTGCGTACTTTAGTTTTGCACATTTTTGGTGGCATATCAGTGCGTTTGAATCCACTTTGTTCCATGTATCCATGTGGCTAAGACGTTTGATCACTATTTTCAATGCTTAGGAATGTTCTTAATAATGCTTGTATGGAGTTGTTCGAAATTGATTTGCTTCGATAGATTCTCTTTATATATGCCTCTGCACACACTTTACACGACTCTTTTGTATTTGAACTTCAGATATTGCATGAGCTAAGTGGGGTGTAATCCTATTTATCTTGTCATTATACATATCTTTTTTACTACGGGAGATTTGTTCATGTAAAAACCATTGACTGTGAGTTTGTTAATTGATTGAAAATATGAGTGTGCACAAGAAATGGTTACGAAGGGAGAAATATTCCTTGCGTGAAATGTCACCTTTGGCAAGAGCCTAAAAGAAAAGAGAGGCAAAAGAAAAGATAAAATTGTCAAGCCAATAGTTTTGCACTGATCATTCAAAATTGATATCTTCAAAGAATATAAGAGAGAAAAATGATATTTATAATTTTTGAGGATGTTATGAATTAACGATGAATGGATTTGCACAATGAGTCCTAGTTAATTAATGTTTGATGCTACTGATTCGAGAATCATAAATTTTTTTAGGCCACTGTACATTGCGCTTGTTTTTTCATTATGAGTTCACTTTATTTGTCACTATGAGGCTAAATCTTAGTTTCATAAAGTTAGTGCGGTCAAATAAAACTTCTTAACCAGATCTTGAGTGATTGGGTCATAATTATTGTATTTATAGTTCACACCCCTTCATTCCGTTTACCACTTGTTTATTTAGACACATTTATGACATGCGAGTGTGAGAAGCCTATTGTGTTTAGCGCCTATTGTGTTGTTCATACCTATATATCTATGCATGCGTGTCATTGGTATCTTTTTCATATTTATATATGTAGTATCGTTTATTTTTTAGTCTTTGCATTTGCCTTTTCTCCATGTATGTCATATGTTATGTCTTAAGTTTCAAGTAGTTTCAAATTGGTATGCTTGATGATTATATTAGTATCTTATGCTTCAACTTTTCATCAATATTGGTATCAATTATTCATTGTTTTGATTAATTGTATTTATATTGCCAAGTTATTTTCATCATTGTTGGTTGTACTTTACACCACTGCATGATATACTTATTTTCACTTTCTTCTTCCCCATGTTTATTTAGGGAGAGAAATGGTTATATTGGGGATAAATAGTTCTATGATGCATTTTTATCTTTGTTTGTTCCTGACCCAAATAGGGGAGACATGGTATCCCAATATTTTTAGTCAGGAGGAGATTTTCACTTTAGGGGGAGACATCTTAACATACGGGGAGGTTGTTAGACAAAGGAGGAGGGTTTATTCTTACGTGGATTTATATTATCATTGCATTTGAAGGAATGTTTAAGTGTGAAGGTTTACAATGATGCGATGAAGTTTATAAAAGAGCAAAGCTACTCAACATGGGTCTGTCAAGTTCTGTACTTTTTTCCTTTTACAATTAAGGATTGAGTCTTTTAGATATCTTGAAGACCCATAGGTTTTTATTTTTTATTTTATCTCAAAATAAGCAAAGGAGGAGATTTATAAGGACACATTTCTAAAGCGAGTCAATTTATATGTTTTGACTTATTCCGTGCTTTGAAACACCTTTGAGTCATATTCTGAGACTTGTGCGTGTTTACCTTTCAAGCCTATGACTTGTTTTATTGAAGACCGTAGTTGCTAAGTTAATACGTTTACATCATTGTGTTATGTTTCGTGCCTCGTATGTGTGCAACATTTAAGGATATCACAAGCTATATATATATATATATATATATAGTTCCTTGGATTTTAATATTGGGTGTTGTTTTTTATTATTTTATAAAAAGTTTATTTGATATTTTTTTCATAAAAAGGTTTTAAAGAAAATTGTCCTTTTTATGAATAGTCATTGGAACGAGTTTTTAACTTTGTTCAAATGAAATTTCTAAGTTTGTTAGAACGAATATTTATGGTTGTTCTACGAGAATATGAAAGTCATTCAAATGACCTTGTAATGGGTATCAAACGATACTCTTTTGTTTACAGGATAAACTTCGATTGAATAAAGTTTGAATGAAATTCATGATGTTGTTCGACCGAATGTAAATGTCATTCACACGAGGTTAGTGTTTTCATTCGATCACAATCTCAAAAAATGTGCCACCACAGAAAACATATTTTCTATATAAGGGCGTATTGACATCAATTGTTAATGAGAGTTTTTGGCAAAATTGTTTTTCTATATAAGAGCGTCATGGCTTACGAGGGCGTCAAGTTGTTTGTATAAGTCTTTTGTCGTGTCCTTTTGTAATTACCTACATAGTAACATTTGTATGGCTAGGTCATCCACGATTTTTTCTATTGTGGGTTTTTCTCGTACATCGAGCACTGTGTGTAGTTGATTTAGTTCATCTTTCTATACTCACCTAGTTGTATGCTTTAGGTTAACAAAAAATTGGTTAATCATTTTAACACAACCATTGGTTAAATAGTGCTAAGTTTAATTAAATTTGATTTTTTTTTTAAATTTACATTTGTTTACTTGTCCATATTAAAATCATTGCACATAGTTGCACTTTCACTTCTCCATTCATGCTTCCTAACAAAAAGAGATATATCTCCGGTAGTGGATTTGTGAAGGATGGTGGTAGGTTTGTGAAGGGGTGGTAAAGTTTTTTTTACTAGGGCACCGATGGTATATTTTTACTAAGGCGGTACTGGATTTGTAAATGGAACACAGATGTAGGGTTTTATAGGTCATCAAAGGTGAGTTTACAAAGCAGCGGTAGGGGTTTGTGAGGAGGAGGCAAATGAGGGGTTTTTATAGGCCATTGGTGGTGAATTTGTGCAGGGGCATTGGTGGTTGTGGTTTGCGTGCGCACGCGCATGTGTGTGTGTGTGTGTGTGTGCGCGCGCGCGTGTGTGTGTGTGTGTGTGTGTGTGTGTGTGTGTGTGTGTGTGTGTGTGTGTGTGAGAGAGAGAGAGAGAGAGAGAGAGAGGAAAAAAAAGAAGAAAGTGGGAAATAGGGCATTTGAGTTTAGGGTATATTATTCAATTTGCAAACTCTTCAAATTTTAGTTAGTTTGTGCTCAAAAAATCATAAACTGGAATAATGGGTTTATATGCAACGGATTGATAGTTTAGGGAGTGAGTTTATTGGGTAAATTAAATGAGGGGGTGACCCGTAGAGTCAATGTGTCAATTATTTATTAGAAAATAAAGTATATATGCCACTTACGATGCAATTGAAGCATTTTCCATCATGTATTTTAACGGCACTTTTGTTGGATGGTTTTCATTACAACAACTTTCAAAATTCAAAGTTAAAATTATAGCTTCTGAAAGATCAAATGTAAAATTAATATTCACTTCAAACTTTAGGGATAAATTTGCATTTTTTTCCTAAGCAAATAAAGGTTGGTTGTAAATAAAATTCCATAAGATGGGGACCACATGTTTGGGGCAGAACATGATATTCTCCATGAGATATGGAGCAAAAACGACACCACTATAGAGAGGTTTTAGGCAATATTTGTCCTTACCCACTAGAGGAACCATCTAATGGTTAAGGTAAATATGCTATAGTAATGTTTACATTAATACCATGCACAAGGGTTGCTCTTAAGGTCTCAACTAACATAAAGTAAAACCTATATGGGTGCATTTGTTTCCAAATCTTATTTCATCCCATGCAAAAGTTTAAATGACGCTGAACGTTACATATAATTTCGTTGGAAGGAATATTCCTCAAATTTTAGTTATGCAAAATATGATTTACCAATATAATGTCTTATTTTATCATAGAGGTGAGATGGTGACACATCATTCAACAATCGTACAAATCCAATGGAGCATATGTTTCCATCACAGTGCCTTTATAGTAGATGTAATACACAATTCCACGCGTAGTACTCATATTAGTTTAGAAGGTAGTAAATTTGATTCTTATGGAGAGCCTAACTTTATCGTTGTTCTACATCTAATTCACACATGTATATATAATAATATATAGTTTAAACAAAAACATGTACAATAAGGCTAAGAGCATTTAAATGTAGAGTAAGAAAGAATAAAATGCCATATGGCACATATAAAATGCATATACGTGATCGAAAGTACTCATTTCAATGGGAATGTCCATTGTACATCTGGCTTGGGAAGGTAAATAATATTCATTGTGATTTAAAATAACTCCATACTAGTTGTAAACCCTTGCGATGGATGGGTAATTAATGCAATACAAGTAGTAAAAAGAAGTCTAATGGTATGCATTGATGGGCAATAACCAAGCACTAGTATTATTCTAAATGTCTTATGATAATTAGTGCGAGTGATATAGGGTTCATCGTATTCTTCAATACTACTCACTCCATATTGTCTTATATTTTTATTTTTATGTCAAACTAAAGACCCTATTATCCTTCTAAATTAATTTAGACAAAATGGGGCAAAGTGAATATGGAACATATACCAATTCTAATTAATTCCAACTAATCCCAACAAAATACCCCAAACCATTAAATTAAGGTAGGCTTAAAAACTATCAACTCAAAACATCTAATTTATTTAACAACACTACTAAGCCATAAATAAACAAAAAACACCCCCTCTCCTCCTTTCCTCCCCGTTCTTCTTTTCGACAACTTCACAAACCTATAAAATCTTTCATCACAGCAAACTAAAAATCAATAAATATTCAGATTATGACTTAGCTGATCACTAAATGATCCAACATTAGTTGAATAGCATGAGTTTATTCTGATCTCGCAATAAGTTGCTCAATTTATTGTTCCTTTGATCTTGGTCTCTAACAGGGGCAAATATTGATAACACGTCACATGTAGAAAATTTACCTCGCTCTAGATGCTATTTGTATAAGACCACAATATTTCATAGTTTTAGATAAAGACATTAAGATTAGTCAAGAAATTTCAAACATAAGTTTTTTTTATTAGAATTATCTCAAGACACCCGTAACATGTTGATGATGATGTCAATGTGTGGAATGGTAATAGGGGATGTGAAAAGGCGGAAGGAAGAGGGGTTTAAAAAGATCAATTTAAGAAAGAAAAAAATACACCAAAGAACATAAATTAAATTGTGAGAATTCATATTGGCATGCTTAAGCAACAATATAGAAATATAGTCCAAAAGGACTTACAAAACAACAGTAAAACATAATTGAAGCTAAAAAGTCAAAATCCAATAGAATAGAACCATAGAAAATATTTAAATCAATTGATAAATTCCTATCACATAAAACATCAACATATCACAAAATGTAATGACTTAATTACACATAATAAAAATTATATGAAAACCAAATATACTAGTTAGAGGAAGAAAAAACAAATCTAGAGATTAAACCCCATTTTGTGAAAAATACACATAATTGAATATATCATACCTAACTACCATTAAAAAGTAAAGTTCATATTTGAGCTAAGTCTAACCCCATGATTGATAGAATCAACTTAACACTATCCTATGAATATATAAGAAGTAAATGTGGTTAGGCTAAACTTTAAGATAAATAAGCATAAAAAACCAAAAGGGAATAGAATTTCAAAGCCATTGTGCTAAGAAAAAGTAAATTCAAGACCACTGTGCAATGAAACAGTAAAAATTCAGTGTCATCTAGTCACTTTCATAACTAAAGACTCTAAAACAACTAACTAAACAAAAAGTAAAAAGGAAAAGAATCTCATATAATCCTATTTAATTACATTGCACATTATTTTTGTTTCATAGCTATGTGTTTTTAACCACCATGAAAATTGCATTGAACTTGATTTTTTAACGATTATTTGAAAATCAAGAGGTTGTTAAGAAAATGGAAATTATATTTTAAAATCATCTTTGTGAATCCAATTCAGAGTGGACTGGGGCAGAACTATTTTGTAGTTAGAATAAAGATATAATATGATGATGCAAAACTGAACATTTTATTGTTAATAGTATACTAGATGAAATGATCTGTTTTGGTATAACCCTATCCGTTTAGCTGTAGTCTGAATAAAATATCCGTAACTTGCCTCCACCTTCATAGCTATGTTAATATAAACAAAAAAAAGTAGTCAATTATAAAAAAAATTATAATATGTACATTGCATATGTGAATGGTAGTTTATTAAAGTTTAATGAACATGAAGTGAAAAACCAAGTTATATAGAGCGAGTGTCGGGCAACTTGAAATTATCATCATGTCCCAACAACTGTCAAGCACTTTTCATATGGCTAGATATCATATGTTTCGGTTAATTTTCAATAACTTGAATCTGGCTGCTAAATCTATATGATATAACATGTGTAAATCTTCCCTCAAAGTTTGTCGAATTGACTATCATCATCTACAATACTAAGTGTAAACTATAAACATAATCACTTGACTAAATAATTAATTTCATTATGTTCATTAATTAATTTTTAGGATATTATTAATCATCATCACATCCTGAATACATAGGCCTTAACATCTTGTATACATAGGCCTTATGTTTTTGTTGCAATAGTACGAGTCCAAAAAAATAAATATACTACAAGATGAAGAATAGACTGGAAGCTAAGATGGAGTATAATAAATAAGAATTAGAATGATAAAATAAGGAAATAGTTTGGACGAAAGCACAGGGAACATTAAGGCAATACATAGGGAAATGAAAATATGTCTAATTAGTTATGGTGCTTTTTAGAAAAAAAACTAAGCCAAAATAATTAATTCAAATGAATATTACTCTCAACCAAATTGTTTTGGTTTATCAAGAAGTTCATACACAAATGAACTTATGAACCATAATCAAGAAAATAATTTCATACCCAGGGGAGCTAAAGAATGGTAGTACAAATGCTAAGTTTATGTAAACTCTTTCAACAACCATTCACACCCAAAACCACTTGGAAAAAGGATTATTGGTTCCCCCTTTAGAATTAAGATGCAAACAATGATTTCAAATATATATTTTAAAAGCACATATCTAAAAATAGACAGAGGGGAAGAGAGAGATAAGGGAAAATATAGAAATTTACACAATCACACGGCTGTAAATATCAATCTTGAAATCTGAGAGGGAAGGAAAATAAAATACTTGGAAGAATAAAACTAAAAGATTACATATTGGGAACATTGAGACCGTAAATACTTGTTATTCTTCTTGATTTCCCAAGACTTTGTTCTTCCTTCTAAGAGGAGCTGCTATTAAGGTTGCTGCTTATTGACCAAGCCAACTGTTGATGTAAAAAAACTAGATTGCTCTAATTATTCAATCACAGATAAATAAATAAGACAAAGATTTTTAAAGTGGTTCGGCTAGGAATAAAGCCTACGTCCACTGTTATGTTATTGCTGAGTGTTTGCAGAATTCTTGATTACAAGTTCTCTCAAGAAATTCCCATCCCCTTGAATGAGGATGATACAAGGTATTTATAGCCTTGAGGCTGTACATGAAAGGGTCGATACATTAAATGATATACATATGAAAGGGTAATACATTTAATGCCCTTAGGCTTGTGCGTCAAGGATAATCATTTAATGAACCAGTTGGACTGTTCGTTATCTGGCAATCAATGCTGTGGCCGAGATGCAGCTCGGACCGCCTTATTTGCTTGTCGTTAAGGAGTTCCTCGGAGCGTTGGAGTTCCTCGGAGTGTTGTGGTTTCTCGGGGTGTCCTTGTTGTTCGGAGCGAACATGACTTGGTCGGGGCGAAATAAACTTCCTCGTTGCTATTGTGCCATGTAGATTGACACGTGTCTTCTTATTATTGGTCCACGTCAGCAGATTAAATTTGGTATCAACAGAAGCCCCCAATGCTTCATGCTTGATAGTTTACTTGAAAGGATGGAGTATTTATTCTGCAGTGTTGCTCGGTGCTCGTGAAATTCTTGATCTACCTTCTTGATTTGTTGGACATAAAGGGCATTATCTCCTGGACGACATATGATGCCGCTTGTAGCTTATCATAATCTTCAAGTATGTTGATTGGTTTGCTAGCCGACCTACTGCATTCTGTGAGCTAGTGGTGGACTTCGAAACATTTTCATATAACTTCTTCTTCAATATTGGTCGAGACAGTATTAGCAAAGATCTCAGTGCTGTAGATGATGATTTTGACTTCTACCTCTTCTCGGGGACGAGCAAGAGGTTCTCGGGGACTAACAAGTGATTCTCGGACAGATCATCTGTGATGAATATCAGAATGTTGAAATATCTTAACTTCATAAAACTCCCATTATGCTTTGGATGATCTTCCTGCTGGCGAGGAACCTGTTTCTAAAGCAGAGGGAGAGAAAACCAATAGAATAGGAATCTCAATGTAATAGTTAGTACACAATTTAATATCAATGTAATAAATTTGCGTAATTCATTTTCAATTCAGTGAAAGAATTTCATTTTTGTTCGCAAATTTGAATTTGCTATTTATTTTGTAAATATCAAACACATTATTATTTGTGCTTGCATAACAATATTGTATGGTTCATCGACCAAAAAAGTTACAAGTATTGGTAATGTTGCTCGATCACTTAATAATAAAGTAATGAGTATAATTTATTCAAACTGTTTCCAACCAACCAAGGTGGATAAATAATGTTTGTCGACCAACTACAGTTGATGGGTTTTTATCCCCGACCAGCCATACTTGATTTACTTTCAAATATAAAAATGTGCCCGACCAACTAAGGTCAATAATTTGTCCTTGTCGACCAACTACAGTTAGTGGGTTTTTATCCCCGACCAACCATATTTGGTACAGTTTGGAAAATTTTGTTCTTCAAAGAACTTTTTGTAATAATGTTACCTCCCGACCAACATGAGTTGTAATGCGAGAATATATAAAGTCTTACCAACCGTAGTTGATCATGCTGGTGTATACCTCCTAGCCAAAGGAGTAGTAGGGTTCTTTCGAACTTTTTGGCTCCTTAGAGCATGGCTCCGTAGAGCATGGCTCCGTAGAGCATGTCCTCCTAACCAAAGGAGGTTGGCTACTTATAGCACTTTTGCTCCGTAGAGCTTGGCTCCGTAGAGCATGTCCTCCTAACCAAAGGAGGTTGGCTACTTATAGCACTTTTGCTCCGTAGAGCTTGACTCCTTAGAGCATGTCCTCCTAACCAAAGGAGGTTGGCTACTTATAGCACTTTTGCTCCGTAGAGCTTGGCTCCGTAGAGCATGTCCTCCTAACCAAAGGAGGTTGGCTACTTATAGCACTTTTGCTCCGTAGAGCTTGGCTCCGTAGAGCATGTCCTCCTAACCAAAGGAGGTTGGCTACTTATAGCACTTTTGCTCCGTAGAGCTTGACTCCGTAGAGCATGTCCTCCTAACCAAAGGAGGTTGGCTACTTATAGCACTTTTGCTCCGTAGAGCTTGGCTCCGTAGGGCATGGCTCCGTAGAGCAGTCTTCTTGGTTGATCCTGTAACATCCACAGGTTGATCAGCAAGCAATTTTTGTTTCTCGGGAGTATTAAGATCAGTAAACTCTGCTATAGCTTGTATTAATGGCATGTCGGTATGCATGGTATGGGCCTGGAAACACAGCCTCCTTCTTCTACTTGCTTTAATTAATGCCACTGCCAATTTTTCCAGCTTTGGGTATCTGATCTCTGCACCTCTTCTTTCGTTTTTGGGGATCGCAACCCTAAAAGGGCTTTGATCTTGTCTGGATTTTCTTCAACGTCTCGCTGGTTGATGATGTACTCGAGGAACATTCCTTCTCGTACTCCAAATGTGCACTTCGTCGGGTTGAGTTTCATTTGATAATTATCCAGTTGATCAAAAGTTTGACTCAAGTCAACCAAATGATCAGCAGCTTTCTTGCATGTCATCAACATAGACTTCCATACTGCAACTGATTTGCTCGACAAAAACCTTGTTCATCAGCCGTTGTTATGTCTTCAAGTTTCATTTTAATCTGGTTGTATCCAGAGTAAGTATCCATGAGCAGTTCGTGTCCCGAGGTAGCATCCACTGCCTTGTTGATATCGGTGAAATCAACACACATTCTTCATTTATTATTTTTCTTCTGCCTGATGAGGAGATCTAGATCTCTCTCTTGCTCGGTCTTCATTTCCTCTTGTATAGCTTGATTCTTCTCGGGGCTGGATACTCTTCTTCTCGTATGTCATGTCAATAAGTGGCTCAGCTTCTATCCACTTAGTAAAATAATCTACTGTGATGACGAGGTATTTGAATCTTCCTCGAGTCGTCGGCAATGGTCCAACCAAATCAATCCCCATATGGCAAATGGCCAAAGGGAGTTATGGGTGTCAACAATGCTTGTGGAATTCTTCGGATGGAGGAAAAGCGTTGGCACTTGTCACATTTCTTGGCATAGGCTTATATAGTTAGCTCTCATCGTCGGCCAGTAGTATCTCTGCGTCATCACCTTTTGCAAAAGTGTCCGACCTGTTACATGGGCTCCACAGGACCCTTCATGGATCTCTTTAATCAATTCTTTCACCTCGGAGGAATGTACACATCTTTGCAAACCTGCCATAATTCCTCGTCTATACAAAATACCATTAATTAATACATACCGAGCAGCTTTAAACTTCCATTTCTAGGCAGTGAGATTATCCTCCGGTAATTGTTCCTCCTCAATATATGCTCCGACTTTCTAATACTTCAATTGGTATCGTTCTTCGCAGCTCGGTACAAGTAGCTGATGCTAATCGGGCCAATGCGTCTGCTCTAGCATTCTCCATCCTCGGTGTCTTCACCAATTGAATAGCATCAAATTCTGTCAATAACTCCATCACCTTTGCATGGTACTTGACCATCGACTCTCCATTCACTGCATATATTCCCATCATTTGATTCAATTAATTGAGAATCACTGAAAACAATTACTTGCCGTGCCTCCATGACTTTCGCCAAATGAAAACCTGCTATCATAGCATCATACTCAGCCTCATTATTGGAAGCTTTGAATTGGAATCTCAAGGCATACTCCATGTCAATATCATCTGGGGTGTTTAAAACAATCCCTGCTCCACAACCAGCTGTGCAAGATGATCCATCTACATATAATCTCCATGTAGGTACCTCGTCTTCAAATTTCTGGTCTGACAGAGTTCCTCGGTGGAATACTTGTCGCTTTCTTTCATCATGTCATAATACTTCTGAATACACCTCTTGAATTTCAATATACCTCCTGAACTTCAATATTCCTCCTGAACTTCAATATATCTCCTGAACTTCAATATTCCTCCTGAACTTCAATATACCTCCTGAACTTCAATATTCCTCCTGAACTTCAATATATCTCCTGAACTTCAATATTCCTCTTGAACTTCAATATTCCTCTTGAACTTCAATATTCCTCCTGAACTTCAATATATTTCCTGAACTTCAATATTCCTCTTGAACTTCAATATACCTCCTGAATGATGATTAGTCGGGGTTGAATTTGATGCTCGACTGCATGATGATATAAGAATGTGCCACCAAATATATCTGTAATAGAAGCCCCCAACTGTGGAATGTGAACTTTGAATGAGATTTATCGACCAATACCAACCGGAGTTGGATTTTATCTACCAACCGGAGTTGAATTTTGTCTACCAATCGGAGTTGGATTTTATCTACCAATCGGAGTTGGTGGTAATTGATAATGAATGATGAAGACTTCCTCGGAGCTGACCAACAGATTGTTGGGAATAAGATAATATAAATGCTGGAGACCTCCTCGGCACTGACCAACAGATTTGTTGGGAATAAGATAATATAAATGCTAGAGACCTCCTCGGCGCTGACCAACAGATTGTTGGGAATAAGATATAATAAATGCAGGATACCTCCTCGGCGATGACCAACAGATTGTTGGGAATAAGATATAATAAATGCAAGATACCTCCTCGGCTATGACCAACAGATTGTTGGGAATAAGATATAATATAAATGCAGGATACCTCCTCGGCGATGACCAACAGATTGTTGGGAATAAGATATAATAAATGCAAGATACCTCCTCGGCGATGACCAACAGATTGTTGGGAATAAGATATAATAAATTCCGGAGATATCCTTGGAGCTGAATAAGATATAATAAATGTTGGAGACATCCTTGCTGAAATGAGAATAGAATATGCATCCAAATAGATATAAAGAATAATTAAAAATAATAAAGTGCCTCGCCGATCCGTCGAGGTAGAATCATATAATGCCGAACAAGAATAAGATCTTTCAGAACATAAGAATATGGCCAAGAACGTTGTCAGGCCTGAATATAAATAAGAATTATCCGAATGAATGTTGTAATTCTCCTTAAAGCTGAATAAGTATCTTGTCGAGGCATAATTGCATAATGCCGAATAAGAATAATATTTTCCAGTATATAAGAATATGGCCGAGAACTTTGCTGGGCCTGCATATAAATAAGAATTACCCCGACCAACTATCCGTTGGGGGTGAAATATAATAAATGTTACAGTTCTCCTCAGAGCTGAATATGATAATAAGTATCTCGCCGTGCTCCATGTTGAGATGAATATAGAATATGAATCCCAATGGATATATATAGAATAATTTGTTCTGGAGCAGATATCTGGGCTTGAATATAAATAAGAATTACCCCGACCAACTATCCGTTGGGGGTGAAATATAATAACTGTTGTAGCTTTTCCTCGGAGCCGAATATATATAGAGAGAAGAAATTTTTCGAGCTCCATGCTGAGATAAATATAAAATATGAATCCCAATGGATATAGAATAATTTGTGCTTCAGCATTCGTCGGCATTGAATCTTGTGCCTGTAAAAATTAATAATTTGCTCTACCATATGTGTAGGCTGAATTGATTAGTCATGAGAATAATTTACTCATCCAATCAATATATGATATGTATATGCTTGAGAAATAAAAATATTAATTTCAAAATATCAGGGGTGCTTAGCATTTTTTTAATACCCCAAGATTCTACTGTTGCCGACAAACGACATGGATGTTGCCGACCAACATTTAAGGATATCTCAAATTATAGAATATATGGTTGGATGACTAGAATATCTCGAATCTTTAGATCAAAAAATAACATTCAATGTAAAATTTAAGCCTTGAGACTGTTAATTAAATGAATAAATATATAACCCACTAGATCGTGTGATTTCGTCAAAGAAACCTTGTGATGTGATGAACGAGGGGCCAACATATCAAATTTGTGCCCAAAGTCTTGATATGGTCATGATTGTTTTACTGATCCTCTTTTACAAGAGGTGAGTAATGATTTTTCAGGTGAGAGAAAATTATTTTTTATATTGATCCCTTCCTATTCCCAATTTGGAAAGATAAAAAATATGGTGAATGATCGAAATTATTACCAAATTTATATAAAAATCAATCAATTTGACTTTATTGACATAGATGGAAGATGAACCAAATTAATTATATAGTTCATAAAAATGAATGCAAAGAGTCTCAAACTTGTGAATGCAAAGAGACTCAAACTTGAAGAGAGGGAAAATAGATCTGGGTCATGATTTCCATGAGAAGACTTATCATTGTCTTTAACCCTTTCCCATTCTTTTATTAAAAATATGATGGGAATTTGAATAGACATCAAAGATCTTACAAAATTTATTTCAAAATCAATGATCAAATCTTATCATCGTCGTGTATATTGGCATATGTAATCATTTAAAATATTTATTTCATGATATAAAATTAAAACTTGAGAATCAAGCAAAGAATTATGATTTATGAAATCTACTATTTTTCAGATTTCTAAATAAGAATTAATCTAATAGTTATGATTTAAAAATCATGAGATGCAACATTTTGCTGATAAAAATTGGACAATTAATTTATGTATATAAACATAAAAATCACGATTCAATCAAAAGATGTATGTATAATTGATTATACGTAGAGGAAATAAAAAACTTAGCTTTTGGTGGAGAACAACGCTTGTAACACGTTCCCACAGACGGCGCCAATCTGTTGATGTAAAAAAACTAGATTGCTCTAATTATTCAATCACAGATAAATAAATAAGACAAAGATTTTTAAAGTGGTTCGGCTAGGAATAAAGCCTACGTCCACTGTTATGTTATTGCTGAGTGTTTGCAGAATTCTTGATTACAAGTTCTCTCAAGAAATTCCCATCCCCTTGAATGAGGATGATACAAGGTATTTATAGCCTTGAGGCTGTATATGAAAGGGTCGATACATTAAATGATATACATATGAAAGGGTAATACATTTAATGCCCTTAGGCTTGTGCGTCAAGGATAATCATTTAATGAACCAGTTGGACTGTTCGTTATCTGGCAATCAATGCTGTGGCCGAGATGCAGCTCGGACCGCCTTATTTGCTTGTCGTTAAGGAGTTCCTCGGAGCGTTGGAGTTCCTCGGAGTGTTGTGGTTTCTCGGGGTGTCCTTGTTGTTCGGAGCGAACATGACTTGGTCTGGGGGAAATAAACTTCCTCGTTGCTATTGTGCCATGTAGATTGACACGTGTCTTCTTATTATTGGTCCACGTCAGCAGATTAAATTTGGTATCAACACCAACTCTACCTCCACTTTTATAGGAACCACCAACAATCATGTACAACTCTACCTCCACATTCATAGGCACTACCAGTGATCATGGGCTGTTGAACATTTCAAATTAACTATCTGTACTACCGTAACAAACTCACAAAAGGAACTGTATATATTTCTACTAGCTAGTTTGGGATCATTAATGAGAATCACAATGTAGTTTGTTATGGTATCAGAGCCATTGGCCAATGCCATCATTTTTTTTCCTTCCATTCATCCGCAATCACAGTAATTCATATATTAATTTGTCTCTCTCTTTCTAAAATGTCCTCATCCCCTCTAAACTCCAAATCTCCTCACCTTTAAACTTTTGGTTGTGTCCGTCGCCACTCCAAAAAGATATGTATAGTATCTCACTCTCCTCTATTGCCCACAGATCTCTATAATGGTTGTGTCTCTTCAAACCTGCTCTCAAAGTTTTACTTCAACAAAAGGCTCGAGCAAATGGGTCTCAATGACTCAACAATCTTTTGTTTTCATGGGAAATTTCTTATTTTGCCTGTCTCAACTTATTCCATTTTTGTTACCATCATCTCCTTTAATGATGTAGCATCTTCAAGTAAGAAGTCCATTAACAGGCTTTGTCTCTCTCTCCAACTCTCTCTAATTTTTCACCACTCGGTTCTCTTTCTTTTTGCCCTCTTCTCTCGTTCCTATATATATATATATATATATATATATATATTCTCTCTCTATCTCTCTTTATCTGTCTCTCGTTAAAACCTTCATTTTGGTTTTTGTCGCAGTCAACAAGTTCTTGTTTGGATAGAGGAACTAACTCGTTTGTTTTGATTTTGTTTATTCCTTCAACTCCAACAATTTCTTTCTTTCTTTATCTCTATCTCTCTCTAGAGGATTTCTTTTGCCCCACAAATTATCGATCTCTCAAACTCAACTCACATTGTCTCTCTCTAAGTGGTCACCAAAAACTATTATCTGAAAACCCAAACGGAGCATTTTTTTAAATATATATGGCCAAATTCTCTTTCACTATGTGAGCAGTTATCACGCAGCTCTTCCACACCTAGTGCTCTCTCTTCTACTAATCCTATTTTAGCCTTGAGTGGAAACCTCTTTCCGTACTCAACCACAAAATTATCTATCTATGCATATATACTTTATCTCTTTAACTCTCTCTAACTCTCTCTCTCTGGTTCTTTTGAAATTTTGAATATCAAAATTCAGTTTTAATTTTTTTTCCTCTCAACTTCACCGAGTCTAGGCGGGTCTCCTGCAAACTCCAATTCCCATCACCTTTTTTTATTCTCATAAACACTCCCACAGCCCATCTCATCTCTCATCTTCCCCGGTTGATTTACCAGATGGGTCGCTACTTAACTCCCATTTTCTCAAAGAAATTCTACAACCATTATCTCATAAACAAAAGGCAGTTAAGGCTGGAACAGTAGTACTCCTCTTAGCTCTCTTTGTGCTAATCATCCACCCAGCCTTTGTCTCACTAGCATTTGCATTTTTTCTCTTCAAACTGGTGCTCTAAGAGTTTTACTTCAACCACATAGGCTCTAGCAGATGGGTCTCAACCTGGGTACAATGCTCCTTGTACCAATCTACCTCTTTTTTATATATCTTCAAATGCACAAACAGAAGACCCTTTTCTCGTTTCACTCCAAAGCTATTCTCAACTTCATCGCTTTTGTTATCTTCACAATTGGCCTTTAATCAGAGACATATATGGAAAATGTCGGGTCCACTCTCTCTCCAAATACAAATACTGAATTTTCTTCCCCCCACCACTTATCAATCTCCTAAACTCAACTCACTTTGTCTCTCTCAAACTGGACAACAACAAGTATGTTCACTACAAATCAGATGGAGCCAATTTTATATGGCCAAAACCCCTTTCAATATGTTGATGGTAGCTATCTCTACCCTACAGATCCCTCATTAGCTGCTACATGGATCCAACAAGATAAACTATTGGAGAGCATGCTCATTTTCACTCACAAAGCCAAGGCAATTTCAGATAAACTCAGTGCAGCGGACCACCCGCTCTTCTCAGCGGAATTCAACATTTAAATCTTCAAAGGTCTCCGGTGAGACTTCAAGTAACTTATCACCTCCCTCACCACTATCTTCTTTTTTCTCTCCTCCAAGTTCTGGTTCCTATGTGACAAGTTGATGGTTCAAACTCCTTCACCATCCACTTGCAGGGGCATATTGACCAAGCCAACTCTACCTCCACATTTATAGGAACCACCAACAATCATGTGCAACTCTACCTCCACATTCATAGGCACTACCAGTGATCATGGGCTGTTGAACATTTCAAATTAACTATCTGTACTTCCGTAACAAACTCACAAAAGGAACTGTATATATTTCTACCAGCTAGTCTGGGATCATTAATGAGAATCACAATGTAGTTTGTTTGCTTAGAAGAGGTACATATACAATTAAACAACAGGTGTGGCAGTGGTTGAAACGACCCTTCCACCAAATATGGCATAAACTCCTAAAACAATTACAAATCGAACCATACCTATGTTATAGATTTTCCATAAAAATACACCTGCTTCGCTTCCATAACCTCCCAAAGATCAAGATCATTATTAAAGGCAAAGTACAAACCTAGAAATTAAGCATTTGAAAGCTTGTACAAACCTAGAAATTAAGCAATCGAAGCATACTTATGTTTTGCGTTTTATGATATTAGTATAGATATAGACAATGCATATGATTGTGAGCACCTAAAAGAAAAGGTAAATGTCATGTGAAATCCACTGTCCTAAAGTACTTCTCTAAGAATATATCTATTTTATTCAACATAGAAAAGAAATAATGTATAAACGTTTGCAATGAAATAAATTATCTTTTAGACGAGGAATAAATAATAATAATAATAATAATAATAATAATAATAATAATAATAATAATTATAATAATTATTATTATTATTATTGTTATTGTTATTATTATTAGTAGTAATAATATTATACAAAGCACATTATTTTTTACACACGCGCATTTGCATAATAGAATTTTGGTCTCGTGTTAGCAAATAGGTGAATAAACGTATAAGGAGATGATGGGTGGATGCAAAACTACCCTTAAATGTAATATTTAAAACTTCTTAAAGTGAGGGAGTATGAATTGGTATTGAACTTATGATCAGCATGAAATCGTTGCCATGTGCCCATTAATATCTTCATCTTAGTAGCTACAATGCAAATAGTTTATGATAGGTCAACTCTCAACATCTCCAGGCGTCGGCGGCCACCGAAAGAGCCCATGGAATGTGAGGAAAAGGGTAACACTGAATCAAATGAAAGTGGACAATTTGAATTGAAAAAAAAGATGGAATGGATACCTCTAAAAAGCTTCACAGTTGGAAATGGTGACCATGTGAAATCTGTCCGACCGAACTCTAATTGGACCCATATAAATCATCTTTAACGAACCATCATCCTCTAGACTGATCACAACAATCACATCAACTATACCCCACCGTAAATAATATCATAGTAAGTATAATTTCTAATAATTCAAAACATATAACAATTGTATCAAAACAAAATAGACAAGAAAAATCTTGTTTAGTACAAGAGACATAAACATATTTTTATCTTTAATTCAATGTCGGACCACCACTCTGGAACTTATCAATGTCGGCAACCACCAACAGACACCGGAATAGTCTCACTAGGAGTAAAAATCATGTCAGAATGTTGTTCAAGCTTCAACAAAAAATCGTCAAGTCTTGAGGGACGCTTATTAGTAGAGAAAATCGACATTATAAAGGAAAACGTGATGATAACACCAAATGAAATAAAAAAATGAGTTTAATTAGAGAACAAATAATTTATTTAAAATCTTAAATATGCCTTGTCAAAATATATCAAGCAGTTATAAAAGTAACAAAACAATTGAAAACACAAATAATTGGTAATCCACAATTAATTCAGCATTAATGTAAATATTTCACAAGAAAAAGGAACATGATGGTGTAGTCATCGGAAGTCAACTAATGTGGGGATTGTTGGAGCTTTTCGAGGGGGATAGGAAGTGATATAGGTATGCGCCTTAGGGTTCAATTACAATTAATTAACCCATCAAGAAAATTAAATCATTTTTAATTTGAAACGAAATTAATTTTATCAAATAAACTTAATTGGTCCAAATTACAGGCAATTGAAGATTAAAATCACAAGCAATAAAAATAAGGGGGTTTGGGGAAAAGGTCTTTATAATGGTCAAAGTGTATAAAATTAGGACACTCCATATAATTTTATAAATTTAGTCCATGTACTAAAAATTTCATGAAAAATGGTGAAAAATAGTGCCGCTGGCGCGGACCAAAAAAATAAATGATATTGTATCACAGGGACTAGATTTATAAATGTTATTGTACCACAGAGACAAGATTTATAAACTTGAAAAGCATTATCCTAAAAATCCAAATATAGGAAGAAACATGACCTTTACCTTAATTCTCTTTAAAAATAAATCACACAAGAACACAAGCATTTTAGAGTGAAAATCCTTGGGGGAAAAACAACTATCGCCCTTACCCACAATGAGGTCCACTAGTATATATATGACATTTGAACGAATTTACAAGGACACGAACACATCTTACATATTGTGACAACCCGTCTAATAAAATACCAGGCGATCACACATATATCAAATTAAAACAGGAGTCTCATATGGTTCATTCTTAGCATCACTGTCGAAAACAAATTTATTTACTAACATCCTATTAGGCCGGTGTCAAAATTTTATATTAACTAATATTTTTAACCAAACCATTCAAATAAAACAATTACAACAGTTTGTGCAATAATTGAAATGAAATAAAATAAAATAACCGAACACTCGGTACAATAATACAACCAAATCGAATGTCGCACTAAAAGACGATAAAAGAATAAATGAGTACAGTTGTGCCATAAGCCCGAATATTTCTACAGTACTTCCTATCTAGATCTCAATGATAGAAGTGTCTACAATAAACCTACTTGCATCCACAACTGCTGTTGCAAACGTCTGACTCGAAAGAATCATCATCCAGGCGTCCATGTGTCTCGACATATATATATATATATATATATATATATATATAATACCCCGTATTTTCATGGCTTTTAAATTTAAGGATTTATTAAATTTAATTGAGATAAATTAATTTAATTTTAATCCGAAATGTTGTTTTAAATATTTACTAGCGTGATAAGAGTTAGTAATTATTGGGAATATATTATTTGTTGCATATTACTGGATGAGTATAGTAATATATGAGATTTATTTTTATAATATTGTCACGTGTGAATAAAATGACAATTGTGAAAATTTAAGTCGGGACGCGCCTATGTCGTGTCGGGACTAAATATGGATTAATAAAAGTGAATATTTTATAAGTTGTTCGTATGGTCATTTTGAGTGCGCCAACGTGTCCGGAAGGGTCGAGATAGTCAGAAAAGTATACCTGGGGGTTTGATTTGGGTCTCGGGGTGTTTTTAGGCCTAATTAGTACCCCGGGAGGGCATTTTAGTCATTTTGTATTTTTCGGGTAATTAAACCCACGAAAATTAAAGGGGTTATATCAGATGTTTAGGTTATCTCCTAGGGTTAGATAACTCAAAACACTAGAACGGCCATTGGAGAGGAGAGGAGAGAGCTCTCAAGGCATTCCAAGTCTCAAAACTCATCCGTTTACACCGCCGCCACCGCCAACGCGTAGATCGCGAGACGGGGAACGCAACCACACCAAATTCAACACCAAACCAGATTTCTGAAAATCCCAGGCAAGTGTTTATCTTGCTTATTTCGTTGATGCATCTTTCATATTGGTTTAGGAATGATTAGGATGAATTGTATGGAAGAAAAACCCAATTTGAAATAGGAAATTTTCATGTAGTGATGATTTATATGATATTCTGGAAATCCTTTGTCATGTAAAGGATTAAGAAAAGAATCAGATACAAACACTAAAAAAAAAAATTCGGATGATCGGACCATTGGAATCGCTTAAAATTTTAATATGTTGTAGCGAACGGCGAGACAGGACTGCTGATAAAAATTCAGCTTGATCGGACGGTCCAATTTCTAAAACTATTATTTTTACTAGAAAGTTTTATGTTTTGAGGACTCTTAGAGAGTTTTAAATTTTGGAGTTTGATTAAGAAAAGAGTTCTAATCAGATACAAACACTAAAAAAATTATTTCGGATGATCGGACAATTGGAATCACTTGAAATTTTAGTATGTTGTAGCGAACGGCGAGACAGGACTGCTGACAAAAATTCAGCTTGATCGGACGGTTCTAAAACTATTATTTTTACTAGAAATTTTTACGTTTTGAGGACTCTTAGAGAGTTTTATATTTTGAGGACTCTTCTAAGTAATAAAAAAAAATCAATTAAAAGTCCATTTTAATTCCGATTTCGAAACCATTTGAAATTCTCATCTTTGAAAATAAAATTCAAAATCCTTTAATGTAAGGCGAAATCTATATTTTTGGGATATTTTGCATAAGGGGTGATGTAAGTATATATTAAAGGGGAGAGACGCGTAAGAGAGAGTTACATTGGAAAATAAATGGATATTTACTGAATTGTACATTTGGAAGAATAGAGTCCATGAGGGTTACGTAGTAAGTTGGAAAAAACCCTTCGAATTAAAGTTAGAAACGAACCATTATACTTGATATATAATAATGGAAAAATAAGGATAAATGTTGTGAATGTGGGTTATGGGATAAACCTAAATTGATATAATAAAAGTGGTATATTTATATGATTGTGTATGCATATATTATATACTTGTGAAAAACATACCCACGCTACTTGCTATCCCTGAGGTTGCCGCGCTGGGACGATCTTATCCTGTGTTGCCTTATGGGGGATATTGACTCGTACCCTAGGAGATAGATATCCTTGGTACAGGCTATCGATTTGATAGTTCAGACGGTCCTAAGAGACGCGTGTATGTGCCATCCTCTTAGAGACTTGGAATCTATGCTTCGCCTCAATAATATTGTGTATGTGTTAATACAATTCGAGAGTGATTCCGAATTTGTATTTCCCCTTAATACGAGTGATATGGGGTTTCGATAGTAGAGTATGCCCGCACCATAGTTTTTATGTGGGGTGCTGTTATGATATATATATATATATATATATATATATATATATATATATATATATATATATATATATATATATATATATATATAGAGAGAGAGAGAGAGAGAGAGAGAGAGAGAGACAGGCTCCTGTGCACACTAAGTTTGCACACTAAGTTTGCACATTACCTTTTAAAAGTGTGCAAACTTAGTGCTGGCGCACACCAATCTTTTTATGTGATATTTTAACATTTCAACGGACTCACATAAAAAAAATCAGCCCAAAAAAACTTTTTTTGCTATTTTTAAAAAATCGGTCAAACTTTCGCAGTTTTTAAAGGGCTTAAAAACTGCGAAAGTTTGACCGATTTTTTAAAAATAGCAAAAAAAGTTTTTTTGAGTTGATTTTTTTTATATGGGTTACTTGAAATGTTTAAATATCACACAAAAAAAATCAACTCAAAAATATTTTTTTTACTATATGTAAAAGGTAATGTGCAAACTTAGTGTGCACAGGAGCCTGCCTGTATATATATATATATATATATATATATATATGAAATTATGAAATCTAGAACTGCCTACTGTGATTTGATATGTAGGACATGATTGATGACTCAAATTGTAATACTTGTGTTGAGAAAGTATAATATGACACTAGAAAACTTTATAAATTAATAAAGTTAAAACAAGAATTTTGGATACTAATTGAAATCTTCTTTTCAAACAATTGTATTGTTCAGTTTTAAATCCTGCGCATAACCTAAGATAAGTTAAATCATTGGGGAAAGATAGTGTGTTATATGGCGAGATAGACCATTGGGAAGGTTAGTGCGATAGGTGTGCACATTAGAAGAGAGGTGAGACTTTCTCAAGAGAGTGTCGCACTAATATGTTGTTGCATTGGCCTGTATCAATTTAAATACTTGCTAAACGAATTTTTAAATCATATACACTATCGGGCTCTGACCCGTTTCTATTTCCTTTTCTCTCTTGTATATATATGTATGTATTACAGGTGCCCAGCCACAGGGGCATCTTACTTAGGATCCTTTGGAAGGAACGTGCTGCAGCTTAGGTGGGAGTTGCAGGCCTGTTGTTTAGATGACTTCATCCATTTGACTCTACTCCTAGTTCAGTTTTATCCAGCAGGGGCATGTGTCGCCCTCTTTCTATTATTTAGTTGGTATAGTCAGAGATTGAAATTTTTACTTTCAGTGCCTTTATTTCGGGATTTATTACTGTCATGATGTTTTCCTTTAGTGTTGTAAATGTTGGGATTTATTATTGATGATTAAATTCGTGTATGTTCAATCCTATTTTTATTCTTAATGTGTGACTCTTTAGATGTTAATGGTTTAAGGTTTTATAACCGGATTTAATAAAATGAGAATAAGGTTTTAAATGGTTTTGACACTTAGCTTAATTATTTAGGGTTTTTAAATTGGAAAAGTATTTTTACAACAGTGATGCTAAGAATGAACCAACTGTCCACCTTGATTTTAATTTAATAAAGGAGTGATCACCCGGTATTTAATTAGGCGGGGTGTCACAGGTGGTATCAGAGCACCAGGTTCTAGTGTCCTTAGGATCTGTACAACTTATTATGCTTTCAGCGTTGCTTTGTTTGTTATAGAGCCCTATGTTTAGGATTGTCGATTCCTTTGACGAGATTTCGTTCTCCTGCTATAATGTGTATACACTAGTGAATTTTAATTTCGTTCGGATGTGTGCGTGTGCCGAACGATGACGGATGTCAGAAGAGGAACTTTAAGCGTACATTAGGAGGCAGGGCTCAGTTGAGATTATGAAATATATCCGAGGATGATGACCGTAGTCGAGGTCACCTCCATTATGGAACGAGAAGCCACGACTAGAAAGGTGACTAAGGTGCAACAATGAATTTCAAATGCTGTTATAGTCAAATGAGGTGCGAGGGTAAACTTACCCAACGTATTACAAAAACGTGTAGAGACTGTCAGTGGGAAATTTTAGAAACGCGAAAATTGTATGTGTTTACCAAAGGAGGTAAAGTATCCAAATGCTTAAATATAGGACGGAGTGTGGCAAACTTAAAGTGAAAATTTAGAGAAAATTTTCTTGGCTTTCGGGACGAAATTATAATGGTTGGAGTCAACCACCAATTTTAGAAGTGGAATGCTATGCCTATAGGAGAACCTTAGGTATAGTGTTGACCGTATGTTCCTTCCTCAACTGTTCAGGATGAGAAGCAAACGTGGTTCTGAACTCATCGCAGGAGGGCATGACAGAAGTCTAATTGTGGATATGAATCCTAATCGTTAGCAAATTTTGTATCGAAAGAGGTAGATACTAGTGGAGGAAACGACTCCAAGTGGGAGACCAACTTTTAATAATAGTTGATAATACTCGAGGAGGAAATTCTTATGGACGACCGATTCAGAGGTTGACAATGTCATATTTTGTCAATATAGATGATAACGCTTCTTTGTGGGGGAAGTTAAAGGAATCGAAGAATTTAGTCGAGAATAAGACTGAATACAACTGTAGTGGTATAGCACCACAAAAGGATGTGGATACACATCAGGAAAACCATTTAAATGCTTCAGATAGTTAAATTCTTACCAAGTGATGGTAAATTCAGTAAGTACTATTATAGATAGTAACATGATCTTTATGGACTAAAAAGCTAAGGGAACAACCGGGATGTGTAACAACCCGTCCTTTTTAGAGACAATTAAATTCCCTAATTAAATATAAATTGGCAATTTGGAGAATTTCTCGAAATAGTGATTTTTGGGATTTTCGAGGATTTAATAATTTTTGAAGGATCTTATAAATTATTTTGGAACTATATAGGTCGAAATAATTTAATTATATGTCGCCGTGGAGTACTGCGACAAAAGAGGTAAGATTTTGAGTAGAAAACCCGCATTTATTTATTTTGGGTTGGAATAGTGATTTGCGGTCAAATACCTCGGATGTAAATTTCGACTGCGCCATAATTCTCAGAATGTCCGAGATAGTCGGAAAAGAGTGTCCGATTGTCGAAAATAAGTTTCGGGTGATTTTAGAGGTAAAAGTAACTCGTAATTGGGTAAACGAGTCGTTTTTGGGTTTTAAGGGTTTAAACCTTTTTTCTTTCTTTATAAAGAGGGAGAGAGGGAGAAAAGAAGAAAGAAAGAAAGAAGAGAGAGAGAAGAGAGAGAGGAAGGAGAAAAGAGGGGAGAAAAGGGAGATTTGGGCCAAACTCCGCCGGATTCGACTCGAGGTCGTCGGATTTTATCCACGAGGCAAGTGTTTACTTGCTTTATTTACTTTTGTGCATTAATCTCATATCATAGTTGGTAAAAATATGATTTTGGGGTTAGAACCCATAAAATAAATTGGGTAAAAGTTGATTATGAGTTTACACCTTGATGTAGTGTAAACTCTTAATGATTTCTAGTATTAAAACCATGTTAATGGAGTAATAGATGGAATTGAAATGGGAGAAATGTCAAATCTAGGGTTTGGGGTTTTAAGATTCAAAAACTAAGAGAAATGATTTAATACCCCAAAGTAATTGATGTGTTAGTTGTAAAACATAGATTAGATGTTTATTGAGTTGTTGGGTGAGGTTAGAAACAACAAAAATGGAGAAAAATGGAGTTTGGGATTTTGGAAGAGACAATGAATAGTAACCCGTAATCTTGTGGGGTTATTTTGACTAGGAAAAGAATTGATTTAGCTTTTGGCCAAAACACGAAAGTTGTAGATCTTTTCGATACGGTCGCGTGGGCGCCGAACGCGTATTTTTCTGATTTGTCTACGATTTGATATGATTTTTACAAGATGGCAGCTCCGGGTTGGAATTTCCAACTCAGAAATCAAATCGGGAATTGGAAAAATTACGGCTAGAATTATTTCCGTAGATGTTCGGGATAATTTTTGGGGTAGTTTAGAAACCCCAAAAATGAATTTGGGCTGTTGGTTAAGGGAATTGAGGAATTTTAATTGGGAGGCCTGGTGTGACCGGTCGACCGCACCCCTATGGCCGGTCGACCGCGTCAAGAAGAAATGGCCTACTGCTTTGTTTCGTAGGCTTAATTGCAACCCGCGGTCGACCGGGGGTCCAGGACCGGTCGACCGGTGCCCTGTTTTTAGCCCAAGATTTTGGAGATTATTATTATTTCTCCTCTTTGAGATTTAAGTTTAAGGGCCTTCTAAGTTAAAGTATATTAGAGGGTTATGTCCTAAAGGACTTGAGGAATTGGGAATAAATATGTATATATTCACTTAGAGTGAATTATTATATTTGGAGATATCCAATAAGCCTTTAAGAGTTGATTAAGGTAATTATTAGTCATCAAAGTAAGAAATACTTTGGATTTAGAATCATGCTAATCCGAATGCATGATTATGATTCCCGGAGGGAATCTTTGGGATTATAGTCATCGTTAGATAATATAGGCCATTGTGGCCGGTTATATATTCTAAGAGGAATATATAGGCTATACATATATACTGTGTGATTTAGGTATACATATATATATGTTATAATGGAAAGGATTTTGAAAATATAAAAATGAATATTTTCAAAATGGAATGAGAAATGTTTTTCATAATTAATAAATTATGGATTGTACACACCTCCCTAAATCGCTATCATAAGGGAAGTCGCGCGTGTTGTGGTGAAGCCTTCCTGGCTGTTAAGCAGGTTGGATATAGTCCCTAGGCCATATGAGCGTTTATTTATACTGCGCTGGTTAGGAGATTCCGGGTGTGGTCTTGACTATCCCGCAGGCATATGGCCGCTTCCCGACGTTGTTAGGTTCCCAGGTTGTCTTGGAGGCCCTGGAAGATGATAGCCATTTAGGGGCGCGTCCAGTGGGGATACCCGGAGGGACGGTCTTAGATTTATTAAAGCAATTCATGATAATGGATTGGCTTTAATTTACATTTCCTGAGTATAAAAAAGGAAATGGGATAAAGGTTTGGCTTCGGTAACACTCCCGGATGTAAAGGAAAAACATTTTTTTTATGTTAATAAAAATTGGCTTTTAAAAAGATATATGTTCTGGTAAAGCAATTCATGATAATGGATTGGCTTTAAATACATTTCCTGGATATGAGAAGGGAAATGGAAGTTTTTGAAATGAAAAGGTTAAGTATTAATAAATACTTTGTGTATAGAATACACCTCAGTCCGGGAGATAGATCCGGATGATTATATAGATGTATATATAGTTAGATGAATTGAGTACCGAGGGTCTAATGGATCCCGACGATCGACCGTGCCGCGTAGTAGTGTATTGGGGGGGTTCCTTGTTTGGATTTCGCTTTGCGAGACACCCCACGCACGAATATGGCATTATGTTGAGACTGGGGAGAAGTTTAATCCTTAGTGCTCTAATATTATAAATGTTTGTGGTATATATATATATTATATATATCTTTCTGTACTGAGGGACCGGCGGATCTCGATGATCGACCTTGCCGCTTAGTAGTGTATTGGGGGGGGGGGGTTCCTTGTTTGGATTTCGCTTTGCGAGACACCCCACGCACGAACATGGCATGGCGTCGAGATTAGAGTGAAGTTTAAGCCCTTAGTACATCTGTTAGACTATCTAGGGTAGATAGTGGGTTTGGGATAGACTAGTTTAGCAGGATAACTTGACTAGGATGTCTAGAGGGAGGCGCTAGGAGTGCACTGTTAGTGGAGAGGTAAGGGGTATCTCATGGGAGTGCGATACCAATTTAAATATGAGATAAAACTATTTTTCTAAAAATAAAGCATTTATGCACTTGAAAAATATTTTCAAAACATTCGGGCCCTGACCCGTTTGTCTACTTTTCCTTTCTTGCTATATTATACATATACATAGGTGTCCAGACACAGGGACGCCTGGATGACAATTCTTTCGAGTCAGACGTCAGCTGCAGCAGCTGTGGATGCGTGCAGGTTTTTGATAGCCGCTTCCATCGTTGTACTCTAGATAGGAGGTACTGTATAAATATTCGGGCCAATGGTCCAATTGCATTTATTTATTCTTTCAGTACAGCATTCGATATGGTTGTATATTTGGACCGAGTGTTCGGTTATTTTAGTTCCTTTCTTTTTCATTTCAGTTCATTACGCATTTAATTGTGGATGTTGTAATTTATTCGTTAAAAAGAGTAGTTAAGTAAAAGTTTTTAATGGCCACCTAATAGGATATTAGTAATTAAATGGATTTTCGACAGTGATGCTAAGGATGATCCATATGTGACTCCTGTTTTAATTTAATATTGGAGTGATCGCCCGGTATCTTATTAGGCGGGTTGTTACAGATGGTATCAGAGCATCAGGTTCTAGTGTCCTTAGGAATCTGTGCGGACGTACTACGCTTTCAGCGTTGCTCTCGATTTGTATAGAGCCCCAGGATTAGGATTGTTGATATCTCTTGTGAGATTTCGATCTCCTGCCATATTAGAAGATTATAGAAATCTTTTACGCGCTCGTTGAGAATCGTGTGCGGAGCTCGGAGGGCAGCAGGAGTTGGAGCTTAGCTGGGGGAGCTGGGAGAAGTTGGGGACGAGGACCTTAGTAAATGCCACTCTCCTTGTGGCAAATGCTAAGGATTGCTGCGACGACTACTAAAGTATAGTAGTTATGAGCAACCAAGTACTACTGTGATAGAAAGTGGTACTCAAGTTGGATTACCCCGTGGAGATAAGGATTCCAAAGGGATCTTACGGATAGTTTTAACCGTGAGACCCCATAATTCTGCAAGGAAGGATTGTTGGAACCAGTAGTGGGATTTCCTTTGAACGAAGGAGTTAAGAGGATTAGTAAGATGATTGTAAGGAGCAAGACTATAGAGTCAGATGGTTTTGTGGAGTGCGGAGCCACACGAATAGTCTTTTCCGATAGGAATAAAGGACAAGGTTAGGGTGCCCAGATGGGGCCTAGAGTCGAGAAATTTTGGTAAGAGGTGTGGCTAGATGAAGTTGTGGTGTCCGATAGCCTTAGACTCGTGTGTGTAATATGAGTTTTGTTTTGGTCTCGATAACATAATAATGTAGGCCTATGTGTTTTCCACGATAGCGGAATTTTGTTTTCCTTCACTCGCCATAGAGGCGGGTGATTATATTTTGTTTATATACGTATAATTTATTGGTTGATCGGAGCGATAGCGGGCTAATGATGGCAAGTCTATCGTGTCCGCAGTTCCTGGAAGGGACAGGTTGTTATTGTGGTGTCTCACCTTGATAAAGGTCGAGTTCACCTTTATTATTATGGATTGATGGAACCTCGATGAGTAGAGGCTTCCTTATTTTGGTTTGTATATGTGGCAACCTTATTGATATAATTTAAGGTCCACGGGATTATTAGTGAGCGGTAAGGTTAAGCTCAGGGTTTGTGTGCGCGAGGACTGAATATTAGTGCGAGCGCTGCATGGTGTGACTCTTAGTTAGAAATAGGAGTTCAGACCACCTTTCGATGTTAAGGGATAGGATTATCCCGGGTGCATGCCTGAAATAACGGGACTCCGTGACTGACGAAGTCAAGTGTTAATGTGTGGAGGGGTTCCTTGTTTGGATTTCTCTTTGCGAGACACTCCACACATGACTCTTAACGGCGCCGGGCGTGGAGAGCTGTTATTGGATGCAAGGATTTGGGGTAGTCTTATAGTGTGGATGAACCGCTATAGACTATGAGCCCTGTGATGATGGTACACTTATGGAAATATTGTGCTGTGGAAAAGCACTAAAGTGGTCCTCTCACCACAAATAGTTGAGTGGAGTAGGACTTAGAGGAATTGATTCGAGGATGATAGCCAAGCCTTAATAAGAAGGCAAATTTGGAGAAAATCTTTGTTCGGTGTGATGTTAGTAGTGTTCCTACAAAGAGTAGGCACTTTGGTTAATTAGGTTTCCTTTCGTATGGGCGGAAGGATTAGATAGTAGGAATGCGTTCGTAGGTTAGCGAGGTAGGATTTAGGACGTCCCGCTGGTGTGCCTTAGGTCGTTATATCTCGATGACCGACAACACGAGGGAGTAGTGTAACGGGAGGGTTCCTTGTTTGGATTTCGCCTTGGCGAGACGTCCCACGCACGAAACCAAGCAAACGTCGGGAGTTGAGAGAGGCCTTGGGCATTAGGGATAATTAGGAGACTCGTTTTGCTTAGGTAGGGTAACGCATAGACAATAGCACTGTAGGATGTAGGCTCGTTAGAGTTAGTAATGCCGAGAATAGGAGTTTGATTTTCGAGGGTCGGGAAGACCCATAGATGAGTATTACACTGAGGAAAGGAGATCCTAATTGGGAGAGAGTGTTACATGTTAGACGTTCACTACGGATGTGCAGATGTGCACACGTTAGAAAGGTGTATGGGCACCTTGGTAAGTTGGTTTATATACCGCCTGAAATAGAATGGGCGTAGTATATAAGGTTGAAATTCATGCCGATAGGCATTATAGATGATGGGTATTATGTGACGTATAAGAGTCACTTTGCGATCGTGATAGTCGTGTAGCATATGGTTGGGAACCGTTGGGTTAGTATCGTTTCCCTTGAGGTATTAGGATTTGGAGTGATCCTAAGATTGGTGGTGTAGGTCGCATCTGAATTTCGAGGACGAAATTCCGTTGTAAGGGGGGGAGTGTAACAACCCGTCCTTTTTAGAGACAATTAAATTCCCTAATTAAAAATAAATTGGCAATTTGGAGAATTTCTCGAAATAGTGATTTTTGGGATTTTCGAGGATTTAATAATTTTCGAAGGATGTTATAAATTATTTTGGGACTATATAGGTCGAAATAATTTAATTATATGTCTGTAATAACCCTCGCTTATGAGACCGTATTTTATAGTAATTACTTAGTATAGTAATTAGAGACCAGTGTTGGGTTATGATTTGAATGTAAATTCAATGTAGAAAAGTTGATATTTATTATGAGTTTGCATACATATCATAATTATGGGTAAATATTGCTATGTCACGCTTATTAATATCATCTGAACTCAAAATGATATTTGGTTCAATAATGAGACCGGAACTTAAATTGAATTTTAAAATGTCCAAATGATAATTTGGAGATTGCAGTTGATTTCGGAACGTTCGAAATAGTCAAGTAATGTACCATATTGTATTTTGATGTTTTGGGCATTTTTGACTGATTGTACCCAAATTATGCAGTTGCGTATTATTTTATCGCACTATTAGTTAATTTATTGGGATATTTGTCTTAGGTCACGACTTAAGCTTTCTAAGTCTTCCAATTTCCCTAATTCCCTTCCTAAACCGAAAGAGAGAAAGAGAAGAGTAGAAAGAAAGATTGGAGATTTGGAGATTTGGAGAGATCCTTGCTCTTACAACCAAGAGACCTGCAATTTGCTGAATCAAGGCAAGTTTCTACTTGCTATTTGTGACTTAAGATAGATGATTTGTGAAGATAATGATGTATTGATCTTGATTTACTTAGTTTAGGGTTTTTCTTAGGATTTTGTGGGTTTTGATTCATTCAAAGATGATTTGGGATGATTCATGAGGTTTAAGATGGTCAATAGTATCATTGATGTTATCTTGGTGTTGGTACATAAGTTTGGTTTGGGAGAAATTTGAGTTGGGGTAGAAAATGGAGTCCAAGACTCCATAGCCAAATCTTGGCAAAATCGAAGGCCCGAATCGATTCGGCCCCCTGGGCGAATCGATTCGGTTAGATCCAGTGCTCAGGTCTTGTGAACCGAATCGATTCGGAATTTGTCCGAATCGATTCGGCAGTTATGTAGAAACCCAAACTTCCTAACCGAATCGATTCGGTTTCCATCCGAATCGATTCGGCAACTTTGCAGAAACTCAAATTTTCTGGACGAATCGATTCGGCCAAGGGGGCGAATCGATTCAGTAGCCCTGAAATTTTCCAAATTTTCCTTTTTCATTTTTAACCCTTTTCTTTAGGATTAGTGATTAGGGATCTTCTTAAATGAAGTAAACATAGGGTTTTAGAGTCCTAGTTGAGTTGGGTCGACACCCTAGATTCGAAAGGGTTCATCTAGGGTTCTTTCAAGGGGGAGTTTAAAAGGAATGTTTAGGCATTTCTTTTGTCTTATAGTCTTATAAGGGTCCAGAACATATTAAGGTCACTTTGGAGACTTTAAGAATTAACTTAAGTTAGATTTGACTTGAGGGTTTATATTAAAGCCTAAAGGAGGTTTTAGGAATAACTTTGGAGTCTGAATCCCTTATTGAGGATGTTATGACGGTACGAAATACATATAGTCCGGGTTAGGCTTATACCTTTGTTAAAACGTGCAGATGATAAGGTAAATGATAATTTACTAAATCATGAGATGGAAATTAATAAAATGGATGTTACACACCTCTCTAAATACCATCTTAAGGGAAGTCCGTACGATAGGTGAAGCCCCCTGGCTAATGAATGCAGGGTGGATATAGTCCTAGGCCATATGAGCGCTTGTTTTATTTTTCTGCGATGGGTAGGAGATTCTGGGTGTGGTCTTGACTACCCCGCAGGCATATGGCCGCTTCCCGACGATTTCGATAGGATCCCAGGTTGTCTTATGTTAGGCCCTGGAAGATGATGGTTATTTAGGGACGCGCACAGTGGGGAAACCCGGACGGGCGGTCTTAGAATCGTTATATTTATATTTATGACTATTCTAATTATCGAGTTGGACTCGATGGAACTTTAATGCCACGTAGAGCAAATTTATGCCACAAAGAGCATGCTATCGAGATTAGTGCCATAAATAGCACATGATGATAATTGTATTCCTGATAAGGAATGTCAAAGAAGATTGAAATTGAAATATGATGAAAGATGAAAAAGGCTCATAAGTACTGTAAATTCTTGTATAAGTGAATTTCCTTTTTACATAGCTATTTATCAGTCTTAGTTCCTTACTTGATGTTACCATGCTAGACTATCATTCATGCTTACTTGCGCATCATTGTCAAACCTGTCATTTATCTATTGATCACATATATTTGGCCCTGACCGGTTTTCACTTCTTGTTGTGTATGTATATATATATATATAATCCGTTCAGGTGTTCCGCCGCACGATCGCCCGTAATGATCTTTCCTTCCATGTGTTTTGAGGAGCCGTGACATCGTGCGGGTCTCACGGGATGTTTTGTGTAGACGCCTCCATTTATGTTTTCTAGTTATGATCAGTTTATTCGGGCATGTGGCCCAAACCGTTGTAATTGTATAATGGATCTATTATGTAACACCTGGAACTTATTGTATGTTGTATGGTTATTTTTTGACCGACGTTCCTTTCTGTCCTTTTGTATCCTTTTAGTTTCTTTTGCGCTTGTGGGGGTTTCCACCCTCTATTTCTATCATGGGTTGTTGAAAATGCTTTCTTATTATTTCAAAACCAAAATTTTTGATAACCCGTTTTCTAGACTATAGTGTGGTTATTCCTTATACTTTGTATATTGTTGTGACGTTGAGAATGATATTTATCCATGATTTATTATTTTATCGAGGTATAGGGCTGGTCACCCTTTATTTCGGATAGCGGGTTGTCACAGATGGTATCAGAGCATCAGGTTCTAGAGTCTTTAGGATCTATGCGGACTTGTCACGTTCTACCGTAGCGTTCTTTGATATAGAACTTAATGTTAGGATTGTTTGTTGCTTATGTATGCGATCTTATGCTAAATAGATTGTTTTGTATTATGTTTTGACTCTGCCTCGTCTTTATCTCAGATGCCGCCAAAGAGAGGACGTCCCGGTAGACGTAATAGGGTTGTTGAGGATGAGTTTGGTCCTCCACCACAGCCACAGGGGAATATCAGTGCCGCTGAAATGGAAAATATTGTGGCCCAAGCTGTCAACGCCGCGATGACTGCAGTGGCCCAACAAATGCCACAAGTTCAAGCAAGGGGACAAGAAGCACTAGTTCCTACGAGACCTTATCAGTGGGAACGGGTGAGGGAGTCTTTCCTTAAGGGACATCCCCCGGAATTTGAGGGAGGTTCGGATGTTATATAGGCGAACCAGTGGAAGAGAGATATGCAGCGCCATCTTAGGATGGTGGAATGTAGTGAGGAGAAAAGCAAATTCTCGTTACCTTCAAGCTGGTCGGACCGGCCTTACACTGGTGGGAGTCAATGACGACACCCGAACAAAGGGATACTATGTCCATCACAAATTTTTGGGCTTTGTTTGATGGAAAGTATTTACCTCCCGCAGTTCAGAGGGAAATGCAGAGGAAGCTTCAAGATCTAGTACAAGGGGAGAGATCGGTTGCCGAGTACAAGGAGGAGTTTACCCGGTTAGCAAGCTTTATACCGGATGAAGTAACTCCAGAAGTGAAGAGGATCTCCAAGTTTGTGGGAGGTTTGCACTGGCGAATAAAACAACATTTGCTTGGAAATCCATCTCTGGTGACCTTTGGTGATGTGATGAATGCTGCTTTACTTCACTGTCAGGAGCATAGATTGTTTGTACAAAACAAGAAGAAGGTTGTAGTTGCGGGGCAAGCGGTGAGGCAGGGAGGAACTGGGAGCGGAGGGGGAACATCTTCTTCGTCCCAATCCTCGGGGAACAAGCAGGTTGAGAGGGATCCTCAGCAGGGGGATTCGTCAAAGCGTCAACGTTTCGGTGGGTTTAATGCTGGTGGAACTAATAATAACAGGCAGGGTCAAGGGGGTCAGCAACAACAGGGTGGTAGAGGTAGAAATGGAGGTAGAGGCCAACAGGGCCGAGATGTGGGGCAATTCCGAAATAACCAAGGTAGGAATCAGGATAATACGGCAAATAAATGTTTCCAGTGTGGGGAGCTGGGACACTACAAAAGGGCGTGTCCTCAGTTGGTTGGAGGGCATCTTCCTAGGGCCCCACAGCAGCCGTATGTACAGTTTCCGCCCCAAGCGCCTAATCCGGTTGCTCCTCCTCGACGGGGGCAATTGTAGTACGGACGGTTTTACCATATTCAGGAGGCTCTGCTTCCTCCAGCTCCTCCGGCACCACCAGCGATCGAGGGTAAGTTTCTCATTCATGGGCACATGGGTCGAATTCTATTTGATACGGATGCTACACACTCCTTTATTTCTAGAAGTTTTGCCCAGACTTCAGGTTTGATAAAATCTGCTGAAAGTACCTTCACTAGCGTTGAATCCTCTATGGGCGATGGTTCGTTGATTTTCTTCGTATGTAAAAACATAGGAATTAACCTTGGTGACTTGTGTTTTGAGGCCGATTTACTCGTCCTTGATATGGTCGGGTACGATGTAATTTTGGGTATAGATTGGCTAGTGAAATAACGTGCTATAGTGAATTGTTTCGAAAAAAGCATAGTTTTTGCAGTTCCGGGACAAGAAATGTTCTTAGTAGTTATGCCTTGTATGGAAGGGAGCACGAGTGATTATCTATATTGTATTGTGGAAGACGCATCTAGAGATGTCGTGGTTCCCCTAAATTCTCTTCCAATCGTTAGAGATTTTGAAGATATTTTTCGGGAGATACCGGGATTACCTCCAAGTCGGGAAATAGAGTTTGTGATTGATTTAATGACGGGAACTCGACCGATCTCCAAAGCTCCTTATCGAATGGCTCCTGTGGAGATGAAGGAGCTGAGAGATCAGATTCAGAAGCTACTGGAGCAGGGCTTTATTAGGCGTAGTACCTCACCGTGGGGCGCTCCGGTATTGTTTGTGAAGAAGAGAGACGGTTCTCTCCGGTTATGCGTGGACTATAGAGAGTTGAATAAAGTCACCATCCGGAATAAATACCCTTTACCTCGCATCGACGACTTGTTTGATCAACTTAGGGGAGCTTCCTACTTCTCCAAGATCGACTTGAGGACGGGGTATCACCAATTGAGGATACGAGAGCAAGATGTATCCAAAACGGCATTTTTGACCCGTTATGGATCTTATGAATTCTTGGTTATGCCCTTTGGGCTAACCAATGCCCCTGCAGTGTTTATGGACCTTATGAATAGGGTATTCAGGGATTTCCTTGACCAGTTTGTCATTGTCTTTATCGATGACATCCTAATCTATTCTCAGACAGAGTCGGATCACGCTGCTCACTTGCGGTTGGTCCTGCAGAGATTGAGGGATCATCAATTGTATGCAAAGTTTGAGAAGTGTGGCTTTTGGTTGAAGGAAGTTCAATTTCTGGGGCATGTGGTGTCATCCCAAGGCGTGTCTGTGGATCCGGGTAAGGTGATCGCGGTAAAAGAGTGAGGTCAGCCCACTACACCTACTGAAGTTCGTAGTTTTCTGGGCTTGGCGGGTTATTACCGCCGATTCATTAAGGGCTTTTCCAAGGTTGCTAGCCCATTGACAAATTTAACCCGAAAAGGAGTAAGATTTTTTTGGGACATTTCATGTCAAGCGGCGTTTGATGAGCTCAAGGATAGACTAACTTCGGCTCCAGTCCTGGCATTGCCAAAGCCAGGATTGGAATATCTCGTCTTCACCGATGCATCTCTTCAGGGGTTAGGAGGTGTTCTTCAACAAGAGAGACAACCCATCGCGTACGCTTCTCGTAAGTTGAAGCCTCGCGAGAAGAATTATCCGGCACATGACTTGGAATTTGCCACAGTTGTATTTGCCTTGAAGATATGGAGGCATTATCTCTTGGGGGAAAAGTTTAGTCTTTTCACCGACCACAAATCGCTACAATACTTATTCTCCCAAAAGGATTTGAATATGCGCCAGCGTCGTTGGTTGGAGTTTGTGAAAGACTATCAATTTGATATTCATTATCACCCCGAAAAGGCGAATGTAGTAACAGATGCCTTGACTAGAAAGCCCGAGGGAGACTTATCTGTATATGGAAAGCTAAGTGGAGAGAGCTCAGCCTAGAGGATGCAGGGGTAAGAGCATTCATTTCCGTGATGACGGTTACTCCCACGATTATAGCAAAGATTGTGGAAGCCCAGAAAGGAGATAAAGTTTGTCAAGACCATACACGCCAGCTATTGTCCGAGGGAGCGGAGTCGCACTCGATTGGTTCCGAGGGCGGACTACGCTTCCATGGAAGACTTGTGGTTCCCGACGATGGGGATTTGAGACGAGCGGTGATGGCGGAATCCCACGGGTCAAGGTTTGCGGTACATCCAGGCGGGGACAAGATGTACCAAGATATGCGTCGTTTGTATTGGTGGGCAGGTATGAAAAGGGATATCTCAGAGTTTGTGTCTCAATCCACTACTTGTCAGTTGGTTAAGATTGACCACCAGCGACCGACAGGATTGTTACAACCGCTCGAGATTCCCGTATGGAAATGGGAGAGCATTTCTATGGACTTCATTACGGGCCTACCTAGATCGCAGAAGGGTCATGACTCAATTTGGGTGATTGTCGACCGTTTGACTAAGTCGGCACACTTCTTGCCTGTGCGCAACGATCATGATACCGCTCGTTATGCCCAGTTGTTCATTGAGGAGAATGTTAGACTTCATGGGGTGCCTTTAAACATTGTCTCCGACCGAGATAAGATATTTGTGTCCCACTTTTGGCAAAGTTTCCAAGGAGCAATGGGGACCGCGTTGAAGTTAAGCTCTTCCTATCATCCTCAAACAGACGGTCAGACCGAAAGGGTAAACCAGATGTTGGAGGATATGCTTCGTATGTGCATACTCGATTTTAAGGGCAGTTGGGAACAATACCTTCCATTGGTTGAGTTTGCTTATAACAACTCATACCAATTTACAATCGGAATGGAACCCTATGAAGCTCTGTATGGCAGGCCTTGTAGGTCGCCCGCTTGTTGGTTGGAAGTGGGTGATAACAAGTTCCTTGGACCTGAAATGATCCAAGACACTTCTTCGAAGATTGAGCTTATTCGAAATCGCATACGGATAGCCCAAGATCGTCAAAAGAGCTATGCCGATGCGGGTAGGAGACATATGGAGTTGGAAGTTGGAAGTTGGAGACCAAGTGTTGGTGCGAGTGTCCCCGATGAAGGGCATTAAGCGTTTTGGGAAGAAAGGAAAGCTTGCACCGCGTTTTGTTGGACCTTTCCCGGTGATTGCAAAGGTTGGTCCCGTGGCATACCAACTTTCTTTACCGGAGCCCTTACAACAAATCCATGATGTATTTCACGTCTCCTCTTTGAAGAAGTACAGAAGGTGTGAAGGTGCCCTTTGGCACATTCCTTTCGAAGATATCGATTTGCAGCCTGATGTCTCTTATGAAGAACAACCGGTTGCTATCCTTGAGTTTGGGGAGCAAAAGTTGAGATCTCGTGTGGTGCCCCTAGTGAGAGTTCATTGGAGTCATCATCATGCAAATGAATCAACTTGGGAACGTGAGGACGAGATGCGGGAGAAATATCCACATCTTTTCTTATGAGGTACGCCTAAATTTTGGGGACAAAATTCCCTCATAAGGAGGGGAGTATGTAATAACCCTCGCTTATGAGACCGTATTTTATAGTAATTACTTAGTATAGTAATTAGAGACCATTGTTGGGTTATGATTTGAATGTAAATTCAATGTAGAAAAGTTGATATTTATTATGAGTTTGCATACATATCATAATTATGGGTAAATATTGCTATGTCACGCTTATTAATATCATCTGAACTCAAAATGATATTTGGTTTAATAATGAGACCGGAACTTAAATTGAATTTTAAAATGTCCAAATGATAATTTGGAGATTGCAGTTGATTCCGGAACGTTCGAAATAGTCAAGTAATGTACCATATTGTATTTTGAAGTTTTGGGCGTTTTTTGATTGATTGTACCCAAATTATGCAGTTGCGTATTATTTTATCGCACTATTAGTTAATTTATTGGGATATTTGTCTTAGGTCACGACTTAAGCTTTCTAAGTCTTCCAATTTCCCTAATTCCCTTCCTAAACCTAAAGAGAGAAAGAGAAGAGTAGAGAGAAAGATTGGAGATTTGGAGATTTGGAGAGATCCTTGCTCTTACAACCAAGAGACCTGCAATTTGCTGAATCAAGGCAAGTTTCTACTTGCTATTTGTGACTTAAGATAGATGATTTGTGAAGATAATGATGTATTGATCTTGATTTACTTAGTTTAGGGTTTTTCTTAGGATTTTGTGGGTTTTGATTCATTCAAAGATGATTTGGGATGATTCATGAGGTTTAAGATGGTCAATAGTATCATTGATGTTATCTTGGTGTTGGTACATAAGTTTGGTTTGGGAGAAATTTGAGTTGGGGTAGAAAATGGAGTCCAAGACTCCATAGCCAAATCTTTGCAAAATCACAGGCCCGAATCGATTCGGCCCCCTGGGCGAATCGATTCGGTTAGGTCTAGTGCTCAGGTCTTGTGAACCGAATCAATTCGGAATTTGTCCGAATCGATTCGGCAGTTATGCAGAAACCCAAACTTCCTAACCAAATCGATTCGTTTTCCATCCGAATCGATTCAACAACTTTGCATAAACTCAAATTTTCTGGCCGAATCGATTCGGCCAAGGGGGCGAATCGATTCGGTAGCCCTGAAATTTTCCAAATTTTCCTTTTTCATTTTTAACCCTTTTCTTTAGGATTAGTGATTAGGGATCTTCTTAAATGAAGTAAACATAGGGTTTTAGAGTCCTAGTTGAGTTGGGTCGACACCCTAGATTCGAAAGGGTTCATCTAGGGTTCTTTCAAGGGGGAGTTTAAAAGGAATGTTTAGGCATTTCTTTTGTCTTATAGTCTTATAAGGGTCCAAAACATATTAAGGTCACTTTGGAGACTTTAAGAATTAACTTAAGTTAGATTTGACTTGAGGGTTTATATTAAAGCCTAAAGGAGGTTTTGGGAATAACTTTGGAGTTTGAATCCCTTATTGAGGATGTTATGACGGTACGAAATACATATAGTCCTGGTTAGGCTTATACCTTTCTTAAAACGTGCAGATGGTAAGGTAAATGATAATTTACTAAATCATGAGATGGAAATTAATAAAATGGATGTTACACACCTCTCTAAATACCATCTTAAGGGAAGTCCGTATGATAGGTGAAGCCCCCTGGCTAATGAATACAGGGTGGATATAGTCCTAGGCCATATGAGCTCTTGTTTTATTTTTCTGCGATGGGTAGGAGATTCTGGGTGTGGTCTTGACTACCCCGCAGGCATATGGCCGCTTCCCGACGATTTCGATAGGATCCCAGGTTGTCTTATGTTAGGCCCTGGAAGATGATGGTTATTTAGGGACGCGCACAGTGGGGAAACCCGGACGGGCGGTGTTAGAATCGTTATATTTATATTTATGACTATTCTAATTATCGAGTTGGACTCGATGGAACTTTAATGCCACGTAGAGTAAATTTATGCCACAAAGAGCATGCTATCGAGATTAGTGCCATAAATAGAACATGATGATAATTGTATTCCTGATAAGGAATGTCAAAGAAGATTGAAATTGAAATCTGATGAAAGATGAAAAAGGCTCATAAGTACTTTAAATTCTTGTATAAGTGAATTTCCTTTTTACATAGCTATTTATCAGTCTTAGTTCCTTACTTGATGTTACCATGCTAGACTATCATTCATGCTTACTTGCGCATCATTGTCAAACCTGTCATTTATCTATTGATCACATATATCCGGCCCTGACCGATTTTCACTTCTTGTTGTGTATGTATATATATATAATCCGTTCAGGTGTTCCGCCGCACGGTCGCCCGTAATGATCTTTCCTTCCATGTGTTTTGAGGAGCCGTGACATCGTGCGGGTCTCACGGGATGTTTTGTGTAGACGCCTCCATTTATGTTTTCTAGTTATGATCAGTTTATTCGGGCATGTGGCCCAAACCGTTGTAATTGTATAATGGATCTATTATGTAACACCTGGAACTTATTGTATGTGGTCTGGTTATTTTTTGACCGACGTTCCTTTCGGTCCTTTTGTATCCTTTTAGTTTCTTTTGCGCTTGTGGGGGTTTCCACCCTCTATTTCTATCATGGGTTGTTGAAAATGCTTTCTTATTATTTCAAAACCAAAATTTTTGATAACCCGTTTTCTAGACTATAGTGTGGTTATTCCTTATACTTTGTATATTGTTGTGACGCTGAGAATGATATTTATCCATGATTTCCTATTTTATCGAGGTATAGGGCTGGCCACCCTTTATTTCGGATAGCGGGTTGTCACAATGTCGCCGTGGAGTACTGCGACAAAAGAGGTAAGATTTTGAGTAGAAAACTCGCATTTATTTATTTTGGGTTGGAATAGTGATTTGTGGTCAAATACCTCGAATGGGAATTTCGACTGCGCCATAATTCTCAGAATGTCCGAGATAGTCGGAAAAGAGTGTCCGATTGTCGAAAATAAGTTTTGGGTGATTTTAGAGGTAAAAGTAACTCGTAATTGGGTAAACGAGTCGTTTTTAGGTTTTAAAGGTTTAAACCTTTTTTCTTTCTTTATAAAGAGGGAGAGAGGGAGAAAAGAAGAAAGAAAGAAAGAAAAGAGAGAGAAGAGAGAGAGGAAGGAGAAAAGAGGGGAGAAAAGGGAGATTTGGGTCAAACTTCGCCGGATTCAACTCGAGGTCGTCGGATTTTATCCACGAGGCAAGTGTTTACTTGCTTTATTTACTTTTGTGCACTAATCTCATATCATAGTTGGTAAAAATATGATTTTGGGGTTAGAACCCATAAAATAAATTGGGTAAAAGTTGATTATGAGTTTACACCTTGATGTAGTGTAAACTCTTAATGATTTCTAGTATTAAAACCATGTTAATGGAGTAATAGATGGAATTGAAATGGGAGAAATGTCAAATCTAGGGTTTGTGGTTTTAAGATTCAAAAACTAAGAGAAATGTTTTAATACCCCAAAATAATTGATGTGTTAGTTGTAAAACATAGATTAGATGTCTAGTGAGTTGTTGGGTGAGGTTAGAAACAACAGAAATGGAGAAAAATGGAGTTTGGGATTTTGGAAGAGATAATGAATAGTAACCCGTAATCTTGTGGGGTTATTTTGACTAGGAAAAGAATTGATTTAGCTTTTGGCCAAAACACGAAAGTTGTAGATCTTTTCGATACGGTCGCGTGGGCGCCGACCGCGTATTTTTCTGATTTTTCTCGATTTGATATGATTTTTACAAGATGGCAGCTCCGGGTTGGAATTTCCAACACAGAAATCAAATCGGGAATTGGAAAAATTACGGCTAGAATTATTTTCGTAGATGTTCGGGATAATTTTTGGGGTAGTTTAGAAACCCTGAAAATGAATTTGGGCTGTTGGTTAAGGGAATTGAGGAATTTTAATTGGGAGGCCTGGTGTGACCGGTCGACCGCACCCCTATGGCCGGTCGACCGCGTCAAGAAAAAATGGCCTACTGCTTTGTTTCGTAGGCTTAATTGCAACCCGCGGTCGACCGGGGGTCCAGGACCGGTCGACCGGTGCCCTATTTTTAGCCCAAGATTTTGGAGATTATTATTATTTCTCCTCTTTGAGATTTAAGTTTAAGGGCCTTCTAAGTTAAAGTATATTAGAGGGTTATGTCCTAAAGGACTTGAGGAATTGGGAATAAATATGTATATATTCACTTAGAGTGAATTATTATATTTGGAGATATCCAATAAACCTTTAAGAGTTGATTAAGGTAATTATTAGTCATCAAAGTAAGAAATACTTTGGATTTAGAATCATGCTAATCCGAATGCATGATTATGATTCCCGGAGGGAATCTTTGGGATTATAGTCATCGTTAGATAATATAGGCCATTGTGGCCGGTTATATATTCTAAGAGGAATATATAGGCTATACATATATACTGTGTGATTTAGGTATACATATATATATGTTATAATGGAAAGGATTTTGAAAATATAAAAATGAATATTTTCAAAATGGAATGAGAAATGTTTTTCATAATTAATAAATTATGGATTGTACACACCTCCCTAAATCGCTATCATAAGGGAAGTCGCGCGTGTTGTGGTGAAGCCTTCCTGGCTGTTAAGCAGGTTGGATATAGTCCCTAGGCCATATGAGCGTTTATTTATACTGCGCTGGTTAGGAGATTCCGTGTGTGGTCTTGACTATCCCGCAGGCATATGGCCGCTTCCCGATGTTGTTAGGTTCCCAGGTTGTCTTGGAGGCCCTGGAAGATGATAGCCATTTAGGGGCGCGTCCAGTGGGGATACCTGGAGGGACGGTCTTAGATTTATTAAAGCAATTCATGATAATGGATTGGCTTTAATTTACATTTCCTGAGTATAAAAAAGGAAATGGGATAAAGGTTTGGCTTCGGTAACACTCCCGGATGTAAAGGAAAAACATTTTTTTTATGTTAATAAAAATTGGCTTTTAAAAAGATATATGTTCTGGTAAAGCAATTCATGATAATGGATTGTCTTTAAATACATTTCCTGGATATGAGAAGGGAAATGGAAGTTTTTGAAATGAAAAGGTTAAGTATTAATAAATACTTTGTGTATAGAATACACCTCAGTCCGGGAGATAGATCCGGATGATTATATAGATGTATATATAGTTAGATGAATTGAGTACCGAGGGTCTAATGGATCCCGACGATCAACCGTGCCGCGTAGTAGTGTATTGGGGGGGTTCCTTGTTTGGATTTCGCTTTGCGAGACACCCCACGCACGAATATGGCATTATGTTGAGACTGGGGAGAAGTTTAATCCTTAGTGCTCTAATATTATAAATGTTTGTGGTATATATATATATATTATATATATCTTTCTGTACTGAGGGACCGGCGGATCTCGATGATCGACCTTGCCGCTTAGTAGTGTATTGGGGGGGGTTCCTTGTTTGGATTTCGCTTTGCGAGATACCCCACGCACGAACATGGCATGGCGTCGAGATTAGAGTGAAGTTTAAGCCCTTAGTACATCTGTTAGACTATCTAGGGTAGATAGTGGGTTTGGGATAGACTAGTTTAGCAGGATAGCTTGACTAGGATGTCTAGAGGGAGGCGCTAGGAGTGCACTGTTAGTGGAGAGGTAAGGGGTATATCATGGGAGTGCGATACCAATTTAAATATGAGATAAAACTATTTTTCTAAAAATAAATCATTTATGCACTTGAAAAATATTTTCAAAACATTCGGGCCCTGACCCGTTTGTCTACTTTTCCTTTCTTGCTATATTATACATATACATAGGTGTCCAGACACAGGGACGCCTGGATGACAATTCTTTCGAGTCAGACGTCAGCTGCAGCAACTGTGGATGCGTGCAGGTTTTTGATAGCCGCTTCCATCGTTGTACTCTAGATAGGAGGTACTGTATAAATATTCGGGCCAATGGTCCAATTGCATTTATTTACTCTTTCAGTACAGCATTCGATATGGTTGTATATTTGGACCGAGTGTTCGGTTATTTTAGTTCCTTTCATTTTCATTTCAGTTCATTACGCATTTAATTGTGGATGTTGTAATTTATTCGTTAAAAAGAGTAGTTAAGTAAAAGTTTTTAACGGCCACCTAATAGGATATTAGTAATTAAATGGATTTTCGACAGTGATGCTAAGGATGATCCATATGTGACTCCTGTTTTAATTTAATATTGGAGTGATCGCCCGGTATCTTGTTAGGCGGGTTGTTACAGGATGGCTAACAGGAATCGAGTCTACTAAAGCTCGAGAGAAGGACAATCCTAACCTGGTTAGTAGGACAGGTGGTAAGTGGATTATGTGTTGAGGTATTTTGTGCGGAGTGAGATCGCTCACGATAATATGTTCGAAAATGAGAAAAAGGACAAGAATACGGTGCCTAGTAAAAGGCAACGATTAAAATAATTTTGTTTTGGTTTGGGCAGACGTGTTACGTCCGAAAACCGTTTGTGCAGTCAAAACGATTGCCAAGATGGAAGTATAAGTTGTATCCTTAGAGGATGCGGCGTGTTTATGTGACACGAGCGAGTCACCATATTTTGTTCATTGCTAGATTAGCATGTGAGACGAGTTTAATGCATATCATTATAAATGTTACCATTATGTGAATATTTTTCCTTAGTATAACGGGATTTTTCTTTGGTGCTATCCGCGGGGGATGAATGAGTATATTAACAGTGTTTTATACTTTATTGAGGCTACTCGTTGTAGTGATGCGATACACGAGTATGGTATTATCTTTGTTAAAATGTTATAGAAATGGGTAGTATGATAGTGGGCATTTATTGCAAGGCTATCGGAGTAGTTATATTACTGCAAGACGTTTTGTTTTGGCGAGGCTTTACCTGTAAGAAGGTTGGACTCGCACTTATATTATCTATCCTAGAGACTTCGGAGGAGATAGTGGGCTCGAGATATTCGATACCGATGTATGTATAGACTTTGTCAGTATGATTCAGTATGTACCGAGATTTACCGTTGAGCGAAAAGACTTGACTCGGTATTATGTTTAGCACTCCGGACTTAGTGATAGGAAGAGTGCAGTGTTATATTTATCCTTGAGAGATGTGGGAGTTAAGAGTTATACCCCTAATGTTAGAAAAAGGAAATTTAGAGAATTTCGATTGTATGTATCCGAGGTTTATAGAATGTAATTACCATCAACCAATACGGGACGATAGTAAAATTGGTGAAACGTTCTTTGTTAAGCATAATTACGGGAGAAATTGTAACTTTTCTGTCAAGGGACGGGATAAAGGGGTATATACTATGGACGGAGGACCTAACGGATTTCGATAACCGATAATGCTAGGTAGTAGTGTATCGGGTGGGGTTCCTTGTTTGGATTTCTCTTTGCGAGACATCCCACACATGAAACTTAGCGTAAGGTTGGAAATAGGGAGACGTTTGGTCACTATTCCATGAGTTCAGTACCCTGGTCGAAATGGGATCAAGTAATTATGTATGTAAGTTGGAAGTTGAATTTTGTTTTAAGGTCATTGGAGCCGGATTTTTGTGGTAGGAAAGCATTGAAAGTTATCCCCACGAGTTGAGGGGTGGAACTATGATAAGGAGAATTTAAGAATTTTGATTTCTAGGGTAATTGAGAGTACCCAAATGTCATAACTGCGTACAAAACACAAGGTGAATAAAGAGTTGGAATTATTTTTAGCATGGATTATCTGGAAAGAACTTTATATTATACAAAAGAGATAACCTGTAATTATTTTGATGAATAGAGCGTTAGTAATTTATTTTGGTTGTTGTACCTATTTGGGAAAATTGTTGTACTTATCTGAGGAAGGTTGAGAATTATTATTCCTCTTTTATTATCATGGAATTTGAATGCCCTATTCCTTCTATTACGTTGAATTTAGTTAGTCCTACAGATGAGTAGCACGCCGTTCGCTCTCCTAGGGTGGTCGGAGTGTTGCAAAAATGTGGGCATCTTGGTTAACTACAGTTAAAATAGTCCGAGTCGAAGGGACGTGGTAATAGACGTGTGAAATATATGTTTGTGGGACTAGTATAACGAAGTGGAAATGATAGAGTGGATTAAACGTCACATGAGAGGTGATAATCCATACATAAGTGTGCAATTAGAATAACACTCCCTAACTTGATTGGAAGGTTGTGGGAAGCCATTCAAGAATTGGTATTCCTTGAATAGAGTAGAATTTAATTGTTATGAAGCACACCCGGAGCGAAGTTGTTACTAGTCAAGTGTGAGAGCGACTTGCGCATACAAAGAGTAATGATGTTAGTATAGTATAAGATATCCAGAAGTGCGCTTCGTGGAGAGAAGAGCACGGGTCGGAACTTTCGGCATACTCCAAGGAAGGAAGGGGAGTATTACGTGTCACTTAATGTGAGACATTTCAAGGGAAGAATCGATGTTTAGCGAGACGTAGTGAGTAGTCTCTACATGCACTGCCCATAGGTAAGGTTTGGTTGAAAAAGGAGAATCAACCAAAGAATTTTGTGTTTATCGAAAATTCCTGAAATAGGAAGAGGTTGGTAAAGTCGGTAAAGTTCTTGGATGGGTTGCCATCCTCAAAACAGGATCAAGGGTTAATCCGAACATGTGAATTAAGTCTCCGAGAAGGAAGTGATTGATATTCCTTTGGGATAGCTTACAATATTAACTAGTATGCCCCAGACTTCCTTTGAAAGGAAGGATCGCGCCAGTGCATGGTCCGGCGCAGTATAAATTTCTGAATTAGGATGAGATTGGTGAATCCCACCTTTGATATGGGATTTCAGGAACCAGCGGAGATAAGATTTCTTTTCGAGTAGGATGTATCACCCTTAGCCAGGGAATAAGCGCATGGTGATTAAAGATTAGTGGAGCCACGTGAAGGAGATTTTGGAATCTTGGTACGATGATTTCAAGAATGCTCTGTAGAAGCACTCATACCTGTTTGTCGCGTACGAGGTACTTATTAAGGTTTTGTTATGGAAGAATCTCAACTATTCTCCTTCCGTATGTTTAGAGGAGAGTAGATAATCAGAATTTTTGGATCGATCGAGAAAATATCCGATAACTATGGTGGAATTCCACGACTGTTTTAAGCAGTCAAGAGTGGTCAAATGTTCATATGATCTTCTCAGAATGGGAATTTTGTGTACGAATAAATCCGAGTAGTTGTCATGTAGTGAGGTGCGGCCTCCTAATGATAGTGAGATAATGGAATTTATAACGTATAGACGTAACCTATTCAAATGTTGTCAGTTGGGAGTGCAATGTGAAGTGACTCCAATGAGAATGTAAAACAATGTTGCTGTGAGGAAAAAGCTATAGTGATTGGGCGTCGTACTATGTAGATAGTTTGCGTACTGAGAAGGATATCCAAAATTGTGCTACCTGGTAGGCCTTATTTTCCGAATTTCGGGACGAAATTCCGTTATTAGGGGGGAAGTATGTAATACCCCGTATTTTCATGGCTTTTAAATTTAAGGATTTATTAAATTTAATTGAGATAAATTAATTTAATTTTAATCCGAAATGTTGTTTTAAATATTTACTAGCGTGACAAGAGTTAGTAATTATTAGGAATATATTATTTGTTGCATATTACTGGATGAGTATAGTAATATATGAGATTTATTTTTATAATATTGTCACGTGTGAATAAAATGACAATTGTGGAAATTTAAGTCGGGACGCGCCTGTGTCGTGTCGGGACTAAATGTGGATTAATAAAAGTGAATATTTTATAAGTTGTTCGTATGGTCATTTTGAGTGGGCCAACGTGTCCGGAAGGGTCGATATAGTCAGAAAAGTATACCCGGGGGTTTGATTTGGGTCTCGTGGTGTTTTTAGGCCTAATTAGTACCCCGGGAGGGCATTTTAGTCATTTTGTATTTTTGGGTAATTAAACCCACGAAAATTAAAGGGGTTATATAAGATGTTTAGGTTATCTCCTAGGGTTAGATAACTCAAAACACTAGAACGACCATTGGAGAGGAGATGATAGAGCTCTCAAGGCATTCCAAGGCTCAAAACTCATCCGTTTACACCGCCGCCACCGCCAACGCGTAGATGGCGAGACGGGGAACGCAACCACACCAAATTCAACACCAAACCAGATTTCTGAAAATCCCAGGCAAGTGTTTATCTTGCTTATTTCATTGATGCATCTTTCATATTGGTTTAGGAATGATTAGGATGAATTGTATGGAAGAAAAACCCAATTTGAAATAGGAAATTTTCATGTAGTGATGATTTATATGATATTCTGGAAACCCTTTGTCATGTAAAGGATTAAGAAAAGAGTTCTAATCAGATACAAACACTAAAAAAAAAATTCGGATGATCGGACCATTGGAATCGCTTAAAATTTTAATATGTTGTAGCGAACGGCGAGACAGGACTGATGACAAAAATTCAGCTTGATCGGACGGTCCGATTTCTAAAACTATTATTTTTACTAGAAAGTTTTATGTTTTGAGGACTCTTAGAGAGTTTTAAATTTTGGAGTTTGATTAAGAAAATAGTTCTAATCAGATACAAACACTAAAAAAATTATTTCGGATGATCGGACCATTGGAATCGCTTGAAATTTTAGTATGTTGTAGCGAACGGCGAGACAGGACTGCTGACAAAAATTCAGCTTGATCGGACGGTTCTAAAACTATTATTTTTACTAGAAATTTTTACATTTTGAGGACTCTTAGAGAGTTTTATATTTTGAGGACTCTTCTAAGTAATAAAAAAAAATTCAATTAAAAGTCCATTTTAATTCTGATTTCGAAACCATTTGAAATTCTCATCTTTGAAAATAAAATTCAAAATCCTTTAATGTAAGGCGAAATCTATATTTTTTGGATATTTTGCATAAGGGGTGATGTAAGTATATATTAAAGGGGAGAGACGAGTAAGAGAGAGTTACGTTGGAAAATAAATGGATATTTACTGAATTGTACATTTGGAAGAATAGAGTCCATGAGGGTTACGTAGTAAGTTGGAAAAAACCCTTCGAATTAAAGTTAGAAACGAACCATTATACTTGATATATAATAATGGAAAAATAAGGATAAATGTTGTGAATGTGGGTTATGGGATAAACCTAAATTGATATAATAAAAGTGGTATATTTATATGATTGTGTATGCATATATTATATACTTGTGAAAAACATACCCACGCTACTTGCTATCCCTGAGGTTGCCGCGCTGGGACGATCTTATCCTGTGTTGCCTTATGGGGGATATTGACTCGTACCCTAGGAGATAGATATCCTTGGTACAGGCTATCGATTTGATAGTTCAGACGGTCCTAAGAGACGCGGGTATGTGTCATCCTCTTAGAGACTTGGAATCTATGCTTCGCCTCAATAATGTTGTGTATGTGTTAATACAATTCGAGAGTGATTCCGAATTTGTATTTCCCCTTAATACGAGTGATATGGGGTTTGGATAGTAGAGTATGCCCGCACCATAGTTTTTATGTGGGGTGCTGTTATGATATATATATTTTACGAGTAGTATATATATATATATATATATATATATATATATATATATATATATATATATATATATGAAATCCTGAAATCTAGAACTGCCTACTGTGATTTGATATATAGGACATGATTGATGACTCAAATTGTAATACTTGTGTTGAGAAAGTATAATATGACACTGGAAAACTTTATAAATTAATAAAGTTAAAACGAGAATTTTGGATACTAATTGAAATCTTCTTTTCAAACAATTGAATTGTTCAGTTTTAAATCCTGGGCATAACCTAAGATAAGTTAAATCATTGGGGAAAGATAGTGTGTTATATGGCGAGATAGACCATTGGGAAGGTTAGTGCGATAGGTGTGCACATTAGAAGAGAGGTGAGACTTTCTCAAGAGAGTGTCGCACTAATATATTGTTGCATTGGCCTATATCAATTTAAATACTTGCTAAACGAATTTTTAAATCATATACACTATCGGGCTCTGACCCGTTTCTATTTCCTTTTCTCTCTTGTATATATATGTATGTATTACAGGTGCCCAGCCACAGGGGCGTCTTACTTAGGATCCTTTGGAAGGAACGTGCTGCAGCTTAGGTGGGAGTTGCAGGCCTGTTGTTTAGACGACTTCATCCATTTGATTCTACTCCTAGTTCAGTTTTATCCAGCAGGGGCATGTGTCGCCCTCTTTCTATTATTTAGTTGGTATAGTCAGAGATTGAAATTTTTACTTTCAGTGCCTTTATTTCGGGATTTATTACTGTCATGATGTTTTTCTTTAGTGTTGTAAATGTTGGGATTTATTATTGATGATTAAATTGGTGTATGTTCAATCCTATTTTTATTCTTAATGTGTGACTCTTTAGATGTTAATGGTTTAAGGTTTTATGACCGGATTTATTAAAATGAGAATAAGGTTTTAAATGGTTTTGACACTTAGCTTAATTATTTAGGGTGTTTAAATTGGAAAAGTATTTTTACGACAGTGATGCTAAGAATGAACCAACTGTCCACCTTGATTTTAATTTAATAAAGGAGTGATCGCCCGGTATTTAATTAGGCGGGGTGTCACAATATATATATATATATATATATATATATATATATATATATATATAGAGAGAGAGAGAGAGAGAGAGAGAGAGAGAGCAAGAGAGGGGAAAATAGAGAAAAAGGGTCAGAGCCCGAGTTTTGAAAACATTTTAGCAAGTGCTTAAAATCCATATTTTAAAATATGATATTTATCATATTTAAACTGGTATCGCACTCTCATGAGATACACCTCACCCATCTTCTAATAGTGCACAACTATTGCATATATTTTAAACAACCCAGTTAAGCTACCATGCCTATCTAATGTATTTATTATCTTCTAATAATCCTTATTAATCTGAGTACGAAGGACCAAACTTCTCCCCATTCCCAACATTATGTTACGTTCGTGCGTGGGGTGTCTCGCGAAGCGAAATCCAAACAAGGAACTGAAAAAGACGTTACTAATGCCGTTTAATACAAGATTAAACTGTATAAGCAACTCCGAGATGTTTGTTGAAGAAACCCTTTTCTTTTGAAAATAAAATAGATAAACAACAAGTTGTGTTTACAAAAACTTATGTTCGAGAATAACCAAGACTTTGTAATCAGTTTTAAAACTAAGAAACTTTCAAAATATCAGCACACTATAGAATGAGATGAGGAGATGAAGATAATCAGAACACACTATTTTTAACGTGGTAAAACCTCTCCCAATAGAGGAAACATCCACGGTGACTTCTAAGTCACGAAAGTAAAAAAATCCACTAAAAACAAATAGCAGTTACAAACGATACAACATACATGCACACAACTCAGCCTATTCTAAGTTTAGGAATATACCCCACTTGGTGTCCATCTAACTTCTTTGTAGATCTGATTGTGGATGATGTTCTTCGAGTTTGATAACTTCCACTTTGCTTTAGCTTTCTTTGCGTCGACTCAATAATCTTTGATCTTATTCTCAACACTTTCAGTGTGGTAGTGTGTCAAGTGTTTGTGATGTGATTTCTATCCACATGAATGAACTCACACACACTTAGTTTGTACAGACAGTCCTAGAAAATTACATATAAAGACTATATGCTGTGATTTTCTTTTCTTTCTTTCTTACAAAACTTGAATCCTTTTGACCTTTTAATCTATCCCAGATTCCACGGATATCTTTCTTCAAAATCAGTCAAGATCTTAATCAATCTCAGTTTTTGAAAAGATTTTCGAGATTGAAAACCTCCAAGTGAGAATCCAACTAGGTCAAGGTTTAGTTTCACAAGAACGAAAAACATAAAACATTTACAGATATAAATCAACAAAGATTTTCACAAAACGAGAAACAAATATGCAGATCTAGTGATATATAATATGCAATAGTGTATATCTAAGATTTCTATGAATAAAGAAATACAGATCTCACCAAAATGTCTAAGTTGGTAACAAGATCACAGATCAAGAGGTTACAGCTACAAACTATCAAACCAGTAACACCACTCTCTCTCAAACACTCAAGGTGGTGTTTGGGGTTTTGAAATTACGAAGGTTTGAATATGGTTTGAAGATGTTTAGGGTTAGGGTTTCTCTAACTCAGTTTCCCTTTCTCTCTCTTCTTTCTTTTCTCTCTTCTCTCTCACTTCTCTCTTCTCTTTTTTTCTCTCAATTTAGACGACTACCAAAAGTCTTAAAAGGCTGAGAATGAGAGGGTTTAAATAGGAGACAAGGAAGGTTCTGGATCGAAGATAGCAATCAATGGTTGAGATACAGTCTTCCTATATTGACTTTGATCCAAGGGTGCTAAGATAGCGGTGGTTAAAACGAAGATGATTGGTCCACAGTGATAACACACGGATAGTCTTTAAACACATGCAGGCCGTTGATAACGTTTGATCTAATGATCCACAATTCACCAGGCTGCTCTCTCACAAAACAAACACAAAAGAGATAACAGGAGCTTGACAAGTGTTGGCATCTTATTGGCTGGCAAACGCGCGTCCAAACTAATTACAGGCAACACCCTAATGTCTCTGGCGCATTGATATTCTACCCAATCAAACATTCTCATGAAAAAATAATTTTGCATAATATCATTTTAACCCCACAAAGTTTATAACCAAACTTTTATTAAAGAAAACATTATTTTAAAAATGTTTAAAAATTCCCAAAAAATTATTAAAACAACATTTTAAGGGGAATTTAACACACAATCAATATGAGCAATATATACACATGTATGCACTTCTAATGTGTGTAGTGTGATTCAATTTATACCTTGTTTGGATCATTGAAGAGCATTAGAGAGTGAATAAGTCCGAGGTTCTTTGGATTCTAGGTTAGACAACTAATTTTGTCACTATTTCCAAACTAGATGAACACTTATACAATATAAACTTAAGTAAGTCAAAGGTATAAGGTGCTTCAGGAACCCCCCCCCCCCTCGATACACTACTACGTGACAATGTTGATCGTCGGGATCCATAAGGCCCTCAGTACATACAACATCTTATACTATCTCGTATATATATTTAGTTGTCATTAGAACCTACGATTCGTAATTCATAAACATCCGGATATAAATTTACCGGAAGGAGTATATCACTTTATTCATTCTTTTCCCTTTTATACAAGGTTACTTTATATGACATCTCATCTCATATATAAACAGTATACTATACATTACAAGTATATTAATCAATCCACCGAGCTATAATATAGGTGGCTTAGTCATTTTTATCTACTAGGCAATGGAGGAACATCTCAAGGATACATATATGCTATTCCCAATACATATATACATATAAAGCACCCCGAGGTTAAGCTGCAGTGCACACATACTCTGCTATCAAATCACAGTACATCACGTACACAAGGATCACGCGTTCCGAATCACTCAGGAATTGTATCAATATAAATCACACATATTGGAGGCGAACATAGTTCACGTACCCATGGGTCACTCACATACCTGCGCTCCCAGGGCCAAGAGACTTATCGACTCACAAATAAGCCCTTCACAACCCTATGTTCTTGAGGTGCCAAATCTAAATCCCCCCAAAGGCAACACAAGATAAGATTGTCCTCTTTCGAAAGTCATCCTCCCGTGATAGCAAGTATGGTAGGTATGTCATACACATAATAAATAATAATATAGGTACATATTCCACCTATATAAATATAACATCAATGACGTATTTACATAACCATATGATAACGATATGTATTTATCTTTCCTATACATAATTCCCCATAGGTATTTATTTAACCCATATACATATTAATATCAGGGCATACACATAGCCCAGATAATAAATCCCATACGTAGTATATTTATATCTCGAATATCCTACGCATTTATCGATTTGAACCAATTCTCAACATATTATTTCTTAGCTTTTCTCACCGCACGATGATAATACCAATAACATCATTATATTTATTCGTTCTATATTATATATAATTTAACGACATCTTCTATACAATCTAAATCACTTTCCAATATATTATGGCTGTAATTTCCAAACTCTATAGCAATAGCCAATAACCTCAATTGTTCTATTTCTTAATAATATAAACATTCATACACTTAAAATACTACCCCAATACGTACTCTCTTCTTTGATATTCAAATCACTCCTTAATCACTTCATAAAGATTTGTACCAATAATTCCTGAATGTACCAATTCATAATAATTAAATAGCATACGCACTACGTCTCTTAATTCCTTAGGTATCTCCTCACTTATAATAATCGCTGAACATAGACGCGTAGGGAAATTACTCAATTCCTTGTAGTACGTATCATAAATTTCTTCCTAGTCACGTCGTAGAATTTTACTTAACCAAAGTCAGTATATAACTACCTTTTCTATGCGCACAATTACTTATATAAAATTTCCCACCTAAATACCACTTTAAGTATTATTCCTCATGAACACCCTATTTGGGTATATCTTGGATTTTACTTTCAACTAACCCAAGGTACACGCCTTACTAAAAAAAATTTTTTAGAAGTCCCCACACTATTTTTAGGAACCCCAAATATTTATCTCTAAACAATTCTAGCGCTTATTTTTCCAATTTTCAATTTGATTTCCGAGTTAATCACTACAAGAAAAACACGCATTTATGTCAGTTTGAAAATTAACATTATGTCAATTAAAATTTAAATGACATAAATGTTTATATTTATGTCAGTTTTAATTTAATGGTTAGTTTTTATGTCGATTATAATGAACTTGTTATAAAAAATTTTATATATGTCAATTTTGTGTAGAACCGTGATATACTTATTTTTGTTTTATCCCTCTGAAATTCAAAAGCTTACATAAATGAAAAAAAGAAGCGCCCTCGCTCCCGCTGGGCTAAAAAATTGGGCAGAAAAGTCACTTTGTGAAAAGAAAGGGCGGGCTCTTCTCATTTCCTTTCCTCAACTCTCTCCCGATCTCTCTCCCATCTTCATGTTCAAGTCACTCCTCCGCCATCCTGTCGTACCTCTCTAAACACCGCCCCTGCTCTCAGGTAAGATTCAAATGGTTTAATCTTTGATTTAATTTCGATTTAGGGCTTACAAATGGTATAACCTTCGATTTATATTCATGTTTGATTCAAATGTTTTAACTTTGGATTTAAATATCGATTTAAGTTTCTGATTCTACCTTAGATTTTAGGGCTTACATATGGAGATTCATTTAAGTCTTATATATGGAGGTTCAGTTAGGGATTGAATATGGAGTTCGTTTACCTTTGAACTATGTTTGATACAACATTTGAATGCAATAATAACTTACGCGTTCTGTATTGATTTCCCCTAATTTGATATGTTATGATAAAGTTGATATTTTTAGAGTGTTTGAGTATTTTATTGAAGAATGATATTTTGTGAGTATCTGATATTGAAGGCTAATATTTTGTTAGTATATGATATTTTTTTAGTATTTTATTGAAGGGTAATATTCATTTTTCTGTTTTGCAGATCTAACTCTTTAATAAGGAACCTAATCAGGTATACTCTCTTATCAAATTTGATTCAATTAATCTTTTAGTTTGGTTTGTAATAGAATAAGCATGTTACATATCTCTCCATTCCACGTGTCTATTTTATTTTTGGTTTCTTAATGAATGGTGATTTTATTATTATTGGAGCAAGAATTGATAAATTCACAATTAATACCACATAAAAGATACGAATACTAATATTGAAGTATGATTCCTTTGTTTTTCTTTCTATTTGTTTAGTGCAATGGTTCGAGAACTATAAAAACATGAAAGAGTCAATGTTTAATTTTATTTTATTGTGGATTTTTTGGTGTAGATTTGCTGATGTTGAGAATAATGCAAAATTGAAATGGAATAAACTGAGCACCAACTGCTACTGTTGTTGAAATCCAATAGAGAGTTTTGCAAACTTACACATAATTTACAATTACTGTTGTAAGTCTTAACATGTTGAGTTTGTTGTTTGTTAGTTTTATATATTGTCACCGGTGTGTCTTGGATGCAATGAATATTTTTCATGAAATGTGTAAAACATAATTTTAGTGGTTATCTGCCAAATTACAAGATACCCGTGACCAAACAAGGGAAAACAAGTATAGTTTCATTACTACAATGCTAAAAAATGTGGATACCTGTGAGTATATTTGAGTATTAGGTGCATTGATCACTCATATAAAAAAATTGATAGCAGTATCTAATTTTTATGCATTTATTTTATGAGATTTTGTAGATATGGTTTATAGTAATGTAGGCTATGGCTCTATTATGATATTTTGTCTTCATTTTATGAGATTTTATAGAGTTGTGTCTCACAAATTTTTTTGTTTTACAAATCATACTTTTAGTATTTAGTAACTGTTATAATAGTTGGATGATGGATTATTATTTAGCAACCATTTAATTTCCCTTTGTAGAGCTGTGTGTGTGTGTGTGTGTGTGTGGTTAGTAGCATTTTATTGTCAAACTAAAACACTCATCCAATGAAGTTGTGGGCATTGTTATGGTTCCTTGCCATCTTAGCAAAGTATGTGTGGTATGTTCAGTTGCTATTAATATTGTAATGAATTCATTTTTCCATTATTTTTACGTATAAAAGGTTAGGAGCATAGTTATTAAAGGTGCGCCTGGGATCCAGGCTCACTAAGGCGCAACATTGGCGCCCCGCCTCACCTCAAGCAAGGACCCTTCAATAAGGCGCGCGCCTAGGCTCTAGGCTCAAGGTGCGCCTAAGGCGCGCGCCAAAATATCTTGGCGAAAGCCTCCTGCCCTATTATAAGTCACTACTACTCGACCTAAAACCCAAACTCACCCTCGTCACGAAGTCAAGCAACCCTTGATCGAGGGTAGCGTTCTTCTAAACCCCTCACCTCTCTGAAATGACCACAACCCCACACTCATGACCCACAAAACACTCCCCAGCCCTGACTTTTAAATCAGTTAGGCGACCCACCCTCTAGCCACTCCCGCCTCTCCACCATCTCTGGGATCAACATCCCAGGCCACCACCTCCGATGTACTACTTGGATAAGTCCAAGCCCCCATTAAGCTCCAATTGTCCCGCTGGACATTCAACCAATTGCTGCAACCTAGTTAGCCCAAGGGACTACAAACAAGAGATTAGAGAATGGGATGTTAATCGATTCCCTATGAGTGGTGCTCCAATTCATCTCCATTTTGAGTCATTGAGCCCCAAGGTAATTTTGTTTGTGCCTCTTGATATACCAAGACATTTAGTTTTCTTAGAGTGAGGGAAAAATTGGAAGACTATCCCTTGGAACGCAAAGAGGAGCCCAATTCCCCTACGCTTATAGCGAGGCAGTAGGCCTATGAAACTCCACCTCTTCTTCAGCTTGTAGGGTGAGAGCAGCTTTGAATCATGATGAGGATTAGGAAGACTCACTTGGACACCCATAGGGTGGGGATCACTTGTCATACATGCCCCGACCCTTTGCCAAGAGCTCCCACAATGATATTCACGTTGATGTGTCGATGTTCAGCGGTCAACTTAACCAGTCCTGATGCAGTTATGGATTGGCTCGACTTGATTTCTAAGGTGTTAGTATAAGCATATATCCAACCAAAAGTGTGTCCTGCTTGATGCCACAAAACTTGCAAGCCTTTGGAGGAAGGACACGACTCAAAGACGAACGCTAGCCCAACATCTTCTAATATCACCTCTTGGTCATAGATGGAGGCAGGTGCTCCTTTTTCTTACCACCCACATATGAGTGTGACATCACTCGTGTCATGTCTCAGGACCCCCGTCTTTCGTCACTGCCTAGACATCGAGCTATTCCAGCTCCTGTGTACCAGTGCTCGCTTTGGTGAGAGTGAGGACCAGCAACGCATTCACAACCTTTAGTGACTTACATCCGACCATGGCATTGAGCACGCTCTCAAGGTCGAGGAGCACGGACATAGTTCTTCCACTTTCCCTCAAACCACGGTTATTTATTATATATAGTGCATAACCCTATATGGGAAAATGCATTGGATATTTAGAATTTATCTCGTCAAATTGAGTGTTTATTTCTTCCTCCAATGTCTCTTCTTCCTAACTATACATTTAGTTTTATCTACTACGTTTTGTAGCCAGGATTTCCCCTATTATAACCTTTGTTTTTTATTTCTTATCTTTTTTTATGGTGGACTCCCTATTGGGTTAGCTTTACTATTCATGGTTCTATATTGTGTTATCTCATATTAAAGCCTATATTAGTGGTCTCATTTTTTTGTATTATCTTCTTAAATGTTCGTCTAAATTTTTTACTTCTCTATAGCTGTGTTCTATCTCCATTGGCCATTCTTATTTCTTAAATTAAGATATATTCTCAAATTTTGTTTGCTCAAACATATAAATTATTGTTCCTATTGTTTTCACTTGAACAATTCTTTTATCGTCATCTCTTTATGAAAAGTTAGTAGAGTGAGCCCCGATACTATTTTTATACATTTAATACAACATGTACATGTTATTTTTAGTAATTCAGTAATATTATCGGCCAAATTAGTCATAATATCCATTGAGGAACTCAAATGTGGTTTTAATATGTGAAACATCAATTGGCTCAATGGTTCCATTCCATATAGTGGTTTCCTTAGCTATTGTGTATCATACGCTAGATGATGCACGTGGCCTGCCTGAAATCTTCCTGGTTGCTCACAGTCACTATAAAGTTCATTTAATTTGTCTCTATGTCTAAGAGAACTACAGATTTAATTAGCTTCAACACATTCTATTTAGAAACTTGATTGCCGAATTTAATAATCAATTGATGAGTTAATTACAAATAAAATTATATGCACTCGGTGGAAAATTCTGTAAGTAAACAATGGCTAATGATAATCAGGTTTGATGGATGTAGATTGCTACAAAAGTTAACAAAATTATCCGGGAGTTGGGGCTTAAAGACTTGGGGAAAGTAGAGCAAGATCTTATCTTTGGAGATGCAGGAACTAAGGAACTTATCAATTTTCTGAGAACAAAACCGGTGAGAACTTGTTATTGAGAATGGACTTGTATATCTCTTTCCAATATATAAAACTATAAACAATTACCTCTTTCATGCAGGATGTTACTCGTGAAAATAACTTGCGATTATTGATGATTTTTGTTAATTTGTTTCTACAAATTCCCCCAAATACGAGAATGGATCAATTAATATGTATGACATTATGTATTTTCCAATGAAATATGGAGAATTGAACTATTTTCCACCCCAAAACTAAACAAAGTTGAGCATAAGTTGTGGTGAAACTTCATCTTTCTCACTAATCACTACTTAGACAAATGAAATAAAATAAACTCGAACATTGTTGCATCTCCGATTGATTTTAATTTTTCTTTTCACACAATGGAGTACTTATATTTCAAAATATAATAATATCTTTGCTTTTGTTGATTATTTGATGATTGAAATGTTAAATAATTTTAGATATTTGATTTTATGTTTTTTTCCATATGTTTTGTCAGATATATCTTCTCATGTGTCTCTTTATTACCTTGTATAATAATAATTTATGCTATATTTCAAATTTTAGATCATAAAATAATCTTTTTATTATAGATATACGATTTTCGCATGTCTTGTATAATGTGCGCATCACTTCGATCAAGCACGTACCTCGCCTTGCGCCTAGGCTCTAAGGAGACATTGACACCTTGGCGTGCCTTGCACCTTAAATAACTATGGTTAGGAATACCATCGGCACGAATAAGAATCTTCTTGATTTTTAAGACGTTGAATATTTTTTATTTCCTATTTTCGCTTCCTGGATTGTATTCCATACAGTATTGAAGAGTCTGAATTATTGGATGTTTTGTTATCTCATACACATATGCAACAATGTATTCCATATTAGTCTGAATCCAGGTCACAATGATGACGTCTTGGGTCTGTCTCTAATAGCATATGTAAAGAATCAGGTATCCAACTCTAGAGGTTAACCTATTGGGTGGAATGATGCATCCAACATGTTAACCTAAAGACCTAACCCACCCACTCACATACACACTTAACCTCAATTAGCCAATGAGAGTCCTAATGCTTTTTGTTTTTTGGACTGAAATTGAGAACTTAATTGAAACTGTATATGTAGCAAGGAGAAGAACAATGTTGACCACCGAAGTGACATTGTCTAACTTAGTGAGAATTCATGTATTATGATGGTTCTGGATCTGTCAATATAATTGGAAATTTTTGAATCTCAAAGCACCCCAAATTCAAATTTCTTCTACTGTTTCTATTGTTTTCTTCAGGAAAAACGCATTAGTATTTTACAATTTTAGTAACTTGTATCACATCTCACATTCTAAACCCCGAAACTAGTTATATAATTATTCTAAAACTCCAGATCCCTTCATTTCAAATTCACTTACCTCACTAAATAGAAGATATGCTCTATTATTCATCCACTTTTATTGACAACCATAGTAGTTGAATTCTAAGGAAATCACAAGGCTAAAAACATTTACAGAAAAATCACCCAAAAGAAAAAAAAGGCATAAAAATGAACAAAAAATACAAGACTTGACAGTCCTTTTTTCAAGACTCTATAAGTTGCGACCAAGACAATACGCCCAGTTTTCAACTCACGCAGTTTCTTTACATTAAACATAAAACTTAACAATACTTTTATCTCATGAAATTGAATGCCTTTAGTCTCTAGTTGGTTTGGTTCAACCTTTAGTACTCATCATAGGTGTAAAACCAAACGGAGAAAGTTGTCTATGTCTTTTAGATATTGAGCTAATGAATGACTTTCGAGGCAATTGAAATTTCTCAATAGGCTAAAAATTGGGTCCGGATGTGCTTGTTGCTGATTTTTCAGTTGGCTTCTCAATCTCTTTCAACTTTTTTTTCATCTTCAGCAGCTCTAGTTTTTTGTCATGGTTTGCTTTATGTAAGACTGAGAGATTAACTGGGAGGGGTTTGATCTCAGTGGTTAGGCATAATATGGGTTTGGGGTGAAAAGTAAGGGATTCTGCCTCGACGAGGCAACCATTCACGACCTCTCTAAGGCATTAATACTCATAGTAAAGCACTTGAACTATAGTCTGAATAGGAAGGCGATCATTCTGAGCAGCATGGGTGCAGGCCTCTCGGGAGAACTTTTGACAGTCCATCACGCTGCAAACTTTCTTCCTCTCCGTGTCATTTAAACCCAGATGATCCTGTTAATTACAAAATAAATATGTTAATTCCATGTAGTATATATTTTTGGTAAAAGTCTTTATTTTATCACAGTTTTAGTATGCATGTATTCATCTCAGACGTGTGGATTTAAGGGTAGTAAAATTCACCCAGTCTAGCTTCAGCCATGAGCAACCTCATGCCAGCTTTTACCTTCGCCCTTTCCATTATTTGCAGGTTCTTAGCTTTACTTTCCATTTTGTTCTATTCAGAATAGATTTGATTTTGTTGTTTACGTAATCGGCTGAAATTATTAGTGATTTGGACATGCCAATAATCAAATGATAATCCGTTGCTTCGGTCCGGCATATTTGTACCTTTTATAGTCATTTCCTTACGTGATAAATAAGATTCGACTTCAATGGAAATAGTTGGTATTGGATGTCTCAACGGAACGTTCATCCTGTCTTAAACTATATCTACAATTCAAATGAATTTTAACTAGAATAATCACTTTAGCAAGCTATTAAACATCATCAGCATACAATGCAGAGTATGTAGTGATACAACTGCCACAATTTAACTTATACTCTACACATTAAAAAGGATACTCCACAAATCAATAAATACCAATGGAAATTATGCGTGATTGAGTTTCCTAATCATACAGTGATAGATTAATAGTTTTCCACAATGACCCTACATGTTAATAGTTTACTGTGAATAGTAATCTAAATAATGTCAATAGTTTGTCACAACATTTCAATAGTTTATTAACACATTTTTTTAGGACTTAAATAAGAAAACACTCTGCGAATAGGGCTTATATATAATAATCCCTTAAAATAGACTTGTGAAAATCAATAAAGAGGTGAAAAATAATAAGAAAATAAATCATCTCGCCTAAATTGCTATACTTCATGTTCAAGGAAAATGTGGACGCGTTTCTAATTTCTTCTCCCTCCTGTACCCCATCCCATATTTACATCTCACTTGCCTTTTTATTTCTCGTCAAGGGTTACACAAAAAATTTCATGTGTGTTGACCCTAGTTATTCATCCAAGTGGCACTGTTCTTGCAACTGATATATACTTCATTGTACTAAGGATTTACTTCTTGCTTCATTGAAAACTCCCAATGTTGACATATTAAGAAGATGCAAGCCAGCAGGACGAGTGAATTTTCTTGCAAAAAGGAAGCACGGGGAAGGTTTCCCTTTGCTAGTGCACCATTCTCTTCTATACTCAGTTTCACAATACACATTTTATATATCCTTTATAGATTGGATGAGCATGGAAGTAACATCTCCTAACTTTTGTAACTGACAAGCTATCATCCTCGACGCTCACACCCTTCGGGGGATGAAAGATCCCACGCAGTATGAGTCATTGTCCTTCGTGTGATTTCTCCCTCAAGAAAAGTTCAATATAATATACAACTGTTTGACTTTAGAAGTGAGCTTCATTTGATGTGTCTTATATGTGCGTGTACCAGCTTATTATGACAATGAAATCAATGAAATACTAATGTTTATTGTGTATCAATATTCAGCAAACTTCCAATGCATATTCTAGTCCCCTACATTATCTAATCTGCTATAAATTACCTTACGCGAATTTTAACAGTACCAATGCATATTCTACTCCCTCGCAATGTTTTAATCTATACTATGAGAGTGATATTTGGTATCAATTGTAGATTATTATTTTAGTTTTACAATGAAATTTACATATGATTTTTTTTTAAACTTCCTTGCAGGTCTGATATTTTTTATTTTAGTACCTCCCAACTCAGCAAGGTAACTTTCTCTCTATGTGTATATTTTAATGTTTTGAACTGCAATGTTTGGTTTTAATGATCAGTCCTAATGACAGAAATAATTGATTAGTGGCTTTGTTTGGTTCTCTTTGTTTGCTTAGATTTCATATTCGAGAAATTGTTATATGTTTTTTTTCCTTCTTGAACAACTCATTAGTTGTAAGTTAGCCATATGATTTTTCTATCATATCTTAGTTTTACTACTACTAAACTTACGGATTTAACTGTAGAAAAAATATTGTACAACACCACAACCTCAGTTGATTGGTACACAATATATATATATATACACACACACACACACACACACACATACACACACACACAGAGTCACATTTTACCAACACCAAATATTTATACATTATATAACACTGGTTTTGGCAAATTATAGCGATTTATGTCAATAATTGTTGCTTTTTGTAAAAAATTGGGATTCCTCGAACAAACACATGGGTTGATATATGTATACATTTATGTATTTATTTAGCTTATACTAAAAAACTTAACTGTTGATGTCTTTTTAACTACTTTGAATTACATTTAATGAATGATTGATCTTACATGGCTCGGGTTCATGTGTTGTTCTCCTTGCACAAGATTTATGAAGCATCGATGCTTTAGTACTTATTAAGACTTTAGTAGTGTTGATTCTTGGCTTCCTTTGTGTTAATATAAGATAACTTTATAATTGGTTAGACCATCTCTAGATGTGCATGCATAATGCCTTTTTGGCTAGAAAAATACATTGTGGTTGGTAACATGGCCACCCAATCGCCTGTTGCACCAATGCAAATGCGACACTTCAACTCCCTAGCCTTCTCATTCTTTCTTCCTTGGTAACAGATAGAAAAAGGCCAACCTTAAAAACCCACATCTCTCTCTCTCTCTCTCTCCATATCTCGTAACCTCATCCTCTGCGTAGACACAAACATTATCTTTTTCCTTTTAGACAACCCCCCCAAAAAACTTATAAAAATAGAGAAAGTGAAAAGTTTCTCCCATTTCTATGGTGCGTTCCCTCGCTACTTTCCATTTCATTATGGTTTAAATTATTGGCCAAATCCCATCTTCCATTACAACACCGTCAAAACTGGAATCACTTGATGTTTCTCACAATGAACTTGCCGGTAAATTCCCTCTTTAACTTGCTGAGTTGAGAAGCTTGGTCAGTACGATGCCTAATAGTAGATTAAATTGGCTCACATTAGACTTCAGTTCTGTTTACAATGGTTGTATAAGTTTGGAGATGAGTTTGAATTTACTTATGTGAAATGGTTATATAAGTTTTTTATTTTTTGTTTCCATATTTAACTCATTTAAAGGAAATTGTGTCATTTAGTTTTATTTTGTTTTCTTTTAGTGCGTATTTGATTGCACCACTTTACATCTACCTAGGCATATTTGGTTGCATATTTGAGGCATATATCTACCTTCATTCCAAGAAATGGTTCATAAAGGCTTTGAATGAGGCAATCACTGTCTAGCCTTCATTCTAATCTGAATAGTTCACTAGTTGATTACACACTGTATGGTATTTCCAATAACACATTCTACGCTCTTTCCAATTACAAAGTGTATTCTCTGTTAATTATACAATGATTGTTCGAGGCCAAACTTTTAATTACACAGTTTATGGATCATGCTTTCATCAACACCATCATGTATACTCTCGGTTCCCCTCTTTTACTTTCAAATACACAGTTTTTGTATTCATCCTCTAATGTTTACTTGTATGTTTATTTTTTTCTCAGGTAAGGATTCTGCAGTTTGTGTATTCCATTTTTACGCTTTTTTTTATTTGTTCGATTTTTACCAATGCAAGATCAACCCGATAACAAATGGGATAGAAGGGACCAGATAACAAATGGGGTAGAATGGACCAACAACAACAAAAATAAGCACTGCCAAGTGAAACTAAACTGACCGAGCACTGCCAAGTGTTGATTCAAAGATGGACGCAACTACCTTTTGTAGGAGAATTCTTAAAAAATTTCCACTTATTTCAATTTTTACATTTTGTTGAATTGGTTGTTACCCATTGGGTGGATAGTCCAATAAACAAAGGAGACTCTGTCCATTTTTTTAAAAAATTGACACTTTGTTTATTCGAGGCACAATATGAATTTATTTGATGAATATTGTATATTTCAAGTTATATGTGAATTTGTTTGATGAAATCTAGGCCATTTTAATTTAGAATATTTGAATGTTGTTCGACTATTTATTATCTATTTACAAGGGTTGAGTTAACCATTGATGGAGTAGTGATGTTTTTAAAAAAATTTAGATTAATATTTATGTTAGTTTTTATAAAACTCTCATAAAATTACTAAAATTGACATACATGTGATGCTATTTATGCCAGTTTTTCATGAAAATGTGATTAAAAACATGGTGAATATTGTAGTTTTTAAGTGTGTTCTAAAAAACTGAGATAAATGTGATATTATTTATGTCAGTTTTACGAACATTTATGTCAGGGCTTTATATGTCAGTTTTGAAACATTCAAAAACTGACATAAATGGTCATTTATGTCAGTTTTTGACTGACATAAATGAGCATTTTTCTTGTAGTGAACGATCAACCCCGGAACTGATTTCTTAGAAAAATCATATCAAATAAAAAAAAATCAGAAAATATGAGATCGGCGCCCACGCGATTGTATCGAAAAGATCTACAACTTTTATGTTTTGACCGAGAGCTGAATCAGTTCTCTTCCTGGATGAATAGGCCCCGCAAGCTACTGCATTATTATTCCTTGTCTTTTCCAAAATCCCAAACCTCCATTAATACACCTCCAAGCTTTTTATCTCCTCTCTCATCATCATGCAACCTCAAACAACCATAAATACACACTTAATAAGGGTTCTAATCATCCTAAAACCCATTTTCAACAATTAATTTCAATAAATTCCAAGTTTCTAAAATTGGGTATTAATCGAGTTATATCCGTTTTAATCTTCTGAAAACCCGTTTGATCCATGAAATTTCAACCCCAAAATATTTAGTTTTATACCAACTACAAAGTGAGAAATTAACACACTAAATCATAAAGTAAGTTAAACACTTGCCTCGTGGATTAAATCCGATGACCAAGAGTCGAATCCCGCAAATTTTGGCATGGAATTCCTTTTCTTGTTTCTTCTTTTCTCTTCTTCTTCTTCTTCTTCTTCTTCTTCTTCTTCTTCTTCTTCTTCTTCTTCTCTTCCTTCTTCTTCTCTTTCTCTCTCTTAAATCTAGTTTTGGGGAAGAAATGAGGATTTTCTTTTATTAAACCCGAAATTGGGTGTATACCCAATTGTTAAATAACTCGTGTACTCATTTACGAGTCTCTACTAGTTCAAAATACCCTTAACACAAATACTACCCCCGGATACTCTATTTTTACTATCTCGGCCATTCCGAACCCAATGGCACAGTCAAAATCGCCACCCGAGTTACTTAACAAAAATTCACTATTTTGACCCAACACGTTCAATACGCGTGTTTTCCAATTAAAATATTTTCCTTTGTTGTTTTACCCAACTACGACATGCAATACTCATATAGTTAGTCTCGTAAGAAAATATAATCCATGTAAATATTTATATGACACTCAAAAACTAATATTTACTATTCATTTTATAATATTAAATTTATTTAATTTCACTAATAAGTTCCAAAATTACTATTCATAGAAATTCCTCAAATTACCAAATCACGTCTACAGTGTAATTTAAATAGCTTTAAAAGTACGGGGTATTACATACTCCCCCACTTACAACATAATTTTGTCCTCGAAATTGATATATAGCCTATACTACTACTCCAGGATCGCTATATACACTATGTACTAGCTTAACCAATTTTAGATATAGCCTAACACAATGGTCTCCCACCATAGTCCACCTATTTCACGGCGTATGCTCTAACACACTATCCTAATCACAAGCTTGACTAAATCCCTATATCTTATAATGCTACCTCAGTCTAAAGTTTACTCTAACGTCGTACCACATCTAGTGCTTCTTTAAATGCATATAAAGAAAATGAGCCTATAATCGCCGCTCTAACTTATTAGTCCTATCGGAGGTCGGTACTCCAAGTATTCACTGATTTACGTCAGGACATCTAATTTCCCTCAAAAAGGAAACTACACTAGCGCTCGACTATTCCCGTCAGTCTTCTTGCTAACTTTAAGTGTGCTAACTCTTATTGCACAAATATAATTTGATCATTGCTTACTTCCTACGACGTTCCATTCAATTCATTTCAAATCTATTTACAACTACCTTGCAGTATGATCTCTAGCTTTATATACTACGTCCCTTCTATTTCGGGCAGTATATAAAATCAACTTACGAAGGTTTCCATACACCCTTTTAACCTATGCCTATCTGCACAACTATTGTAAATGTTTGATACGTCACACTCACTCTAAATAGTGGGCCTCATTTCCTCGGCCTGGTACTAACACCTGGGTACCTTTAACTCAAATAATTTTGAAATCTAATTCTCCGGATACCTGGAAATTCAATCATTCTTAAGGTTATCCTATCGATCTTTTTGTGGTTAACTAATAATAGTCTTCCTATATCGGCGTCACTAGTCTTATTGTCCTTACTTCGTGGTAGTCTTAAGATCAAGGTCTTTTCAATACATGTAATATGAGTACTATTCTAACTATATCCCTAGTGCCCAAGACCTCTCTCGACTTTCGACATTTGCTCGATTTCATGCGTGGTATGTATCGCAAAGAGAAATTCAAACGAGGAACCCTCCCGTTACACTACTCCCTTGCTTCATCGATCATTGAGATATAGTGGGCTAAGGGACGCCAACGGGATGTTCTAAAGACTACCTCGTTAACCTACTAATGTACTTCTACCACTATATTCTTCCATCTTGACCAAATGGAAAGTCCAACTAATCTGGGCGCCTAATCTCTGCAAAGGTGTTACGAACGTCATACCCAAAACGTATTTCCTCTAAATTTATCTTTTATTCAAAGCCTAGCTATATGTATCCAATCAATTTCCTTTATCTTGCCTCGCCCACATTCTTGTGGTGAGAGAAAAATTTCAGTGCTTCTCCGTAGCAGTTATATCTCTATAAAATTATACAGTCATCAAATGGCTCTCAGTCTATAGTGTTTCCTCTACACAAAGTGACTTATTATCAAAACTAACATCCTTGCATTTATAACATTTCTCCACTCCCGACGTTGTTATGGTTTGTGTGTGGAGCATCCTGCAAGCGAAATCCCGATAAGGAACCCCTCCTATACACTGCTACTTAACCTTGTCGGTCGTGGAGGTCAGCTAGTTCAAATATGCCACTGGGATAATCCCATCTCTCATATAGTCAAAAGTGTGGCCAAAACTCCTAATTCTGTCAAGGAGCCTTACCATAAGCTCTTGCATTATCTCTAAGTCTTTAGCACAACCAATAATGAGCTTAATTCCACAGCTCAACATTAAATGATGCATACCTTAAATAATACCTATAAGTTCCTTATGCATTATAATTCATGGAAAGGAAATATCTACTTATCAAAGTTCCACCTAATCATATACTAAAGGCGAGTTAATCTAGATTTTATCTTCCATTCCACTATTTATTATATCCGTAGGTTTATGTTTCACACCTCTCATAAATATATATACAATATACTATACACATCACGTATACCCCATACTTATATATCACACATTATATAAGTATAATAACCATCTCTCAGAGCTATAACTCAATGGATGCAGTCTCTCAATGCTATCTTCGTCCAGGGAATTAATTACACATCATCCCGGGTACCAGCGATCGAACTATCACACCGACTCGGTAAAAACCCAAATCATAGAAGTATACCAATCACACACATATATTTATAAACATATCACTTATATATGTCTCAATATATATATATTAAAATCCTACTAATCATGCATATCTCTCATAGCATTAGCCCGTATTTCCCCATATATAAAATTCGATTTAATTCCCATAATATAAATAAATTTTAAGCTTATTGCAACCTGCTTGTATCCCACTTACAACCGATATTCTTATTCGAGTCCCAAGGGTTCTTTTTCTCATAAGAACTCTTAAAAATCACCAATTCTCACACGTTTAAATTATGGTAGATTACATACCTTGCCCTAAAACAGTTGTAACTCACCCTACAGAAGTCCAATCACTAGTGAGTTTATCATTCCACCGAAGAACCCTCTGTCTCTATTTTACCTCCCCTACTTCGGTACTAAGTTCACTTAACCATGTCACTCTTTATTCACCGTCAGTCTCTGATCGATCCTTATGTGAATAACCTAGAAACTGCATTCTCTTTATTCCTTCTAAATCTAAGGAGTTTGCAGTTTAAAACCATCTTTAAAATTCATTTATGAGAAAAACGTCATGCTCCCCCAAATATGGTGACCATCGTCCCCACAATTTCAACATTTCTCTCACGAGTAAAAAAAATTCCTCAAATTTTCACATATGGGTATTTCCATACCCAATGCTAAGCAAGAGCTTCTGAGTCTTCAACTTCCTTTGGATGAAACTACAATACTTCCGCCTAGCTCAATTTCGACGTACGGTACTTATCAAAGACCTTTCAAGCTTTTTCCCAATTAAATCTCATTAGTTAATTCGAGTTTAGCACCATTCTCTACTACAGCGGTCCTTGATAATTATAACTACTATACTCTAGTAGTCGTTGCAGCAATTCATGATAATGCCACAAGTAAAGCGACCTTTACCGCAGTCCTTGTTTCTAACATCAACTTACAGCTCTAACTAAGCCTCGCCTCCTGCTGCCCTCTCCATGGACTTCCATGGTCGCCCTTCGTCGATCATCACACATATCCTGAATGAGCGCGCAAAAGATTTACGATAATTTTACATAGTAGCAGGAGAACTAAATCTCACAAGAGTATATCAACAATCCTAAACATAAGGCCCTATATCAAATCAAAAGCAACACTGAAAGCGTAGTACGTCCGCACAGATTCCTAAAGCACACTAGAACCTGATGCTCTAATACCACTTGTGACAACCCGCCTAATAAAATACCGGGCGATCACACCTATATAAAATTAAAACATGAGTCTCATATGGTTCATTTTTACCATCACTGTCGAAAACCAATTTATTTACTAATATCCTATTGGGCCGACGTCAAAATTTTAAATTAACTTATCTTTTTAACCAAGCCATTCAAATAAAACAATTACAACAATTTATGTAATAACTGAAATGAAATAAAATAAAATAACTGAACACTCGGTAAAATAAAACAACCAAATCGAGTGTCGTACTAAAAGGCGATAAGAAAATAAATGAGTACAGTTGGTCCATAAGCCCGAATGTTTCTACAATACCTCCTATCTAGATCTCAATGACAGAAGCGTCTACAATAAACCTGCTTGCATCCAAAGCTACTGTTGCAAACGTCTGACTCAAAAGAATCATCATCCAGGCATCCCTGTGTCTCGACATCTATATATATATATAGCAAGAGAGGGGAAAATAGAGAAAACGGGTCAGAGCCCGAGTTTTGAAAATATTTTATCAAGTAATTAAAATTCATATTTTAAAATATGATATTTCTCATATTTAAATTGGTATCGCACTCTCATGAGATACACCTCACCCATCTTCTAATAGTGCACAACTATCGCATATCTTTTAAACAACCTAGATAAGCTACCCTGGCTAACTAATATATTTATTATCTTTTAATAATCCTTATTAATATGAGTACGAAGGACCAAAACTCTCCCCATTCCCAACATTATGTTACGTTCATGCGTGGGGTGTCTCGCGAAGCGAAATCCAAACAAGGAACCCCCCGATACACTACTACGTGACAATATTGATCGTCGGGATCCATTAAGCACTCAGTACAGGCAACATCTTATACTATCTCATATATATATTTACTTCTCATTAGAACCTACGATTCGTAATTCATAAACACCTGGATATAAATTTACCGGAAGGAGTATATCACTTTATTCATTCTTTTCCCTTTTATACAAAGTTACTTTATATGACATCTCATCTCATATATAAATAGTATACTATACATCACAAGTATATTAATCAATCCACAAAGCTATAATATAGGTGGCTTAGTCATTTTTATCTACTAAGCAATGGTGGACATCTCAAGTATACATATATGTTATTCTCAATACATATATAGATATAAAGCACCCCGAGGCTAAGTCGCGGTGCACACAGACTCTGCTATCAAATTCCAGTACATCACGTACACAAGGATCTCGCGTTTCGAATCACTCAGGAACCGTATCAATATAAATCACACATATTGGAGGCGAACATAGTTCACGTACCCATGGGTCACGCACATACATGCGCTCCCACGGCCAACAGACTTATCGACTCACAAATAATCCGTTCACAGTCCTATGTTCTTGAGGTACCAAATCTAAATCCCCCCGAAGGCAACATACGGTAAGATTGTCCTCTTTAGAAAGTCGTCCTCCCATGATAGCAAGTATGATAGGTATGTCTTACACATAATAAACAGTAATATAGGTACACATTCCACCTATATAAATATAACATCAACGAGGTATTTACACAACTATATGATAACGATAGGTATTTATCTTTCCTATATATTATACCCCGTAGGTATTTATTTAACCCATATACATATTAATATCAAGGCATACGCATAGCCCATATAATAATTCCCATACATAGTATATTTATATCTTGAATATCCTATGCATTTATCGATTTTAACCAATCCTCAATATATTATTTCCTAGCTTTTCTCATCGCACGATGATAATACCAATTACATCGTTATATTTATTCATTTTATATTATACATAATTTAACGACGTCTTCTATACGATCTAAATCATTTCCCAATATATTATGGCTATAATTTCCAAACTCTATAGTAATAGTCAATAACCTCAAGTGTTCCATTTCTTAATAATATAGACATTCATACACTTAAAATACTACCCCAATACGTACTCTCTTCTTTAATATTCAAATCACTCCTTAATCACTTCATAAAGATTTGTACCAATAATGTCCGAATGTACCAATTCATAATAATTAAATAGCATACGCACTGCGTCTCCTAATTCCTTAGGTATCTCCTCACTTATAATAATCGTTGTCCATAGACGCATAAGGAAATTGCTCAATTCTTTGTAGTACGGATCCTTATTTCATCTTAGTCACCTCGTAGGATTTTACTTAATCAAAGTCGGTATAAGAGTACCTTTTCTATGTGCATAATTACTTATACAAAATTGCCCACCTAAATACCTCTTTAAGTATTATTCCTCACGAACACCCCTATTTGGGTAAATCTTGGATTTTACTTTCAACTAACCCAAGGTAAACGCGACATAATGTTTTTGCAATTTTAGCCTTTATTTTTGCAATTTTCGGTTTGGTTTCCAAGTTAATGATCAACCGTGGAACTGCTTTCTTAAAAAATTATATCAAATAAAAAAAATCAGAAAAATACGCGGTCGGTGCACACGCGACCTATCGAAAAGATCTACAACTTTTATGTTTTGACCGAGAGCAGAATCAGTGCATTTCCAAGTCGAATGGGCCCCACAAGCTACTGTATTACTATTTATCGTCTTCTCCAGAATCCCAAACCTCCATTAATACACCTCCAAGCTTTTCATCTCCTCTCTCATCATCTTCCAACCTCAAACAACCATAAATACACACTTAATAAGGGTTCTAATCATCCTAAAACCCATTTTCAACAATTAATTTCAATAAATTCCAAGTTTCTCAAATTGGGTATTGATCGCGTTATATCCGTTTTAATCTTCCGAAAACCCGTTTGATCCACGAAATTTCAACCCAAAAATCTTTAGTTTTATACCAACTACAATATGAGAAATTAACACACTAAATCATAAAGCAAGTTAAACACTTGCCTCATGGATTAAATCCGACGATCCCGAGTCGAATTCCGCGAATTTTGGCCCAGAATTCCATTTCTTCTTTCTTATCTTCTCTTCTTCTTATTCTTCTTCTCTTTCTCTCTCTTAAATCTGATTATGGGGAAGAAATGAGGGTTTTCTATTATTAAACCCGAAATTGGGTATATACCCAATTATTAAATGACTCGTGTACTCATTTACGAGTCCCTACTAGTCCAAAAATGCTCGGAACCCAAATACTACCCCCGGATACTCTATTTTGACTATCTTGGCCATTCCGAACCCAATGGCGCAATCGAAATCGCCATCCAAGTCACTTAACTAAAATTCACTATTTTGACCCAATACGTTCAATACGCGTGTTTTCCAATTAAAATATTTTCCTTTGTTGCTTTACCCAACTACGACAAGCAATACTCATATAGTTAGTCTCGTAAGAAAATATAATCCATGTAAATATTTATATGACACTCTAAAACTAATATTTACTATTTATTTTATAATATTAAATTTATTTAATTTCACTAATAAGTTCCAAAATTACTATTCATAGAAATTCCTCAAATTACCAAATCACATCTACAATGTAATTTAAATAGCTTTAAAAGTTCGGGGTATTACATACTCCCCCCTTACAATAGAATTTCATCATCGAAATTGAGATATAACCTATACTACTACTCTAGGATCGCTATATACACTATGTACTAGCTTAACCAATTTTAGATATAGCCTAACACAATGGTCTCCCACCATAGTCCACCAATTTCACGGCGTATGCTCTAACACACTATCCTAATCATAAGCTTGACTAAATCCCTATATGTTTTAACGCTACCTTGGTCGTAAAGTTGACTCTAACGTCGTACCACATCTAGTGCTTCTTTAAGTGCATATAAAGAAAATGAGCCTATAATCGCCGCTATAAATTATTGGTCCTATAGGAGGTCTGTTACTCCAAGTATTCAATGATTTACATCAGGACATCTAATTTCCCTCAAAAAGGAAACTACACTAGCGCTCGACTGTTCCCGTCAGTCTTCTTGCTTATTTTAAGTGTGCTAACTCTTATTGCACAAATATAATTTGATCATTGCATACTTCCTACGACGTTCCATTCAATTCATTTCAAATCCATTTATAACTACCTTGCAGTATGATCTCTAGCTTTATATACTACGTCCCTTCTATTTCGGGCGGTATATAAAATCAACTTAGGAAGGTTTCCATACAACCTTTTAACCTATGCCTATCTGCACAACTATTGTAAATGTTTGATACGTCACACTCACTCTAAATAGTGGGCCTCATTTACTCGTCATGGTACTAACACCTGGGTACCCTTAACTCAAGTAATTTTGAAATTTAATTCTCCTGATACCTCCAAATTCAATCCTTCTTAAGGTTATCCTATCGATCTTTTTGTGGTTAACTCACAATAGTCTTTCTATATCGGCGCCACTAGTCTTATTGTCCTTACTTCATGGTAGTCTTAAGATCAAGGTCTTTTCAATACACGTAATAAAAGTACTATTCTAACTATATCCCTAGTGCCCAAGACCTCTCTCGACTTCCGACATTTGCTCGATTTCATGCGTGGTACGTCTCGCAAAGCAAAATTCAAACAAGGAACCCTCCCGTTACACTACTCCATTACTTCATCGATCATCGAGATATAGTGGTCTAAGGGACGCCAATGGGATGTTCTAAATCCTACCTCGTTAACCTACTAATGTACTTCTACCACCATTTTCTTCCATCTTGACCAAATGGAAAGTCCAAATCAGGGCGCCTAATCTCTGCAAAAGTGTTACGAACGTCTTACCCAAAACGTATTTCCTCTAAATTTGTCTTTTATTCAAAGCCTAGCTATATGTCTCCAATCAATTTCCTTTATCTTGCCTCACCCATATTCTTGTGGTGAGAGAAAAATTTCAGTGCTTCTCAAATTGGGTATTAATCGAGTTATATCCGTTTTAATCTTTCGAAAACCCGTTTGATCCACGAAATTTCAACCCAAAAATATTTAGTTTTATACCAACTTCAATATGAGAAATTAACATACTAAATCATAAAGGAAGTTAAACATTTGCCTCGTGGATTAAATTCGATGACCCCGAGTCGAATCCCGCGAATTTTGGCCCGGAATTCCTTTTCTTCTTCTTCTTCTCTTCTATTCTCTTCTCTTCTCCTTCTTCTTCTTCTTCTTCTTCTTCTTCTTCTTCTTCTTCTTCTTCTTCTTCTTCTTCTTCTTCTCTCTTCTCTTTTTCTCTCTTAAATCTGATTTTGGTGAAGAAATGAGGGTTTTCTCTTATTAAACCCGATATTAGGTGTATACCCAATTGTTAAATGGCTCGTGTACTCATTTACGAGTCCCTACTAGTCCAAAAAGGTCTAGAACCCAAATACTACCCCTGGATACTCTACTTTGATTATCTCAATCATTCTGAACTCAATAGCGCAGTCAAAATTTCCATCCGAGTCACTTAACTAAAATTCACTATTTTGACCCAATATGTTAAATAAACGTGTTTTCCAATTAAAATATTTTCATTTGTCGCTTTACCCAACTACGACGTGCAATAAAAATAATCTACTCATAGATTTAGTCTCGTAAGAAAATATAATCCATGTAAATATTTATCTAACACTCAAAAACTAATATTTACTATTCATTTTATAATATTAAATTTATTTAATTTCACTAATAAGTTGCAAAATTACTATTCATAAAAATTCCTCAAATTACTAAATCACGTATACAGTGTAATTTAAATAGCTTTAAAATTACGGGGTATTACACATATATGATAATGTGTATCCCCATGTTGTCACTCCATTTTGTCACACTCCTCTACATTTGCTCGTATTAACTAGTACTGTTGCAGTATAGGAATTAGCTGCATAACCTTTACGGCATCGGTATCTACCTTTAGACGATCAATTCATGCGTAATTTAATATACTTTCTTTTAGTAAGTAGAAGATTTCCGGGGATTTGTAACCTATAGTCTACTTTGATTGCATGAAGTTGGCATGGTCTTATAAAAACAAAGGACTCCTAGAAAACCAAATTAGGACTTTGGAAAAACTAGGCTCCGTACTTAAGAAGACCGGTTTTAAGATGTTTAAATAGTTTAGTAGTGAAAGAGGATCAATTAAACACGTTTTCCAAGATTAAAGACCTCGTTCGACCTAGGGTGCCCTCTTTCAAAGAAGGGGTTCTCATTTGGAAAAAAAACTAATTGAGAGACAATTTTTGAAGACAGTGTGCCCTCGTTGAAACCAACCTCGCTTGTGGGAACCTCGTTTGAAGTTATTTTTTATCGAGGTTCATTGCCTTGAAAATGGCGTCATCATTCAAAGATATCTTCGGTCGAGTGCAACGTCATTCTAACGAGTTCACTAGCTTCGACCCTTTGTTCAAATTGTATGGAAAACAACATTTAAAAAAGTTTTTTTCGTATTTGACTTTATCACAGTCCTATCACTTGCTAACAATAAAGTACACCAGAAGAAAATACAAAACATTACCTTTACCAAATCTGTTTTATGGAATGAATGTATCTAATCTGATTCGATAATCTTTATCACGGTGCTTTTTCTCTTTTCTTCACTTGATGTAACATTACGACTCGATGGACTCGATATAAAGATACTATAATGCAAAGGTTTGTTCCATAATTAAGAAAATACTAATTAAAACTTAAGGGATTGTAAAACATGTTGTTACAGATCTCTCATTTTTGACATAGTGCTTTTTCAATACACGAAAATCAACATCAAAAGACATGTGTCCTGCCACTACAACAAATTACACATTTAACTGCGAAATTTTTCATAGCCAAAATTTTATATTTCGTTGCAGATAGTTTTTGGCAACGAAATTTATTTCGTAAGACGCTTGTGGCCAAAGGCCCGTTGCTAAATGTATATGGCCACGAAATTAACTTTCGTTGCCAATTGTTTAGGTCATTTGCCACGAAATTATTTTCGTGGATAATTATCATATTTAGGCTACAATTTATTTCGTAGCTAAATGTTCAACATTTCGTTGCTAAATATCTTAATTTCGTTGCCAATTCTATATGCAAACTACTGCTATAAACTTTTAGCTACGAAATTTACAATTTGTTTTGTAGCTAATTGTTGAACATCTTGTTGCTAAATGTCTAGCTTTCGTTGCCAATTCTATAAATAAAAACTTTTAAATACAAAAATTGTACCTTCCCTCAAGATCTATTGGCTACGAAATTCAATTGTTGAAGAATGTTTCTTAATCATTAATTTTTCAATAATAAACTATCAAATCTTAAACCCCACTTTTATTTATCAATTGAATATTTAACTACTAAAACATTTATTTTGGTAAAGGAATGTTTCCAAATATATATTTTTTTATTTTGAAATTGGTAAATTAATGTATACCACAAAATTTAAACAAATTACCATCTAAAAATAACACATTCGCTAAAATCCACAAAATAACTAAATTATCATAAATAAAATCCACATTAAGTCACATACACATACATTGTCAAGTCAACTAAACACTAGTTAAAGGACGTAGAAGTCCCACATTTCATCCCCTTACAAACGACAAATATCCACAGTGCAAAAAAATAACTTAAACTAGTTAAAGGACTTAAAAGTCTCCAATTCCATTTGCAAATGTCAAAAGTTAATGGTGCCCCAAAAATAGCTTCATGTCACGTCAAATCTACAATTAAGAGAATAAAATATCATTAGCTAAAATAAAGTGGGATTTGATTCGTCTTTATCATGAAAAAGTTATAACAATGAACGAAATTTGATAATTAAAGAGATAATAATCGATTACGAATCATTTTAAAAGCATACGAGTAGCAAAACTAAAGGATGTCTAGATTACCATTGTTCAAAAGATGAGGAACGTGATGCGATCAACGACTGAATCAACTTATCGAACTTCGCTTATCGAGCTAGAATATCCTCTAGCATTGCACGTTGATTCTCCATATCGGCCTTTTGTGCCACTGACTCTTCTCTTTGAATTGTTGCCTCTACCTCACGAGCTTGTAAACGCTCCATCAAATCTTCTTGAGCTTTCATAGACTTCTCAAGTGCCTCTTCCAATTCATCATTCCTCAATCGCAATAGATTAATTCTAGAATCCTTTTTTTTACCATACCCAAGCCCGTTAATATATCCTGGTCTTATGCCAAGAACTTTATCTGCTATCTCATCTGAGCTCATCATGGTACCATTTTCGAATATTGATTCAGATTCAAGGCGTTTCATCTCATTCTGCAAACAAAATAGAAGAAAAAGGATTACAGGTTTAGCCAAACTGTCGAGATGTCTACAATTTTTAAGCTAATTAAAGACAATAATTTTAACTGCGTGTGTAATTTTTATACCGAAGATAAGAGTACCAAAGGAATTACAAGCCAGCAGTGTTTGTTGGTTTGTAATTCAGCAAAAACAGGGTAAATTCAAAATAAAATTAATAAGACTTACATAGAGCGTTTCGGCTTCGAGAGATGTCCACTTTTCATCTTTACAATGAGTTTCTTTATAAAACCTTATCCTATTCGGCTCTTGATTGTCCACCTCTTTACTCCGCTATTAAACAACAAATAATTCATAATTTTACTTGTAAAATAAAATTCTCAATTGACACACAAAAACAAGTTGATATATTACTAGTTCATGACGAACCACCACAAATGCTTTTGACCCTTGATTATGCTTTACAACTTGTTTAGACTTGTTAATCTGATTTACAATACATTGTCTCTGCAGTAATTTTTCAAACATCATAAGTATGCATATTTTAATAAAAGAAAATATTTACAAGTTACAACATCAACAATAGTTCAAACCTGATATCTTGGGCTTCCATAAAGATCGCATAGACTAAGACAATTATCCTTGGTCATATTAGCAGGGACATTTTCTTGAGCCTCCTCCACTGATCCATATTTTTTATACAGTTCACAAAGCTTGCTCCGTTGACTCCTACTTCTCCCTTTCATTAACTCTTCCAAACACTCCTTTGCATGATCATCCAAATCAATGTCGAATTTCTCCTGAAATTTTATACTCAATCAGTAACTGATCAAATGAAACATTGTTATAAGAGTGGAGTAAATTAACTAGAGATATTAGAGAAGAAAAATCCCCTCGGTAGAAAATCATAATATCAACAACAAAATAACAAGTGAGGTGGAGCTTTGAAACCTCTAGCAACCTTGTGAAAGTATGAAGAGATCAATTTTGTAAAACAAAATACCATTTTCATATTCACTACAGTATGAAGAGATCATTGATCATTGATCTCTTTAATTGGATGGCCTTACCACATGTTTGCAAAATAAAAAATATTAAAAACTAAAATGAATAAATGTACAGGGAACAAAATAGAGAGACACATAGAATCACTGTACAGGGAACAAAATACCATTTGACATCAGGTTTTTCAACCCTGATTCCCTTTCTAGAACAAGAAGACCACTTCCCACATAACATTATGCGCCAACGGGTATTAAAACAGGTTCTGGGAACCAAAAAAGGTCCTAGGAACTGGTTTCATCGTCTGCGAGAAAGAGAGATTAGAAATTAAACTAATGTGCCACATAGCAGACTTAATATGAATCTTTCATATATCTGAATCAAGCCAAATTAATCCCCCAAAAAGGGATTGATCAAAATAGAGCATCAAGCAGCCTATTGATTATGATCCCACTCCTAACTACTGTCTTGGATGCCTTAAGCTAGGACATAGCATTGAAGAGTGCAAAATCGGGGATAATGCTAGAAAAGAAGATACTCAAAATCCCAAGAACAAAGCAGCCAATGTTAAAGAAGTTCATAGCTCAGATAAAGTATATACTTCAAAGAATAAAATGTTGTATAAGGTTATAGAAAAACCTTCTAACAAAATGACAATGGAAGCAGTAGTCGATCAACAGAAAAAAAATGCATCAACAGTCTTAGAAGGAGAAATTCCAAATGGCCATAATGATATTCCCCATTTATCTATTGTCTGATCAACAGAACAAAACAACATCCAAAGTTCATTGTGAAAATACCCTTAATTGCGAAGAAGGTTTCAACACTGATGAAGATCAAGAAGAAGAAGTAATGGCCGGTGTGAAAAAAGAAGCCTGCCCATTGAAAAGTCATTTGAAATGGAGGATCTTAACACCTTCTACAGTCTTCTTGAATCTAAGAAATTAAGAACTAAGAAGTGTAAAGAGTATAAAGGAGCAGCATCTGATTCAGAAGAAGACCACAAATTGTTTTCCTCCTTAGTTAACAGTAAACTAAAAGCCTACAACAAGAAGAAAGAAGCAGTGAGTAAGCAGAAGAAAATAATGAAGGTCAATCCTATAGGAAGTGTCTTTTAGTCCAAAAAGAAACAAAGTTAGAGGAGTAGGTAATAAACCTACTAAAAGAAGATTGGAAAAGCTCTGTAGTCTCATAACTTTTCTTTCCAATCAATAAAGAAAGATCTGTAAGTCTCATAACTTTTCATAGTATTTTTAGAGGCAAGAAGTATGAAATTAGTTATATAACTTGGATATCAGTTATACAATTCACTATAATTATATAACTTAGATATCAGTTATACTATGAAATAGTCATGAAATTCTGAAATTCCAGTATGAAATCAGTTGTATAACTTGGATATCAGTTGTATAACTTCCCACGATGACCATCAAATTAATGATGAAATTCACGAATAGAAAACTTCCCACAATGTCATATGAACACGAAAACTTGAGCCCACTGTAATATGAATCTTTCATATATCCGGATCAAGTCAAATTAATCCCCAAAAAAGGGATTGATCAAAAGAGAGGCCAAGGCATCAAACCCCAAACCATGGGCCATGTTTGTTGATGAGAACACACTGAATCAAGTCAAATTGATGACGAAATTCACTACAGTACATCCAATTATAGAGATCGATGATGAATGATGCAATTCACTACAGTTATATGACTTGGATATCAGTTATACTATGAAATAGTCATGAAATTCTGAAATTCCAGTATGAAATCAGTTGTATAACTTAGATATCAGTTATATTATGAAATCAGTTATAACTTAGATATCAAAATCATAAGGCGATCCATTCTCGTGACATATAAACAAAAGAGACAGATGAATTAATTTCAATGTTGATTGTATCATGATCAATAAAGAAAGGCAAATAAGAGATTTGGAAATAAAAAATGTTTTGACCATCATGAATAGAAAACTGCCCACGATGACATATGAACACGAAAACTTGAGCCCATTGTAATATGAATCTTTCATATATCTTAATAAAGTCAAATTAATCCCAAAAAAAGGGATTGATCAAAAGAGAGGCCAAGGCATAAAAACCCAAACCATGGGCCATGTTTGTTGATGAGCACACACTGAATCAAGTCAAATTAATGATGAAATTCACTATAGTACATCCAATTGTAGAGATTGATGATGAATGATGCAATTCACTACAGTTATATGACTTGGATATCAGTTATACTATGAAATAGTCATAAAATTCTGAAATTCCAGTATGAAATCAGTTGTATAACTTGGATATCAGTTATACTATGAAATCAGTTATAACTTGGATATCAAAATCCTAAGGCGATCCATTCTCGTGACATATAAACAAAAGAGACAGATGAATTAATTCCAAGGTTGATTGTATCATGATCAATAAAGAAAGGCAAATAAGAGATTTGGAAATAAAAAATGTTTTGACCATCACGAATAGAAAACTACCCACGATGACCTATGAACACGAGAACTTGAGCCCACTGTAATATGAATCTTTCATATATCTGAATCAAGTCAAATTAATCCCAAAAAAAGGGATTGATAAAAAGAGAGGCCAAGGCATCAAACCCCAAACAATGGGCCATGTTTGTTGATGAGCACACACTGAATCAAGTCAAATTAATGATGAAATTCACTACAGTACATCCAATTATAGAGATCGATGATGAATGATGCAATTCACTACAGTTATATGACTTGGAAAATAGTTATACTATGAAATAGTCATGAAATTCTGAAATTCCAGTATGAAATCAGTTGTATAACTTGGATATCAGTTATACTATGAAATCAGTTATAACTTGGATATCAAAATCATAAGGCGATCCATTCTCGTGACATATAAACAAAAGAGACAGATGAATTAATTCCAATATTGATTGTATCATGATCAATAAAGAAAGGCAAATAAGAGATTTGGAAATAAAAAATGTTTTGACGATCATGAATAGAAAACTGCCCACGATGACATATGAACACGAAAACTTGAGCCCACTGTAATATGAATCTTTCATATATCTGAATCAAGTCAAATTAATCCCAAAAAAGGGATTGATCAAAAGAGAGGCCAAGGCATCAAACCCCAAACCATGGGCCATGTTTGTTGATGAGCACACACTGAATCAAGTCAAATTAATGATGAAATTCACTACAGTACATCCAATTATAGAGATCGATGATGAATGATGCAATTCACTACAGTTATATGACCTGGATATCAGTTATACTATGAAATAGTCATGAAATTCTGAAATTCTAGTATGAAATCAGTTGTATAACTTGGATATCAGTTATACTATGAAATCAGTTATAACTTGGATATCAAAATCATAAGGCGATCCATTCTCTTGACATATAAACAAAAGAGACAGATGAATTAATTCCAATGTTGATTGTATCATGATCAATAAAGAAAGGCAAATAAGAGATTTGGAAATAAAAAATGTTTTGACCATCACGAATAGAAAACTGCCCACGATGACATATGAACACGAAAACTTGAGCCCACTGTAATATGAATCTTTCATATATCTGAATCAAGTCAAATTAATCCCAAAAAAGGGGATTGATCAAAAGAGAGGCCAAGGCATCAAACCCCAAACCATGGGCCATGTTTGTTGATGAGCACACACTGAATCAAGTCAAATTAATGATGAAATTCACTATAGTACATCCAATTATAGAGATTGATGATGAATGATGCAATTCACTATAGTTATATGACTTGGATATCAGTTATACTATGAAATAGTCATGAAATTCTGAAATTCCAGTATGAAATCAGTTGTATAACTTGGATATCAGTTATACTATGAAATCAGTTATAACTTGGATATCAAAATCCTAAGGCGATCCATTCTCGTGACATATAAACAAAAGAGACAGATGAATTAATTCCAAGGTTGATTGTATCATGATCAATAAAGAAAGGCAAATAAGAGATTTGGAAATAAAAAATGTTTTGACCATCACCAATAGAAAACTACCCACGATGACCTATGAACACGAGAACTTGAGCCCACTGTAATATGAATCTTTCATATATCTGAATCAAATCAAATTAATCCCCAAAAAAAGGATTGATCAAAAGAAAGGCCAAGGCATCAAACCCCAAACCATGGGCCATGTTTGTTGATGAGAACACACTGAATCAAGTCAAATTAATGATGAAATTCACTACAGTACATCCAATTATAGAGATCGATGATGAATGATGAAATTCACTACAGTTATATAACTTGGATATCAGTTATACTATGAAATAGTCATGAAATTATGAAATTCCAGTATGAAATCAGTTGTATAACTTGGACATCAGTTATACTTACATTAAGTTTGTCGAACGCTCTTGTCTTATCAGCTTCAGTGAGGTCTTTCCATTTGGTTGGGACTGGAATTAGGTTACGAATGATAATCCCCAGTTCATTTGATAATTTAGCAGACTGTTCTTTGTCAAGTGGCCTATTTTTCTCCTTCGATATCTTAATACGCATCTTTTTCCCAGTAGCTTTGATAATCTTTTGAATCCCCTTGCCACGTGTAGGTCCACGAACTTTTTTCGCTATGGTAGAATCTGTATTCAAAATTTTAAAAGAAAATAAACAATATTAGCAACAAATGAACAATAGTAAGAAACATTTCAAAATTAGTTTTTGTACCTGCATGGCTTGTGGAGGTTTCGGGACTAGTCTGTTGTATTGATTGCGATATATTTGCAGATTCTACATCCATTACGTGTTCAATCATGGGTGCCATGGGAGCTATGGGAGCCGTGGGTGCCGTGGGAGCTGTGGGAGCCGTGGGTGCCGTGGGAGCTGTGGGAGCCGTGGGTGCCGTGGTGATGTGGGAGCCATGGGTGCCGTGGGTGCTGTGGGTGCCGTGGGTGCTGAGGGAGCTGTGGGTGTCGTGGGTGCTGAGGGAGCCTCCTTCATGCTATTTGACCGAAGACGTCTTCCTGGCGCCATACTGAAAAAGAACATCAAAACACAATTTTTTTTGCATATTTAGTAATGAATAATAAGAAAGAATAACATGTAGTATTATAAAATATTGTAATTTCTACAACACTTTACTGAAATCAACAAAAATGACTATCATCATCCATTCATTATGAAGAACATCTTTTATTTGACAAGGGTAGAAGATTATCCATTTATTATAGTTTGATCCAATATAAAGAGGAACAACAATCACATGCATGGTCATTCATAGGAAATCAACAAAAATTACAATGGTAAAATGGAGGCAATTAATATCACTATCATCATCCTCAACCAGCAGTACAGTCCATTACATAGTTTCCATTAACAAAGTTAATCTATATCACTATCATCATCCTCAACCACTACTAGTTCTTTTCACAATATTCATCAAGTGTTTCGTCTTCATCATCAACGCCATCAATGGAAATAATATCTTTGTCCGATGGTACTCCTTTGTCTATATCCACAAATCCAGCATCAATAGTGTCCGCCTCTGCATCGTTTCTCTGCAACTGACTAACATCAACTTCTATAATATCAAAAGCCTCTGATGAAGAATTTTCCTAGTACACAAAATCGTTTGTTTTCTGATACATCTGTGTCCATTTCTTCCACCCCGAGATCATACAAGTGTCTATGCTGGAATTCCTGAACAACTTGCCAATTTTTTCCCAATTTTGTGTCATTGAGATAAAACACTTGTTTTGCTTGAATGGCTAGCACATAAGGATCACTCTTGTACCACCTACCATTAACATTGATGCTTGTAAAGTGATCATCGATTTGTATTCCTGATTTTTTCTTTTTATCAGCTTCAAACCAGTCACACTCAAAAAGGAGAACTCGATTTCCTTTGATATACTCTAACTCAATAATATCGTTCAATACACCATAAAAGTTAATATCTTCGTCATTATGATCTCCTTTAACAACTAAACCGCTGTTTTGACTTCTTTTGCGATCGTCACGGTCTTTAGTGTGAAATCTAACTCCGTTTACTATGCAACTTTTGTACTTATTTGCCCGTATGTCAGGACCACATGCTAATGCATATAATTGCTCAGTACATTCTGGAGACTTCTGGCCGTACAAGTTTTTCATCTATTAAAGAAAAAATTTGAATGATATAAGTTAGACCAATTATATTACTTAAAAAATAATTAAATTTATACATCAATATTATGTTATGATAACTTTACTTAAACTTACGCGTTCTTCAAACCAGCTAGGGAAATTCCTTCGACTTCTCTCTTCTAAATTCAAAGGGCTTTCTTTCTTCATATCCTCCATATGCTCACTAATAATGGTAATAATTATAACAATAAGCTTCGTAGAAGTTGGAAAATTAATACTTATGAAGATTACTTCCTAGTTATTAACTTACTCTATATATGGAGCCACTTTCTCACAATTATTCAACATATACCACCGCATCATTTCCATCTTAGTAACTGTGAGAAAGTCAAAAGTACATGCCCCAAAAGGGCGTACCTTTTGAGAGAATACATCCAATCCCTTCTCTTGCTCCTCCCCGTCGTAATTTCTTTCCAAGCGGTTGAGTTTAGTTTCAATCCCGTCAAAGTACATTGAGAAAAATGTCAAACATTCATTAACAATGTAGACTTCTTCTATAGAACCTTTCGGTCGAGCTTTATTACGCACGTAACCCTTTAATGTGCCCAAGTACCTATTAGCATTTACAATGATATAAATTACCGCATGTTAAATCTATAAACTATACGTAAAAAATAAGTATTTTGACTTAAACCCCCACTTTTAATGTCAAGTTTGACTTAAAAATTAGGGGCTATGTCGAAATAGCCCTAAAATATGACAATGAGTATATTGACATACCTTTCAATAGGATACATCCACCTATATTGCACCGGTCCTCCAAGCATAGCCTCTCGCGGCAAATGAATAGCTAAGTGGACCATTATATCAAAAAAAAGTCGGTGGATAAATCAATTCTAGTTTGCACAAAATCACGACAATATCTTTCTCCAACCTCTTCAGTTCTTCTACATCTAGCGTTTTACAACACAAATCTTTGAAAAAATTCCCCAACTCAACAATTGCACTGTATACTTCCTTGGGCAAATATCCACGAGTCCCAACGGGCAATAAATGTTATAATAGAACATGACAATCATGGCTTTTCAACCCCGATACCTTACCATCACCAACGTTCACACACCGTGAGATATTTGAAGCATATGCATCTGGAAACTTCACTGATTTTAAGAACTCACAAAAACCTTGTTTCTCTAACTTACTAAGTGTATAACATGCAGGCGGTATTATATATTTATCCCCATTCCGATTCAAATGTAATTCCTTCCTTATCTTCATATCCTCCAAATCTTGCCTCGCCTTATATGTGTCTTTTATTTTTCCCTCAGTATTTAATAAAGTTCCCAACACACTCTCACAAATATTTTTTTCAATATGCATGACATCAAGGTTGTGTCGAAGTTTTAATGTTTTCCAATAGGGTAATTCAAAAAAATGTTTTTTCTTGTCCAGTTGAGCTCTTCAGGTGTACGTTTCCTCTTTTTATTACCCGAATGTTTCCCCGGTATATAATCATTGACATGATTCAATTGTCGCAACAAATCATCCCCATTTAAGTCCATGGGCTTTAACCGGAGCTCTTGCTTACCATCAAATTTTCTACTCTTCCTCCATATATGGTTGGGATCCAGATATCGACGATGGTCCATATAACATATCTTACTCCTTATTCTTTTCGAAGAAGTATCTTTGTTACACGTAGGACAAGCCATATAACCCTTAGTGCTCCAACCAAACAAATTACCATACGCCGGAAAGTCATTTATAGTCCACAAAACTGCCGCATGCATTTGAAAATTCGCTTTGGTGGATGCATCATATGTTTCTACACCAACGTCCCATAACTCACTCAACTCATCAATTAATGGTCGTAAATACACATCCATATCCTTACCTGGTGCCAGAGGTCCTGGAATAAGTAATGACATCATAAAAAATGACTCTTTCATACATAACCAAGGCGGCAAGTTATATGGCATAAGTATTACTGGCCACATGCTATATGATTTGTGCATATTACCAAAGGGGTTAAAACCATCACTTTCTAGGCCAAGCCTTACATTACGAGGGTCTTGAGAAAACCACTCGTGCTTCGCATCAAAATCCTTCCATGCACTAGAATCTGCAGGATGTCTCAATACATTATCTTTGACACGTTTTTCTTTATGCCACTTCATATCATCAGTCGTTTTTCTCGACATAAACAGTCTTTGGAGTCTTGGATTTAGTGGAAAATAACGAAGTATTTTGTGAGGAATGCGTTTACCCCCGTCATTATTATCCTTCCATCTAGACTCTCCACATATTGGACACTTATGTTTATTTTCAAGCTCCTTCCAAAACAAACAACAATCATTTTTGCATGCATGAATCGATACGTATCCTAATCCCAAGCCACGCAACATGCTCCTTGCCTCATAATCTGACTTTGGAAGTGTCTCACCATTGGGAAAAGCTTCCTTCAATAGTTCAAGCAACATCTTGAGTGATTTATTACTCCAATGATTGATCACTTCCAAGTGGAGCAACTTTACGAGGAAAGACAGTACAGAGAATTTTTTGCAACCAGGATATAATTCACGCTCTGCATCTTTTAATAATTTATTAAAATTTATCTTATCCCTGACACCAACTTGTCTAGGAGTATTACCGGTTTCAAACGCTTCAGCTAGACCAACATCAAAGAAAAACCCTTTTTGCATGTCTTCCAATACTTCTTGCATCTCGTCCCCTTCTTCATTTTCATTATCAATCCAATCATCGACATCAATATTAGCATCATTAGCATCATCATGAACTATATCATTATAACATTCCCCGTGATATGTCCATTGTCACTACACCATATTGGCTATTTTACAACTAATATATTATTTAATTTATAAGTGTTTGTAACACTTACAAAATTTACAACGGTATTCAACACTTACAAAGTTTATAAGTGTTCAACACCGTAGCAAAATTTGTTATTTCATCACTATCCAAACTTAAAAAGTGTAACAATTTTTTTAAAGGGTAACAAAGTCCCAAATAAGTGTGAAACCATCTTCGCGCTCATCCAAATGTAAATTTCCATCCCTCGTCAATATTTCTCCCTCCCATCACAAAATCGCATATTCATAGACATTTGCAAACCTGCTCAAAATTGCTGGCTCAAAATCGATCACAAACCTCTACCTAGGGCTCAAAACGCAAACCTCTACCTATCACTATTCGTAGCTATCATACAAACCTCTACCTAGGGCTCAAATCGCAAACCTATACATATCCCTATCGATATATATCATCCAAACCTCTACCTAGGGCTCAAATCACAAATCTCCACCTATCCCTATCCGTAGATATGTTTTTTAGGATTTCATTTTTTAATCGCAGCATCGAAACTCAACTGCTATTTTTTGAAGGTACAATGCTCAATTCTAACCTGATATGTTTTTTTTCAATATACATGTATGGACAACTGATTGTTTGTATTGCATACCAATTAATTACTGTTTTTTTGTTTCAACTTTTTTTCTTATCATTGCCATTTCACTATGTAAACGTTGCATTAATCATGTCATTAAATGGGTATTGACTTCAAGTGAAATAAAATTTCATTGGGGGTACAATAATTGCATAGTCGGAAAATGATTGAAAATAGGTGATATGTCTCTTATGAACTAGTACATGGAGTCACAAACTCACATTCTTGATTTTTTTATGTCTCTTGCTTTTCACCGAGATGAAAAATATTTTACCTCGAACCATATGAAGCCTTAGTTTAATGACGGTAATTCAAACTTCAAAGCGAGCTTAACTAAAAGTTAACTTTGCTTAGTGTGGGATGAATTAGGTGTTTTGCTATTATTTTTGTTTTTGGTGTTTATATTTTCATCTTTTACCATTTTCTCTGTAGTTTTACTGACGAGTGATAATAGATTTCGTTATTGCTTTAACTTTCTTGTATCATGTTTTCTTTTCCCCAAGTTTTGGTTTCGACGAAATTTGATTCTTCACGATATACCTCATAAGCTATCTAAAAGCCTAATCTACAAACCCCTACGGTGATTGTTAAGAAAGAGGGTTCGACTGTGTTGCAACACATATCATCACCATTCAATCAATCTACTATTAATTATCACGGGGATCAGGTAGAGTAATTGGTCGCTATTTTTTATATCTACTACTATGGTGTTGAAAGTTTTGATGTAATTGCTATTGATTATTTATTCAATTATGCGAGTCTTATATCGTGGAAGCTTAATAGAGTTGTCTCTTATATTTTATGCTCGTGGACTCTTTGAAGCACTTGAAATTGAGTACACACCCAGTGATTCAGATATATTGTACTCGCTAGAAGATTTGCAATTAGGAGCCAAGGGGTATCTAACAGAGCTTAGACCTGGTCGTTGACTCCAACTTACTTTGGGTGAACCAAGGACATCGCGCTTTTTCTATAGAGCCGTGCATCTTGATGCTTGGCAGAAGTCTGATCATTTCTTATATTCTTGTGGTGTTTTTCTTTTTCCTAAGGTTAGTTTCTATTTCAGCATACCTAGTTTTTTATTGAAGGTTTGTTTTAATTATTGTATGCCTATCGTAAGGTGTCAATTTATTTATTTTTATCGTGCGTGTAATACGTGTTCTAAAAAGTGATTTGAACACTTGACAACTTAAACAAAGTGGAACAAAATTTATGTTAGTCTGCTAAGATTAATGATAGAGAAATGATAATTTTAAGGAGAAACACGTACCAAAAAATTCTAATTAATATTTAGAAGATCAAATATCTATCTATTTAAATTATTCATATATTTTTTGGTGTTCACGGAAAGAAAAGATACAATCTGCATTGCCCTTGCTGATGATACTTGTGATGAACCAAAGATTAGGATGAACAAGCTTATCGTATCAAAATTGAGAGTTAGGCTTGTTGATGCCAGAGTCGGTGCTTTTTTCTTCTGTATCAACGGACCAGAGATCATGTCAAAGTTGGCTAGAGAGAGTGAAAGCAATCTCAAGAATGCATTTATGGAAGAAGAGAAGAATGCTCCATCCATTATCATTATCGATGAGATTGATTCAATCGCTCCAAAGCGCGGACATGGTTTGGATGAGTGATCCCCCGGTTCCTCCTAGCCTTATCCATGGTTCCTACAACAACATTGGTGATAACCTTAAGAGTGAATGCGAAAATATTATATGCGAATGCGGTTCTGATACCAAAATGATATAAACACAATGAAAATTAATCACCATAATAACAACAATTTAGAAATTAGGGTTCTCTCGTTCATTCATCTTCATTAGATACCTTCGAGTGTTTGAAGATGGAACCCAGAGCGCACACAAACAGAGTCAAGATGAATGATTAGGGTTTAAAGAGGTGATGGGGGATATGGCCTCGTTTGATACGCCATATAAGAGGATTGTATTGGATTAAATGAGGTGTTTCACTATGAATTACAATACAAAAGGGGCAGCGAAAACAGAGTAGCTGTCCCCTTTCCCAGGTGGTCATTGGTCCAAAACAGTGATAACATCTGCTTGGATTGAAAATGTGGTTGTCACTTATAAGGATGACCCTACTACTATGAAATCATTCTCAAACTCACAGTAAACACCTCTAATCTCCCTAATTACCATCTCCTCAAAGGGTTACTCAGATTTAAGGGTAGAATCTATGTTAGGAACAGTGGGAGTTTAAGACAAAATATTATGGCAGCATTATATGCCTAGGTGTTTATTGCTATTGCATATAAAACCATCAAGTTGTTCGGGGTTGCGAAGTTCCTGAAATTCCTTTATGCAATGAAGTTTGAATCAATATTTTTATTCAGTGCTTTTTAAGGTGTTTATTGCTATTGTTAAGTTCTGTGAACATGTCCTAATGAATGAATCTGTCAAGTCACATCAACAGCTAGTTTTAAGCTAACGAAGCCAGGTCTAATGCATCAACTTTGATTTTTTGGTGCTATTTTTTCCTTTTTTTTCTCCCCAGGTGCTGGTTTTATCAACATTCCAGACCACAACATTGGATACAAATACAATCAATATGTATATGTCGAGCAACTCATTCATCATTTAATGATGGCATCACAAGTGAGCACTCAGGCATTAAGCTAAAGGAACTCCATTTCATTGATTATATTCCATTTACCCATAGTTCGGTTCACACGTTGGACAAAGAGGAAAACTTGAGATATTCTCACTCTCGTATATGGGATACATACATGACCTGTCACGGTGAAAAAGAACTATCACTTTCCCGATATAGAAACTCCTTTTCCTTCCTTCTCCCTCTCTTATATGAAATACTTGGATGGTTGAGTGAGTTTCATTGTAATAAGAACAACAAAGATGGGGCGTGGGAAGATAGAAATAAAGAAGATAGATAACAGGGCCAACAGGAAGGTAACTTACTCCAAGCGAAGAAATGGTATCTTCAAAAAATCTCAAGAGCTCACTATTCTATGTGATGCTAAAGTATCTCTTATAATGTTGTCCAATACTGGGAAAGTACATGAGTACACCAATCCCTCCACAATGTATGTTTCTGTACAAAACTCTAGTTAAATAGACTTGGAATTTCAACATTTTTATATGATTTATCTTTCTTCCCCACTCCAGAACGAAAAAGATCCACGTTCAGTATCAAAAGACTCTAGGTTGTGATCTATGGAGCTTACACTACCAGGTCTCTATGTATTTATCTATCTATCTATCTATGTTTTTCACTTTCCCATACCAATTGTGTGACTAATTAAGCTATTTGGTGATGTGTGTAGAAAATGCAAGAAAACTTGGGGCAACTGAAGGAGATCAACTATAGACAAAGGAGGGATATCAGGTAAAACATATAAACAAGACTTCTTTTATGAAACAATAATATTTGAGTATTTTGACACATTGATACATTACTATGGGTGGGGTGGGGCCATGATTATTATGTATTTTTAACACAATAGTGTGTGAGTTATGTGTAAAACAAAGGGTAAAATGAAAAGAAAATAGTTTAGATTAATGAAGAAAATGGGGTTATCATCTCAAATTTGAGTTGTTGCGGTGCTGAAGCTCTATGTAAGTAGTTTCTTTGCAAATTTGGTATATCTCAGTATTATGTTTAATTAATGTTTTTTCTTTGCAAAGAAGGATTTTCCATGATTGCTTGCTAATTACCCTTTCTTTCTCCATCTGTTATTTAATATATTATAGAAAGAATCGAGCTCGTCAAGTCAAAACCCAAGACAGAGATATGTCCTTGAGAGAATCCCCCGACGAGAATGGGTCAGTAGGAACATGGTAAGTCTCTCTATAATTTTTTTGTTTTTTCGGTCTCTCAATCTCGATAATAAAGACCTATAGGAAAATATAGGATCGAACTTCGATCGCTGATGAGTTCTTACACCATGTATTTTTCGATTTTAATTTCCCAAATTATTGGTGTAAAAACGAGTGGTAATTGATAGAACATTCCAGTATTGGTAATTACCCCATATTTCGCACGTTTTTAGTAAGCATGAGAGAGTGAGCAGTTGTGGTGGAGAGATTGTGGGGAGTTATTGGAAGTTACCAAGTAGTGGGGATTTGGAGGCCAAGGAAAAGGTTCTTGTGAGGCTGTAAATATAGCCCTTGGGACAACAATCCAGGGCATCACATAAATGATGTCTTTCATTATTTATCATATCGTTTATGTTTATCTTTAATTTTAGTATTATATCACAATTGATTCAATCCATGCATTTATCTTTCAATTCAAATGATCAGTATAATATCATAATGATCAGTATAATATCATAATGAGGCTTCACTTTAAAAGAGGTAAAACTAGTTTGTCACTTCACTCATTGTTGCCCCATTCAGGATTTCGATTCATTTTGTATGACTAAGTATTGTGTATTGAAAAATGAGCTGGAATCCAAATACTGAGTGAACAATTTGTTCTTTGGACTATCCCATATCATATATTATTTAGACATGCACATTAAATAACATTATGGCCAATTACCAGTAAATGAAATTCACTATGAAGTTCAAAATGTGTTACATGAGGTAATAAATGGATAATATCACAACTATTAAATTTACAGGCAATGGAGGATCCAATCTTCATGGGTGAGTGTGACATCATGGACTTCTTTGATGAAGATTTTACAACTGCATTTGGAGATGACTTTCAAAATTCTATCTCCCCAAAAAGCAACTCAACCTTGTGTGTTGCATCCTCGCCTCAAGCTACTCAACACAACATTGGCTTTGAAATACAAGGACCAACTAAAAAACACAAAAATGACAGCTTTAGTCAATATTCTTCTACTCCAATTATTCTGGATTTTCTATATGATTAGGCATATTGCAAAGGCCACATTGAATCCCAAGACAATTTCAATGCCATATTCTTAATATATCATGACTGGGCATAGAAATGGATACATGAGTTTTAACTTCCTCTTTTTTGCTGATCCGTCTGTGAACGTGTATACACTCTTTAATTTAGCCCATATTTCATAAGCATTGGATTCAAATAGCCAAAAACCTCCCCTGAGCAATTAATATAACTATTGCCAAGTTATTGACCTTCCTTAAACCTATGGTATGGCTTAACATCACTATACGTTATTTAGTTTTTTTTATGTAAACAAAAGTCATATATTCACTGTGAATGCATCTTATTGGGCCTTGCCACTGTGTTACACTAACTACATAACAACTAATATATAACTGTGTTGGCCATACTTGGTTTTGCATTTATTTATGTCCCGTGTGCTTGCCTTTTTAAGAGTCACTTATTTGTTTATGTCCACAATCGCGTAAAATTGTTGCTAAATTTGACTTTCGTGATGTTGTTCAGGTTTTTAACAGACTCTCATTGGTAGTGTCGTTTCATCTTCTGTCGATTGGAATGCTGAAGTGGTAGATGCTCCGATTTCGTTTTTTATGCACTTAGAGGGTCATTTAGCGACGAGGCGGTGAGTACTGGCAGTGGTTATCTTTAGGGAACTAGTGACAATGCTCTTATCGACACGATTTCCTTGCCATACTAATAGGGTTGTGGAACATGTGTATTTGGATACAATAACTAGATGTATGAAGTTTGTTAAGGAGAATACTCACTATATACCTTTAGTTCTTGCTTTCTTTCTTGATGAGAGTGCTTGTTTATGCTGAACATATCATGAAGTATTGTACGAAAGTGTTTGGATATAATTGTTATGCTTTTAGCTATTTTTATTGTTTATTATATGTGAGGTTGGTGTGAGGTTGGTGGTACGTGGTGGCTAATTTTTAATTTTTTTTAATATTTTAATTTATGTAAGTGTTCATAACACTTACAAAATGAACATGGTTTTCCTTCCTATTAATATTTGTAAGTGTTTTAAACCGTTACAAACAAATATATATATTTTCTTTTGCAAGTGTTTATAACCTTTGTAAATTAAAAAAAGTTGCTGAATTTCGCAAGTGTTCTAAACACTTGCAAATAAAAATTTTGTAAGTGTTGAAAACACTTGCAAAAGTTTAATATGTAAGTGTTCAGAACACTTACAAATTTTTTACAACGGTTGCCCAAAACGGATATGTATTCCCAATGAACACTTACAAATAACATTTGCAACGGTTTTGAACACTACTAATTTTTTTGCAACACGCTGATTTGTAAGTGTTTAAAACACTTACAAATCGCCTCTTTTGGTGTAGTGTGTGTGTAGGTGGTACAAATACCTTTTAAGAAAAAGATGATCTTCTAATTCATCAATATTTCTGAGATCGATGTTAAGACAATTGCAACATGGGCACCTAATGTAACTGTTGGGTCCCATATGATCCTTTGCAAATCGAATGAATGATCTAACCCCCAAGACATACTTTTCACAAAATCTATTTGTTTCTTTCATCCAACTCTTATCCATCTAGTTCACATGAAAAATCAAACACATTAAAATATTAGTTTATTATTTCATATAATATTTTTGTTGTTTAAGATTCCAGAGCATAAGACAGAATATGTTTATTCATAACCACTAATCAATATCCATAAAACTAGAGGATATAGGGAAGCCCTCAAGTCAAAACACAGTATTTCTAATTAAGTTCCCACTATATAAACCTAAGTCCCCTTATCAATGAAAAAGCAACACACAACATTAACAATAAAACAGGTGTTTTCGTCAATCTTATTAAATTTTTTCTACATATATATACTACCTATTGGGCAGGCACGCTACATATACGCTGCGTAGCAAGTTAAGTAGAAAAAAAACTAGTTAAAACAAGTGGGATCTAGTAATATACTAAACAAAGTCGTAATAAACACCTTGAAATTATAATCCACAATTCGAAGGGTACAAGTCATTGGAACAAATAAATTACATATTATTGTTACAAAATAGGTCTTAACAATGGTTTAGTACTAGAAAAAATAAATTAGTGATTCCATTATGATGACTGTTAATCAAATACCCAATTTTCACCAGTTAGAACTTTAAAAAAATAAGAATCGTATTATATATTTATATTCAACAGATAACTCTTCACTAATTAACATACTGGAGATATAAATTATGTTTTTTGAGCAATCTAATAGGAATCTAATTAACTATCACCCTAAATAGGACCACAAACTCGATTTGTTTTAAAACTATTTACGCGTCCTATTAAAACTTTCGTAATGTAAAACGCAAGACATGGTAGAGCGCCAATATTGGTAGATTTAAAGGAGCACGGAAAAATAAACTTTGAATATACGAATTTTGAGAACAATGTCAAAATTCATGTCTATATCTAAAACAATAAAAGTACATAGGTATGCACCAGTAAATTTAACATAAACAAGATATTATCAAGATCCTAATATTAAACAAAATAAAAATCTGAATGAGATAGGGGTTATCACAAAAAATCAGCAAACACAACAAGAATAAATTGATACACGCAAACAAGAAAAAATTAGCACACACCAACAAGATTAAATCCCCAAAATTTTATTCCAAGATTAAATCCCGAAAAATTTATTCCAAGATTAAATCTATAGAATTATGTCAAACAATATTTGTTTCGAGATTAAATGTGTCAAAATAACCCAAAACCCACTTAAAAAAATGATTCTATTTTTCAAATTCTTATAGATTGTATACTAATGTGTTCCAAAACAAGATTATAGAGAGAGTGTGTTACAAAAGAAATCACAAAACAAGACTAAGGGTATTACAAATATTATAAAATAATACTTCCAAACGTTTTGGCTAAAAAAATGAAACCTAAGCGATGAAATTTAAGGGGTTGTCTGGATTTTAGCCAAAAAATTACAACACCAATGTGGGGATTTTGATGTGAGAGAATTAATTAAGACCCAAAATCATACCTAACCCCTTTTTTTCCTAATCTGAGATCATGAGATGAACTCAAAGATCTAACCGAAAATTTGTTTCAATAAAATCAAATATTTTGGACTCCCAAAACATTTGGCCATGAACTCAAAGATCACCGAGAGATGGACTCCCAAACAAATATTGAGATCGTTTTTTTTTATTGAGATCGTTCAGTTAATCGAGAGAGAGAGAGAGGGAGAGAGAGAGAGAGTACCTGATTGAGATCGTTTTGGACGAAGGGATTGGAGGGGGTGAGATGGATATCGTTTTGGACTCCCAAACGTTTTGGAGCGGCTGAGCTAGAGATCGTTTGGTTTTGGAGGGATATTAAAAAAAAGAGTACCTTTTACCACAAAAGAAATGGTTGTCAAAAAGCATATATAGTAGGCCACGAAACTAATTTCGTGGCAAAAATAATATATTAACTACTACGAAATATTTCGTTGCCAATAATTAAAATTTTGTTGCTAAATGTTTCGCATTTAGACCCAAGCGCGGGAAGACGGGGGCGCCAATTTTTTGGGACCTATTATCAACAAAATTTTAATTTTCGTTGCCAAATCTAATACTTTTCGCCACGAAATAAATTTCGTAGCAGATGTTGATATTTAGCCACGGATTTTTTTTTGTAGGTAAGAAAATCTCAGCTAAATGTAACTTTTGTTGTAGTGTACATACATCTCTATATCTCCTTCACATTTAAATGCAAGCCTCGTAAAGTAATAAAGATATAAGAGATGTATATAAATCGCCAGGAATTGAAAATTATAATGCATGTACTAAGCTACTCCCAGTAAATATATACTCCCCTAGAATCCCAAAATATTTGGGCCTTTTTTTCTCAAATAGATGAAGGAAGAAACCTAAAGAAGATAATATCACAAATCCATCCAATCAAGAAATTAAGAATCATCAAATAAAGCATATGCTCAATGAGATAAGTGACATAAGCGTATAAGAATAAATATATAGTAAAACATACATCAATTTGGAACATCATTAATATAATATATACTAGAAATTATCAACAATAAGGTCGTAACTCAAAAATGCTAGAAGTAGGGGTGTAAACGGTACGGTTTGGCGGGTAAATAGTAGATACAAATAGCAAAATCAAACTCTGGATGGTAAAATCAAACCATATCAGTTTACCACCCGGTACACCAAAATCAATATCAAAACCAAACCAACCAGTATTTCGGTTTTTTCTGGTTTCAGTAAATTCTGGTTTTTTTTTAATTTTGGTAAATTCTGGTTTTTTCTGGTTTCTGCTTTCGATTTTTTCTGGTTTCAGTAAACAGCACTAAAAGCCCCAAAAAACCAAAAAACAAAACTAATCAACTTTTTTAAACATTAAAACCAAAACCAAAACGAACTTTTTCTGGTTTCGGTGAATTTGGTACGGTAACTTTGGTAAATTCGGTACGATGCGATAATTTCGGAACGGTTTTTTCTAGTTTCGGTAAATTCGGTACGGTACGGTAATTTTGGTACGATTTTTTCTGGTTTCGATAAATTCGGTACGGTAATTTCGGTAAATCGATTTTTTAAATATTAAAACCAAAACCAACCAACTTTTTGTGGTAATTTCGATTTCGGTAAGACCGATTTCTGATATTTTCATATATGAAACTAAAACCATTTTTTTTAATCAAAACGGTATGATACGGTAAAAATCTGTACCATTTCCACCCCTAGCTAGAAGTATGGACATAAGAAAAAATGAATATACCAAATCCAGAGTCATGTCATGCATGTGATAAATGTCTAACAAAAATATAAATATATGTCCAAAAAAATGTCATGAATCAACATGGTATAATAGAATAATAAATACTTTATACCCAATCAAATCTCTCTCTAAATGGTACACGAAAATAATAAATTAAAATATCCAAAAATTAAGCATCTTCACCATCATCATCTTTATCATGAGAGCCAGGCGGGCTTGTTCCACTAGTTCTCTCACTGTCACGATGGTCCCTCAGTTAATGCTATTACTGGGCATTCTTACGAGAGGCTTTTAATTGCTCTATCTCCAATAAAGCTGCTAGTTGTGCCTAAATCACTACAGTTTGTTGTGCCTGTAGTCGTAATGACTCATTCATCTCCCGCAGGAACGAAATGAACTAAGTGGAATACGTTGAATCCTATTGAGTTGACTGGGTATTAGTAGGGAATGTGGTACTCGGGACAGATGCCTAAGGTGTAGGAACATGACGCAACTCAACATAAAACGTATCATCATCCTCTAAAGAAAACACGGGAGAATATGTGTATCTCCTGTAGGGGTGGCAATTCGGGTTAGTCGTGTCATTTTTGGGTCGTGATGATTTTGATTTTATTATATGTTTTAGGTAATCTTAAATCTATACAAGCTAATCATGTCATATTCGGGTCATGTTCGGGTTATTACCATAAACGGATTATCGTGTCAAAAATTGTCAGCCCTAATCTCCTGGAAGATGAAACTATGAACGTTGTGTAGTAGTAGCATCAGTACTAGATAATGAATCTTAAGTCAGATCGCCAGGATTTAGAGGAATGTCGGTTGTCATCATGATATATGTGAGTAAACCACTTGTAGATGTGTATCTTCATCATTCCGGACGGATGATATGAGCCTTAATAAAAGAGAAGGGAGATTGATGGTCATGTCGATTCAATACTGTGCATGAACCAAATGTGATCGGTGTTATAGGTAACATGGTTCCCTATGTGTTGAATATTGAAACTATCTTATTCAGAAGGAAATAATCAGCATAAAGATGATTTCTCTAAGGTGTCTTATGGCCGCATAAGGAAATATCGTTAGAGTGAACAGTCTTATACACAATATGGTATGTTGTGAGCTGGTGATAATCTTCGGGATACTGAGGCGAGGGAACCCTAAGAATTTCTAGGAACTCAACAATGACATCAAGTGAAATAAAGAAAACAAAACCTCAAACTCTCGACACGATAAACTCGCCATCAACCCTAGCAAAAAAAGAATAAACTCTCTCATTATGTCCACGTGTGCTGACTTGCTCAACTAAAAGATCGACTCCCAACCCCTACTACCTAACCAAGAAGATACTAAAGCCCCCATAAGTCAGTATGATATGTGGGGCGCTTAGCCATCATTCTCATCTGGTAGAACAAAATGGAGATGATTCGCTAAAACTCCACACTGAAAGTGCATCGTAGTGAGTTATAGCGCGGGTGGTGAGGTTGAGGAGGACCCACTTTGGATTTCTTTTGCATAATGGGAAAGAAACCAAGGTGACCTAAAGGTATGGGTTCTAAGAATAATCTCAGAACAAAACTAGGTCACAAAACCATGCTAACCACAACACTAACCAAAAACAACAACAAGAATACCAACCATCAAGATAATAAACTTGCACCAAGCCAAAATAATGAAATGGCACTATCACTAGCTAAAGGCAAAAAAATTATTAAAAAAGCACACACATTGACATATATAACAAATAATGAAATGTAATTTTTCACACATATTACTATGTATACCCAAAAAATAATAATATATATGTATAAGAGCAATAAAACACCATGTGTATATATGTATATGTGTGTGTGTGTGAGACAAAGTGAGGAAGAGAAAAAAACATACCTAGAGACCACAAAACCTAAAATGGACGTTGAAAATGTGATCTACACACCCAAAAACCTTACATCGAAACTTTCGATTGTGAAATGTGTAAAGAACAAGAGGTTTAGAGGTCTGGGGTGTTAGAAAAATAGCGGCTTGGTGTTCTGAGTGTGCAAAAAGAGAAGACGACAACATATGAAAATGAAGTCCCTTTAAATACCTGACCCTCATTTGATCCATAGGAGGTGTCTTTTGAACTAGGTTAATTGTCATTTGAACAAGAGCCAAAACTGATCTCCTTAAGTAAAAAAAATGAGGAAAAAATAATAAACCCTAGAAAAAATAAAACACAAAATAAACAAAAAAACGAGTGAAACCACACATGAAATGATTTTAAACTTTGAAACCCCACGCGTGAAACCTAAAGGGCATACAAAACAAGAACAAATAGCCCATACAAACTCCACATAAACCCCATGACCAAGCCAATTGACTAATATATGACACAAGTCAACCATATTAAAAAGGTATAAGTTACTTTGGATTCAAATCAATAGAGAATTAAAGCTAAGTGTGTACGTTAAATAGTTCAATAAAATCACAAATAAAATAGCATACTAGACGAAAGTATGCTTACATATTGATCTTCGACTTATACCACCCTCAATTTGTGATTTTTAATTTTGCATTTTCTTTACTTTTTAGAGTTTTCCCTTGCATAAATATTTGGATTATGTTCCTCTCAATTGCACAAATACTTTATCTAAAGTCTTGTACCAATGCTAGCTATCACCCTCTTTGGGAAGCTCTTTCTAATGCTTCCCTCGCCTTTATTTTTAATTTGACTTCCTAAGCAATGGTTCTTACAAACACACCTATAAAATCTAGCGAATAAAATATTACCCCATTGAGGAAAATGCATAGTATGAAAGTGTTTTTTTATCAAGATCTATGATACATCCTATTAGAACTTATGTCAAGTGTGTTGTAACACCTCGTATTTTTTAGCATTTAGATTAAATTAATTATGGTATTTTTAATTACACGTGTGCAATAATATAATTAAATAAAAATATTGTGTGTTTATTAAACATTGATCGGGAGAGAGATTGTGATTAATATTTATAGAATAAAGTTACTAAGTGTGTAGTAAATAAAAAGCGATTATTATTATACATCGTAGTAAGTAATATCAAAGGGACTCTATTATATCTCAACCGAGAGTCGTATGTATGCTATGTTAAGTTTGAGATAGGAAATTTAAATAGAGTGGCTAGGATGGCTCTTTTGAGGTAACAGTTGATTTCAAATAGGCCGAAATAGGCATAATAGAGTACCCGGGGTGTAATAATTGGGTCCCGGATCATTTTTAGACCAACCCGACAGTACATAATAAGGGTCTTTCGGTCATTTGGGAGTTTATGGTCGGAAAATCTCTGAATTTTTGAGATATGTATTAGACACTTGGGTATGGAGGCTAGGGTTATAATACTTGGGAGATAAAAGAGGGTAGGAGATGGGTTCTTATGCCAACCTACACCACTTTTCACCACTGTCGTTACTGAACTCAAAACTAGAGCAAGAGGAAGGTGCATCCATCATCTAACAAAAATATTAGGCCACTCAATCCTAAGGTAAGTGTTTAAACTTGAAATTTTTGAGTACTTATATTACCCATGATAGTGTAGGGTTTATATTGCATGAAAACATGATTTTTGGGATGAATATTGGAATTTGATTCATGCTTTGTTGGGATATAATCTATGGAATCAACCTTCTATTAATATAGAACAAAATTTGGGATTTAAAAAGAATGATATAAATTTGGGTTCTTGAATATGAATATCTAAGAAAGTTAAACCTAGGGTTTATAGAAACAAAGTGAGAGTGTAATCTTATTTAATGTGAATTTCATGATGATTTGAGAGTATTTTTATGTTAGAAATTATTTAAACATTCTTATATGAACTCTAGTTAAATTGTTTGAGTGTTTAGATGAGTTTCATAGAGGTTTGATTGTGGAAAAATAGGAGAAAAATGTTTTCGAAGATAAATCTGCCTGGGATCGATCGATCCATCCATTTTGTCGATCGATCGACAATGCTAAAAAAAGGGGCCTTTGTTTGTTTATGAAATTTTCTTTGCCAATGATTATGGGGGACTTGGATAATGTTTTATTAACTATATGAGCACTTGGAGAATATCAGTAGACCTATAGTTTAAGCTCGACTTAGTCTTAATAAGGGTTACGAGAATCTAAGATTGGTACCAGTAGGATAGTCTTAAATATCGAGAATCTAAAATCGAGTTACGAGAAGCTTAAATGTTAATCTAAGATTGGTACCAGTAGGATAGTGATGTATTAACTACTGAAAATAATTAAGGGATTACTAGGACACTTCAGTAGTGAGTGACACTCATAAAAATAAGAAAAGAATATTTAGTATGAATCATTGAGTACGTTAGGTAGTCAAGAGAACTATACTACGTACTAGATAGTTATAGGCTATGTGTATACCTATACTAGATATACTTTTATGTTGTGTGTACACCTATTATATGTGTGTGAAGCATATCTATGATGTCTGCTATCATGGGAGGTTCCCGCAGTGGGCGATCCCACATTGGCGATGCCAGCGAGGTCTAGAAGTGTACTCTAAAACAAAGAATTTTAGGTGGCTCACTATTTGAGTGTACAATAGTAGGACTTGTAAGTCATTTAGGTACGTTAGGTATGTGCGTAGACCAAGGTATTGGAACTATGTTCGCTTCCATTGTGTTTTATTTGATTTATGGTTTGAGGTGCCATTTTAAACCAATAGTCCTTGATTGGGTACGAGAGATACATGGACTTGATAACATAGTACGCATGCATCCGCGATTCCCAACTCAGGAATGATGTGATTTTTTCTACACGTGTGGTAGTAGAATATATAGATAGCGTGTATCTAATGTAACTTAAGTAAGAGAAACTTGACTAATGGTTCGAACATAATAGTCAACAAATATTGATTAATGTTCTATGGCAGCGTATCGTATGGGCGGTACGGCTGAGCTAAGCATACTAGTGGTTAATAGATTCTTTAAGACTAGTTAGGCTGGGTAGCATAAATAGGTGGGTAAAATAGCAGACTTTAGGTGTGCACTATAGTTGAGAGGTGAGAAACTCAAGAGAGTGTGTGAGAAATTAACATATGTACAATAATTACTCTTATTGCATTTTAAATACTTGATAAATATTTTTCAAATATTTTGGGTACTGACCCGTATCAAATATATTTTAAAAAACTTTTAGGTATCCATTCATAGGGACGCCAAACATGATGATTCATTCTATGGATATGTAGCTGCAACACTTGTGGAGGAATGCAAGACTTTAGTAGACGCTTCAGTTATTTCATTCCTAGTTTAGGATACATGTTTAGTTATTTCAGTTGGGCATGTTGCCCATTGAGTTTAAATATTTATTCAAATTTATTTACTTTCAGTATCAGACTCTGTATTTATATTATTTTCAATTCAATTAGACTGACGATTTGGATGTTGGATTTAGAGTCGATGGTTTACTCGGTATTTACTTATTTACTTATTTTATCCTGTGATGTGATAGACTTAAGTTGTCATGAGAATAGGTAATATTATTTTCTTCCTGTATATTAATTTATGTTAATGAAAGATAAAATTTGACACTAGCTTAATTAACTTAGGTGGTTAGTAATTCAAAAAGGTTTGACAGTGATGCTAAGGATGAACCAAATGAGATTCTTATTTATTTTGGTAAAGGACTCATCACCCATGATTAAAATAGGGGGAGTGTCACATGTGTGCGATATGGTAAATATTGGAACATGAATGCAATATGTTGTTTTTAGGATAACTTAAAAGATAATGACAATGTGAAGTCTACAATAAGCTCACACTATTCTTCGTAATAAGTTGCACAATGTTATTCGTACATCCTCTATCAACGAATACACAAAAGTCATAAAAAAATCACAAAAATAAAAATCATTTTGGGGTTTTATGATTTTCAAAAGAAAATAAAATCTTTTTAGGTTTTCTCAAAAAAATTCAAAAAGAAAATCTTTTTGTATGTTTCAAAAAATATAAAAGAGAAAAAAAAACTATGATAAACTCTATTAATGACAACACGAAATAAACATGAAAAATGCTGATGAATCACTCGTAAAAGTGAGATAGACGTGAGTCAATACCCGTATCCACTACTCTTACAACCTTCTTCGTCTTCCTATTTCTTCTCTCTTTTTTACCTTGAGAACTAGGAAGTAAATCGATAATCCTTTTGAATTCTTCCAAAAGAAATTTGTATGTTCAAAGCATGTACGTTCATGGAGTTTGCAAAAATATATGTTTAAACATGGATGAATATACCCACTTTGCACAAGCTGGTGGAAACAATCTCTAAGGGTACCCTTCCTCTTGTAATGGGTGAAAAATTATAGTTGTGAATGGCACACCTTCTTTGGCTTAGAAGAAATTCTCAAAGGAGGGAGAGGAGGTGTGTTTGTTTACCATTTGACAAAATTGATATTTTCTTAGGCTTTGACTCTCGCACGCAATCATAGTCGAGATCCATTTTTGTCCTTTGAGGATTGAGATAATTCAAGGATCATCTTCTCTAACTTCTCATAACGTACTTAGAGGTCAATTTTCACCTTATTAGACTCTTAAAAGTCCTTATTGAGCTTTTCCTGTGTTTCTTCTAGCACCTCACGTGCACGTGACGACTCAAGGAGAGTCATCTAAAAGGTACTAACCTTTTCATGCAATACCTTAATATTTTTTTACCACTTTTAATTGATCAATGAGAGTAGTTTCTCAATTATTTACAATAATAATTTTTGCTTCAATCTCCCTCATACCACATATCTCACTCTCATAAAAAATAAGCTTCCTAGTTGCTTGTTATTCACCTTCTCCATGTATCGACTCAACTCAAGGAGTTCATTGAACTTCACTTGAAGTTGTTCTTTACTCTCATTGGAAAAACTCATTTCCTCTACCATTTAATCTTGATCAGTAACGGAACAACACCATCCTTCTCAACCTTTTCCTTCTTAATGGAGTTTTTAGTACCAACCATATCCTCGAAGGTGGTAAGCATAATTAACTTTTATTCAACATGTGAATCATTACTCAAATCGATATTACTATCACTAAGAGTGGCCTTCATAGCCTTCTTCTCATTATTTCTCCTCTTTAGCCTAATTGGAAAATCACATGGAAAAGGTCCAATACCTTGGCATTCAAAGCACCTCTCAGAGTCATCATTTGATTTCTTTACTTCATAAAACTTACGATCATGTTTACTAAAATAATTTTATACCTTCTTGGACTTATTATTATCTCGTCCTTTCTTATTAGATATAAAATTTTGAGGGTTGTGTGTAAGAAACTTCTTGAATTTCTTGGTTAATAAGGCAATTTTGAGCTCATTTTTATCGAAATCTTCATCCAAGATCGATGGGGCACTCTTACATTACTTAAACGCAATTCCATTCTCTTTCTTGGGTGGTGAATTATTTTCCAACTCAAAGGTTTAGATGGATCCTATAATATCTTCTACCTTCATGTTATCAATTCCTCCTATGACATTAAGGGTTGTGATGTGGGAATGTAATCTAGGTGGTAGTGATGTAAGGATTTTCCTAATGATCCTAGAGTCGTAGATCTTCTCACCTAAACAGAAGTAAAAGTTCACTATGTCGAAGATCTTTGGAAAAAAACTTCTCAAAGGTCCTATTTTCTTCCTTGTTAGACAACTCAAACCAAATGACCTTGAGATCCGAATAATATTGGCACCCTCATGGATGAGCTAGAGAATGTTCTTTCCTCCTTTGATGCAATACATATAGAGATCCAATGAAACTATTCTTGGGTGAAATGGCATAAAATGGCATTAATCACCCTAGATTTGTAGTTGGTTATCCTATGTTCATCCTCAAACCATAACTCCTCAGTTATAGGGACAACAGTGTCTCCTAGTAAAGTCCTTGGGAATTTACACCCCTTAATTACAACTAATCACACCCTCTCATCTTGGGACTTAAGGAAAAAGGTCACACACACCTTTCAGTATTTATAATAAAGTTGGCTCTGATTCCATCTTAAAATAGGCATGTGCCAATTACAAATAATAAATTTCTTATTTAACTAATTTGAAAACAAAATAAAATCCTTTTTAGTTAATTCAAATTTTAATTGTACCGAAGAAAATTAGTTAGTCCAAATTACATGCAAGTGTTGATTAAATAATGGAAGCAATAAAAACCAATCACTCAAGGAACCTTCATGAGAAAAACTATTATCGCCCCAACCCACAATAAAGTTCGTTAGTACTAATAAGACAATAGAACCTAACAAGAACAAATACATGTCTTACATAAAAAATGATGCCTATTTTCACATGGACATTCCCTTGTGTTCTACTCATCTGCCTCTACCCATACTAGAGATTGTTTCTCTATCTTCACAAACTCTAAGGCTTCTGAATCTACTAATCTCGATTGTAGACAACTATCCCACATGTAATCCAACATTATATATTCTTATAAATAAAAGATTTTAGGGGATTTGTAAACCTAGAGTCTACTTTGATTGTATAGAGTTGACGGGATCTCACAAAGACAAAGGACACCTAGAAAACTAAATTAGGGCTTTGAAAAAAATAGGATTCGTAGTTTGGAAGACACATTCAAAGCTTTTTAAATAGTTCAGTAGTGAAAAAAAACTAACAAAACAATCTTTCAAAAATTGAAGATCCTATCTCAACCAAGGAACCCTCGTTCGAACAAGAGCTTTTAAACAAATGGTTCTCATTTGACAAATTATTCGATCGAGGTTCAATTTTTTAAGACAGTGTGACCTCATTTGAAACCAGCTTCGATCGAGGGAAGCTCATTTGAAGTTTATTTCAATCGATGTCACCTTGAAAATCCGACCCTCATTTGAAGTTATCTTCAATTTTGGGCGGCCTCGTTAAAAAAGGTCCCTGATTTTTTTCCTTTGTTTAATTATTTTAATTACTTTATATATATATATATATTCCTTATTTAACTTCATCAAAGCCATGTCCTATCACTTCCTTGGAATAAAGTACATTGTAAGGAAATAAAAAACTTAAAAAAACTTTTACCTTTGCAAAATCTTTGATATGGAATTAGTGTGTCAGATTGGGATCGGTAATCTCAACCATGGTGCTGTCTTTTTTTTTCTTCACTTGATGTAGGATTACACAAAGATACAAAGACACTATGATACAAAGGTTTGTTTCGAAATTAATCCAACGATAAACAAAACCCAAGCATGAGTAAAACATGTTCTTACTAAGAGGATGAGATATGATTTGGTCAAGTGATAATACTTTTTGGCAGGAGAGAGAAAGAGAGAGTTATAAAGTGAGTGATTTTTTAGAACAATTATTTTTTGATTAAATATTATATAAAAATTATTTAGAGATTTTGTAAAACTTCTTGAAAATATATTCCTATCATTTGTATGACACAAATCCACATACAAATATTGATGAAAGATGAACTTAATTAGATTACCTAAATAAGCACAAAAGACTAAACCAACAGGCAGAGGCATTATAACATAATGCGTGGGTTGAGACTTTATGATAGATTTTTTTTTCTTGTAAGTAAGTCGGGGTTTTCACTCTATAAGTCATATAAAGCATTATTCAATAATAGTGGACTTATTGGGCTAGGTGCGATCGTGGTTTTTTCCAGCGAGAGTTTCTACTTTAAATCATATTTTGTGTGTGATGCTCTTTATTATCTTCTATCACCCACATGATAATTTGACTTAATTAATCTTATTTAGTAAATTAAATTGGTTCAATTAAAAACAACAATTTATTTATTAGTGCATAATTAATTAAGAAATTAATTAATGTGACTTCAATCCCTAGACATATACTTTTTCAAACTAGCATTAGAGTGGATTCCTACAATTAATCCAAGGGTATCTTAGTAGAGGGTCAGCCAATCACTCGTTCATTTGTCTTTGCTGTTAGCAACTACGCGTACTAGAAAGTGGATGTGACATTTTTTCCTTAATCTCCAAGACAACAGTGTCTAGTTAATCGTTGTTAAGGAGTGAAAACATCCAATTATAGATAAAGGGGATTCAGGATTCCTAAGATCGAGGATACTTGGTCTGAGGATGAGAATAAGTTAACCAACTTTAACTCTAGGGGTTCGAACGTATTTTTTTTGTTACCCAAGAAGAGTTCCATCTAGGGCTGTAAACGGATATTCGAAAATCCGCATCCGTTCGATATCCGAATCCGAATTTACGGATATTTATCCGAAAATATGGAAATGGATACGAATATGGATACTCTATAAAAATATCCGAGAAAACGGATACGGATACGGATAGTACTAGTATCCGACACGGATAATCCGTATCCGATGCGGAGTATCCATTTTATCGGATATCCGTATCCATCAAACATATGTTTAAAATATTACTAATAATATTAGTATTAGTATTACTAATAAAATAATATTAAAAAAAATCTTAATCGTTTATTCCCTAAAACAAAATAAACATATACTCCACTCAAAATAAAAACACCCTAAAGTCATTATTTTATTGGGTATGTTATAAAATGTCATGTATTATTATTTTATTGAGTATATTACCATGGAGTTACACAAAAGTTACAATACACCCTATCACACACAACATACAACCACTAAAGAACATATACTCCACTCAAAACAAACAAAAAAACTAACTTCATTTCATTTCTATTTCGTACAAAACAAGAGAAAAGAAACCCTCATGTGGTTGTTCGTTAGTTTCTTTAATTATAAATAAATGTAAGAGAGAAACAGAAAAGTAAAGATATGGTTTTGATTGTGATGAGATCTGAAGTTAACAACGGGTATATTATATACAAAATAAAAATATATACTTATTAAAATAAAAATATCAGTATGTTTTGAAAACAAAAGGTCCATGAGGTTATCATTCTCAATACATTTGATTTAATCTAAAAGGTGCATATTTATTTCTACTGTCATGGAATGCGACTGTTATTTTTTTTTTAAATGGCTTTAAGCTTATATGGATGTAAAGTATGGATAGCTTTAAGCCATATTATCATTATGGAATGATACTATTATTATGAAACCCGTAATTATTGATGTTAGGAGGCAGTAATTTTGTTATATATTTATTTTGGATTGGATTGTTTCATTGGATTGAATATTTTAATAGTTATTTTTTGCGATGGCTAAATAATGTAAATGGATACGGATATTATCCGAATCCGAGGTATCCGAGCGGATACGGATATGGATAGTTGTTTTAACTATCCGGGCGGATACGGATATGGATAGTACATTCAGATAGGGGATACGGATTTGGAAAACATGGTATCCGATCCGTATCCGTCCGTTTACCACCCCTAGTTCCATCGTATCTTAAAGTGTACTACATCCAAGAAGGCCTCATATAATTTGCAAGACACCCATGAGGGTACCAGTAACATACAGATATCAAAGATCCAACATCTTGTCACCCAGTTTAATTTGTTGAATATTCTTGACAAAGATACTTTGATGAATTCTACATAAAACTCTCATATATTGTGAAATCTCATTTTAATTTGGGTGAGAAGATTTCAAACTCTAGGTTAATTAGGAAAATTTTAATATCATCTCCACCATGGTTCCCTCGGTACATCTCTATCATAAACGTAGTAGGAAGGATAGATAACTTTAAAGCAAAGGATATTATAGGGTTTATACGAATCTTTCAATTTGAAAATTACGACCAAGAAAGAGTATGGCATTGAGTTAAAGGTACATAAGAGTCCATCCATCTTGGATGATAATTCCGATGATAATAAGGTTGATATTTCCTTATTGATGAAACAACATAAAAAAAATCCCTTGTTTAACCCCCCCAATGTTTAGATCTAAGAAGAAATGTGTTGAGAATGCTAAAGCCAACAATGTAGAGAAATCTTTTAGTAGACATAACTATAAGTCACAAACTTGTTGGAACACAAGGCCCCAAATTTTAAAATTCTTTAAAATAATGAGATGGTTAAATTAAATCCCCAACTAAATTTCAATTCAAATTTTAATCAAAAACAAACTTCAAATTTTTATTCCTTCCAAATTAAAATTAAACTAAACTAGAAGTGAAATAAAAAAACTACTCAAACATTAATTTTCACTTAAACCCAATTAATTCAACCCAAGTCCAAAAATTTTGCCTAACAATAATTAATTCATTTTTCAATAGAGGCCAAACTAAATTAACTCAGATTTTATCTAATTAAATTGTCCTGACTTAAATTAAATTAATTAAATTCTAGACTTAAATTAAATTAAACTAATCCAAATTATTAATTAGCACTAATTAACCAGTAATTCTGATTTTTAAACAAAATTTTATCTTATTAAACCTACACATACATCTAAGTATTTTTAGAAGATAAAATAAAAATCACAACCACTGCACGACGATGTACGAGGAAAATCCACAACGGGAAAAACCTCGGACGGCCCTAGCTTAACAAATTCACTAGATATGGTTTTACAATTACAAGACAAAAAGACTTACAATACTCGACTTGACTCCCCTTCAAGCCCCGACGCTTCCTCTTGCAAGTACCTCCATCTAGCAAATAACCACGACGTCCATCGCAGTCTTGGAGTCTACCAATCGAAGCATAGCAACCGTTAGCCATACAGGGTGCCTTTCACCATATGAGAAAGCCGTTGCAAAATAAATCTTATCCTTTATGAGTAGAGAATGAACCCAAACTTCTCTTCTTGGTGGTGTAGAGAAACTCGGTACCAAACAAACACTCCAAGCAAAATATATATATGAAAGAACTTGGATTTAAACTAAAACATATGGGTGTATGCGTTTTTTAGGATTAACTCATGAAATATTAAGACCACATAAATATGAAATTTTTGGGTAAACAATTTTTCTCTCTAGTGTAGAGGAGAGTATCAAAAAGTTATGTTGAAAAGGCTTGTTCCCACACTAAAGTAAGGCTGGTAAATATTGTGGGTCAAATGGGGAACAGGGGTGGTTAAAAACAAAACTGCCAAAAAAATTTTGTTTCCCGCCTAGGTCATTCGAACGACTTTTCTAGGTCGTTCGAACGTCTTCTAATGAGAATTCAAAGAATTAGAGGCAAAACTTGTTTGATATCTCGTTCGAACTATTTCGTTTGAACGACTGCGTTCGAACGAATTTCTAACCACAATTTACATAAATATAGTTAAACTCGTTAGAATACTCGTTCGAACGACAATTTGAATGAAAAAATGGAAACTTTTATCTTTTAACTTTAAGCCCAAAGACTTTTGAAAAAAAAATCTCAAGGTTTTCTAAAAATAAAAGTTCATAAAAAATATTTTATGAAATACACCTAATATAATTTCCAAGCTCATATATATATATATATATATATATATAAAGCATTTATACCTTTTGAGCCTTGGAATCCAATTATTGTTGATGTAGAAACATAGCACTAACACTCGGCAAGGATGAGACAACAAATCTGGGTCGCTGCGTCTTCAACTTCTTCAAATGCCTCATAGGCTTGATAGGAAAGATTTCTATCCTATAACTCAAATGGTTTTATCCGGAATTAATCCCGTACTACAAATGGACTTAATTGAAAATTTGTGTCCTTAAAAAACTGATGAGAATTCCGAAGAAGATTCTAATAAGGGATATGAACTCAAATATTTGGGAAATATGTCATCGGAGTGTCCCAATAGGATAATGAGGATAACTAGCGAAAAGAAGGTAATGAATGCCATCATTTGCTAGCGAATCAAAATTAGGTAGTGAGTCTCTGGTTTAATGCAACTTTATCACATCTATTGCCAATGATTATATGTATATTCCTCCTACTTCCCTTATTAAAGATAAGTTTTAGGAACAAGGTTTTGAGTTCGACTCTAATAGATACTTTTCAAAAGATGAAGAGGTTTGAATTGAGAATGGAAAAATAACTTCAAGATGAGTATAACATGCTTCATGGGTTGTCCCTAGAAATGGAGAAGATGAATAATAATATTATTGAAAATATTAAGAAGTGTAAGAGTTATATTAGTTCCATGAAGGAGAATAAAGAACTTGTGGTTAAAGGCCTAAGAAGCTACTCTCATAGAGAGGTTGAGAGAGGAGGAAGAAAAAGATTGAGCTTTTGCACAAAAAGGTCACTTCCACGAAGAAGACAGTTATCGAGTCATCACATTCACATGAAGTTTTAGAGTCACTAAATGAGAAGCTTGATAAATACTTTGAAATGTCTAAGAATGTTAAATTTAACCTAAAAGTGAAGTTTGGAATTATGTTCCTCATATTGTCTCAATAATTAAATAACAAAACGATTCTTAGCTATGATGGTACATAAGTATCTAAGCTAAAAAAGAGATCACATTTGTCAAGGGGTAAACTAAGACACCTAATTTCCCCTCCATGACTACATAATGAACCGAAGATGGTGGATCCATTGCAATCATATTTTTCACCTATTGAAAAATGGAGGGTCACCTTATACATTACTAAAATTTAGAGAAAAATGGGTATGTTCCTTCATGTTTAAATGGAGACTTTTGAGCTCCAAGAACGTGTTGAGTGCATGATTTGAATATCCAAAATGTTTATAGGATAATTTAAGAGAATGACCAAATCCATTCTTAGATCTCAAGGCAAGAAGAAGGATATGAGAAATGGGAGAAAGAATAAGGTAGTTCGCAAGGTGAATGAGGGTTCTAACACTCGTCTGTTTCACCCTTACTAGTGACTCATTCCCACCTCTTCTAAGATAAGATACATAATTAATGTTTCATCATGTGTATTCCTTCCAATATTGTATTATATTTTTTGGTTTACAATTAATTACATTATTTTCAAAAGATAAAAAAAATTGAAAATTTAGAGAAAAACTAAAAATATTTATTTTATTTTTAAAATCATAAAAAAACAAAAGATTTTCTTTTTTGTGATTTTCATGGTTTATTTTTTATTCAATAATTGAGGATGTGGGAACAAAATCATGTGAAATAATTAATTTTTCTAAATTTCACAATTTTATAGGATAGTGTGAACTTATAGTTTAATTCATTCAGTCATTATCTTAAAAGTTCTCCTAGTAACAACGTATACCAATCGTATCTTAGTCTATATCATATTTCACAAACATATACATGAGTTGTAATATGGTGTATCATCGATCTTGATCCGTAAATATTTCCCTAATAAGCATTTTCACTCAATCGAGTCATGTTTTCTGTGCTAAATTTGTTATGTGTGCATGTAAGAACCATTGGTTGTGAGTAATAATATTATAAAATAATGTGGTAAGAAATGTTTAGATAAATTGAAAAGGGTGATATCTCTGTTGGTAATAGACTTAATTTCATTTAAGTAAAAGAGAGAAAAATTACAATCTTTATGCAAGAACATAATCACAAATGTATAAAATTGAAAAATGTAAAAGACACAAATTTGATGGAGATATAAGTTGAAGATAAATAGGTTTTCATGCTCTCGTCTAGTATATAATTATCTTTTAGCCTTATTGGAACACTTAATAAATGCAGTTAGTTTATGTCATTATCGACGTGAACTCGAAATGACTCACATTTATTCAGTATGTTCGACTCATGTCATAGACTAATATCTAGGTTAGGTTTGTGGTTCGTGTGAAGTTTTTATAGGATTCACTATCTTTTTGAGTTTTTTAGACCATTTTCATTTCCTTTAGATTACTCGGTAGGGTTGTCGTATTTAACTTTGTATGGAGCATATAACCACTTATGTTTATTTTTTATGTGTTTTTTTATTGTTCCAATAGTGTGTTAGTTTTCCTAGTTTTTGTTATTAAAATGAGAAAATTTTGATTTCTCATTTGAATGTGTCCCTCTTTAGTTTGAACAAGAGACTATTTGAAAGGACCAGATCATCTTCACGATGAATCTCTACCAGTCAAAACCCTCCCAGATACTTCATTCTCCTTTTTTGTTATTTGGAAATTAGATTAGTGGGTTTTTTTTACCATCTAGACCATGAGTCCATAAAATATTTTTGGTTTTAGAGTTTATTTTGGTATGTTTTCTCTCCCCACTTTGTCCATTCATATATGTGGTAAATATTAATGTGTGTGTGGGTGTGTGGGTGTATCATTATTAGGAATTTTAAAATATAAATATAGAAACTTTTAGGTTTTATACATATTACTATATGTGAAATCCAATTTTTGAATTCTTTTTTGTGATATATGTATATTTGTGGCTTAAATTTTAAAAATTAAAAAAAAATTGAATCACAAAAATATTTCTTTGCTTAGCTAACACAATATTCCTTCTTGATTTATTACTCTATCAATATTGAGTTATTGTCTACGCGTTGGACTTTGGTGTTAGTGTTGGTGTTTAGAAAATTAGTTTGCTTGGATTGTTTTGGTAGCTCTTTTAGATTCCTAGACCATTGCTAAAAGCCAATTATGTATGTGATCGTTTGTTTTTACCATTTATCATGGAAAATAAAGACAAATAGGTTCCTCTACCTCTATGTGACACCCCGCCTAATTAAATACCGGGTTTTCATGCCTTTATTAAATTAAAACATGATTTAGAAAATGGTTCATTCTTAGCATCACTGTCTAAAACTAAATTAATTACTAATCACCTATTACTTAATTAAGTCGGTGCTAAATTTTATCTTGCATTAAACAGACAAATAATATGTGTCGAAAACTAAATTACAGCATTTACATAATCCTAGAGTCCAAACCATCTCAAGTAAATAAATAAATAAAGTCTTTCCGAATAAACCATCGGCTAAAAATCCCAAAACTAGAATAATAAATCCAACTAATAAGAATATCTGAATACAAGTTTAAAACAGAAATACTAAATGAATAAAGTCTAAAATGGGGCCAACATGCCCAAAATGAAACGCTGAAATAAACTTCTACGCTAGGAATGAAATGATAGATGCGTCTAATCAAAACTTTGCAAGCCTCCAAAACGTTGTAGCTATACGCCCCTGTAAAGAATCATCAAGTCAGGCATCCCTATGGCGGGACAACTAAAAGATTATGAAAAGATTTTATAGCAAGTGTTGATGTAAAAAATTAGATTATCTCTAATCAATCAATCACAGATAAAATAAATAAGACAATTTTTTTTAAGTGGTTCAGCCTTATAAGAATGGCCTACGTCCACTGTTTTTGTATTACTGACTGTTTGACTGGAATTCTCGATAAGTGGTTTACCAAGATATCCAGAGTCCCCTTCTAATGAGGAGGTTACAATGTATTTATAGCCTTGAAGTTGTACATGTGAAAGGACAATGCGCTGTTATCTAGCAGACATATACATCTGTACGATAATAAGGAGCATTTAATACGCAGTCATCTTTTTTATTCTCCTGATTTGGATGCTCTGTACGTTGAGTTCCTCGGTACGCTTAAGTTTCTCGGAGCCTTAAGCTCCTTGGGGAACCTAAGTTGCTCGGCATGATTGAGTTGCTCGGGGCGCTTGAGTAGCTCAGTGACAGTATGTTGTTCGTTAAAAGTGTTTGTAATTGCCACGTAGGTTGACACCTGTCTTCAAGTGAATGGTCCACGTCAGCAGACTAAATTTGGTATGAACAGAAGCCCCCAATGTTTCACACTTTGAGGTTGAAGAAAAGTGTGGAATATTCTGCTCGAAAACTGCTCAGATTATTGGTTTTTATGGTTTTTAGGAGAATGTTCGTTGTATATAACTCCTTTTTTGAGCGCATAGTATCAAGCCTCATAAATATTTTAAATTTTTATGACCGCTTCGATATTTGTGCCCCTTTTCTTCTTTTAGCCGCTGGAGATGTAAACGTCCTGCCTTGTAATCATTGCCTTTCTCTATTCCCGAGGTAAAGTATTTAAACGCGGAACTTTTCAAATCTATATCTTTGAACTCTTCATTTTCTTTCTATCTTGTGCCTCGTTCTTTCCATCATTCTTTGTCAACCGATCTCTCTTTTTCTGTAAGATTTTCTTCCTTCTCCTTTATTTACTTTGTTCATCATAGTTTACCTTGTTGAATCGCTTGACAAATTTCGGTCTGAATTTTCAATCCCTTCGTGGGTTATTTTGGAAGAACTTTCTGAACCTTCTGATTATTTTTCTTTGACTGAGGGATATTGGTTCCCCAGTCTTTTTATAGCCGAATGTGGCTTTTCTTTCCCGCCGAATCCCCTGTGTTTGGAGTTTTGTCAATATTTTGATGTTGTACCTGCAAAATAGCTCCAAATACATGGAGGATAGTTAATGCGTACATAGGTTGAATCAACTTCATGGAACCCGTTTAGGGATTCCAGAGATTATGTATTGCTACAGATGGGTTATCAGCGATAGTACTTTCTAGTTAAAAACTAGGTTTTTGAATAGAGCGTTAGTAGTCAATCTTCCTGATGCCAATAGGGATTACTTTGATCATGGGTTGGTGATGAAAAATTGGCAACACCCTCCATTAAATGGAGATGATGTATACCAAGGTCCCAGATGTCCACCTTATGGCAATGGGATAGGTTATTTTTATTTTTGAAATCTTGTTCTCTTTGTGTTTGATAAAATGCATCTCTGATATTTGATTTTTTCTTATTGCAGTTGACAGTAAAAGGAAACCTCCAAAGGAAACTGATGTTAATATAAAGCATTTAAAACTTATCTGTAGTTTGCACCAACCTATTGCTGAGGAGCATATTAGATCTTCTTCTTACTTATTGCAGTACAAAAGCTATACTGCATCTTTCACTGCTCGTTCTCGTCCAGTGGTAGTTAATCTTGACCAAGTACCAGCCTCTGAGACTAGTGTGGAAGGTTCTTCCTCTGAGTCGAGTATTCTTATCAGTAATCTGATGAAAAAGAGAAGAGCTTCTGCCTTTTTTGACAAATCTGCCTTTGCCACTGTGGAGGCAAAGAAAAGTAAACAAGATGTCCCAGAAGAAGGGACAAAAACCACTGATGTACCTCCTCCAGCTGCTGCCAAGAAGGTTGGTGAGAAGCCCCCTGTAGCTCCGAGAAAGATTGTCACTATCTCTCCTCCGAGCGAGGTTATTATCATATCACCAATAAAGACAACGTCTTTAGTTAAAAATGTTCCTGCTCCTCTGAGGAGGTTAAAGAAAAGCTCTTCTGAGAGACCTGCTGAACCTATCTCTCAACCTTTAAATGTTGAAGGTAGTGTTCCAACTTTTGTTCCTTCGAGCTCTGCTATGGGCTTGGTAAAATCCTGGACTATCCCAGAAATCCAAGGATTTGAAGACACTCTTTATCGTGAGAGAATCACTACCCTGGCTGCTCAACACATTGCCTCAGTAAGTATCTTTAACTCGACACCTTTATTTTTTGATACTATGTTTATGTATTGACTTAAAGTGATTTCTTTTCTTAGCTGGTGACGTGTTTCAACAGCATTTTGAAGAAGGATGAAGCTATCAAGGCTTTAAGCTCCTCGGGAGGAGTAGAGGAATCTTTTGTTAGGATGAACCAATCTTTAAAAGACTCTCGTCAAAAGTACGAGGAAGATAAAGTTTCTTGGGAGAAGCAACTCAAGCCATTGAGCTGGACAGAAATCAAACTGTGAATGCCTCTAAGGAATTGGAGAAGAAGTTGAAGGAGTTTGAGCAAAGCAACAAAAAGTTTGAACAGAGCAATAAAGAGCTTGAAGTTAAGCTCAAGTCTACTGAAGAGGAAGTTGTTAAACTTCAAGATGTCGGGCGACAAAAAATAGAGGTGGAAGAGAAGTTGAAGGCTGCTGAGGATCTCCATAGGGAAAGGACCTCCTCAGAGAAGGCAAAAAGGAAAAATGCAATTTAAAAATCATTCAGTGCTAGTTGGGGCAAAGGCTGGAACAAGGTCCTGGCAGCCATGTCTTCTCAAATGGAGTATGTCAGCCTCAAATACTTTAGGGATGGATGGGTTGCAGCCTTACAGGAGCTGAAAGTTGCTGAGAATTCTGAGTTATACCAGCATCACACTCATGGCCCTCCTCCCTCTCCTGGAGAAGAAGAAGAGGATGAAACTTCCTCAGATGAATCTTCTATGATGATTGGAGATCAGGTCCCTGTTGTTTATGTTGTTCAACCTTGCTCCGAGCAACTCCAACCAACCATCACTTTTGCCGAGCAGCTACCCTTATCCTCCGAGCAATCAGTCACTTCCTCCAAACCTTTTAAGGAAGTCATAGGAAACAAGGAGAAGGTGTAAAGTTATTTAGGCTTTTTTATTTTGTTGCTTTCTTGAATGTAACCTTGGACTATGTATCTCTTCTTATAATGAATAAAAATTCGAACTTTGGTTGTTCGTCTTGACTTTCTCTTTTACTTGTCCTGTCTGCATCATTATTGATTCTTTTTATTTCTTCTCTTTGTTAGTTTATGGCCAAGATGGAGCTCTTATCAGCCCGTGACACAGAATTGATAAAGAAATGCAATGACTATTTTAAAGTTGGTCATGCAGATCTTAATGAGGCTCAAATCATTGATATCCTTGGCTCAGATGCTTTAGAACGAGAAGTTGAAGCTTATCAATACTTAAAGTGTCTGCTCGATCGTGCTGTTGCCAAAAATGTGGCCTACTACGATATAATTGAAGATCTCCAAGGAACAATCGAGGAACTCCAACATCAATATAAATAATCTTCTACCCTTTTGCACCAAGGATACGAGAAAAGATATCAACAATTGAGTGCTGACAAAGGGTATGACAAGTTTATCTCTGCTTATGAGAAGAAAGGGAGTGTTCTAAAGCTTGAAGTTGAAGAGCACAGGCATATCGCCAAGTTGTTGGAGCAGGAGAACATTGTTTTTCAAGAAGAGATAAAACAACTCAAATGTGCTGCATCTTCTTCGGGAGCCTTGGTCCCTGTTAATGATGAAGGTTTTTCTTTCTTGGAGGTAGAAAATGCCAACTTACGAGATGAATTGAAACTTTGAAAAGAGCTGGACCCTCCACATCTACTCGTGGACGAGCAAGGCCTGGTTGGGTTTTTATTGAAGAAGTGAGAACGCAATCGGCCTTGGAGAATCAGGCACTTCAATTGATGGCAAATAATCAAGCTTTAGCAGAAATGTCCAAGAAAATTCTGAATTTTACTGACCAACTCTCTTCCCAGATTTCTGCTTTGGAAAATAAGGAAATTCTGGCGAAGAGTCTCCATGAGCAACTGGAGAGGTTAACTTATCAGTTCCATAAACAACTAAGAGAGTTTTGGATTGCTGGGTATAATAAATCCCTTTACCATCTTGATGCTTGGATCCAGCACTCAAATAACGAGGGGTACAAGCAAGGGTGGTTGAATGCACTGTGTGTGCTAAAATTGGAACAGGGCCACTACTTATGGGATTATAATGACCCTGGAGTGCTTGATTTGCCCGTGCCTCCTTTTAAGCTTGACATCAGTTGGATTCCTGCTCGGGCAATTCCTCAATGCTTAATCTCCAAGTACCTCGATGATTACAGTCTTCATGCAAACTTTGAGATATCTCGCCCAGAGCATTTGCTTGATCGTCCCTCCGTGATGACTGTTCAAATGCTGTGAGATCTAAACTTTATAAATTCCCCTTATGCATTAGATGATCCTCCTGCTGGGGTAGAACCTGTTTCAAAGGCAGAAGGGAAAAAACCAATAGAATAGGATTTTTATATAATGAAGTATATTTTTCACATCATATGTAATTCTACTTGATTTGAATGAAGAAATTTTTAATCTTTTGCCATTTTATTTTCTTCTAAATAATTTGTAGAATGTCCTTGTTTGTTTGTTTGTGAATATATGTACATTATGTTTTGTTTTTTGGATAATGGAACTTGTTCTATTTATTATTTGATTATAGTGACTTGTCACTCTTTGGGCCTAAGCAATGGAATAATTTGCATCCCATGTTCCGGCTTAGTTTGGTACTAACCAACCGGAATTGATTGTAATTGATTTTCCGACTAACTGGAGTTGGTGGTAATTACTTCTCGACCAACCGGAGTTGGTGGTATTTGATTCCGACCAACCGGAGTTGGTGGTAATTAGATTATCGACCAATCGGAGTTGATGGTAATTAATTTTCCGACCAACCTGGGTTGGTGGTAATTGATTTGCCGACCAACCAGAGTTAGTGGTAATTGATTTGCCGACCAACCGGAGTTGGTGGTAATTGATTATCGACCAACCGGAGTTGGTGGTAATTAGATTACCGACCAACCAGAGTTGGTGGTAATTAATTTGCCGACCAATTGATGTGTAGTGTGTATCACTAATCGGTTGGTGGTAATTAGATTGTCGACCAACCGAAGTTAGTGGTAATTAATTTGCCGACCAACCGGAGTTGGTGGTAATTACTTTACCGACCAACTGGAGTTTGTGGTAATTGATTCCCGACCAATCGGAGTTGGTGGTAATTAGATTGCCGACCAACCGGAGTTGGTGGTAGTTAATTTGCCGACTAATTGATGTGTAGTGTGTAGCACTAATATTTCGAAAAAAATTCAACAAAGAGAGAAACTGGGTGAAACATCACTTTATTCATACTGAAGAAATTGTATTACATAGGAATTTCAATTATTGATAATATTTACGCAGATGCTCTGCATTCTATGCATTCTTGAATTCTTCACCTTTCAAGGTTTCAATCCTGTATGTCCCTGGACGAACAACTTCTGTTACTCTGTAGGGTCCATGCCAGTTGGCTTCTAGTTTGTTATTTTTTTGGATCACTTTCTTCATCACATAATCCCTTTCCTTTAAATCACACTTCTTCACTCTTTTGTTATAAAACAAAGATGTTTGTTGTTGATACGCTGCATTCCTGATTGTTGCTTCTTCCCTAACTTCTTCGAGTATATCATGGTTTAATCTTCTCATCAAATCACTGATAGGAGCATTTAAATTAAGCACCCTATGCGTGGGTAAACCCAATTCAGCAGGTATGATAACCTCACTCCCGAATGCCAGCATGTATGGAGACTCTCCAGTCGTTGTTCGTGGTGTGGTACGATAAGCCCACATCATAGAATGTAGCTCGTTAATCCAATTTCCTTTTGCATCATCTAGTCATTTTTTTAAACCATTCAACAGCGTTCTGTTTATCACCTCAGTTTTCCCATTGCTTTGGGGATGGCCTGGTGCAGAATGGATCTTCAGTATATTGGATTGATGGCAATACGCAGCAAACTCCTCGTTATCAAACTGGGTTCCATGGTCGGTAATGAATGCATGTGGTAGACCATATCTGCAGATAATATTCTTCCAAATAAATTGATAGATTTTGTCGTATGTCATATCAATGAGAGGCTCAGCTTTCACCCATTTGGTAAAGTAATCCACAACAACCACGAGGTGTTTAAATCTTCCCCTGGTCGTTGGAAATGGCCCGACCAAGTCTATTCCCCACATGGCGAATGGCCAAGGAGACGTGATGGGTGTTAACAATGCTTGGGGAGTTCTTCGGATAGAAGAGAAGCGTTGACATTTATCACACTTCTTGGCATAAGCTATACAATCATCTCTCATCATCGGCCAATAATACCCCTACGTTGTTATTCTTTGCAAAAGCGTCCGAACTTCCACATGGGCTCCACAAGACCCTTCATGAACCTCTTCGATCAAATCTCTCACTTCGGAGGGGTGGACACATCTTTGTAGCCCTGCTATAATTCCTCGTCTATATAAAATGCCATTGGTCAATACATAAAGAGCAGCTTTAAACTTTAGTTTCTTGGCTGCGAGTTTATCAGTAGGTAAAGCCCCCTCTTCAATATAGGCCCTAATGGGGTCCATCCAAGATGGTCCCAAGTCAAGGGAAGTTTATCGTCAGATCTTTGTCGATGCTCCAACTAGCCAGGATTTCTATTGGGATTGTTCTTCGTAGCTCGGTACGTGTGGCTGATGCTAATCGAGCTAGGGCGTCTGCTCTTGTATTCTCCAATCTTGGTATTCTAATCAACTGAATTACAGTAAAACTTGATACAACCTATATCGCTTTTGCATGATACCTGACCATTAATTCTCCTTTTGCTGCAAACACCCCCAAAATTTGATTTACGATTAACTGGGAGTCACTGAACACAACGACTTGCCCTACCTTCATGGTTTTTGGCCAGGCTTAGACCCACGATCATTGCTTAATATTCGGCCTCATTATTAGAAGCCTTAAACTGAAAGCGCAAAGCATATTCCACATCAATCCCATCTATACTGTTTAAAATAATCCCTACTCCACTGCCTGTAGAGCACAAAGAGCCATCTACATACAGATTCCACACTAGTACTTCATTATCAAACTCTTGGTCAGACAGAGTTCCTCGGTGGAATATTTGATGCTTCCTTTTTTCCTCCTCCAGCACTTCTCGCTGCTCGTCCACCGACGTAAGTTGGTTGGGGTTTAAATTTGATGATACTGTAACATCCACAGGTTGGTCTGTATTCAACTCCTGCTCGTCGGAGGAATCCTCCTGAGTAAATTCTACGATAAAATCCTCTACTGTCTACCCTTTGAGTGACGATCTAGGCTCATAAATTATATCATATTCACCAAGTTCTACTGCTCAGTACATCAATCTTCCTGATTTCTCCGGTTTATGCAGAGCTTGTCTTAATGGCATATCAGTGTACACCACTATAGTATGGGCTTGGAAGTATGACTTCATCCTTCTGCTTGCTTCAATCAGTGCTAGCGCCAACTTCTCTAGTCTTGGATATCTGATTTCTGCTCCTCGAAAAGCTTTGCTAGTGTAATAGACTGGTTTTTATACTCCTTCCTCCACTCTTATCAACACCGAGCTCACTGCATTTTTTGAAACTGCCAGATACAAGTATAGTCTTTCTCCCATCACTGGTCTAGATAATAATGGAGGTGTTCCCAGATACTTCTTCAACTCTTGAAAGGCCTCCTCGCATTCATCATTCCACTCAAAAGGTTTCGGAGTGTCTTGAATAATGGGAGACATCTGTCTATTACTCGTGACACAAATCTATTAAGTGCTGCAACTCGCCCTGTGAGGCTTTACAGTTCCTTCTTTATGGTTGGAGATCGCAGTTCCAATAGAGCCTTGATCTTCTCAGGGTTCGCCTTAATCCCTCGTTGGTTAACAATATATCCAAGAAACATACCTTCTAGTACTCCGAATATGCATTTGGTGGGATTCAATTTCATTTGATATTTCTCTAGTTGATCAAAGGTCTGACCTAGGTCAACGAGATGATCAGCAGCTTTCTTGCTCTTAGTCAGCATATCGTCAACATAAACCTCCATGTTATGACTGATTTGCTCCGCAAACACCTTGTTCATCAGCCGCTGATATGTTTCACCTGCATTTTTAAGTCCAAAAGGCATAACATTATAACAATAAGTTTCCCTTGGGGTGATAAAAGAGGTACTCTCCCTGTCCCCAGGCTTCATCTTAGTCTGGTTGTAACCAGAATAAGCATCCATGAAACTCAACAATTCATGCCCCGAGGTAGCATCCACTAGTTGATCGATTCGGGGCAAAGGAAAATGATCCTTTGGGCATGACTTATTAAGATCAGTGAAGACTACACACATCCTCCACTTGTTATTTTTCCATGACCACATTTTCTAGCCAATCGGGATATTTGACATCCTCAATAAAAGAGGCTTTTTGTAGTTTCTCTACTTCTTCCTGTATAGCTTGGTTCTTCTCAGGACTGAACATTCTTCTTCCCTGTCTTACTAGCTTGATTTCCTTATTTACGTTGAGCTCGTGACACAAGAAACTCGGATCTATCCATTGCATGTCTTCATGACTCCATGCAAAAGTCTACTTTTTACGCCTTAGAAATGCTATCAATTCCTGTTTTATCGATACATCCAGCAATGCACCAATTTGAGTTGTTCGTTCTGGATGCTCGTCGTCCAGAATGATATTTTTAGTAGCCTCCATGACCTGTCCCTTCACGAGCTGAGACTCATCTCTAGGGTCTAACGTTTCAATCTCTGCATCTTCTATTTCATCCACCTGATAGGTAGTAGTCTTCTTCCTAGATTCTTCACGTTCCTCCTGTTCGACAGATGAATAGTAGCATTCTCGAGCTACTTTCTGGTCATCTTTCATAACCCCCACTCTAAAATTGGTTGGGAATTTTAAACATTGATGTACAGTAGATGGTACCACCTCGAACTTCTTCAGACCTACCATTCCCATGATGATATTGTAAGCTGATTGGACATTTTTATCCATTACGAAAAAATGTACTCTTTCTATTCGACAAGCAGGCCATGTACCAATAAGCATATCCAACTTGATCATCCCAAGTGGAAAAACCTTCTCGCCAGTAAAACCAAGGAGGGGCCTATGATCTGGCTCCAACTGGGCTAGCTTCAGATTCAAACTGTCAAAGTATGGATAAAACATGATGTCTGCCGAGCTACCATTATCCACCAGTACTCGTGAAATCACCACTTCCTTCATTCTCATCTTGATCACCAATGGGTCATCATGAGGATATAGTACACCTGCCAGGTCATTCTTAGAGAAACTAGTGGCCAATTTGTCTTTATTCACCTTCCTCGGGCGATCATCTTCAGCCAGATTTATTCGCTAAATGTACGAGCAAGCTTGAGCCTCATTGAGGTAAGCTTTCCTCTCCACAGTCAGATATCCCCCTCTTGCATCTCCACCTATAATAACATTACATTCAAATGATCCAAAATGGATTGAAAATACCTCGCGTTCTGGATGCCTTGGTCTTTTGGGGAGATCGGGGTCATCTTGGTCATCTTCTGGATCTTTTTCGTGACTTCTCTTCTTGTCTTCTTTTGCTCGAAGAGGAGATTTAGATCTTTGCCTTCTTCGGTCGCTGGTCTTTTCACCATTTTGGCGATCAACATACTTGGTCAATTTTCCCCGCCTGATGAGTGCTTTAATTTCATTCTGAAGAGCTATGCAATGCTTGGTATTGTGACCATGGTCTTTATGGAACTCGTAATATTTGGACTTATTCCTCTTATCAGGATCTGCCTTCATTTTTCCTGGCCAGTTTAGCTCCCTGTTGTTCTTGATCTCTTCTAGAATGTGGTTTATATCAACCTTCAAAGGAGTATAATTTCCAAATTTCTTCAATTATTCTAGTGCTTGCTTTGCTTTTGACTGTCTGTTGCCACTATTATTCTTCTGATCCTTCTTCTCAGTCTTGTTAGCCTCGACCTTGGTATCCTTAGTATCTACATTCTTCTTCGCAGCCATGGCCTCCTCGGTATTCATAATTTTAGCTGACTTTGCCATCAGTTTAGCATGGTCCTAGGCGGATCCTTGGCTAAAGTGTAGTACAATTTATCCGGCAACAGTCCACTCATCAGAGCAGTAATTGTTATTTTCTCCTCGTAATCAATTACCTCAAGTTTCTCGTTATTGAAACGAGTAATATAGTCTCTTGTGATTTCACCTGTCTTTTGTCTAACACTCAGTAAGTGTTCTACTCGTTTGACTGGTTTCTCTCCAAAACGGAAGTCCCCAATAAAGAGTTATGCTAGTTGAAAGAAAGTCATAATTTTCCCCCGAGGAAGGTCGTTGTACCATATCTGAGCAGATCTGATAAAAGTTCCTAAAAATGCCCTACATCTCTTCTCGTCTGGAACTACATAGATATCGACAGCAGCGTGGTGTTCCTTGGACAAAAGTTCTTTGTAAAGGATTCTTGGCTTTAGCCATTTCCCCTAATATGTCCTCCAACCTTTGAATATAGCCCTTCCATGCATCGTTTCCCTCCTCGGGCCTATTGGCTCGAGCAACTAATCGCGTTGAATTTGTCTCTTGGGATCTTTCATTATGAGGAGTTTGTCGTGATTGGGAAGAGCCTTCCCTTAGATCGGATGGTCATTAAGAGTTCCTTGACACAATCCTAGGGGGACTTCTATTCCTCCTAGGGCCCAAACGATCAAAAGGAGAGACTCTACTCAACCTTTCTAGAGCACTGGTCCTTTTCGTAGATAGAGTGATGTTTCATTAAGAGTCTGTAGCTCGTACTGAGGAAGTCCGACTAGGCTGATAAGAAGGATCATTAGATCTTTCAGTACGATATGAGTCAGTGCGTCTGGATCGATATTCCTCTCGGAATAGCGTTCGCCTAGTTCGCGAAGAGAGTAAACGGGTATTTCTCTGAACACTTCGTTGTCCTGATTGAGACGTCACTCCGCCTTGAACAGTTTGTATAAGTTGTCGCATGGTTTTTGCATGATCGTCTGGCCTTGGGCCAGATTTGCCATTATACCAGCCAGATCTTGAACATTTGGGGGAGTAGAAAGGTTCAGAGGGACCCAGTGTTTCGATTACTGGATTCCGGGTTATCGACCATTGATAATGAATTATTTTGGTGAAAAACGCAAAGTACGGTCGTTTCCCACAGACGGCGCCAATCTGTTGATGTAAAAAATTATATTATCTTTAATTAATCAATCACAGATAAAAGAATTTTAAAGTGGTTCAGCCTTATAAGAATGGCCTACGTCCACTATTTTTGTATTACTGACTGTTTGACTAGAATTCTCGATAAGTGGTTTACCAAGAGATTCAGAGTCCCCTTCTAATGAGGAGGTTACAGTGTATTTATAGCCTTGAAGATGTACATGTGAAAGGACAATGCGCTGTTATCTAGCAGACATATAAATTTGTACGATAATAATGAGCATTTAATGCGCAGTCGTCTTTTTGATTCTCCTGATTTGGATTCTCTCTGCGTTGAGTTGCTCGGACTGCCTGAGTTGCTCGGTACGCTTAAGTTGCTCGGAGCCTTAAGCTCCTCGGGGCACCTAAGCTGCTCAGTATGATTGAGTTGCCCAGGGCGCTTGAGTAGCCCAGTGACAGTATGTTGTTCGTTGAAAGTGTTTGAAATTATCACGTAGGTTGACACGTGTCTTCAAGTGGATGGTTCACATTAGCAGACTAAATTTGGTATCAACAACAAGGGTTAGAACCCAAAATATTTTAAAAATATTTAGCAAGTATTTATCACAATTTCAAATCAGTTATTGATTACACATGTCAGGTTCACGTACACTCACTTGATTTTACTCACCTCTAAACTATTGTTCACGCCTAATATTTCTACTTAGCCCACCTAGTTATTCTACCCAAGCTAACTAGACTTAAGTCCTTCTTAATACGAACACATCTATGTTCCCGTACTGCCTATAGAGTACTTCATGTGACACCCCGCCTAACTAAATACCGGGCGACCACTCCTTTATTAAATTAAATCAAGGTTAACAGTTGGTTCATTCTCAGCATCACTGTCGATAAAAATAAATTTTCCAATTTAACACCCTAAGTAATTAAGCTAAGTGTCAAAAACATTTTTCATACAAACTTCCAAATTTTAATTAAAGAAAAATATTTATTTATATAAAACAACATTTCTACAATTAAGAATCACACCACGATAAACCAAATAATATAATGCATTCGTCAATCGAATGCCAACATATGAAAACTAAAATCACAAGTCCATACTGAATAAATCCCAAAGAAACAATACTGGAATGACTGAAATATAAAGGTCCTAATAACAAATGAAATAATGAAAAGGGGCGACACGTGCCCAATAAATGAGAGCAATAGGAGTGGAGTCAATAACAGAAGCCGTCTACTCAAGTGACCTGCAACTCCCACCTAAGCTGCAGCTCGTTCTTCTCAAGGGATCCTAAGCAAGACGCCCCTGTGGCTGGGCACCTGAAAATATACATATATATATATATATATATATATTTTAGAGAGAGAAAAAAGAAACGGGTCAGAGCCCGAAAGTGTGTTTGATTTTAAAATACGTTTAGCAAGTATTTAAAATGATACAGGCCAATGCAATAACATATTAGCACGTCACTCTCTTGAGAAAATACTCACCTCTCTTCTAATGTGCACACCTATCGCACTAACCTTTCCCCACGGTTACTTATCATTTGACGCACTAGTCTTTCTAAAAGATTTAACTTAACTTAGATTACTCGCAAGATTTATAATTCACGATTTCATTTTAAAAGAAAGTTCCCAAACAGTAATCAAAGTCCTCCATTTTAACTTTATAAAATCCATAAAGTTTTACAGTGACATATTATACTTTTTCAAAACAAGTATTTAATAATTTGAGTTAACAACCATGTCCTACTTAACAATTCTCAGTAGACAGTTTCAAATATCATGATCTCATATATATATATATATATACTACTCGTATAATATATATATATATAACAGCACCCCGAATAAAACTATGGTGCGTGCATACTCTACTATCCAAAGCCCCATATCACTCATATTAAGGGGAATACATTCGGAATCACTCTCGAATTGTATTAATATGAATACACAAACAATATTGAGGCGAAGCATAGATTCCAAGTCTCTAAGAGGTTGGCACATACCGGCGTCTCTTAGGACCGTCTGAACTATCATATCGATAGCCTGTACCAAGGACATCTATCTTCTAGGGTACAAGTCAATATCCCCCATAAAGGTCCGATCGAGATAAGACTTGTCCCAGCGCGGAAACCTCAAGGATAGCAAGTAGCGTGGGTATGATTTTCACATGTATATAATATAGGTACACACAATCATATAAATATACCAATTTCATATTAATATAGGTTCTTCTCCTCACCCGTAATTATACCGTTTATTCTTAATTTCACATTTAAAGAATTACGCATAAGGTTTCATTCCTAACCTTATTTCGAAGGGTTTTCTCACTTATTACCTAACACTCATGGATTATATCTTCCCAATTTCTGAAATTCAGTAAGTGACTTTATTAGATTCCCACGTAACTCTCTTACGCACCTCCCCCTTTAAATTCATAAATTTACCAACCTAAAGTAAATATCCCAAAAATACCATTTTCGATGAATCTTAAGGTTCCAACATTTATTCATATACCCTACTGGTCCTCAATGTCTCCCAAATCGATTTATCACGAATGCCCAAGAATTATTTCACGATAATTTTAATTTAACTAATTAAACAAGGAAAAAGAGTCTGCCAGGAGGGGTCGATCGATCGAAGCTTGGAGCTCGATCGATTGAACCTTCGATCGATCGATGCTCTATGTTCGATCGATCGATCAAGCAGGTCTGGGTAAAATTCTGCAGAATTGCAGTTACGGGTTCTACCACTATTCTTCATCAAATTCCATATTTTTCAACACTAATCGACCCACAAATTCTACTACTAACATAATAACATAATTCCAGATGTTTTTAACGTTCAGCATGCGTTTATTCATCATTAAACATGGTTAAACAACCCAAAATCACATCTAATCATCAAGAACCCTAAAGTTTTCATAACTATGATCCAATTCAGTTTTTCTCCAGAATTGCTTCCTAATCTAACATCAAAAGTTCGTGGGTAATACATCTATATCATCAAAAGTTTCCAGCATAAGGTTTTAATCTTCTCTACATGCCATTTCCTATCAAAATTTGGGTTTTCTTACATGGATTACATTCCTAATTAATCCTAAACTAATATGAACATTGCACTAACGAAATACGCAAGTTAAAAACTTGCATGGGATTTTCAGAAGTTTGATTTCCTGTTGATTATGGTGTGGTTGCGTTCTCCTCCTCGCGATCTACGCGTTGGTGGTGACGGCGGTGCAAACGGTGGTGTTCCGGCCTTGAATCTCCTTGAAAGGTCTCTCCTCTCCTCTCCAATGGACGTTCTAGGGTTCTGAATGTTCTAACCCTAAATGGCTAACCTAACCAGCTGATAAAGGCTGCTAAAATTCGTGGGTTTAATTACCCTATTTTGTAAAATGACCAAAATGCCCTCCCGGGTCACTAATTATGCCTAAAAAATTCCCCGAGGCCCAAACTAACCCCTCGGGTATACTTTTCTGACTATCTCGACCCTTCCGGACGCGTTGGCACACTCAAAACGACCATACGGACAACTTATAAAATATTCACTTTTTATTTAACAAAATTAGTCCCGACGTGACACGGGCACGTCCCGACTTAAATTTTCGAAATAGTCATTTAATTCACTTATGACTTTCAATATAACCAATATAATATATTACTATGCTCATCAGTAATATTCAACAAGTTTCCCATAATTACTAACTCTCGTCACGTTAATAATTATAACATAATTAATTTCCGAATTTTTATTAAATAAACCATTACATTAAATTTAATAAATCCCCAAATTAAATATAGCATAAAAATACGGGGTATTACATACTTCCCCCCTAATAACGGAATTTCGTCCCGAAATTCGGAAAATAAGGCATACCTGGTAAAAACAACTCTGGATATCTCTCGCGCATATCTGCCTCACGCTCCCAAGTGGATTCCTCCACATTATGATGCTCCCACTGAACTCGCACAAGTGGAACTATTTTCGACCTCAATCTCCTCTCACTATAGTCTAGAATAGCCACTGGTCTCTCCTCGTAAGAGCTATCAGACTGAAAGTCAATCTCATCTATCGCAATGTGAGTATGGGCCATATCATCCCGAAGATATCGTCTCAACGACGAGATGTGGAATACATCGTGGATGCGATGTAAATGTTCTGGCAATCCCAACCTGTATGCTACCGGCCCAATCCTCTCGATGATGGGAAATGGTCCTACGTACCTCGGAGCCAACTTCCCCTTCTTCCCGAACCTCATCACTCCCTTCATTGGAGATACACGCAATAACACTTGATCCCCCACATTAAACTCCCGGAAGAACCGTTTCGCATCGGCGTAGCTCTTCTGCCTATTTTGGGCTACCCGAATACGACTCCTGATTATCTTAATCCTTGTGGAGGTCTCCTGAATCACTTATGGTCCTAGCAACTTGTTGTCCCCCACCTCGAGCCAACAAGTTGGAGAACGACAAGGCCTGCCATACAAAGCCTCAAATGGAGCCATGCCAATCGTAAACTGATAGGAGTTATTATAAGCAAACTCTACCAGTGGAAGGTGTGGCTCCCAACCTCCTCCGAAATCGAGAACACACATGCGTAGCATATCTTCCAACATCTAATTAGTACACTCTGTCAGTCCATCTGTCTGTGGGTGGTAAGCTGAACTCAGTCTCAACTCTGTACCCATAGCCTCCTGAAAGCTTTCCCATAAACGTGACACAAAAATCTTGTCTCTATCTGACACAATATTCAGGGGCACCCCATGTAATATGACAATCTCAGCGATGAACAACTGGGCATACTGTCCCGTGGTATAATCTGTCCTCACTGGCAGAAAATGAGCCACCTTGGTCAAACGGTCTACAATCACCCAGATAGAATCGTGACCCCGCTGTGATGTAGGCAACCCTGTAATGAAATACATGAAAATACTTTCCCACTTCCACGCGGGTACTTCCAACGACTGAAGTAATACTGACGGTTTCTGGTGGTCCACCTTCACCAGCTGGCAAGTAGAACACTTGGACACAAACTCAGCGATGTCCTTCTTCATCCCACTCCACCAGTACTGTCGTCTTATGTCCTGGTACATCTTATCGCCTCCCGGATGTACTACAAATCGGGACCCATGAGAATGAGTCATCACTTCATGACGTAGCTCCGCTCCTTCTGGAACCACTAATCTCCCATTAAACCGTAACCCTCCATCAGAACTAACAGAATAGGACTCAGCACCCTCGGCTAGAAGTCGCACAATCTGCTCCTGACAAAACGGGTCTGTGGTCTGTGCCTGTATCACCCTCGTAACAATCTCAGGTGTGACTGTCATCATGGATATGAGAGAACGTGCTACTGCGTCCTGGTGACCCAACTCCTTCCACTTTGCTTTCCAGATGTCCGCTACATCGTCTACCGGTCTACGGCTCAACGCATCAGCAACTACATTGGCCTTCCCCGGATGATACTGTATATCGAACTGGTAATCTTTCACAAACTCTAACCACCTACGCTGACGCATATTCAGTTCTCGCTGAGTGAACAGGTACTGGGGTGACTTATGGTCTGTGAACAAACGAAATTTCTCGCCCAATAAGTAGTGCCTCCAAATTCTCAATGCAAAGACGACCGCTGCTAACTCCAGGTCGTGGGCGGGGTAATTCTTCTCATGCGGCTTAAGCTTGCGGGAAGCAAAAGCTATAGCCTTCTCTTCCTGCTGAAGTACTCCCCCAAGTCCCCGTAAGGACGCATCGGTGTAAACCAGGTACTCTTCACCCGGCTTCGGTAAAGCAAGGACTGGTGCTGAAGTAAGCTTGTCCTTCAGCTCGTCGAAAGCCAACTGACAAGCGTCATCCCAAACATATGGTACCCCCTTGCGAGTCATATTTGTCAATGGACCCGCTATTTTAGAGAATCCCCGAATGAATCTCCTGTAGTATCCGGCTAACCCCAAGAAACTACGCACTTCCGTCGGTGTCATGGGTTGTCCCCACTCCCTCACCGCTGACACTTTGCTCGAGTCAACTGCTATCCCCTGCTCAGAAACAACATGGCCCAAGAATTGTACCTCTCGCAACCAGAATCCACACTTTTCGTACTTAGCATACAACTGATGCTCTCGTAGAGTCTGAAGAACTTGCCTCAAGTGCTCGGCATGCTCCTCCTCGGAGTGTGAATATATCAAGATATCATCTATGAAGACGATGACGAACTGATCCAATAATTCTCTAAATACTCGGTTCATCAAGTCCATGAAAATGGCTGGGGCATTTGTCAGTCCGAACGGCATCACCCTGAACTCATAGGACCCATATCTCGACAAGAAGGCAGTCTTTGAAACATCCTGCTCTCTAATCCATAACTGATGGTACCCCGACCTCAGATCTATCTTCGAAAAGAAAGTTGTTCCCCTCAACTGGTCGAATAGATCATCGATTCGAGGCAACGGATACTTATTCCGTATCGTGACCTTGTTAAACTCTCGGTAGTCCACACACAATCTCAGTGAACCATCTCTCTTCTTTACAAATAAGACTGGAGCGCCCCAAGGTGAGGTACTCCTACGAATGAAGCCCTGGCCTAATAGCTGCTCTATCTGATCTCGTAGCTCTCGCATCTCTGCTGGATCCATACGTTACGGTGCGCGTGCTATAGGTCTCGTATCCGGTAATAAATCTATAACGAAGTTTATCTCACGACTGGGCGGTAGGCCTGGTATCTCCTGAAACACATCGGAATACTGCTTAACCACTGGGATCGAATCCAAAGGAATCACAACCTCCTTAGAGTTATCCTCCTCAATGTAATATAAATGAGCGGTCGAACCTCCCTCTGGGCGAGGCATCGCCACTACAAACATCTCTTGCCCCGGAATGGCAAAAACAATGCTCCCACCGAAGCAATCAATCATGGATCTATAAGCTGCGAGCCAATCCATACCAATAATTACATCATGCTCGTGCATGTCTAAGACTAACATGTCTGCAGGTAATACCAAGCTACCAATCTCTACCCCTACTCCCCGGCATATAAAGAATATAAGTGACCCACTCCCCAGTGGTGAGTCAACACACGTCACGGTGCTCTCTGCTGTGGCTAGCAACCCTAAGGACTTTGCAAAATGTGTAGCTATAAAACAAGGGGTTTCCCCCGTATCAAACAAAACTCGACCCATAGTACCATGGATAGAAAACATACCCTCAATCGCGGGTGGTGCCTGTGGAGCTGCTGCCTGATGGACATTATAGACACGTCCATACTGTAATTGCCCCTGCTGCACTGGAGCTGCTGGAATGGCTGGTAGGGCTGGCACCTGGGCTGGAGCTGGGAGGGCAGGTAGGAAAAGTGGTCTCTGCGGCTCATTACGGGCTCCCTGCTGCTGTGGGGCCCTATCGCCCTCTGGGCAATCCTGGCGCCTATGTCCATTTTTCCCGCACCCAAAGCATCTGCCTTTGAAGTTACCTCCCCTCTGACCCTGCTGTCCACGGCCCTTCTGGCCGTTACCTCCCCGCCACTGGCCCTGTTGGCCCTGATGTGCACGCTGTTGGCCCTGATGTGCACGCTGTTGGCCTTGCTGGCCCTGCTGCTGCCCCTGTGGTCGGTGTTGGCCCTGCTGGCCCTGCTGATTAGGCTGGCCCTGATGGCCCTGCCTGAAACCCCCGAATCCCTGCCTAGAATCACTTGAACGGAATCACTTAGCAGGGTCCCCCTGATGGGAACTCTGCTCGTGCTGACGAGTCTGTCCATGAGTTGGTGCCCCACCGGCACTATTACCCCCGGTCCTGCCCTGCTGGCTGGACTCTCCTGCTCTCTTGCTTCCCTGAAGATGGAAGCGGTGATCCTGACAATGTAGTAACGCTGCATTGAGTACGCCAGTGAAAGTACTCAGGGATAGATTCCCAATAAGGTGCTGACGGATCCTCCAAGTTAACCCGTCGACAAACAGCAAAATCTTCTTGCCCTCAGTGGGTGCCTCATCCGGCACAATAGTGAGAAGTCTCGTGAACTCCTCCTCATACTCAGCTACAGAAAGGTTCTCCTGCTTCAGATTTAGTAATTTCTGCCTCATCTCAGTCTGCACTGCGGGTGGAAAATACTTGCGGTCAAACCGCTCCCAGAACAACTGAATAGGAATCGTGTCCCTCTCCTCCAAAGTAGTAGTGGACTCCCACCACTGTAATGCGGCTCCCACCAGCTTAAAAGAAGATAATAACTGTTTCTTCACGTCAGTGCACTCATACATACGGAGGTGCCACTGGATGTCTTTCTTCCATTGGCTGACGGTAATAATATGGGAGCTACCAGAAAACTCAGGGGGATGCGCTTTCTGAAAAGCATCCCGAACCCTCTCCCATGCGGATGGAAGTTGTGCTGGTACTGGTACCACAGCCTAAATCTGGGGTGGAGCCTGCTGAATCACCGCTATTGCGGTATTCACCGTCTGAGCAACAATGGCGGCTACTTCATTCGCATTCATTGTGCCTGGTGCCTGAGCTGCTGGCTGCTCGGCTTGGGCACGCCTATCTTTCGGAGCACGTCTCGGAGGCATCTAAAACGTGAACAAGTTTATTAGTCTACAGTTATCATCAAATCTCGAATAGCTGAAGACTTAAACGTAAAAGCAAGAATACAACAATCCTAAAAATAGGACTCTATAGCAATAACGTTAAGCTGAAAGCGAAATAAGCCGTACAGATCCTATGGACACTAGAACCTGATGCTCTGATACCACCTGTGACACCCCGCCTAATTAAATGCCGGGCGATCACTCCTTTATTAAATTAAATCAAGGTTAACAGTTGGTTCATTCTCAGCATCACTGTCGATAAAAATAAATTTTCCAATTTAACACCCTAAGTAATTAAGCTAAGTGTCAAAAACATTTTTCATACAAACTTCCAAATTTTAATTAAAGAAAAAGATTTATTTATATAAAACAACATTTCTACAATTAATAATCACACCACGATAAACCAAATAATATAATACATTCGTCAATCGAATGCCAACATATGAAAACTAAAATCACAAGTCCATACTAAATAAATCCCAAAGAAACAATACTGGAATGACTGAAATATAAAGGTCCTAATAACAAATGAAATAATGAAAAGGGGCGACACGTGCCCAATAAATGAGAGTAATAGGAGTGGAGTCAATAACAGAAGCCGTCTACTCAAGTGACCTGCAACTCCCACCTAAGCTGCAGCTCGTTCATCTCAAGGGATCCTAAGCAAGACGCCCCTGTGGCTGGGCACCTGAAAATATACATATATATATATTTTAGAGAGAGAAAAAAGAAACGGGTCAGAGCCCGAAAGTGTGTTTGATTTTAAAATACGTTTAGCAAGTATTTAAAATGATACAGGCCAATGCAATAGCATATTAGCACATCACTCTCTTAAGAAAATACTCACCTCTCTTCTAATGTGCACACCTATCGCACTAACCTTTCCCCACGGTTACTTATCATTTGACGCACTAGTCTTTCTAAAAGATTTAACTTAACATAGATTACTCGCAAGATTTATAATTCACGATTTCATTTTAAAAGAAAGTTCCCAAACAGTAATCAAAGTCCTCCATTTTAACTTTATAAAATCCATAAAGTTTTACAGTGACATATTATACTTTTTCAAAACGAGTATTTAATAATTTGAGTTAACAACCATGTCCTACTTAACAATTCTCAGTAGACAGTTTCAAATATCATGATCTCATATATATATACTACTCGTATAATATATATATACAACAGCACCCCGAATAAAACTATGGTGCGTGCATACTCTACTATCCAAAGCCCCATATCACTCATATTAAGGGGAATACATTCGGAATCACTCTCGAATTGTATTAACATGAATACACAAACAATATTGAGGCGAAGCATAGATTCCAAGTCTCTAAGAGGGTGGCACATACCGGCGTCTCTTAGGACCGTCTGAACTATCACATCGATAGCCTGTACCAAGGACATCTATCTTCTAGGGTACAAGTCAATATCCCCCATAAAGGTCCCATCGAGATAAGACTTGTCCCAGCGCGGAAACCTCAGGGAGAGCAAGTAGCGTGGGTATGATTTTCACATGTATATAATATAGGTACACACAATCATATAAATATACCAATTTCATATTAATATAGGTTCTTCTCCTCACCCGTAATTATACCGTTTATTCTTAATTTCACATTTAAAGAATTACGCATAAGGTTTCATTCCCAACCTTATTTCGAAGGGTTTTCTCACTTATTACCTAACACTCATGGATTATATCTTCCCAATTTCTGAAATTCAGTAAGTGACTTTATTAGATTTCCACGTAACTCTCGTACGCACCTCCCCCTTTAAATTCATAAATTTACCAACCTAAAGTAAATATCCCAAAAATACCATTTTCGATGAATCTTAAGGTTCCAACATTTATTCATATACCCTACTGGTCCTCAATGTCTCCCAAATCGATTTATCACGAATGCCCAAGAATTATTTCACGATAATTTTAATTTAACTAATTAAACAAGGAAAAAGAGTCTGCCAGGAGGGGTCGATCGATCGAAGCTTGGAGCTCGATCGATCGAACCTTCGTTCGATCAATGCTCTATGTTCGATCGATCGATCAAGCAGGTCTGGGTAAAATTCTGCAGAATTGCAGTTACGGGTTCTACCACTATTCTTCATCAAATTCCATATTTTTCAACACTAATCGACCCACAAATTTTACTACTAACATAATAACATAATTCCAGATGTTTTTAACGTTCATCATGCGTTTATTCATCATTAAACATGGTTAAACAACCCAAAATCACATCTAATCATCAAGAACCCTAAAGTTTTCATAACTATGATCCAATTCAGTTTTTCTCCAGAATTTCTTCCTAATCTAACATCAAAAGTTCATGGGTAATACATCTATATCATCAAAAGTTTCCAGCATAAGGTTTTAATCTTCTTTACATGCCATTTCCTATCAAAATTTGGGTTTTCTTACATGGATTACATTCCTAATTAATCCTAAACTAATATGAACATTGCACTAACGAAATACGCAAGTTAAAAACTTGCCTGGGATTTTCAAAAGTCTGATTTCCTGTTGATTATGGTGTGGTTACGTTCTCCTCCTCGCGATCTACGCGTTGGTGGTGACGGCGGTGCAAACGGTGGTGTTTCGGCCTTGAATCTCCTTGAAAGGTCTCTCCTCTCCTCTCCAATGGACGTTCTAGGGTTCTGAATGTTCTAACCCTAAATGGATAACCTAACTAGCTGATAAAGGCTGCTAAAATTCGTGGGTTTAATTACCCTATTTTGTAAAATGACCAAAATGCCCTCCCGGGTCACTAATTAGGCCTAAAAAACGCCCCGAGGCCCGAACTAACCCCTCGGGTATACTTTTCTGACTATCTCGACCCTTCCGGACGCGTTGGCGCACTCAAAATGACCATATGGACAACTTATAAAATATTCACTTTTTATTTAACAAAATTAGTCCCGACGAATTTCCGAAATAGTCATTTAATTCACTTATGACTTTCAATATAACCAATATAATATATTACTATGCTCATCAGTAATATTCAACAAGTTTCCCATAATTACTAACTCTCGTCATGTTAATAATTATAACATAATTAATTTTCGAATTTTTATTAAATAAACCATTACATTAAATTTAATAAATCCCCAAATTAAATATAGCATAAAAATACGGGGTATTACACTTCACCCGTTAGTTAACGTTTCTCATACGTTATAATAACTTAAATAATCATCTCACTTACATTCTCATTTTTCAATTCGTTAAGTTTCACCACTTAATTCAATCTTTAGATATTCACTATCTAACTATCTACTATGACACATAAGTAGAATGTTCACATCGGTGTGTGTGTGTGTGTGTGTGTGTGTGTGTGTGTGTGTGTATATATATATATATATATATATATATATCATTACGGTGTCCCTCAAAAGGACCACCGTGAAACATGGTCATACTCTACTATCAATCCAAGTACCTCTCATACTAAATAGGGATAATTGGTTCGGTACATCTCCTCGAACCCAAAATTAAATAAAAACCAGTGGAGGCGAACATAATTCTAAGCCATTGGACTACGCACATACCTAACATACCCAAACGATAGGTCGAACACACTAATACACGTCACATAGTGAGCCACCCTACGTTCTATGTTCTAGGGAATAAATCCAGACCTCCCTGGAATCGACAAGGTGGGATCGACCACGGCGCGGGAACCTCTGTGATAGCAGGCAGCGTAGGTATGTTAACATATATCATTAATCATTTAATAGGTACACAGACAACCTATATATATTCAGTAAGTATACACACAACCTAATTATCATCATCTGTACGTAGTATATATCACCCGAATACTCACCGTACATTCAATATATGATTATTCTCACTATCGCATTTAATGGAGTATTATTCTATACTCTATTCATATTTGATCCGTGGTGATACTCACATATCTTCTGATTTCTAATCCTCTACAAATTTTGAATCATTCTAAATTAAATCCCTACCCATAATATGTATAAAAATCATTATTTTCTTCCAAAAACATTTATTTAATCAATATAATTGAAAATCTAGTCACATGGGAATTATAACTTCATATTGAATTGAAATAAACCACTTTCCTTTGATCATTAGGGTTTGATTTAATGGTTGGGGTGATGGATTGATGATCTTCTCTTCCAATCCTCAATTCAAGCTTGATTATGATGCAAGAACACACTTTAAACTCTCAAGAACTCTTCAAAACCTCAAAGAATTCTCTCATTTTGCTCTCCAATGGACTCCCGTTGTATTTTGAGTTTCTTAACCTAGCCCCTCTTATCTAATATCTGATAAAGGAGTTAAGACTTCGTAGGTTTCCTAACCCTCATTTTCCAAATGACTAAAATGCCCCTATATGGTGCCGGTTTTGCCTATAAATGCCCCGGGACCCAATCGACCCTCCCCCCTGGGTATACTATTTTGACTATTTGACCCTTCTGGAGTCATATGTGACCTTGAAATCATCATGCGAGTCACTCTACATAGTTATTCCATCTCGACCCCAAATTAGTCTACGCGCGACTCCTGGTTGAGATAATTCCAATTACGCCGATATCACTTGCTATTACGCGTAATAATTTCCATACGTTATTTACTATTTTCTCTTAGTAAATTAAATTCATAATATTAATCACTATCTCACTCTCGATTAATAATTAATAAGTACATTATTTCTCAATTCAATTAAATTAGTTTTCTCGCGTAATTTAAAATAAAGCTAATTAATTACCCAATTAATTAAATTCAAATCCTCAGAAATACGAGGTGTTACACTCTATATCTTTGGAATGACCTAATATGATGGAAGACATGTGGGATATACTAGTGTTTTCATAAACACGTGTGATTACCGAATATGACTTGTCATTAAGCGACTGGTGACCCTATATGACGTAGAGTTCAGTCTATTTCCAAAATGGCTTTTTTATAGGGAGTAGGTTCCTATTTGTTCGTAAGTGGGACTATTTATTTGGACATGGTGAGGGATTATATTTTTATTCTAGGATAAACTGGGAATTCTTGGTCTTTATGCTAAGGAGACTACAAGTTTTAATTTCACCTAACATCATCTTAGGTTTGTTTGAGATTCAAAAAGTACCCTTTTCCCAAGTATTATGAGTACCTCGACCACCTAACACCTTTTTATGATGTTTGTTCAGTTATCCATTTCACCCTTGTTGATTTCGAAAATAAGGAGCAACCCCAAAGTTTTCACCTTTACTCCTATTAATGTATCCATTTAAATATTGTTAATGTGAAACACCGTACACTTTAATAATTAGGTTGATCAAGTCTTTCTATGAAAGTATACAACTTGTTAAAATAATTAAATATTGTTCTTATCATGAAATGGAAATAATGAATAATTAGACAAAATAAAGTGCAACATGAAAATCCTTAATATAAAATATAAATGGAATAGGAGTAAATCACCGCCACTAACTACAAAATATAAAATGATAATAACCGACATCATAATACAAAATCATACATGTTAACGTTGTTGTATCTAAAACTTCCAATATAAATAATTAAGTAGAATAAACAATATGGCAGAAATGTAAAACTCACATCACTCAAAGGCAACCAAAGTAAAGATGAGCTCCAACATCTACATCTCTGACTGGTGGTGACTGGAAAGATGAATCGGTGCCCAAGGAAGAGAACAAAATCTGATGAGTTGGAGAACCTGGAACAATGTGACGAGTCAGCTATACGGTAAGATAAAAGCTACTTATCTTAAGTATAACCATTAACAATCATGTATATAAATAATAAATCCACATTTGTTAAATTAGTTTTTTAATATCTTGTGCCACCATTACCGGTGTTATCTTTTTACAACGTACTTTATGAAGTCTTATAAAATCCTACTAGTTACCATAAATGAAGTCTTCACTAGTACAATCAATACCCATGATTATATTGTCATAAGTAAAATTGGAATTAGCCCTAATCAACTCAGGGCCACTATTATACCAAAACATAAAACTGAAAATATCCCCCACTAACTATGGGGTCACCACTATAACAAATAATTTGTGACTACCCCCACTAACTACGGGGTCACTAGCACATAAGTTTGCCTTTTTTTAACTGGCGTGGAAAGAATCAACGAAACTAGACCTCACTAACTACTGAGGTCACTAGCGCAAAGTCCACCATTTTTTTATAGCATGAAATAAATAAACCAGCATCACCACCTTTGCCCGCCTCCATATACTAATCAAACATAATATAACCATGACTCTATGTTGAGTCATGCTAAAAATCATAATTATCTGCAATTGACCCTTTTTATTATATTATCCTGAAGATGATTAATACTTTTAAATCAATTGATTTCTTTTAGTTTAGAAGTTAAATTATATCTTCTTTTATTCTCAATATGTTAAATGATAACTTTAAACTAAAATTACAACCGAAACTAATTCCAAATGTTTAACGTAAAACCTAGCATTTATGTGTTACGTTTCATGGGGAGAATATTCGATATATGATAAATCATACAACAACCCAATTCAAATGTAAGAACATAACAAATATTTAATATATCATTCCAATTCAATTTCAATATATTTATTTTTTTAGAGGATTTCCATTTAAAATTTACCAAATATGTGTGAGGGTTAAACCCGTAAGAATTCCACATTATGGATGGGATGTGAATTAGAGTTTTTTAATCGTATTTCCACCTAAATAAGGGATTCACATGACATTGTTACTATTTTCATAATTTACTAACATTTCTATGAATTTAAATCCCAATCCAATTATAAGAGGGATAATACGATCATTTAAATATCCACATAATTCACTAATAATGGTGCAAATTCCAATTCAATCAAAAGAGGGAATTAACACGACAACATTTTAAACAACATAATCATTAGCATGTGTGTAATCCTTTTTACCATTTTAATTCCAATATAGAATTAGGTTGATTTGGGAACATGCTTGATTAATATTTCATAAATTGAACTAATATATCTAAAACTACTTGCATTATGTTATAAACATTTCATATAACATTTCCTAATTAAAAGAATCATTAGTTAAATATTTATATCTACTTATTTCTAATCAATTTTACACTTTGGATTACTATGTAGGTAGATATTATTACTTATAAGCATCAAATGATAGAGTAATTTATCTTGCCTTCGATTTAAAAATTAAAGATGTATGATGACGATCCAATTTCCCAAAGTGTGTGGATTTCCCTCTTATTCTTCATCTTCATTTCTTTTTTTAATCTTCATAAAACCTTTAGTTTTGTTCTTCTTGAAATCTTCTTTTATTCCTTTCCTTTCTTCTTGATGTTGATCTTGAATTTTAAGGGTGTTTTATGTAATGGAATAACTAGAGTTTATATGCGTAAAGAGCAGGGAGAATTAAGGTTTAAGAGGATAAGTTGTGGGTTAAAATAAGTGTAAAAACAAGGCTTAAAACTCCTTTATAAATCCACCATCCATCCTAAGCCGCAAGTGATGCTTGATACACGCGGTCGCAGCCTAAAAAGGCACGAGCATGGCATCTAGACGTCTCCTCCTTTTCTTTTCTTTTTTCTTAATTTAAAACCCACGAATTTTACTTCCTTATATAAATTCGCTCCAATTAATGCTTACCCAACCTATTCTTAGCTTGCCCTGCTTGATCACCAAGTAACTACCAAATTACTTTTATTTCCTGGGGTCTATTTTGTATTACCAACCCAACTAGTTACCAAATTTTCTAAAATAAATAAACCAAGCCCAACACTAATATGGCCCAAACCAATGAAACTAATAATTATAAATTAAAAACATCCAATTTATTTTTACTTACTTTACATTATCAATTCCATAAGAAAAAAGTTTATGTAATTTAAAATTAACTTAAATTACATTTTCTCCTTTTAATATTAAATTTACTTATTTAATAAATTACTAAACTTATGGGTTATTAAAATCTTCCCTGCTAAAAATAAAATTCCATCCTCAAAATTCATAAACAAAAGACATACTTGCCTTAAGTAAGGACACTTGAAACATGTTATGTACCCAATCAAATTGATCTTAAGTGCTAAAAAATAAGAAACATTTTCCACCTTATTCGTAATCATAAATGGTTCAATATAACATGAAACCAATTTACCCTTCTTTTGGAAGAACATTGCTCATTTCATAGGGGAAACGTAAAGTTGAACTTGTTCCCCCACCTCAATATTGCACAGGCTTTCTCTCCAAGTGTTAATGACTCTTATGTATGTCCTCGACGATGTTAATCCTCTCTCTGATTAACTTATTCTTCGGTGTCGTCTCATGAACGAATTACAACCCCAAAAGTCGACTCTCACCTGGGTTTAACAAATATACCAACGATGGACTTCTGATAGCTATTTTTGTATTAAAATTCAACCAATGGAAAATATACATCCCAACTCCTCTTAATGTCCATCTCACATACTCTTAGCATGTTCTCCAAACCCGAGTTTACCCTCTCCATCTGGCCATCCTTATATTAATGGTAAGTTATGTTCAGTTCTCATAGCTTGCTAGAAACTTGCCCAAAAATGTACCACAAAAGCAGTGCCCTGATCTGAAATGATTAATAATAGAACCCCATGTAATCGGATAATATCAACAACATAGAATTGCGCTAGTTTCTCAATAGTATAATGAGCACATAAATCCAAGAAATGCACCACCTTAGTAAGGCGATAAAATGTTACCCAAATAAAATCATACGGATTGGGCATCAAAGGGAACCCCTTAATCAAATCCATTATGATGTTATCCCACTTCCACTCAGAAATGGGTTTGAATCATAACAGATCGCTTCTGATAATCCACTTCACCATCTGACAAGTAATGAACCTGGATACAAATTTTGCTATATCTATCTTCATACCGGCCCACAAAACTTGCCTTTTCATATCTTGTTATATTTTCTCCCTACCCATATGTACCGCAAATCATGAGCTATGTGTCTCTTACATGACTATCCATCTTAATAAATCATCGAAGGGAACCACTACTCTACCCTTATACAGTAACCAACTATCGGATCCCATCGAAAAGAAAGGTATACCGGAAGCGACGATTTCTACCACATTTTCCTTGCATACAACATCCATAGACTGAATTCTTCTCACACATATCATAATTTACAAAATCACTGTGATCATCCCCATAAAGACCCAGGTCAACTCACCAATCATCTTCATTGAACCTCATTTTGCTAACTAAAGGGTTGATAAACTACCACGAGGTCGTCGGATCAATGCATTTACTACTACCTTAGAGTTTCCTGGAAGAAAATTGATCATGAACTAATTATCCTTTATAAACTCAAATCATCTCCACTTCTTTATATTCAGATTCATTTATGTAAAAAGATACTTAATACTCTTGTGGCTGAAGAGTCTAAATTTCTCGCCCCAATGATAATTCCTCCATTTATGTAACACATAAAAAATAACTGTCAACTATAAGTCATGAGTCAAGCAATAAACCTCATACGGTTTCAACTTTAAAGATACATATAAAATCAGCATGTCCCCATACGTCAATACCCCACCTAATCCATGTAGGGAAGCATGAGTTAAAACTAAGAACTTCATTCCACTCCTATTAAAGGCAAGAACCGGTGCAGAGGTCTACTTCTCCTTGAGAGTATTGAATATATGCTAATACTTCTCGCTCCAAAAGAAAACAACACCCTTATTTGTCAACTCAGTCATTAATCCTACTATCTTTGAGAAACCAAAGATGAATCTTCTGTAATAACCACCTAAACCCAACAAGCTATGAACCTTAGTAGGTGTCTTGGTTTATCCCTAATCCAATATGGATGCACACTGCTGAATCCACCAATAGTCCCCTCTTAAACACAACATGTTCCCAAAACTCAACTTTTCTCTTCCAAAAGTCGTACTTGGAGAACTTCGCATAAAGCTTATGCTCTCTCAATGTCTATAAAGCAATTTGTAAATGTCGGGCGTCCTCCTCCTCGATTTATGAGTAGATTAGGATGTCATCAATGAAGAATATGATGAGTTGATCTATATATGGTCAAATTACCCTATTCATCAAGTATATCAATATTTTTGGGGCCATAGTCAACCCGAACATCATCACCCGAAATTCATAAAATCCATAATGAGTAAAAAAAAAAAAGCTATCTTAGGCACATCCTTATCTCGTACCCTCAACTGATGATAAACAAATCACAAATCAATATTTGAAAAGAATGATATTCCCTCCAACGGATCAAATAAATTATATATACTTGGTGGTGCGTAATGTTTCTTCGTCGTCACCTTATTTAACTCATAAGAATCGATACACAATCTCAAAGAACCATCATTTTTCTTTACAAATAAAACTGGCACACCCAAAGCTAAAGTGTTATGACGAATCAAACCTTGATCTGGCATTTTATTGAAATGAACTAGAAGCTCTTTCGTGCACATAGAGTCTATACAATACAGTGATCTATCGATCGGGTCCGTGAGTAGCGTAAAGTTTATAATAAAATCAATCTCCCTCCTAGGTCGTAAACTCAAAATATCATCAAAGACATCAGAGGGATTATATCTTAGTACATTATGGTCTCCTCATCAATACATCTACTGACCCTCTGTAGAAAATACAATATATCTACATAAATAATTAATCGGAGCCCGATATGTAATCCACACATAATATAACTTCATATGTATGGGTACCAAAAACTAACAAAATAGCTACAAATCGTAGACTACTAATATCAATACGAATCTCATCGCAAGACTCAATAAAACGAGTGGATACACCTAGATGGGTAGCTATGAATAATACTCCAGCACACAGTCAGAAGCATCCTCGAAATAGCCATAAAATGTCGTGTTATAAAAGAATGTATCCCTTGTATCAATCAAAACCCTGTCTAAAGAACAATGAACTAAAAACATACCATCAACTGTCTGAATAGGCGTAGGCTCATACTTGGGTCCCATTTGATAGATCCTGCCATACTGTAATTGAGGCTAAGGCACTGTGACTGATGGTGGTAATAGAGCCTCTGGTGCCTACTGCCTCGAGGCTAGCAATTGTTATTGCCTATGCTACTGCTGTTGTTGCTAATAATTGGGCTTAAATCCCTACTGGCCCTGGCTCTACGAACCTTGCCTATACTTCCCATGTTGACCATGTCTATACTAACCATTATTTTCCTATTGTCCTTGACCAAAATAGCCTTGCCAACCTGTCTTGCCCCCACTCAAACACTCCTTTTTCATGTGTATAGTGCCACCACACGTAAAACATACCACTAGAAGATGTCCTTATAGAGTTTCATCGTATCTCCCTTAATACTGTTGCCCATGCCCAGTTTGCTGGGGCTTTTGATGATTTAGGTCAAAATTTCTTCCACGACCCTTTGTCTTGCTGAATCGGAACACCATTCTATTCTCGACTGGATCCTCCCATTGTCTTGGTCCCACTTGCTTGTCTCCCTTTCTCAAACTTCTTCTTATGCTATGATCTCGACAAAGCATAAGTGCAACATCCATTATTTATGTGCACGTAGTGTATGTCAAGTTCATTATCAGAATATTTCGTACAGGGTAAATAAATCCCTTCACAAAACACCCACTCCTCTTCCTCTTTATATAAACCTCCAATAGACAAAATAATGATAAATTTGTAAACTCTTGCTCATACTCTAAAACAGTTAAGTCTCCTACTTGAGTAGAACAACTATTTCTTCTTCAGTGCTCATAAAAACTCGAGGGAAGTACTTGTCATATAACTTAGTCATGAACTATGCATAGGTCTACTGATCCCTATTCTCTTCTACAGTAACATTCTCCCACCACTGAAGAGCATCACTGGTTAAATAGACTGTGGCAAGAACCTTCTTTTGCACATCCTAATCTGGCGCTTAATATCCACACCCCACTATAATACCATTAGCGGATCTGTAGGACCTCAGAATGTCGATGGACTGTTCTTCATATATTTTCCTTTAATATTCTCCTAATCAAGTGTGGTAGATGATACCACTGGTCGTGCTTCCTCAAGTGGTCTCTCATGCCTGCCCATAGTGAACCCTGCCTATACTGTCTGGAAGGTCAACCCTGCTTGCATTGCTTGGTCTCTCAATTGTACTCTAAGAATTTCCAAACACAGTGTATTAACCCTTTGTTTAAAGCTCTCCAATTATTTACAAGATAATAATAAAATTTAATAAAAGTCATATGAACAAAATCCCTTAGTCATTCCAACAAAACCCCCGAAGTCGTTAAAACCAAAATCCCATATCGTTCAAACTGGAAGCCAAAGTATTTTAACTAACATTCCTTGTCATTCAAATTAGATGTCCTTTCTCATTCGAACGCAATCTCAATCTCGTTCGAACGAGACTGTCGCAAAAGTCATCTTCCTCCTTATGCAACAACGACCATAATCAACTCATAACCTAAGTTTAAATCCTCTAAACACTATAATACACATTCTCTTTCAAGTACAACATGTTTAACAACATTATCAATATATATTAATAACATTTAGGCAATTATAACTATGATTCATGATTCAATTTCATATTATAAGTTTTTAAGCCTAAACTCATTGTTTAAACGAAATTTATCAAATTTGTACTCATATTCGATTCCATAATTAATTAAATATGAGGGCCTTTTCATGTTATCATAACTATGATTCAGATCTAATTTTATTACAATTAGATTACATGATTTGGTGGTCTAATTAAGAAATTCAACATCAAATTGATCTAGTTCATGAACAAGTGATTAAAGCTTATAGAAGTAATCTAATTTAATTCCAAAAATTAGGTTTTAATATGATTAAAATCAAATTTCGTGAATTTAGTTTAGATTCCATTTACTACTATTACTTTAACACAAACATAATTAATTTCTTAATCAAAGTAAACTGGCCTATGACCGATTGTTCAAATTGAGTCCCAAATCCTCAATCTTTTCAACCTATATTGCTCGCCCAACCTCCTTCGTTGTTAGGGTTTTTCTCTTGACTCATATGAGCATTTAAGTTTTCTAAATTAAGCAATTAGAGTCTTTAATCAAAATAAAACTTGGCACAAAAATAATCTTTACCCAATGAGCCCAGAACATTTTCCAAATGGCTCGAAACTTAACCTACACTAATTCAATGGACTTAAATTACACTATTTTAGGCCAGAAATAGACACGTCTTAAAAGAATAAACCAAAAGAAGCAATATTTTAATAAGTTGATTATCTCAATCAATTAATTTTATATCCAACACGAGTCGATTAGGTTAAAACTTAATTATTAATTAATTAAGTATGATTTGGCATTATAAGAAACTACTTCATGATCCTTGGAACTCGATAACAAGGGAATAATACAAATAAGGAAACCCGAGACACCTAGTTCCTCGAAATTCCATAGTCATCCATAAACTTAATTACTTAAAATATTTAATTAGTGCATTACTGTGTATTATATCGATTTTCAGAAATGTGAATTCACGTAGCACATATATGAATCACATAACAAAATATAAAAATTTACTAAGTGACATATCTCATTTCATGACATGCAAATAAATAATAAACTACACAATTTAAATAATGCACATAAAATACGAGCTATTATAACATGTTGGTGTTCCCAATCAAATTAGTGTCTCGAATGGATCCCATCAAATATCTACTGGACAACCCCACATTTTCAAGCCGCATGGATCGATAATTAGTTTTATTGGTCGTGTTTGACATTTTCTACGTTACGTAAAGGATAGTCAAAGGGAGGTCCATTTCTTATTACTTAGTAGATCAACCCATGGAAGAAGTCGATGTGTGGATCTCAGAAATTCCTAAATGGCTAAATTTATTACACTACCCCCGAGGAGATAATATGATAAATGTGTTTTTAGAGATCCTCTAATAAGAAAGGATATGGTAATGGGATACTTCTAATCGTGCTCGATGCTTCATATACACCCGTCGCCATCAAGTTAGACTTTCCATGCACTAATGACATGAGAAAATATGAGGCATGCATTGTGAGCCTTAAGATTGCTCTAGATAAGGGAACTTTATACCTCGATGTCTACTGAGATTCATATCTCATTATAGGATAGGTCCTTTGAAAGTTGAAGGTCAAAATGAGAAACTTTTACTCTTTCACGCTCATCTTGAAGATCTCGCCTTAAAATTCAAATATGTCATTTTCCATTACCTGTCATGTTCCAATAATAGCTTTACCAATGCATTGGCAACACTTGCCTCCATGGTCGACATGTCTGAGGGAATAATAATTGACACGGGTTCAGAAGCAATCCAAGTCCACTCACTACTACTAAATCAAGCTCACCGCCAAAGAATATTCAGATAACATCCAACTCTGGTATTAATATATTTGGTTCCTTCTCAAACAAGGTTGATAACCTCAAAGGGATGACAAGAACGATTGCATGACACTTCAGAAACTAGCATCCCAGTAAATCATTTGTGACTAAGCTCTTTTAAAAAAAATCCGATGGCAACCACTTATAACGCATAACAAGGGCTGACAGTTAAAAGATCATCTAGAAATTCATGGCGGGGATTGGGGACATAAATGACCATATGCTTTCTAAGAAGATCATTCGACAAGGGTCCTATTGGACCCTTATAGTTCAGGATAACCAATAAAGGTCAAAAGATGCCTCAATTGTTAGCAATTTGTCATTCTCTGGTATTTGCCTCTCTGTGAGTTGTTGAACATGACTTCTTTGTGGCCCTTGTCGAATTGGGTTATAAACATCATTGGGAAAGTAATTACCAAATCATTTTTTTGGCATGAGTTCATCCTGGTGATGAAGTTACAAAAGTGGTCGAGTAATACAAAATTCATAGACATAAGTCCTCACCATACAGACCACCAACCAATGGGGTTATTGAGGTTAGGAATAAAAGCCTAAAATCCATCAATAACAAGATAACTAAAAGTTACAAAGATTGGGCTGAAAAAATAACCTACTCTCTTTGGGTCAATTTTAAATCCACAAAAAAACCCTAATAGGGATACCCCATATTCCTTAGTCTATAGAATGGAAGTAATATTGTCCGTTGCACTTAATATACCTTCCCTGCAAGTCATTCTTGAGAGCCATGTGGGAAAAGTAGATTGAAATCAAGTCCATAAGGACAAGTGAGAACTCTTGGATGACTCGAGACTAAAATCTTTATACCACTATAAGGATATCATTTCACCATCACACGATCATTCAATGGAAAAGTCAAACACTGCGATGAGTGTGAAGGTGAACTTGTTCTCAAAGAAATTGTACAACCAATATGGGATTCCGGTGGGAAATTTAAGACCAACTAGAGGTGGACATATTTCGATTGAAAAAACTTATCAGTAGGTGAAGCTATGCTCACTGATCTCGATGGACAAGAAATGGCACAACCAGTTAACCTTGATCGCTTCAAGAAATTCTATCATTAATCCGACTTCTTTCGCGCTGCAAAATTCATCTATTTCTTCTATTTTTTAAAACTCTTCTCATATTCCTCCACAAGAACTACGTGGGACATTATCCTCCCAAAATATTTTCCAAATACACGTGACTTTGGGTACGGGTCTTTCTTTTCATAATTTTTAATTGGACAAAAGGATTATATATGCCTTAGGCATTGGTATACACACTTCAAACATAAATGACCTTTCCACAAAGGCACAACAAGACATGATAAAATTAGAATTAATTTTAATGTCTTTTTTTTTAAACTAAAGTTTTACATGACACATCAGAAACAGTCTTTTCCTAAACACCTACACTACTCAATAAACAAACCTTCACTCAAACCTACACCAAACCAAAAGCTACACATGACTCAAACCAATACCAGATACACTACACATGTTTTTAAAATCTCACAAAAACCCTCACTAGAAAATAAAAAAGTGCATGTAGAACAAGCCACTAACTCAAGATAATTAAATAAAATGCATCATTTTATACATACTACCTTTGAGTTTCTTAGGTACACAGTAGAAAGAAAAATGAAAAACAAAATTGTTATGACGCAACCCGGACTTTCTTCCTAATTCCTGCAAAAAAGACAAAGGCATCAGTGACCTCGACAAGGATGCTTATCGTGATGGAGAAAGATGTAGGCCCTATTTTTAGAGCTCAAAGAAAGTGCATCGTCATTAGTCATCGGGGGATAATCACAAGCATGATCCATCGCCTAAATTCTCTCAGCCGGATAAGCTATCTAGTCTCAAATATCCCACACCCAAGTGGTTTGCATGGGCATGGTGTAAAAACAAAGTAAAAAAGGAATATCAAAATATTTTAATGAAAAAAGACTAAACAAAATGCAAAAATCAAAGAATAATCTAATACACGTACCCCCAGGCGACTGCCCTCCGAAGAAAGACCCTCTAGCATCGTGCAAGGTAGATGAGGAATCTCTATCATGTCTTCCCCTTCCAATTGCATATACGGAGAAGGAAACCTATACTCGCATAGTGGGGGAGAATCCGTTGCCTCTGTTCCGCTCCACGAAGCTTTACCTGACGATCCCGGTGCCCCATATCCCCATGTCCTCACCAGCGGAGGTGGATCTTCCTCTACCATAGATCAATGGAGGCATCAACCAACTTGTTACGAAGTCTAACTTGTCATGCATCAACAGCGTATCTGTATAGGTGGAGGAGTATTCCCCTATCATGTTCACCACTCTAGAATCCTCCATCCTTTTCTTAGGAGATCGCATACAGAAAGGTAATTTCATCAGAGGAATTGCAACCTCCCCCACCAAAAATTTTCTCACCTCATGATCGCTAATGTACCAGCCGTACTCGAACTCGTATGATCATAGTCGGTGCATCTATGTATGCATGTTGGTGACCCCTATGTCCCCCACTGACCGTCTTCTGTGAAATAATGTCACCTGTCTAAAATTATTCAATCATCAAAATATAATTCAGAAATAAATTAGAATAAAAATGAAAAATCAAAAAGAAAGCAATACAAGCAAACCTTCTCTCTCATGAGGGCATTCAAGACATACCTTACATCCTTAAAGGTCGAAAAGTATTGGAGACCCCTTTTTCCTTCTTCCATATCCTCATCCTAAGCGATGCATCGGTCTCCATCTGCTTCAAACGCATCGAGCGGTTATTGCACATGATCACCTTATAAAACCATACCTGAAAAACAAAATTTTCAAAAATAGTCAAAAAACTATCACAAAACACAAAAAGAATATAACAATAACTCCAAAATAATAAAGTTACCTCCAACGTGTATGACACCCTAGTAAAAGTAGGCCAACAACAGCGGTCAAAGGCATCCAAAGAGTCATAAAATGTTGCCAATGTTAATCTCCCCCACTTATAATGGTGAATTCATGTGATGTCCTACTAGAAAGGAAGAAACAAGAGAAGAAGGTTATTACTGCTAAACTCCAACACCCCGACAGAAACATAATGAATATGTGTGCCACCTACCACACCTACCAAACATCAGCCACTTTCACCACCCGGCTTAGCAAGGCCTCCTTTAGATAATCCACGATCATCGACTCTTCCGAGACGACTCTTCCTATGGGCCCCAACACTGCCTCAATCACCGTAGTAGTCATGGAGGGGAAACTAAACCACTATATTCATCCCCTCGCATGGAAATGCAAGAATTTGATATACCTCCATCGGCACCACCATTATCCCTCCCACACCAAAATAGAAGGTGTGGGTGGTGTCCCGCCATCTATCCCCAAGGGAACACAACACCGTCAAAGATCGTGTCATGTTTTCCAACACCCTAACCAAATCTCTGAAGACTACACCATGTACCAGGCTCTTTACCTCACTAGTAAGGTGGTCTAAAAAACCCTTCACTCCGGTCGACCCCCGAGCTAGGATGGAATTCGAACTACCCCCACCTTCATAGTTCATATCCCAAATAAATTTAAGAACACTCCCAAAAAAATTAAAAGAAAAGCATCAAATCTAATCAAAAAATGAAACAAAATAAAAGATAAGAAAAGAAAGAAAAAATCACTTACATAACTTCTAGGGTTCTTCACAAAGGCAGAACGATGCCTTTGAGGCTCTATTAAAAGAATTCGCTCAAATGCCATTCTCCACCCCCACGGACATCATTCTGTGAGTTACCCATTCAATGTTGTCCCAGTAATCATCATGTGTTGCATCCTTGAAAGTAATTTCCTCAAAAAATCTCAGAAAAAATGACTCGCAAAGATCTTTTTTAGAGGGGGAGAGAGAATTCCAGAGAGAGGAGTGAAAACTGAGGGTTTTCTTCACCCTTTTTATATATGAGTAAGTGACCTACTAGCCAGCACCCTCAAACCCTGCCTATCGACAGGTACCCCTTAGAACCCGCGAGACACTTTAACATCCCCTCCTTACCAATAAGCATAGGTCAGTATCTGTCAATAGTAAACCCCCCTCAAATTTTGTTACTAATTTTTGAAAAATTGGAAGAAATATCAAAAATTTCAAAAACATTACGAAAAATCCTTAAAGTCATAAAACACAAAATTCACAAAAATGCACACTTTATTATAAATCACCAAAATTCCAAATTACTCAAAAATCATTAAAAATAATATTTCTTCAAAAAATTCAAACTTATCAAAAAACTCTCTTATATTCACACATCACTTCCAAAGAAATCACGCTTTCCTTAGGTCTCCAGAATTAACTTTGTCCCTCAAAATTAGGTTATGGTACTTGTATTAGTCGCACACATTCCTTAGGTCTTCATAATTAACCTTGGCCCTCAAAATTAGGTTGTGATCCCCGTAATGGTCGCTTACATTATTTAGGCCCTCAAAATATACATTAGCCCTCATAATTAGGCAGCAATCCCCGTCTTAGTGGTTGACACTCCTTAGATCCTCAGAGTTTACTGTGGACCATAGAATTATGCCACGATCCCCGTATTGGTCGCTTACACTTAGTCCTTAGAACTGACCTTATCCCTAAGAATTAGATCGTGATTACCGTAATAATCGCACACACTCTTTAGGCCCTAAGAATTAGTCTTCATTCCTCCTCTACCTTTTAACCCTTAGAATCGGGCTTCATTCCTCTTGATACATCTTATTATCTAGAATCATGGTTTATTCCTCCTAATACCTTTTAGTCCTCAGAAGCAAGCTTCATTCCTTCTTTCTTTCCAACCATCAAAATCGGGCTTCATTCTTCTTATACTCTAAGCCCTAAGAATCAAGCTACAACTTTCGCATATGCCACCCAAGTCTTGAGAATGAGACCTCAGCCCTCCGAATCAGGCATTTACAATTGGCATGGTCATAACGCTCCTTAATCTTTCTATAAATCCACAACTTTGAATCCCCACCAGAGTTCCAACGTATTTTTTTGGTAAATTGTAAGTATATTAAAACGAAAAAAATAGGCAACATCCTTACAAGCTAAAGCCTAACATAGGCCCAAGACTAGCATACTGGATGCTAAAAAAACCAAAACTACTACCAAACAATAAATAAACAAACCTCCTAACATATAAATCGTACACGTGTAAGGAATAATAGAAAATTTAATCATGTAATATTGATAAGCCCAAACCCTACAAAAATCTAGAACATTTCTCACCTCTTCAGCTTGATCTCTCTTTTAATGTATTGTAAAAACGGTAGAACTCTAATCTCAAACCCCATAAATTCAATCAGCCAAATACCAGAGGAATACCTCCATTAAGATTCTATACAAAAAAAACCATGTTCTTTACTTGAATCAAACCTTAAGAGAATTATACCAATAAAAGAGATCACAGATGAAGAATGGAGGTAAGCATCCAAACACTTCAAAAATATTGATATAATTCCATATAAAGATCTATATGAAAGAATAATCCTGATATTGTGAGAAAAGCACCCAAAAAATAAAGAAGTTACAACTCTTTTATGGAGATCCTTATGAATAATTAATATGGCCTTGAATGTGAAGCATAAGAAATGTATAAATATTCTAACAAAATATATCCATAATATGTAGTCTTAGAAATTGAAGAGAATAAGATTCCAGCACATAATCAAACCTTCAAACCCCTGGAAGAAAAAACATAGATAAGTAGATTCTACCAAAGAAAACTTCCTCCATGCGAGATCAACTCTTAATTGAACTTTATATGTAGGTCTCGACTCCACTCTAAAGTAAGGGAGAACACAACAAATCCACCTATTGAAAGGAAGTATTTGATCAAGCAAAGACAATGGGATAACTACAAATATGTAAATTAAAAAGATATGATACCCCTTATAATATTTGTCTCTTATAATTAGCATCTATTTATTTTTTGCATGAGTCCCCCACCCCTATATTTTGAGAACCCCCTCCCCTTATATTAGAAAACCCCTTCCTTTTGTGAAAGAAAACCACCACTCCCTTATGATAAGCATCCTAGTGAGAGATATAATTGATAAAAATCCTTTCTCCCCAAATATACGCAACCAACTTCCATGTTTGGAAGCAACCCTCATGCCTAATGCTACTGCTAAATAACCCCATAAAATGAAAATTTGAGTGAGACACTCAATTTTACTAGACATTTTGCTTTTAAAAGTAGTATGGCTAAAAATTTGGGGAAGTCGCATTGGAGACGTTCTCTTGAGTTTTGGGAAATTTTCTCCATTTAAATACATACAATTCCATCATACTAACAATGTTGTAAATAAACTATGTTCCGTGGAGTGAATATGTTAAAAAATTCTTTGATTTCTTTCTTTGCAAATACAGTACATAATTACACACATAAATATTCATAACACATACCATAAAAATTATTTTCTATGCTTAACTTTTAAATTGTGGTCAACTAAATTTGTGATAGTAAAACAAGAAAGATTTTGACTACTCTTTTGAAAAATAATTTTTAAAATTAATTTAGAGTGGCCACATGTGAAAATATGTGGTTTGTGATAATATATCAAAGATCTACAATCAAAATGGAAAAGAGAAAGAGAGGGGCTAGGGTTTCATCTTGATATGAACTAGAATACAATACAAATGAAAAGAAGAAGATAAAATATATATCCTACTACAACCACCTAATAATAAAATAAAAGGGAAAATACTAAACTACCCTTAATGCAAAATAAAACTCTAATATCCCCCCTCAAACTCACGATGCTGCAGCGAGAATCATTGAGAGTTTGCCAACCAAAAAATGAAAACGCTGAACTGGATGAGACTTCATAAATAAATCAGTGATCTGTGCGGAAGAAGAAACAAAAGTCAAAGTGATGGCGCCATGCGTAAGATGATGACGAGTGATATGACAATCAATCTCGCTGTGCTTAGTCCTCTCATGAAAAACCGAATTGTGAGCAATCTGAATAGCACTCTTATTATCACAGTACATAGGAGTGGGCTGAGAAAGAAAGACACCCATATCTGCAAGTAACCGACGTAGCCAAACAACCTCGCTAGTGGTAGAAGCCATAGCACGATACTCAGCTTCCGTGGAAGACACAGAAATAACAACTTGCTTTTTGATCTTCCAAGAAACAAGAGAATCACCCAAAAACACACAAAATACAGTAACTGATTTGCGATCTGTAGGATCACCGGCCCAATCAGCATCAGAGTATGCATGCAGCTCCAAAGAAGAAGATGAAGGAAGTAAAAGACTCTGAAATCGAGTGCCTCTCAAGTATCACAATATACAATGAACAGCTGCCTAATGAACTGTAGTAGGAGCAGTATCAAACTGACTAACAACATGGATTGCATGAGCTATATCTGGACGAGTAATAGTGAGATAAACCAAGCTGCCCACAATAATGCGATATAAGGTGGGATCAGGCAAAATAACACCATCATACGGAGAAAGATGAACATTAATCTCCAGAGGGGTATCAACAATCTTAGTATCAGTGAGGCAGGCACGCTCAAGAATGTCCCCGATGTACTTAGATTGTGAGAGAAGATAACCATTTGGAGAGTGTTCTACCTCAATACCCAAAAAGTAACGTAGAGGCCCCAAATCCTTAATCTCAAAACAACGAGATAATTCAGACCTCAATGTTGTAATTCCACCAACATCATCCCTAGTAATAATCATATCATCAACATACAAAGAGACCAGAATACGACCACCCGAGGTGCACCTAATAAAGAGAGCTGAATCATTCTCACTTGGAATGAACCCAAGTGAGGTAATCACTGCAGAAAACTTCTCAAACCAAGCCCGTGGTGCCTGTTTCAGACCATATAAGGCTTTCTTAAGCCTACAAACTTCACTAGGACCATGTGGAACACCCGGAGGAGGAGTCATATAAACCTCCTCATGAAGATCGTCGTTCAAGAATGCATTTTTAACATCCATTTGCGATATATGCCACTGACGGACAGATGCAACAGCAATAAGAGTATGAATAGTATTCAATTTCGCAAAAGGAGCATAGGTTTCGTCATAATCCATACCATATTGCTGATAAAAACCCTGAGCTACCAATCTTGCTTTGTACCGCTCAATTGACCCATCTGACCTGATTTTGATTGTATATACCCAACGAGATCCAATTGCCCGCTTACCAGCAGGTAAGGGGACCAAACTCCAAGTATCTGTCTGATGCAAAGCAGAGAGTTCCTCAGCCATAGCCTGTTGCCAAAGAGGATCAAGAACTGCCTCTTTATAAGACAAAGGCTCAGAGAGGCAGTGAATAGAGGATAAAAATGAAGCAAAAGAATCTGAATAACAAGAATAAACAAAATCTGGTGACTGGGTGGACTTACTTGGACGTTTTGGATAGCAAGAAGGAGGTTCCACCATTTCATTAGGTGCTTGGGAGGCCACACGAGAAGGGGGAGCATCAGGAACATCGGATGGCAAAGTACCTGCATCAGTAGAAATAATAGGAACAAGAGGAACATGGGGTGGCATACTATCGGTGGTTCAAGGTACTTCAGATGGCACACTCTCATCATTATCAAAGAACGGATCAATATTGAAAAGATCAGATTTAGTGAGTTCATAAGGGCTATCAGGAATAGAAAAGAAAGGAATATGCTCAAGAAACACAACATGGCGAGAGACATATAATTTTTTTGTAACTGGATCATAACAACGATATCCCTTTTGACCCTCACCATAACCAAGAAAAACACAAATAGCTGATTTTGGAGATAATCGAAGAACAAAACAAGTACAACCAAACACCTTTAAGGAAGAATAATCAGGGGCACACCCATACAACTTTTCAAAAGGTGACAAACCTGAGCAATGAGAAGTCAGAATCTTATTAATCAGATTGACAGCAGTAAGGACAGCCTCTCCCTAAAACTCACTAGGGACATATGCGGATAATAAGAGAGAGAGAGCAGTTTCAACAATGTGCCGATGTTTCCTTTCAACAACACCATTTTGCTCAGGAGTGTCAGTACAAGATGATTGGTGAATAGTTCCATCTAAATCAAGCAACTCACCAAAATTTTGAGAACTATATTCCCCATCCAAATCGCATCTAAAACATTTTATAATAGTAGAATGTTGAGTTTTGACAAAGGCACGAAATTTATTATAAATATCAAAAAAATTCGAACGTCGTTTCATGAGAAAAACCCAATAGTAACGCGTATAATCATCAATAAAGGAGACATAATATCTAGACCCTCCTCTTGTAATAATAGGAGACGGTCGCCACACGTCATAATGAATAAGATCAAAGGGTTCAAAAGTAGAGGAAATACTTATATTAAACGGTAAAGCTGAAAATTTTGCAAGTTTTCAATCGCTACAATCAGAGATATCATGACAATGCAAATTTCCTAATTTTACTGTAGAAGCCAAATATTTTAATCGTGAACCTGAGACATGACCAAGACGAGAGTGACATAAATAAAAGCTAGAAGAATCTGAACTCAAACGAAAGGATGACAAGTCAACACTGGAAGCTGCAACCATTGGTACATTGAGTTTCTCCATGATGTACAATCCCCCCTGCCTACGGCCTGACCCAATCACCTTCTGAGACTGTGGATCCTGCACATGACAAAAGGTAGAAGAAAAGGAAACTGAGTAACCGGCATCACATAGTTGACCAACAGAGACAAGATTCATTGTAAGCTTAGGAATGTGGTAAACATTAGAGAGAGATAAGTTGGGTGAGTCAATAGTCCCAACACCCGTTGAGGGCATGGGAGTACCATCAGCAGTCATAACGGGCAACGAAGAAGTAGGACAAAAAGAACCAAAAGAGGATAAATTTGGTGACATGTGATTAGAAGCGCCGGAGTCTAGAATCCAAATACTTGAGGACTTACCTGGTGAAGAGATGGACATGGCGTGAGGCTGTGTGGAAAGAAACTTTTGAAACTTCTTAGCAAGAGAAGACATGGATGGAGTTAATGATGAAGAACCTGGTGCAAATGAGTCTGATGGCGGTACAACTGCTGCAGTATTAGGTTGTGAAGGCCTATATGAACGCTGCTGAGATTGGTTATTGGATTTCCAACTAGAAAACTGCTGCTGAGGTGGTCAACTATTTGATTGTTGTTGTTGTTGTGCTCACAACTTAGGGCACTGAGACTTCCAATGACCCTTCTCCTTATAGTAGCTATATTCATCACTTGCAACTCTCGAATAAGGCTTGTTCTGATTACTAAAAATTGGCCGAGAGGAGGCTGCAAAAACAGATGGATTAGCGTCCGAAGAAATTACCTTCCCTGACTAAGTCTTGAGACGAATCTCCTCGGCTAACAACTCGTGAACAACGGAATCAACGGTTGGAAGTGGGCTACGATGAAGAATCGACCCACGAAGACCCTCAAAATCATCACGCAATGCCATCAGAAACTGAACCAGACGTTATTCCTCCCTATTGGCAACATATGGTGCAAAGGCCCGCAATTCAGCTGACTCTATGAGAGCCAACTGATCCCATAGATCCGTCATAGCAGAATAGAACTCCTGAATACTCAAATGTTTTTGCTAAAGATCCCGAATATCGCACTCCAACTGGTATTTTTTTGCGAAATTAGATTGGGTATATAATCTGCCCAAATGATCCCAAACATCCTTTGTATAATCATACTTAGCCAACTGCATACCTATAGAAAGTGCAATGGTGTTGTTGATCCAAGTGATGATTTTCGAGTTGTTTGCCTCCCAAACGTTCAACAACTCTGCATATTTTTCAACGTTCGTCTTATCATTAGGCTTACTCAAATCGCCATTAATGTAACCCCAAAGCTTCTTCCCTTTCAAAAAATTCTTCATAACATAACTCCAATACGTATAATTTTGTCCATCTAATCTGACACTAATTGATTGCAACGAATCATCTCTTTCACCAGCCATTGCGAAAATAAACAATCAAACAGCACCCAAACAGAACCAAATCGAACGAACTAAACAATTCATCGAACAAATAGGAGGAAAACGACCATAATTACCTTCAAAATAGTCGAGCGAACAAAAAAAGTACCTCTGAAGTTGGATTCGCAGACTGTGTTGATGAGATTAAGCTTTTATCCCGCTCTGATACCATGATAATATATCAAAGATCTACAATCAAAATGGAAAAGAGAAAGAGAGGGGCTAGGGTTTCATCTTGACATGAACTAGAATACAATACAAATGAAAAGAAGAAGAGAAAATATATATCCTGCTACAACCACTTAATAATAAAATAAAAGGGAAAATACTAAACTACCCTTAATGCAAAATAAAACTCTAATAGTTTGTATCCTATGTATGCGCATCACTTGCACAACCCCATTTCTAAAGGTTATCCTTAGTCCTTAGCTTTTGCAAACATGGTAGACAAGAAATAAAAAAGCGCTTCGAAATTATTTTTTTAGCCCAAACTATAGCCTTATGAAATATTTTAATCTTTTCTCTCTTATGTACTCATAATTTTCTCTATAAGAATATAAATGAGTCTTAGAGATAATCCATTCCACGTAATCTTCCATAGCACAGTTATGTTTAACAGTAGTATTCCTCATCTAAATTAAATCTCCTGGTGTAGGCTTAGGAAGTTTCCAATCCCCTTCTAAAATGTATTTCCCAACTTTATCTTTTGTGTTTACCCTAGCATCATACACCGCTTTATCTCTAAAAGTGCTAAGTGGAATCCATTTTTCATGCTAATAGTCTGTCCAAAAACTTATATTCTTCCCATTTCCAATTCGATATTTTACAATGAATTTAGATAGGTATCTAAGTTTAGAAACCTTTCTTCATGCCCATGAGCTATTTTAGGGAGTATTTGTTTTCCAAATGCATTTACCTTTTAGGATATACATATGAATACAATGAACCCGCTGAGAATCTTTCTTACTCATGACGTCCCGCAAATGCTTGAGCATGCACTCTTTATTAATGCAGTATATATATCTTATTCCTAATTCTCCCCCTTCAAATGTCTTATATGCGTCAGACCATGATACCTTTGTCTTTGAAGATAATATATTTGTCCTAATTCATAGGAAAGCCCTGATAATTTGATCCGCCTTGAAAATCCTTTTTGGGATTATGAATAGACCTAGCTAATAATTATGCATACTTTTAAGAACTAGTATCACAAATTGGACATGCCCTACATAACTAAGCCATATGGTGGTTCAAGACGTAATTTTGGATTTGATTTTCTCAATGAGTCTTCTATAGTCATCCATTTTAAGCCTTGTTGAAATAAGAATTACTCCTAGATAATGAGTCGCGAATTTACCTTTATAGATATTTATTAATTCACAAAATTTTATTCTATCAATATCCTCCAATCCCGTATTGACAATAAAACACTTATTATTATTAGGAGACAAACCTACCACTAGGCTAAATTCTAGTAATGTATCTTCAATAGCTTTAAGGTATTCCCAATTCGCCTTAGTCAAGATAAGAAGATTATTCGCAAAGCATAACATGTCTGATCTTCATCTTGTCACGTCTAGGATGTAATCCAAATTACCCATTATCATCTTTGACATCAAAAAACCAAGAGAATGATTCCATAATAAGGATAAAAAGGTAAGGAGAGAGTGGATCCCTTTGACGTAAACCCATATCTCCTTAGATAAAGTCCTCATCAACCCCATTAAAACTAATGTAATAAGAAGTCATAGTGTTACACTCCAAAATCCATTTAATAGCGTCATTAGGGAATTCCATAACCACCAAAACATCTTCTAAAATCTCCAATCAACGGAATCGTAAGCCTTCATTAAGTTGACATTGATTGAACATCTGCGTTGATCGTTGTTTTCTTGATACTCCCTAACCAGCTCTTTCATGAGTAGAATATTATCTACAATTCTTCTTCCTCTAACAAATGCATATTGTATATTATAAATCAAAGAAGGCATCATCCCTTTTAATATTGAGACCAATAATTTTTTAAAAAATTTATGTAGGACATTACAATAAGAAATAGACTAAGGTCTTTCATCATTTTAAGACTTTGAATCTTGGGTATTAGGTATTGGAGATAAATTAGGGTTGATGTAAATCTATGACTTATCTATTAGTGTGGACATTGGGGATTCCTTCGGAACGGGCTTGCCCCAAAAGGAGAGAAAACTCGGAGCCTATGAGGATACATGAGAGAAGTCCTATTTTCATCACTTGCGTGATCTTTGTGAGCTCCCATGAATATACATCAACTGTCATTAAAAGGGGTTGAAAAGATAGAAAATGGATTTGACAGCCTATTTTTTACTCAAAACAAGAAAAAGATGTAGTTGTCCCCTAAGAAATGGCATTAAAGACAAACTGATGAATACGAAACCAAATAGATTGAAAGTCAAGGGACTAAGTTACGGAATGGGAAGGTATTAGGCACCCATTCTTATATTACGGTCACTCATGGGATATGATAATATTATCCTTTTTCTTCAAGATGTAACTCGAGTGTACAATGTGTGTGAAGTGAAACTAGGTGGGAAAAAAATCATCATACTCACATCATGGGAAGGATGGAGATGGGTCATTTTAAGGATTATAAAAATAAAGAAAATAGTCTAACAAGGCAGACAAAATGTGAGCAACGCACCAGATCATAATCCATTGTGAGGAATGGGATATGTTCATCTAACGACGTCGCTATAAAAATATGATAAAAATAAGGCAACGATATGTGTAATATACTGGATCATATCCCATTATGAGGAAGTGGACATGTATGTCTATCGGGATTGTAAGAAAAAGGAAATATCATAAAAGAATATGATAATATGATGTAAGTAACCATTAGGTCATGATTCACTACGAGGAAGTGGATATATGTGTCTGACGGGTCACAAGTACATATATGTATATATGCATAATACCACTAAGTATGGCAATAGGTAGAGTAGAGAAATAAACAAAATAGAACTTGAATCCAGAGAATGATTCGGGACACCTATGTATCCAAAAAAATTCACAAATGTCCCTTAGTTCGGTAATCACACAAGGATGGCATTAAACTCATAAACTTGAAATTATAATTTCCCTTAGTTTGTCAAAGAAAATTGCACAAGTGTAAAGAGTGTGAAAATAGTAGGGAAATTCTACTTTAGGGTTTAAAGGTAAATGCTCTTTTTTGGCATTTTTAGTTTTATGAAAATATGTTTTGTGTATCCTCGTAATAAAAAAGAGATTAAGTAAGGTGATAAAGTGAAATAAAGAAAAAATATATCAAAAGTTAAGGAAAAGGTAAATGAATAATACTAATTCAATGAGATGTAAAAGGGTGGAAGTAGACCTCATATAGAACTTTGATACTAATTTTGAAGTGGTGTAAACTAATTTTATGGTGTTTGAATGGTGGTGGCGTAAGGGTAAAATGGGTAGTAAAAGGTGGGGTGAAAGTGATGTAAGAAAACTGGAGAGGATATTTGGAAATGGAATTTTTTTGAAATTATGGCACACTAATTTAGAGACATTTAATGTTTTGAGTGCTGAAAATGGGGTTCCTTGGGAATGAGGTCATGGCCTCCTTAAAAAGAAAAAATTAGGCTTAGGGGGTCTAACTATCGATATCTTACTAGAAAAGTGAAGTACACCAATGCCTATAGGCAAAGAGTTTGGGTGTCTATAAGCAGTCCAAAAAGGACTTTTTCAAAAGAATTGGCATAAAATGAAAATCATAAGTCCAAATCGTGCATGGTCAGTACCGATGGAAAGGGTATTCGGAGTCCTATAAAAATTTATAGGTCTACTCATGGGTTTAAGAATTTACAAAATATCAAATGGGGCTCGAAAATGCCCGTGGCCTCTAAACGGCGGTTCTCGGTAAATAGGCAAGTATAGGCAAACCGTAAGGTTCATTCACGCATGGTATGGATCATTGGAAAGGGTATTCAAAGCCCTATGAAAATTCACTTACATAATCTCAAGTTTAATTGTTAATTGAAGTCAAATAGAACTTAAAAGCAACCAAGAGCCTCTAAATCAAGGTTTGGAATAAAAAAGGCGAGTACCCACAAATCGTAATGCCGATTCATGAATAGTATGGATCATAGGAAAGGTTATTTAAATCTCATGTTAGAGAGGTAAATAAAGTCAAATGAAGCTCAAAGGCATTCGAGAGTCTCTAGGTCAAAGTTTAGAATAGGATCTGGGATCTTAAGGTGAAAGGAAACGTGTTAGAGACCTAAGGAGTTATTTCGATGGTAATAGGATGGGGTGTGTACAGAGACCCTTGATGAGTGAGCATGGAATAAATAAAGGTCATTGAAAGATAAAAGCCTCATGAAAGGCTACGAGTTTTGAAGGTAGAGGCTTGACGCATAGGACTTAAGGGGGAGGATTACCAATTCAGCGGGTCGAGGATTTTGTTAGGTATAAAGGGAGGTAGAGACCAAATTCAAAGGATCGAGACCAATTCTGTAGGCCTAGGTTAATTTTAAGAACCTAAAGAATAAAATTGTCCTAATTTCGATGGTCGAGTCCAATTTTGTAGGATTAGGTCAATTCTGAGGACCTAAAAGTGATAGAGGCCCAATTTGGAGGGTTGATGACGATTCTGTGGGCCTAGATCAATTATGCATGCCTAAAGAGTTATATCGATCGATTTCAAGGGTAGAGACAAATTCTATTAGCCTAGGTCGATTCTACGGACCTAAAGAGTGGAAGCGACCAATTTACAGGGTCAAGCCCAATTCTGCATGTCTATGTTAATTTTGTGGACCTAAAGAGTAAAAAAAACCTAATTTCTAGGTTCGAGGCCATTTTTGTGGGCCTACGTCAATTATACATACCTAAAAACTAATATCCACCTAATTATGAGGGTTGAGGCTAATTCTGGGAGCCTAAAGGGAGAAAGTGACTAATTCAGAGGGTCGGGGCTAATTCTATGGGCCTGGGTCGATTCTATGGACCTAAAGAGTGGTCACAACCGATTCACAGGGCCGAGGCCATATTTGCACGCCTAAGTCAATTCTGGGGACCTAAAGAGTGGAAACGACCAAATAAGAGGGTTGAGGCTAATTCTGCAGACCTAAAGAGTGGATGGTGTTGATAAATGCAACCAACGGCCAGTAGTAAAGAGGTACATCGTATTTTAATTCTTATTCTATTAGGGACTATGCCAATGATAATGGTTCTGCGAGTGTTGGTGTGATTTGATTAGCTAATGTTTCGAAGCTTTTGTGTTTTTTATCTTTCAGAGAGTTTTTAGGGATTTTTCTGGGCAATTTTTGGATTTTCTGGAACTTTTGCAATGAAATTTGGAGGCACTATTGATAGGCATAGGCAGAGATGTGACTTTTGGCATTGGCAAGGACTCCTGGGTTCTCTCGATAGACATGACCAAGGGACTACCGATCGGCATACCGCCTGGCTCCTTATAAAAAATGGGTAGTCTCTGTCCTTCTTCACATCCTTAATTCTATGAAGTTCTCTTTATCTCTCTAGTAATCCATTTCAAGCATCTTTTTATTTATAAAAATCCATGGAGGGCATGATGAACAACTCTTGGACGACTTCCAACAACCGAGTCATCATGGAGTGGCTTGATGCTGAGGCATTGGTACTTAGGAGTTAGAATACTTATGACAATTTTGAGTTTATTCTTGATGAGAGGATCCTATTGTCGGAGCTTGGGAACCATCATTTTGCAAGGATGAAGAACTCGAATGGTTATTGGTATGCTTGCCCTTTAATTTTTAAGAATTTCATTTTATTTTTCTATTATTTTATTTTCTCTTTTATCCTTTGTATTCTGAAGAGTTTTTGATCATATGCAAGTGGATATTTCTTCGTCGAGTAATCGCTCTCGTGGTTTGACGGGGATAAAGAAGGTGTTGGAGAAACTCCCTAGGACGGTCCAGTTAATGGTAGAGGCCACTAGATTTGGTCCTCTAGCTGAGGCTTTGGATGACACATGACACTCTTCGGTAGTGTTGTGTGCTTTGGGCAAAAGATGGTGAATTTCACTTGGGTGTAAGGGAGATGACAATTACCCCTATGGATGTTCATAAATTGATCGGGTTAAAGTGCAGGGTCACCAGATCATGGGGTGACCGATGGGTAACAGGTGAGGTAGGCAACCCGTTTGTTCATTTTTGCTTTTATCAGGAGGGTTTCTGGTGGTGGAAAGTGGTAATGTCGTCCATTTCTGGTTTCTCCACTTCTTGAGGATCAATTCTGAGATTCACTTGTATGACTGGGGGATATTTACGCTAGTAACCCTCTGTGCTTCCTTGGATGCCTTCAGTCAATGTCGTCGATAGACTTTTACAGGGCCCACATAGCTTCTAGAGATAATCTTTATATAAAGCTTTCTTCATTTTCAGGTTTTTCCTCATTCTTCTTTTTTCGGCATTTTTTTGTTACTTTCTGCAGACGTGGTTATATGAGGTGATTAGGAACTATGCTGAGTTGGTATCCTTTAATGCTAGTGAGACGGGGAACTTCCTAAGGATTCTGACACCCCGCCTAATAAAATTCCGGGCGATCAGTCCTATATCAAATTAAATAGGAATCTCAAATGGTTTCATTCTCATCATCACTCTCGAAAATCCAATTAATTACTAATAACCTATTAGGCCTGGCGTCAAATCTTAAACTTTTTAATCTTTTAACTTAAAGAACAATTAAAAACCATTCACACGATAATATAAACAGCAACTAAAATTAATAAAGAAATGATCGATAACTTTCGGTAAAACATTTATGCAACCAAATCGAAAAGGCGTAAAATGAAATCGCTATAAATAAAATAAATGACATCAGTTGGGCAACATACCCAATTATCAATTTCAATACCAACTATCTTAATCTCAAAGAAAGAAGTTGTAATACTCCATATTTATGAGTAATTCTTTTTATATGAATTTGCCTAGTCGGTTAATTATATAAAATAAAGGAAGTTGAAGTAAATATTACTTTAAGTGATTTAAGAGATAATATTTACTGAGTTTTGCATATTTACTGTTAAGTGAATGTAAATAGCATCGCATTATGTTTTGTTCTGTCATTGTGCCTTAAGCGACGGTTATGACTTATATTCCAAGGGGATTATTATTGATGAATTAATACGATGTTTGAACATGAAATAATTTATGTTATCCCGGATGCCAATTTAGAGGACGAGGCTAGTCCGTAAATGGTTGATATAGTCAAAATATGTACCAAGTTGTATTTTTGGGTTCCGGGTACTTTTGACCGGTTATGACTTAATTATGTTGTTATGAGTCACGTTAATTGTGTAGTAGCATTTAATGTTAGACTTAATGTATTTGGGGAATTTTGGGCTATTTAGTATTGAAAGATTACTTTGTACCTCATATTGTTCCAAAACCTAAAGATAGCTAGAGAAAGAGAGAGAGAGAACTTGGGAGAAAAAGGAGAGAAAGAGGAGATTTGTTGATTTGAGCTTGGAAATCGTTGCTACGAGTAGAGAATTCGAGACTACAAACTTGAGGCAAGTTTCTAACTTGCATATCTATGATTGAGTGTGAATGATTTGTATATATAGTTATGTTTTTTAGATTTATACCATTTATGGGTTTTGGATGAGTTTGATGTTTAAACCCTTAGATTTTGAATTAGATAGGATTGGAGTTAGTTATATGAGTTTGTTGTTGTGTAGAAATGATGGGGTGAAGTTATTAGAAGATGGGGTTGAGAGAAGTAGAAGAAAAGGGGTTTAGAGATTTAGGTTTTCTAAGAGAGAAATGAGGGTTGGCCATGGGATCTGGTATGACCGGTCGATCGCGGTCTAGAGCTCGATCGATCCGGCCTAAAGAGAAAAGCCTACTGCTGCTCTCGAAAGGAAAAATTTTATAGCACGGTCGACCTCGATCCAGAGATCGGTCGACCGGGCATTAAGGGAAAGGCTTACTGCTTTTCTTTCAAGGACAATTTCAAAAGAGCGCGGTCAACCGGCACCCTGTTTTTAATAGTAAAAATTTAGATCCTTTTTTACTTCTTTCTTTTAAGGTTTAAGGCTTATGAACCTTCTTGTATGAAGTAAAGTATAGTATTAGGGTCTTGTATTAGGGAAATTAAACCTAGGTTAGAAAATGAGTTTTTGGGCTTATGTCGGGGATTAATTAATTAATTATTAAATAGAGGTAAGAGTCCTTTTCATATATTAAGCTAGTCTAGGACAAAGGGGAAAGTAAGGTTGTATTGTTTTGAACTTTTAAAGACTCATGTGAGGTAAATTACACTTAGTAGCTTATGGTGTTATCATGAACTCTTGGAAGTTAGAATGGGGATAATTAAACGTTGTGATTTATGTCATTAAACACATATGGTTCCAGATATAAAGGAATGTGCATTTTAAATTGACATATCTTGTGAATTATGACTTGCATATACATACCTCTCTAAATGCTATCATAGGGGAATTTACGCGAATGAGGTGAACTCCCCTGACTAGTGAATGCAGGGTGAATATAGTTCTCGGCCATAGGACATGTGGTTATATTGTGTTGTTATTTTATTCGAAGTGAGGTAATTTAGAGTATGGTTATGACTCATTGTCAAAGGTATATGGCCGCTTCCCACGTGATTCGATTTAGGGTGCCCAGGTGGTCTTGGTTATAGGCCCTAGAAGATTATAGCTATTTAGGGGTGCATCCAGTGGGGTGACTGCCGAAAGGATGGTCTTAGAATCATTATATTTTGATTGTAACTATTCTCACGAATGTGGCATTTTATAAATGGCTAATGCATTTATAAATCAACTGTATGGAATAAGTTTCCTAATGAGGAATGGACTTGTGAAGTCATATTTTTCAAAGCTGCAACTTAAGCTTATTAAAATGGAATTGAGTTATTTCTCTTGCATTGATGAATAGTTAACACTATAAATGGCATTGCGCTAGGATGTTCACTTAGATGAGAGGTGATGATTACTCTTATTGGGAACAACGATTTAAACTTGTTTATGAAATTAGCATTCATAATTGTTATGCATTTTATTCACACGTGTATCATATCAAATCGGGCCCTGACCCTTTTATATTTCTCTGTTTTGTATGGATCCTATTTATGCTAAGGTGCTCCGCCGCAAGGACACCCATGTTAATCTCTCCTTCTCAATGTCAGGGAGCTACAGCATTTTGCGGATGTTGTAGGATTTTTTCAATAGACGCATCCATCTTTTGTATACTCTAGTGATGATCAGTTTGTACATCCGGGCATATTACCCAAGTTTTGTACTTGCATATATTGTGATATTTAACTATAATACTTGGTGTAACCTGTTTGTATTAGTCTGTTAACCAACAACTTATTCGGTTATTATTTTGAGGAATGGTTGTAATATGTTATATGTCTTTACATGTTTATCCACCATCATTTAAAAATTGGATTGTCGAAATGTTTTTTATCAAACTTGCAAATTAATTTGACATCCGTTTTTTAAAATAATTGGTGGTTATCTCGTAATATTATTTTCACGACAATGATGCTAAGAATGGACCATCTACGATCCCTATATTTATTGGAGTACCGGGCTGGCCACCTCTTATTTTAATAAGCGAGGTGTCGCAGATGGTATCAGAGCATCAGGTTCTAGAGTCCTTGGGATCTATGCGGACTTATCACGTTCTACCGTTGCTTTCTTTGATATAGAGCCATATTGTTAGGACTGTTTTGTTTGTTCATGCTTGCGATCTTCTGCAGAGATGAATTTTTTTAAATTATATTCTGATTCAGTTGTTTCTCGTCTCAGATGCCGCCTACAAGAGGTCGCCCGGTGAAAGTAAATCGAGTTGCAGAGAATGTAGATCCCCCACCATCACAAGGAATAATAAATGCGGCGGAGGTGGCTAATATTGTTTCCCAGGCAGTCAACGCTACAATGACTACTATGGCCCAACAATTTCCCCTAGCCCAACAACCGATAGCACCATAGATTCAAGCCCATACGGGACCCTCCGCGTGGGAGAGAGTTAGAGAATCTTTCTTAAAAGGTCACCCTCCAAAATTTTTGGGTGGCACCGATGTGATTGTGGAAAACTAGTGGAAGAAAAATATGCAACTTTATCTCCGAATGGTGGAGTGTAGTGGGGAACGAAAACAGATTCTCGCCATTTTCAAACTAGTAGGAGCAGCTCTACATTGGTGGGAGTCGGTGACAACTCCGGAGCAGAGGGATACCATGTTTATCTCAGACTTCTGGGGTTTTTTTTATCGAAAGTATTTTCCTCTTACAGTCCAGAAGGAGATGAGGAGGAAACTCCAGGATGTTGTTCAAGGGGAAAGATCAGTTGCGGAATATGAAGAGGAATTTACGTGTCTAGCGAACTTTGTGTCGGATGAAGATATTCCGGAGGAGAGGAGGATTTCAAAATTTATCGAGGGCTTGAATTGGAGAATAAGGCAGAACTTGCTGGGAAATCCATCTTTGCAACCGTTTGGTGATGTAATGAATGCAGCCTTGCTCCATTGCAAAGATCACTGTCTTCTTATGAAAGAGAGTAAGAAGAGTATAATTTCGGGTCAAGCTAGTAAGAAAGCAGGAAATGGTGCCGGTGGAGCATTACCCTCACCCCAACAGTCGGGAAGGAAACAGAAAGATAGGGATACCCAGCAAGGGGATTCATCTAAGAAACAACGTTTTGGGGGTTTTAACTTTGGCGGAGGTGGTTTTAGACCCGGTCAGGGTGCTCAACAACAGCATCAGTTAGTCCAACAGGGCCAAGCAAGCAGAGGATATAATGGAGGTCGAGGCCATCAGTGCCAAGGCATGGGGAAGTTTTGGAGTAACAATCGGGGTCGTTATCCAAAAAATTTTGCGAGACGATATTTTCAGTGTGGTAAACAGGGTCAATTTAAGAAAGCTTATCCACAGTTGATCGGGGGACAGTAACCTAGGGGTCCTCCGCATCAGCAGGCGCATTTACAGCCTCCAGCGCCTATTCCAGTTGTCCCTCTACAACAGGGGCAACTTCAGTACAGGCGTGTGTATCATATTCAGGATGCTTTACTTCCTCCAGCCCCGCCCGCATCGCCAGCTATTGAGGGTAAGTTTACCATTCACAGTTATGTGGGTCGAATGTTATTTGATAGGGATGCAACACACTCGTTTATTTCTAGGAATTTTGCTCATTCAGCAGGGTTGATTAAGTCTGTTGAGAGTACTTTTACTAGTGTGGAATCTTCCATGGGTGATGGTTCGCTTATATTCTTTATTTGTAAAAGGGTAGGAATAGACCTTGGTAATTTGCGTTTTGAGGCCGATTTACTCATCCTGGATATGGTCGGGTATGATGTTAATTTGGGTATGGACTGGTTAGTGAAATACCGAGCCATGGTAAATTGTTATGGGAGGAGTATAGTCTTTGCCATTCCGGGGCAAGAAATATTTCTAGTGGCTATGCCTTTTTCGGAAGGAGGTTCGAGCACGTACTTATATTATATTGAGGAGGAGACTTAACTCGGAATAGTCATTTCCTTAGACTCGATTCCTGTTGTTAGAGAATTTAAGGATGTTTTTTGAGAGATTCCGGACTTACCTCCAAGTCACAAGATTGAGTTTGTTATTAATTTAGCACCGGGAACTCGACCGATTGCGAGAGCTCCATACTGTATGGCTCCTTTGGAAATGAGGGAGTTAAGGAATCAAATTCTATAATTATTGGAGCAAGGGTTTATTCGGCATAGCACGTCGCCATGAGGTGCTCCTATATTTTTTGTGAATAATAGAGATGGTTCCCTTCGGTTATGCGTTGATTATCGGGAATTAAATAAAGTCGCCATCAGGAACGAATACTCGTTACCTCGGATCGATGATTTGTTTGATTAATTAAGGGGATAATCGTACTTCTCTAAGATTGATTTGAGGATTGGGTATCATCAGCTGCGAATTCGAGAGCAGGACATGTCAAAGACTGCATTCTTGACTAGGTATGGGTCCTATGAGTTTTTGGTCATGCCTTTTGGGCTAACAAATGCTCCTACCATATTTATGGACCTTATGAATAGAGTATTTTGGGACTTCCTAGACCAGTTTGTCATAGTGTTTATTGACGACATTCTAGTCTATTCTCGGACTGAAGCTGATCATGCTGAACATCTACAATTGGTCCTACAAACACTACGGGATCATCAACTATATGCTAAGTTCGAGAATTATGGTTTCTGGTTACAGGAAGTGCGGTTTTGGGGGCACATTGTGACAGCTGAGGACACTCGAGCAAAGTTACCGCAGTGAGAGAATGGGGTTAGCCCATGAAGCCCACTGATATTCATAGTTTTTTAGGTTTGGCGGGTTACTATCGCCATTTAATTAAGGGTTTTTCCAAGATTGTTGGCCTTTTAACGAACTTGACCTGGAAGGGAGTGAAATTTGTTTGGGATGATTCCTGTCAGCTAGCTTTCAACGAGTTGCAGGAAAAGTTAACTTACGCACCTTTACTCGCATTTCTAAGACCGTGGGTGGACTATTTAGTCTTAACTGACGCGTCTCTGCAAGGATTGGGAGATGTGTTACAACAGGAAAATAGGGCCATTGCTTATGCATCTCTCAAGTTAAATTCCCATGAGAAAAATTATCCTGTGCTTGATTTGGAGCTTATCGCGGTAGTGTTCGCCTTGAAGATATGGAGGCATTACCTCCTGGGGGAGAAGTTTAGTCATTTCACGGATCACAAATCGTTGCAATATATATTCTCGTAAAAATATCTCAATATGCGACAACGTCGATGGTTGGAGTTCATGAAGGACTATCAATTTGATATTCATAATCACCCAGGTAAGGAAAATGTGGTAGTGGATGCACTAAGTCGAAGCCCCGCGGGGGAGATAGCGAAGGTATGGAAGGATAAATGGAAAGAGCTTAGCCAGGAGGTTGATGTAGTAAGAGCATTTATGTCAGTGCTAACCACTACGCCTGCTATTATGATGAGAGTAGTGGAAGCGCAAGGAAGGGACAAATATTGACAAAACCGGATACGCCAGTTGTTAATCGAGGGAGCAGAGTCCTACTCTATTAGTTCTAAGGGTGGGTTACATGTGCACAAAAGACTTACAGTCCCGGATGAGGGAGACTTGAGACGTGTTATCATGACCGAATCCCATGGTTCGAGATTTAAAGTACACCCAGGTGGAGACAAACTGTATCAAGACATGCTCCGTCAGTAATGATGGGTGGGTACAAAAAGAGAAATATCTGAATTTGTTTCCTAATGAACCACTTGTCAGTCGGTGAAGGGAGACCACCAGCGACCAATGGGATTGTTACAATCGTTAAAAATACCGGTGTGGAAATGGGAAAGTATCTCGATGGATTTCATCACGGGATTGCCGACGTCACAAAGTGGTTATGATTCTATTTGGGTTATCGTCGATCGTCTGACCAAATCGGCTCACTTTTTACCGGTGCAGACGGATTACAATACGACACGTTACGACCAGCTCTTTATTGCGGAGATTGTGAAACTCCATGGGGTGCTTATCAATATAGTCTTTGATCGAGATAAGATTTTTGTATCCCATTTTTAGTGAAGTTTCCAAGAAATAATGGAGACCGAATTGAAGTTGAGTAATACTTACCACCCATAAATTGATGGGCAAACGAAGAGAGTCAATCAAATGTTGGAGGATATGCTTCGAATGTGCATACTTGACTTTAAAGGAGGATGGTAGCAATACTTTCTCTTGGTCGAATTTCATATAATAATTCTTACCAATTCACAATAGGTATAGCACCGTATAAAGCATTGTATGGCCGGCCATGTAGATCACCTACTTGTTGGTTGAAAGTTGGAGATAGTAAGCTCCTTGGACATGAAATGATCCAACATACCTCTTCGAAGATTGAGCTTCTTCGAAATCGCATCTGAATTACAGAAGACCGTCAGAAAAGCTATGCTAACGGAAATAGAAGGCATGTAGAATTGGAGGTAGGGGACCAAGTTTTATTGCGGGTATCCCCGATGAACGGAATAATGCGATTCGAGAAGAAAGGCAAGATTGCTCCGCGCTATGTAGGCCATTTTCCCGTTATTGCAATGCTAGGCCCCGTAGCATATCAACATGCTTTGCTAGAACGCCTACAACAGATTCACGACGTGTTTCATGTCTCATCTTTGAAGAAGTATAAAAGGTGTGAGGGACCTCATTGGCACATTCGTTTGGATGATATTGAGTTACAACCCGATATTTCATATGAGGAACAATCGATTGCTATTTTTGATCACGGAGAGCATAGACTAAGGTCGAAGGTGGTGCCCTTGGTTCGTGTCCAATGGGGACATCAAAATGCTAAGTAATCAACTTGGGAGCATGAGGAAGATATTCGAGATAAGTATCCACACCTCTTTTTACAAGGTACGCCTGAATTTTGAGTGCAAAACTCCCTTGCAAGGGGGGAATCTGTAATACCCCTTATTTATGAGCAATTCTTTTTATATTAATTTGCCTAGTGGGTTAATTATATAAAATAAAGGAAGTTGAAGTAAATATTACTCTAAGTGATTTAAGAGATAATATTACTAAGTTTTGCATATTTATTGTTAAGTGAATGTAAATAGCATCGCATTATGTTTTGTTGCGTCGTTGTGCCTTAAGCGACAGTTATGACTTATATTCCATGGGGATTATTTTTGATGAATTAATATGATGTTTGAACATGAAATAATGTATGTTATCCCGGATTCTAATTTAGAGGACGCGGTTAGTCCAGAAATGGTTGAAATAGTCAAAATAAGTACCAAGTTGTATTTTTGGGTTCCGGGTACTTTTGACCGATTATGACCTAATTATGTTGTTATGAGTCATTTTAATTGTGTAGTAGCATTTAATGTTAGACTTAATGTATTTGGGGCATTTTGGGCTATTTAGTCTTGAAAGATTACTTTGTCTCTCATATTGTTCTTAAACCTAAAGAGAGCTAGAGAGAGGGGGGGAGGGAGAGAACTTGGGAGAAAATGGAGAGAAAAAGGAGATTTGTTGATTTGAGATTAGAAATCGTTGCTACGAGTAGACAATCCGAGACTATAAACTTGAGGCAAATTTCTAACTTTCATATGTAGTATTAAGTGTGAATGATTTGTATATATAGTTGTGTTTTTAAAATTTACACCATTTATGGGTTTTGGATGAGTTTGATATTTAAACCCTTAGATTTTGAATTAGATAGGATTGGAGTTAGTTACATGAGTTTGTTGTTATGTAGAAATGATGGGATGAAGTTATTAGATGATGAGGTTGAGAGAAGTAAAGAAAAGGGGTTCAGAGATTTAGATTTTGTAAGAGAGAAATGGGTGTTGGCCGTGAGATCTGGTGTGACCGATTGACCATGGTCCGGAGCCCGGTCGACCGGGCCTAAAGAGAAAAGCCTACTACTTCTCTCGAAATGCAAAATTTTATACCGCAGTCTAGAGACTGATCGACCGGGCCTTAAGGGAAAGGTTAATGGATTTTCTTACAAAGCCAAATTCAAAGAGCGCGGTCGACCAGGGGTCAGGGGCCGGTCGACCGGTACCCTATTTTTAACCCTGAAAATTTAGATCCTTTTCTACTTCTTTCTTTTAAGGTTTAAAGCTTGGGAACCTTCTTGTTGTAACAACCCGAATTTTTAAATGGGTATTTTTAAATAAAAGTGAACGTTTTATTGGGGTTAAAAATAATTTGATCATATTTATTGGATGCTAAAAATAGGCTTAAGAGTGACATGGGGTCAAAAGTCAAAAAATGAATAAATAAATAAAATATTATTATTTTATTCAAAAAATAAAAGTGCTCAAACAATTCTGAAAATCACCATACCAACTCAAAATTTAATTTTGAGCAACTTTCCCTTATTTGACATTTTCAAAAAATGTCATTATAACCGATTTAGGTCATTTTTTAGTTCGACCAGAAATCGTGTTTGAGAAGTTTTGTTTAAACATAAATCATTTTTTGCTTTATTTAAAGGGACGGTGGGTAACCCTTTTTTACCATTTTTAAAGAATCTTTCGACACAATCTTTTGACAGCATACATATTGTATATTTCTATCTTTTTTATATATACACCTTAGCCCCTATTAATTTATGCATTCAACCTTAGTTTTTGGAGGTGTGCTTGGGGCTGTTTTGGTGTTGGATCTTGGAAGAGTTTTGATGATTCTTGGGAGATGATTTTGATGGTGTAATCTGAATTTCTGGCCAGATTTATGATGGTTCCTTTTTGGTGGTTTAAGGTATGGGGTTTTACACAATATGCTCCTTAATCTCTCAAGTGTTATTCCCTTTGAATTCATGTGATTATTGAACTCATTTTTGAATTGTTAAATTCATTGAAATCTGAAAAAATAATTGTTAGAATTATTCTGATTCATGTGGTATTATTCATGTTGTTGTTGATCACGTTGTCATGAAATTTTATTATGGTGCTGATGTTGGGCACCCGCCAAGATTCCTATTTCGGCTACTTGATAAAGTGTGGCGCGGTATGGTGAGGCTTGGTAAATCCGGTTAATGTGTTGTGGAGAAATTATATTGATAAAATGCTTATGAGATTCGCATTTGATTTGAATATCCGTACTCATATTGTTACGTTTTATTCACCGCTAATATTTGTTGAGCATCTTTCTTGTCGTATTGTGTACTTTCCCATATTTTCTTTTAGTTGGAAGGTTAGTGTGGATCTGAGAGCTATGGACCAAATGGGATGATTTAAGCGTGGTTATTTTTTGGAAGAATATTGGAGAATACAAGATGAGAAATTTTTTATTTATTTTAATGTATAGAGCATTAGCGATTTATATTCTTTCGAGATAGATAGTTGTATTATTTCGAGAGACTTTTGGTTGTATTTATTTTGAAGTAATTGAGATTTGTGGTTTATCTTATATTATGGGATTTTTATATGCTCTGTACCTTGTTTCTTGTGGATTTGGATTTATTTTATCGATAGTAGCCCTCCGCCCCGCTCTCCCCGGGCGGGCGGGGTGTTACAGAATGGTATCAGAGCTTAGGTAAACGACCACCCTCTGGTCTTGGGTTTTGGGTATGTTGCATTTCTGTAGCGCATATTTGGAGATAGAAATTTTAGATGATTTCATTCGTGTTACGTTGCGAGATTAGATGCGAGGACTTTATTTTTGGTGATGAGATTGTTTTTGGAGATTGTTAGCCTCATTTTTTTTTTAGAGTTAGGCTTTCGACGAATTTCGAGGGCGAAATTCCATAGGTAGTAGGGAAGTATCTAACAACCCGAATTTTTAAATGGGTATTTTTAAATAAAAGTGGATGTTTTATTGGGGTTAAAAAAAATTGACTATATTTATTGGATGCTAAAAATAGGCCTAAGAGTGCCATGGGGTCAAAAGTAAAATAAATAAATATATATATATATATATATATATATATATATATATATATATATATATATATATATATATATATATATATATATATAATTTTATTCATAAAAATAAAAGTTCTCAGAAAATTCTGAAAATCATCATATTGGCTCAAAATTTAATTTTGAGCAACTTTACCTTCTTTAATATTTTCAAAAAATATCATTTAGACCAGATTTGCGTCATTTTTCGGTTCGATCAGAAATCGTGTTTGAGAAGTTTTGTTTAAACATCAATCATTTTTTGCTTCATTTAAAGGGATGGTGGGCAACCCTTTTTGACCATTTTTGAAGCATCTTTCGGCATAATGTTTCACTAGCATACATATTGTATATTCCTCTCCTTTTTATATATACACCTTAGCCCCTTTTAATTTATGCATTAAACCTTAGTTTTTGGAGGTGTTCTTGGGGCTGTTTTGCGTTGAATCTTGGAAGAGTTTTGATGATTTTTGGGAGATGATTTTGATGGTGTAATATGAACTTCTGGGCAGATTTATGTTTGTTCCTTTTTGGTGGTTTAAGGTATGGAGTTTTACACAATATGCTCATTAATCTCGCGAGTGTCATTCCCTTTGAATTCCTGTCAAATTCATTGAAATCTAAAAAAAATTATTGAAATTATTTTCATTCATGTGGTATTATTCATGTTGTTGCTGAGCACGCTGTCATGAGATTTTCATAGGGGTGGACAATAAAAATATCGACCCGATTGGACCAAACCGGACCGGACCCACATTTATAGGTTTTTTTATATTTCGATCCTAATTTGGTCCTAAATTAAGAGACCCGAATATATTCGAGTAGGTCTAAAATATCCATTTTAAATTCGTTCTTAGGATCGAACTGGACTGCTTATTTTAATAGTATATAATATATATTAATTTTATTATAAATATATTATATATTTATCATAACTAAACCCTAAAACGTATCATATAGGTTTATCACACACAACCTCTCATTCTCACTTCCCTCTCACACTCTCTCTCAGCTGCCCACTTCAGTTCCTTTCTTCTACACAAAGAGGTCGGGCCACCAAACGACTCAAAGGTATAGTGTCGAGACTCGGGCAGAAGAGATAGGTCAGATCAGATCGCACCTTGGAAACCAATCCAACCAAAGATCCAGCGATTGCGTCCTCACTTCTCGGGTATGAAAGATCTGATGCCCCTTACCTCAACGCAGCCTCAACAAATGGCTGGGACATCAGCGTCAACGCAGTCTCAGCCTTGATTTCTATTATGAGTTGACCATATTGTGGAAGCACTTCATAGTTCTTGATTTCTATTGTGAGTTAACCGTGACTTCTGAGAAGTGATGGGATTTTTATTATGAGTTCCCCATCACTTCTCAATTATCGATTCTCAGTTCTTGATTTCTATTGTTTTTTTCTTGACTTCCATTATGGAAGCATAAATATCCCATTTAAATAAATTTTACTACACCGTCACTTCTCAGTTCTGTTTTTTTCTTGATTTCTATTGTGGAAGAAGGACAAATATCCCACTAAAAAAATACGACCCTTCTCGACAGATGTTATTAAATATCAAATGGGAGTTCACCAAATAAACTGATTTTGAATTAATACACTGAATGTAAATAAACATAAAAAAAATTAACAAGTTTTTATTGAAAACAAAGTAAGTAAATGTAAATGTTGACCGATTATTATCCGAACTGGACCAAAAATATCCGAGACCAAATAAATAGGTTAAACCGATTATATCGGTCCGAATTCAGTCTTCTCAAATATAGGACCGAATGATTCGGTCTGACATCGAAAATGACTAAAACTCGGACCGGACCAGACCGCCCCCACCCCTAGATTTTAATATGGCACTGATGTTGGGCACCCGCTAAGATTCTTTTTTCGGATACTTGATAAAGTATGGCGCGGTATGGTGAGGCTTGGTGACTCCTGTTAATGTGTTGTTGAGAAATTATATTGATAAAATGCTTATGAGATTCGCATTTGATTTGAATATTCATACTTGTGTTGTTACGTTTTATTCACCGCTAATATTTGTTGAACATCTTTCTTCTCATATTGTGTACTTCCCCATATTTTCTTTTAGTTAGCAGGTTAGTGTGGATCTGAGAGCTATGGGCCAAATGAGATGATTTAAGCGTGGTTATTTTTTGGAAGAATATTGGAGAATACAAGATGAGAAAATTAGTATTTATTTTGATGTATAGAGAATTGGTGATTTTTTTTCTTTTGAGATAGATAGTTATATTATTTCGAGAGACTTTTGGTTGTATTTAATTTGAAGAAATTGAGATTAGTGGTTTCTCTTATATTGTGGAATTTTTGGATACTCTATACCTTGTTTCTTGTGGATTTGGATTTATTTTACCGATAGTAGCGCTCCACTCTGCTCCGCTCTCTCCGGGCGGGCGGGGTATTAAAGAATGGTATCAGAGCTTAGGTATATGACCACCCTCTAGTCTTGGGTTTTGGGTATGTTGCATTTCTGTAGTGAATATTTGGAGATAGAAATTTTAGATGATTGCATTCGTGTTAGGTTGCGAGATTAGATGTGAGGAATTTATTTTTGGTGATGAGATTATTTTTGGAGATTGTTATCCTCATTTTTTTTAGAGTTAGGCTTTCGGCGAATTTCGAGGGCGAAATTCCATAGGTAGTAGGGAAGTATCTAACAACCCGAATTTTTAAATGGGTATTTTTAAATAAAAGTGGATGTTTTATTGGGGTTAAAAATAATTTGACTATATTTATTGGATGCTAAAAATAGGCCTAAGAATGCCATGGGGTCAAAAGTCAAAAAAATATATATATTATTATTATTTTATTCAAAAAAATAAAAGTTCTGAGAAAATTCTGAAAATCACCATACTGGCTCAAAATTTAATTTTTAGCAACTTGACCTTCTTTAATAATTTCAAAAAATGTCATTAAACCCGATTTGAGCCATTTTTCGGTTCGACCAGAAATCGTGTTTGAGAAGTTTTGTTTAAACATCAATTATTTATTGCATCATTTAAAGGGATGGTGGGCAACCCTTTTTGACCATTTTTTAAGCATCTTTCGGCATAATGTTTTGGAAGCATACATATTGTATATCCCTCTCCATTGTATAGATACACCTTAGCCCAACCTTAGTTTTTGGAGGTGTTCTTGGGGCTGTTTTGGTGTTGAATCTTGGAAGAGTTTTGATGATTCTTGGGAGATGATTTTGATGGTGTAATCTGAACTTCTGGGAAGATTTATGTTGGTTCCTTTTTGGTGGTTTAAGGTATGGAGTTTTACACAATATGCTCCTTAATCTCGCGAGTGTCATTCCCTTTGAATTCCTGTGATTATTGAACTCATTTTTGAATCGTTAAATTCATTGGAATCTAGAAAAAAAATTGTTGGAATTATTTTCATTCATGTGGTATTATTCATGTTGTTGTTGAGCACGTTGTCATGAGATTTTAATAGGGCTGGACAATAAAAATACCCACCCGATTGGACCAAACCGGATCGGACCCACATTTATAGGCTTTTTTATATTTCGGTCCTAATTTGGTCCTAAATTAAGAGACTTGAATATATCCGGGTCGGTCTACAATATCCATTTTAAATTCGGCTTAGGATCAAACCGGACCCCTTATTTTAATATTATATAATATATATTAATTTTATTATGTATATATTGTATATTTATCATAACTAAACCCTAAAACGTATCATATAGGTTTATCACACACAACCTCTCATTCTCACTTCCCTCTCACACTCTCTCTCAGCTGCCCACTTCAGTTCCTTTCTTCTACACAAAGAGGTCGGGCCACCAAATGACTCAAAGGTATAGTGTCGAGACTCGGGGCAGAAGAGATAGGTCAGATCAGATCGCACCTTGGAAACCAATCCAACCAAAGATCCAGCGATTGCAGCCTCACTTCTCGGGTATGAAAGATCCGGTGCCCCTTACCTCAACGCGGCCTCAACAAATGGCTGGGATATCAGCCTCAACGCAGTCTCAGCCTTGATTTCTATTATGAGCTGACCATATTGTGGAAGCACTTCATAGTTCTTGATTTCTAATGTGAGTTCACCATTACTTCTCAGAAGTGATGGGGTTTTTATTGTGAGTTCCCCATCACTTCTAAATTCTCAATTCTCAATTCTCAGTTCTTGATTTCTATTGTTTTTTTTCTTGACTTCCATTATGGAAGCATAAATATCCCACTTAAATAAATTTTACTACACCGTCACATCTCAGTTCTGTTTTTTTTTCTTGATTTCTGTTGTGGAAGAAGCACAAATATCCCACTAAAAAAATACGACCCTTCTCGACAGAAGTTATTAAATATCAAATGGGAGTTCACCAAATAAACTGATTCTGAATTAATACACTGAATGTAAATAAACAAAAAAAAAATTAAGAAGTTTTTATTGAAAAAAAAGTAAGTAAATGTAAATGTGGACCGATTATTAACCGAACCGGATCGAAAATATCCTAGACCAAATAAATAGGCTAAACTGATTATATTGGTCTGAATTCGTTCTTCTCAATTATAGGAACGAATGATTCGGTCCGACACCTAAAATGACTAAAACTCGGATCGAACCGGACCGCGCCCACCCCTAGATTTTAATATGGCACTGATGTTGGGCACCCGCTAAGATTACTTTTTTGGCTACTTGATAAAGTATGGCGCGGTATGGTGAGGCTAGGTTACTCCTGTTAATGTGTTGTTGAGAAATTATATTGATAAAATGCTTATGAGATTCGCATTTGATTTTAATATTCGTACTCTTGTTGTTACGTTTTATTCACCCTAATATTTGTTGAGCAGCTTTCTTGTCGTACTGTGTACTTCTCCATATTTTCTTTTAGTTGGCAGGTTAGCATGGATTTCAGCGCTATGGACCAAATGGCATGATTTAAGCGTGGTTATTTTTTGGAAGAATATTGGAGAATATTAGATGAGGAAATTTTTATTTATTTTAATGTATAGAGCATTGACGATTTATATTCTTACGAGATAGATAGTTGTATTATTTCGAGAGTCTTTTGGTTTTATTTAATTTGAAGAAATTGAGATTAGTGGTTTCTCTTATACTGTGGGATTTTTAGATGCTCTATACCTTGTTTCTTGTGGATTTGTATTTATTTTATCGATAGTAGCGCTCCGCTCCGCTCTCCTCGGGCGGGCGGGGTGTTACACTTGTATGAAGTAAAATAGAGTATTAGGGTCTTGTATTCGGGAAATCAAACCTAGGTTAGAAAAGGAGTGTTCGAGATTATGTCAGGGATTAATTAATTAATTATTAGATGGAGGTAAGTGACCTTTTCATATAGTAAGTTAGTCTAGGCCTAGGGGGAAAGTAGGGTTGTATTGTTTTGAACTTTTAGAGACTCATGTGAGGTAAATTACACTTAGTAGCTTATGCTGTTGTCGTGAACTCTTGGAAGTTAGTATGGGGATAATTAAACATTGTGGTTTATGTCGTTAAACACATATGGTTCCAGATATAATGGAATGAACATTTTAAATTCGAATATCTTGTGAATTATGACTTCCATATACATACCTCTCTGAATGTTATTATAAGGGAAGTTACGCGAATGAGGTGAAGTCCCCTGGCTAGTGAATGCAGGGTTAATATAGTCCTCGGCCACAGGACCGGTGGTTATATTGTGTTGTTATTTTATTTGAAGTGAGGCAATTCCAAGTATGGTTATGACTCACTGTCGAAGGTATATGGACTCTTCCCACGCGACGCGATTTAGGGTGCCCAAGTGGTCTTGGTTATAGGCCCTGGAAGATGATAAATATTTAGGGGCGCATCCAGTGGGGTGACTCCCAGAAGGATGGTCTTAGAATAGTTATATTTTGATTGTAACTATTCTCACGAATGGGGCATTTCATAAATGGCTAATGCATTTATAAATCAACTGTATGGAATAAGTTTCCTAATGAGGAATGGACTTGTGAAGTCATGTTTTTCAAAGATGCAACTTAAGCTTATTAAAATGGAATTGAGTTATTTCTCTTGTATTGATGAATAGTTAACAATATAAATGGCATTGTGCTAGGATGTGCACTTAGATGAGAGGTGAGGATTATTCTTATTGGTAACAGCAATTTAAACTTGTTTATGATGTTAGCATTCATAACTGTTATGCATTTTATTCACACGTGTATCATATAAAACCCGGCCCTGAGCCGCTTATATTTTCTACTTTGTATGGATACTATTTATGCTCAGGTGCTCCGCCGCAAGGACGCCTGTGTTAATCTCTCATTCTCAGTGTCTGGGAGCTACAGCATTTTGCGAATGTTGTAGGATTTTTGCCATAGATGCATCCATATTTTGTATACTCTAGTGACGATTAGTCTGTAGATTCGGGCATGTTGCCCAAGTTTTGTACTTGCATATATTGTGATATTTAACTATAATACTTGGTGTAACCTGTTTGTATTAGTCTATTAACCGACAATTTATTTGGTTATTATTTTGAGGAATGATTGTAATATGTTATATGTCTTTATATGTTTATCCACCATCTTTTAAAAATTGGATTGTCGAAATGATTTTTATCAAACTTGTAAATTATTTTGACATCCGTTTTCTAAAATAATTGGTGGTTATCTCGTACTATTATTTTTACGACAGTGATGCCAAGAATGGACCGTCAATGATTCCTGTATTTATTGGAGTACCGGGCTGGACACCTCTTATTTTAATAAGCGGGGTATCACAGAAGCGTCTAAAACAATCCCTACCAACATCCACAGTTGCGACAGCTACGTCTGACGCGAAAGAATAGTAATCCAGGCGTCCCTGTGTTTGGATACCTAAAAAGTATACAAGGGAGAAGAAAAAGGAAAAATAGATACTGGTTAGAGCTCGATTTTAAAAAAACATTTTAGCAAGTGCTTAACATACTTTAATAATAAAATATGATATTCTTCATATTTTAAAATAGGTGTCTCACTCGCATAAGTTACTCCTCACCTCTCATCTAATAGTGCACACCTAACGCATGTATTTTGACCATCCTAGTTAAGCTAAGCATCCTAACTATCATTTCCCAAAACTTCTAACTCACCGTACGTTATCTCATACCTAGCGTATATGAAATATTCTAAGCGTTCGCCCAAGCTTATACATTATAATCTCTCACTTATAATTGATTCGCTCATAATTTATAAATCTCACTAGTTATTTACACTATTCGCATTTTAGTGTTCTTTATCTCGTATATAATATTCCCGTCTTTATATACATATGTCACATAACTTACTCCGAATTTTATACTCCCGGAGGATCCAGAATTTATTCCACATTTCATTCTTTATTGTGTCCGTATATATATATATATATACACACACACACTAACAATAAGTATATCCATACTTATATATCACACACTATATAAGTATAAAAGCAATCCCTCAGAGCTATAACTCAATGAATGCGGTCACTCAATGCTATCATATTCCAGAGAATTACTCACACGTCATCCTGGGTACTAGCGGTCAGACTCTCACACCGACATGGTAAAAACCAAATCACAACGTATGGTAAGCGGTCATAGTTCCTCACCGAAAAAGAGAACGAAACATACCCACCACATCTCACCCCTGATAAAAATCACACAATATAAAATGGACGCTATGACCTGCGGACTATACGCTCTCTACTCCACAAGCCAGGGGCCTCACCCACATCGCGCAATTTCCCATGATAGCACTAGAGGGGTATGCTTCACATAAATATAATCATTAACACACAGATATATTTAAAAACATATCATATATATACTATCTCTATACCCATATATATATCATATCAAATCCGACTCTCATGCCTATCTCTTGTGGCATTAGCCTGAAATCTCGAATATACCAATTCATATTTATCAATAAGTATACACACAACTTATTTTAATCCCATAAGTATTTACTCACGTATGATACAATTCTCACATTTCTTATTTCCGAATAGTAGCGTATCACGTCTAGCTAGTATATTCTTATATCATCCTATTCGCACCTTAGGATATTACTCATACATATTCAGCATATATATATTCTACCCATATATAATCGCCATATATATATATATACGAACCCGTCGAATAATTACTCGAATGTCGTTCGTTCCAAACATTCCTGAATTTAAACCACGGATCTTTCCCACTAACCCGAGACTTATATATATATATATATATATCACCCATTTAAACTTTTAGAGGTCCTCGCACTCTATTTAGGATCCCCTAATATCTATCTCCAAAAGAATTTCTTCTCCAATCCTTTTTAGTCCAAGAAAAACTTTCCAGATTTCTGACAAAACCGGATCGATCCGATAACCAAGAAAAATGAACTGGTTCTGTGATAAATGAACCGATCCGATAACTGCCAAAAATGAACCGGTCCGAACCCTACAGTTTTCATTCCTTACGAGATTTGCCCAAAATCTCTACAATACATGATTTTTTTATTCCCAACATCATCAACCATCAATACATATATCTACGCACTGTGATTTACCCAACACACCAATTAATTTATGGGATTCCTCAATTTATTCAAGAATTAAACCCTAATTCCATTCAACTCACTATTTTCATTTCTTCCAATTTATCTCCATAATTTATACCATTAACATGGATTTTAACTTAGATATCAAGTACGATTGTTATCACATCAAAATCATATGAAATCATCTCCCCAAAACCCATTTTTGAGCAAGAATCCCAAACCCAAAATTTTATAGTTTTCACACCAACTATAATATGAAAAATAAACACACTTAAATCATTAAAGCAAGTTAAACACTTTCCTGGTTGGATAAATCCGACGATCTCATGCCGAAATTCGTTGGAGCTTGGCCGAAAATCTTTTCTTTTTCTCCTTTTCTTCCTTCTTTCTCTATTTATTCTTTCCTTCTTTCCTTATCTCTTTATCATGTCTTATAAGATAAGAAATAAGGGTTATCCCTTATTAAACCCAAAATTGACTTTTATACACAAATGTGTGTCCCTGCTAGTCCAAAAAGTCCCCGGAACCCAAACATTGCATTCAGGTACTCTATTCTGACTATCTCGGCCCTTCCGAGACCAACCGTGCACTCGGAATTTCCGTTTGAGTCAGTTTTCAAAATTTCTTATCTTAAACCCAACACATCTCCACACTTGTTTTCCGAATAAAATAACATCACATGTCTCTTTTATTCCCTTGTGACATGAAATATAATTACTCCATCTTATTTACTTTAAATTCTCAAATTATTAAATTACACCCACTCATGTAATTTAAATATCCATAAAAGTATGGGGTATTACATTCTCCCCCCCCCCCCCCCTTACAAGAGAATTTCATCCTCGAAATTCGGATGAAACCGGTACCAAAGACTTTGGATCGCCACCACAACACCTGCTCTAGTACCCAAAATAAAATCATGCAAACATAGAGGTCACTCCACTATATGCCCGCTAGTGGCACCCACTAGTTTAGAGGTTTATGCACTATAGACCCAGATTTATAATAAGTTTGATCAATTCAATTCATACTAATACACTCCATCAGTTATAAGCTCACACCTTAATAACGGCACATCACACCTTGTGCTCTAACAATGACAGCCAAATAAGACGAGCCTATACCTTACTACCTATATCACCTCACTTCTATTGGAAGGCCGCACATCACTAATTTCCAGCTTCCCGTCCCCACCCCAACACAAATCTCCCATCCTAAGAGAGAAACCACAAGAACATCGGATCACTCTTGTTAGTCCTCCAAATCTCATTTCATGGCGACGTAACTCTTACGACGCTCAAAAGTCATCCCAAAATAGTTTATGGTTAACGCCCCTCTCAACAATGGTCTCTAAATCACTCTGATCCTAAAGTATATTTATTTACTCACCTCTAAGCAACCAGAGGGAGAATGACCAGGCTTTCCCACAAAAAATCTTAATAGGCATCTTGTCCACATCAAACAAGTATGAGTGACCATACACAACTCTACCAATCGGTAATTTCCTCCCCAATTACCGTACCATGCTTTACTTCAATTTCAGGTTAGGTCAGTTGCGGAAGTAAACTAACCGCAGTGACTCCAGAATCGCATTCAAACCCCTTTACTAGTTGTCAATCACCTCTCGTCTACTCATCGGGCCATAGGTGACATAACTTTTCCAAAACAAAACGTCATCCCCACTGCTTCCCGAAAATCCCCAACAATATTGGGTGGCACCTTGCACCGGGGAAATCCTTCTTTTTCAATTAAATGTTTGAGCGCACCTATCAATGAAATTCACCAGCCTATTTGCCCATTTCGTCACTGGAATCGTCGACTTGATACAAGATTTTTCTAGTTAATCATATCTAACCAACTTATACCCATCTATAAGTGGTGCACCCGGAGACAGTCTCACTACGTCTCACCTAACACCAATTCCCACCTATGACGTCTCATAATAAGTGATACTTACACTCCCTTTCTTCCCCGGAGTATACCCAAAATTTTTGGCCCATGCACCTTTCTCCATAATGCGTACTTATGGGCTCTCTATACCTTATTCGACATCACCAATCAATTAACGTGCAACTCAATCTCAACATTCAACTGAGTAAGACTCAGCTCTACATTCCCACAATAATTAGACTTCTCCTCTTCTCAAGAAATAACCTTTTAAATGGTTTTCCACAGCCTTTCAACCCATCTCAGGTGTGCCAACTCTCATTGCACACATATACTTGGATTATCATCATTCTCACATGACGTTCAATCCCTCATGCCATTACAACTCTGTTTATAACTGCCCCACATGCATACATTCCATACATTTATTTCCACATCCTCCTATCTCAGACGATGTTGAAATCAACTAACCAGGGCGCCCCCACACCCCATAATTTGCGCATATTAACGTTGGCATTACATACGTCTCCTACGTAACACGCATAATCTTATTTCCCTCACAATCACAGCATAGCTATAATACTTGGGTATTCTTAATCACCCCATAAATCAAAATTTTAATTCTCATTAACATCATTCAACCCTTCATCTCATGGTGAAAAGAAAGATTTTCAGTGCTCTCTTACAGCACAATCGGCACCACTGGACTTAAATTATAATATAACTTTATACTTACAGTTATAACTACACACTTATATAATGACCGAGGTACCAGACTCATGGGATAATGACCAAATATCTCACCACTTTCGACGTTGCGCTAAGTTTCATGCGTGGGACGTCCCGTAAAGCAAAATCCAAATAAGAAACCCTCCTGATACACTACTACCTAACATTATCGGTCATCGAAATCTGTTAGGCCCTAAGTCAATAGCATGTACCCTAAAATTCCCGTCTCTCTATTCACGACATTTACCAAAATCCATGCGTATCTCATCCCGTATTTGCATTTAAACAAGGAACTTTTACCCCCAAATGCACTATCACTCGATATTGGTGGTAATCACATTCCATAAAACTCACATTAACAACCGAGACTCTCAAAATTATGTCCCAGCACATATGAATATCAATATCAACTCCCACGTCTCTAAAGGACTTATATGACAATGCGCTCTTCCTATCACTAAGTCCTGAGCGCTAAGCATAATAACGAGCTAAATCTCTTCGCTCAACAGAAAACCCAATATACTCCGAATCATATTGGTAAAGTCCCTACTCACCGGGATCAATTATCTCGAGATAATTATACTCTCTGGAGTCTTCAACATAATATTATATAAATGCGAGCTCGACCCTCTCACAGGTGAGACAATGCCAAAACAACACATCCTGCCCCAAAGCAGCAACCTCGACAGCCTTGCAATATCTGCCCACTATCGGCCTAACCATTACTATAAAACCATATCCAGGATAATAACATACTCGTATAACACATCACTAAAATGAATAATCACAATAATGATATATATCACTATCAATACACCCTCTCATCTTTCGTGGATGACACCAAAGGTATAACCCTTCTATACCAGGGAAAACATACACATAATAACAATGCTATCGATATACGCACTAAACTAATCTTGCACGTGAATCTAGCGATAATCAAAGTACGGTGACTCACTCGTGTCCCATAAAACATGCCTCATTCTCCTAGGATAAAACTCATATTCATATCTTGCCAATCACCCTGGCTGCTCAGATGGTCCCTGAGCATAACACGCTTGTCTGAACTAAACATAAACTACTTTGATTATTGCCTTACTAGGCACCATACTATTGCCTGTTTAATTATTTTGAGAAAAATCAATGCATGTGGTCTGACTCTCCATATAAAATATATCTTCATAATCCTCTATTGTTACTAGGGTTATCCTTCTCTCGAACACTGGTAGCCTCAACCCTATAAGCTACCCCCACTATTACCTTAGCTTCGTTCGCCCTAAGGAACACACCGATGGCCGTACCAGTACCAACTGAAGCTATCATCACTCGATAGGAATTCGGTTATTCAAATCATTTAGATGGGTACCCTGATGGGTTTCTCCCTCACAGTATTTCACTAACACCGTTTCATCCAGTCTTACTCTCCGACTAAATCTTTCGATTCTATTAGCTCCCTTCACAAGAAGCTTTAATATCCTTATTTCCAAAACATAACATTGTTGCCCTCTGCATCAATCACAAAAGAAGAATTTTCCTTTAAGTGCTAGCAACTCTTCTCGCGAGCTAATTACCCACTAAAAAATCTTTTCTCTGTTGTACCAGCCTCATCCGATACAAAGTTCGCTAGGCAAGATCTCCGTCCAGCCCATCTGTGATAAGTTCAGAATTATATTCATGTTTTCTTCTGAACAAAAGAGGAAGGAACTTGCGGTCAAACCATACCTAAGATCCTTCCATTGACATAATATTTCACTTCTGAGTATACCACACTCCGCCATGTAAACTTCCATTGGCTAACACGTACAATCTCCGCATTTTCTAAAATTTCAATGGGCGGTCCTCTTCAAAGACCCCTCTGATTCTTTCCCCTCATAGCCACACTGGGTGAGTCTAGTTTGGCACCACTTTATGCTGTAGCGGTACTTGAAAATATATACTACACCTTAGCAGTCTTCACATCCTTATCTTCCCGAGAAACAAAAGGGGTGACCTCAACTACAGTCATCGTCCCCAAAATATATTATAACTTCAACTGAGACCGACCACCTGCTACCTACCCACATCCTTTGCCGATCATCCATTCGTTCGGTAGACGAACACACCCAAACACAAATAAGATTCACTAATTAATATATATACATTATAGCAGGAGAACGAAATCTCACCATAGAAATCAACAATCCTAAACATAGGGCTCTATATCAAATAGAAGGCAACACTGAAAACAAAGTACGTTCGCAAAGATTCTTAAGGACACTAGAACCTGATTCTCAGATACCACCTGCGACACCCCGACTAATAAAATACTGGGTGATCAGTTCTATATCAAATTAAACAGGAATCTCAAATGGTTCCATTCTCAGCATCACTGTCAAAAAACTAATTAATTACTAATAATTAATTAGGCCTGGCATCAAATTTTAAACTTTCCAATCTTATAACTTAAAGACCAATTAAAAACCATTCACATGGTAATATAAGCAGCAACTGAAATGAATAAATAAATAACCGATAATTTTCGGTAAAATATTTATACAACCAAATCAATTAAGTGTAAAATGAAATCACTGTAAATAAAATAAATGGCATAAGTATATCCATACTTATATATCACACACTATATAAGTATAAAAACAATCCCTCGGATCTATAACTCAATGGATGCAGTCTCTCAATGCTATTAAATTCCAGGGAATTACTCACACGTCATCCTGGGTGCCAGCGGTCGGACTCTCACACCGACATGGTAAAAACCAAATCACAAAGTATGGTAAGCGGTCATAGTTCCTCACCGAAAATGAGAACGAAACATACCCACCACATCTTACCCTTGATAAAAATCACACAATATGAGTGGACGCTATGACCTGAGGACTATACGCACCCTGCTCCTCAAGCCAGGGGCCTCACCCACATCGCGCAACTTCCCATGATAGTACTAAAGGGATATGCTTCACATAAATATAATCATTCACACAGAGATATATTTAAAAACATATCATATATACAGTGTCTCTATACCCATGTATATATATCATATCAAATTCGGATATCACCCCTATCTCTCATGGCATTAGCTAGAATTCCCCCAATATACCAATTCATATTTATCAATAAGTATATACACAACTTATTTGAATCCCATAAGTATTTACTCACTTATGATAAAATTGTCACATTTCTTATTTCCAAATAGTAGCGTATCACATCTAGCTAGTATTCTTATACCATCATAATCGACCTTAGGATATTACTCATACATATTTGGCATAAATATATTCTACCCATATATAATATCCATATATATTCAACACGCGTAGATATATATACGAACCCGCCGAATAATTACTCGAATGTCGTTCATCCCAAACATTCATGAATTTATACCCTAAATCTTTCCCACTAACCTGAGACTTATGTGTGTGTGTGTGTGTGTGTGTGTGTGTGTGTGTATATATTTATATCACCCATTTACTCATTTAGAGGTCCTCACACTCTATTTAGGATCCCCTAATATCTATCTCCAAAATAACTTCTTTTCTAATCCTTTTTAGTCCATGAAAAACTTTTCAAATTTTCTTACTAAATCGGACCGATTCGGCAACCAAGAAAAATGAACCGGTCCAGTGATAAACGAATCGATCCGGTAACCCCCCAAAATGAACCGGTCTGGTCCCTATAGTTTTCATTTCTTACGAGATTTGCCCAAAATCTCTATAACTCATGATTTTTTATTCCCAACATCATCAACCATCAATACATATATCTACGCACAATGATTTACCCAACACACCAATTAATTTATGGGATTCCTAAATTTATTCAAGAATTAAACCCAAATTCCATTAAACCCACCATTTTCATTTCTTCCAATTTCTCATCATAATTTATACCATTAACATGGATTTTAACTTAGATTTCAAGTAGGATTGTTATCACATAAAAATCATGTGAAATCTTCTCCCAAAAATCCATTTTTGTAAAAGAATCCCAAACCCAAAATCTTATAGTTTTCACACCAACTATAATTTGAAAAATAAACACCAATAAATCATTAAAGCAAGTTAAACACTTGCCTGGTTGGATAAATTCGACGATCTCATGCCGAAATCCGTCGGAGCTTGGCCGAAAATCTTCTCTTTTTCTCCTTTTTCTACCTTCTTTCTCTTCTTTCTTCTTTCCTTCTTTCCTTCTCTCGTTATCACGGCTTATAAGAGAAAAAAATAAGGGTTATCCCTTATTAAACCCAAAATTGACTCGTATACATAAATGTGAGTCACTACTAGTCCAAAAAGTCCCTAGAACCCAAACACTACATCTGCGTACTTTATTCTTACTATCTCGGCCCTTCCGAGACAACCGTGCACTCGAAATTTCCATCCGAGTCACTTATCAAAAATTCTTGTTTTAAACCCAACATATCTCCACACGTGTTTTTCGAATAAAATAACATCACGTCACTATTATTCACCTGTGATATGAAATATAATTATTCCATCTTCTTTACTTCAAATTCTCAAATTATTAAATTACGCCCACTCATGTAATTTAAATATCCATAAAAGTACGGGGTATTGATGGAGGAAGTTGAATAGGAAGTCGAACGAGTTTTTAGCTCTGAAGAACATGAAGGCAGTGTTAAATGCCTAGACGAGTGATTAGTTTAGGCTATGGTTTGTCCTTTCTTTTTGGATTTTGTATATTTTGCATTTTGTTTATATTTTTAATGTCTAACTTTTATTTGGGACATGTGACATTGTATCCTTGGCATCTAGCTATGGGGGCTGCAGGGGTTATGAGCATTCATGCCCAGATTCGAAGTTTTCTTGCACATGATTTTGGGTATGTCAAATATGGAGGAGAAAGATTGATGAGGCAGGTGATGGAGGGTGAGGTGGAGGTCCCACCATCGGTGCCTCTTGAGTTCACGAGGAGAATGAAGGAGATGTCAGACAAGGCAAAGACGGTGGCGATGACGAGAAAACCATACATGCTTTATATGGACACGATGATGGAATATAATTATCTAGACTTCAAGACCAGTTGGTTGATGTCTTCGTTCTCTTACAATATAGATGGAATGCCTCCACCAACAACAGGATCAGTAAGGGTCAACAGTGCACCGGTATATTCTTTTCACAGCTCGGGGGGGATCAATAGTGATGTCTAAGGATGTTCCCATTCAGCACTTTCCATTCCTTCTTGACACATTCGGTTGGGTGGTGGAGTGTCATCTCTTTGCCTCATCATCCTCTGACTGTGATAGATGGTTTCACCCCCTTATTGAAGAGGTTATTCAGAGGGAGGTATGACTCTACTTTTTCACATCTCATTCATGATTTTCTCCTCTATTACTGACTTGCTCACTTTTGGAGGATTAATCATTTCACAGCAGGTTCTTGTATCGACATCGTGGTTACGGTACGTTCATGACTGGATGGCTTTAATGCCTTATCACATAAGGAATGTGGACAGGTCTTGTATGGTGCCATCGGACACTTTTGATGAGAGATCTAATTTTGGGAGGGGGGGATCTACCACTTGTCATCGAGGGAAGCACATTCATCGAGGTTCTTGAGGCTGTAGTCTTTATTTAAAAGGATTTTGAAAGTCTGGGTTGCGTGCCAACACATTTTAATGATTTTTTCCTTTTTCCCTTTTTTTCTTTTTATACCTAAAAATGTATATCATGATAACAAATATATACAAGATGCATTTTTCTTTTTCTTGAATTATCGAGGATTGAATTGCCTAGTCTACATGCACTTTAATTTTCCACCGAGATTCTTGTTTATTGCATAGGTAAGAAATGATTTTAAAAATATGCACTATTAATTTTTGGAAATTCTTTCCTTAAGAAAGAAACATTCGAGATTTTTTTTGCAAATAGGTGTTTTGACAAAAAAGGCTTTATTGGAAATATGTATGAAAAAGGGAAGGTAGAAAATTTCCAAAAAATAGGGGGATGCCAATCGGCCTACCTATTGGCATACCAATCAGGTCCAAATCAATTTTTTAGCCATACTCCTCCTGCATTTGGGAATAGTTATTATAGCAATGGGTTGATCTGCTTTGTCTTTTATCGGTTGTTTTAATTATAAAAAGGGGGTTTGGGATGGAATTTCAAACCACACTTTGAATTTCTTCTTTCTTTCTATTCCATAAAGTTTCTTACTCCTTAGAGATGGTGGTTCCCATGACCGAAGATTAGCTCCTTACCTTGAGGGTTTGGAGGCCATGTGCCTTTACAATATTAACTATGAGGCTTTTAACTTATGTATGGTTACCTTATGTCATAATCGCTCCATGGATTTGAAACTCTTAAAAGCGGCAAGTTTTGGTACCCCGAGGACCATATGCTTGGCTTTGGCCTAGACAAAGTGTGTCCCACCTACGAAGAGTTTTATGTGATGTTAGGTGTCAACCCTAGTGTTGTTGTGTCTATTATGGACTTATCATGTTCCCCTCGGTATTCATTGGTCGAATTACTTCACTTTTCTTCTTCAACTTCTAGACCATTAGTGCATAGATGAAGTGTTGTCTTTTTTACGGTGCTGAATTCAATGTGCCGGAGAGACTAGATCGATAACAATTATGCTAGTGTTGTAACTCTAAAATTTATTGCCAGACTGCTTTAAGTAACTGGTGATATGACGGTGGACCCTCAGGTGGCCTTGATTATGTTGTGGATGCCTCACCATCGTAATCCGACTATTATCATATTAGCAAAGACTTTAAATGGCCTTGATGATTGGAAGGAAGGCTAGGATAACTTTTTATAAGGAAGTCCAGTGATGTTGTTCATGTGGTTGTCGGAGATACTTCACCTTGTGGTTCCTCCTTAATACCCTCTGATGGGCTTCATAACTTCTTTGCACGATCCTTTTAAATCTTTGGCCTATTTATGGAGAACTGATTAAACTGGATTATGGAGCATGGGACTATAAATCTTCATTATCCGGTTCTACGGTAGGACAACCTGCCTATTCTGTAACTGGGTGATTACCATTATGTTCAATTGGTAGGCCTTTTCCAAACTTCCTCCCATTTCCTTATAGACTTCTAAGTCAAGTAGGCTGGGAGAAGATTGTTCCTCCATGTGTAACCAACTTCTTTCCTATAGAGGATTCGACTAAATCTTTGAGAATGATTTTGGGACCTTTGTGTCAACGCCATCGACCGTCTACACGTCTGTCCTAATCTGTTGGGGAATATGGGTTTTTACCTATGGACTATTTAAAATGTCTATGGAAGAAGTTGGTTATGAAGGCCTGTGCCGAAGAGAAAGGGCAAAGATAGCTTGTGATGTTTGATGCTTTAGAGGAGGGCATTGTGGTTTTATCCAAACTGATTAAGGTATATTGTCACATGGAGCGTATACGAAAGTTTTGTCATGATTGGGATTCTTAGGATCCTCCAGGGACTAGTAATAATGATGAGGTTAGTTTGTTTGGAAGTTGAAGTGAGTTTTATGGGAATATGGGGACGAGGTGGATAATAGATATGTTTATTAATAGATTAAGTTATGGGGTTAGTAAGTTTTTTTTTTATGTTTTTTCATTCGTGCCACTAATACACCATGTAGTCATTGTGTTTCGTATTTAATAGAAGAATGGGATGATGTTTTAGACATATTTTGTTGTTCCTTTGAAGAATATCTTTTGTTTGAATTATTTATATCGATGGCTAAGTCATACATAATCCTTTTTTTCATTTAAATGATGAGAGAGACTAATGTTCTCGATGGGGAAAAAAGAATAGCATTTTTTGAAGGAGGTATGACTGTGTCCAAAGTGTTTTATAGGTTGCCTACGTACCTCTAGAGGATCAGGTCCTACGTAGTTCTAAAAAGAGGGGGAAAGTTAGTTTAGAATAAAATGGAGGTGAGAAGATTCATAATGCGACGAGATTTAGACTAGGGGAAGAATTTCTTAAGACAATCCAAATTGATAGATACACCATCTCTTCTTCGTCGAGGTCTGTGAGCATTGTGGCACCACCGAACAACATTTTTTCACGATGTAGGTACCACTCGAGTTCGGTTTGAATTTTCCTCTTCGATCCCAGATGGGTTCTATAGTTTCTTTAAGGGTGAGATCTCCTTCTTAAACACCTCGATCTTTGACATTTTTATTGAAGGATAAAGAAATACGGAGGTGGTACCCTTGTATATGATATAGGATCTTTAATCTTCTTTCATCAAAGAGTAATAGCTCGTCATAGTGACTTTGCTTCCAATCTACCTTGCTAACTTGATTTTCAAGTATGACTCGCAGGAAGGGTATATCGAGTTTGACAGGTATAACCGCCTTCATGTCGTACACCAGGGAATAAGGGGTATCCCCATGGGTGTTCTGATGTAGGTACAGTAGCCCCAAAGAGCATATGGGATCCGTTATATTCAATATTTACAACTTTTGATCATTTTTCTAATTATAGTATTGAGGATTTTATTCGCAGTTTCGACACCCCGTTAGTTTACGATCGGTAGGGAGAGGAATTGTGCCTTTAAATTCCATAATTAATGACTAAATATGTGACTTCATCTCCAAAATGGAGACCAATATCTTATACTCTCTCGTGGGGAACTTCGTTGCGGCAGATTATGTTTTTCCTGACGAACTTAGTTACTTTCTTTGCATTCAATAATGCATATGACTTAGCTTCAACCCATTTCGTGAAGTAATTAATGGTGGCCAATATAAACTCATTCCCAGTTGATTCCTTATGAGTGATTTTCCTAATAATGTTTATGCCCCAAGTTAAAAAGGGCCAAGGTGATGTCATGTTGTACAACTCTCGGGGAGGCAAGTGCTCAAGATTGGAAAACTGTTTGCATTTGAGGCATCTTCTTACATAAGAAACGTAGTCTTGGACTATGGTGGTCCGGTAATATCCCTGATGAATGATTTTCTTGTCAATCATATGACTGTTCATATGAGGTCCACATTCCCCTCTTTTGATGTTTTACATCATGTCTTCGACACCATCCCCTCCTATGTAATGCATATCAGTTCCGTCAAAATTTCTCTTGAAGAGTGTCTTATCATATATGATATAATGAGCAATAAGTCAATGAAGGGTCGCATAGTCTTTCTTGTTAGTATCCTAAGGATATCTACCATTCTTGAGGAGGCACCAAATGTTATAATAATAGCTATGCTCGGATCTCCTTATATTGCGAGCTCGATATGGTAAAAATGAGTGTTTGATGCCTATTTTCGAGCTAGAAAGGGAGCCATTGTTACTCCCTCTTGCATATTGACCATAGAGGCTAGGGTTTCCAATGTGTCAAATAGGTTGTTTCTTGAGTGAGGAATGTAATGAAAGGTGACATCTTCAAATTGGGAGACAAACTCTTAGATGTGAGCATGGAAGGGTTGGAGCTTTTCATTTTTGACTTTCCACTATCTAAGGATTTTTTGTACAATGGGAGTTGAATCTCCATAGACATAAATGCACTTGATTTTGTTCTCGAGGTCGATCTTAAGACCTACGGTACATGCTTTATACTCAGTCATATTATCAGTACAAGGGAAGTCTAACTTGATGGTGTTAGGAGTGTGAGAATCACTGGGAGTGATCAGGAGTATCCTAATACCATATCCCTTCTTGCTAACAACCTTGTTAAAAAATATCTTCCTCCTAAGCTCTTCATGGGAAGTTTAAATAATTCCTTCATTTAGGAACTCAAAAATCTATACCCTAGCACCCCGATGGGATTATCGACAAGATAGTCATAAATAGATCTTCCCTTCATGGTGTCTTAAGTAACATACGTGATATCAAATTCAAATAATAACATCAACTATCGAGACATGCCACTAGACAAGGAAGGATTCTCCAATAGTTATTTCATTAGATCCATTCGAAACACAAATTTAATAGGTAATGTGAGCATACAATGTTGGTTCTTCTGCGTGACCCATACTAAAGCAACACATGCCTTCTCTAATGTAATGTAGTTCGCTTCATACCCTACTAGCTTTTGACTGTAGTAGTAGACTTCTCTTTCCTTGTATGATTCCTTAATGTATTGGGAAAATATAGCCCCTTTCGTGGTGCCCTGACGGTGAGGTATAAAAAAAGGGGAAGATCTTGCTACGACATCATGAGCACTGGAGGTTTGGTAAGGTATCACTTGGTCTGGTCAACGTCTTTTTAATATGCCTTATTCTGGACTTTGGTTGAATCTTTCTGAAGAAGTATGAATATGGGCTCACAGGTAGCGATTATTTGGACAATGAACCGACGGATGTATTGGATTTCTCCCAGGAAGCTACAAACTTCTTTTTTTATTCGAGGTGGTGGCATTTTGAGAATCACTCTGAGTTTGACAAAAGGTCCTCTTCTATCTCCTTTTCGCTGATCATGAACCCTAGGAGTTTTCCTTTCGTGACATTGAAAATGCATTTTTGTGGGTTGAGGCAGATTTGATACTACCGTAATCATTCAAAGAATTTCTTTAAGGCAGGGATGTGACCTTCTAGAGTTTTCGACTTGATGATCATATTATCAACATAAACTTTAACCTCTTTGAGGATAAAATAATGAAAAATGATTGTAGTTTCCTTTTGGTAGGTAGATCCATCATTTTTAGACCGAACGACATAATAATGTAGCAAAAGGTTCCCCATGTGATGATAAAGGAAATCTTATCTTGATGGTCGGTATGCATCTTGACCTGACTATACCCAAAAAAATAATCGACGAATGATTTGAGGGTATGACTAGCAGTGTTATCGATAATTATGTCGATGTTGGGCAAAGGGTAATCATCCTTCGGGGATGCTTTATTCAGATCTCAATAGTCAACGCACATTCAAACTTTTCCTCCTGATTTCAGCATAAGGGCGATGTTTGCAAGATCGAATATTATACCACATGAAGAAAGCGTACGTTCAATTGATTTACCACTTCTTCTTTGACCTTTAGAGGCCCCTTCATCCAAAGATTTCTCAACTTCTACTTGATGGGCTTTCTTTCTGGGAAGGTGGGAATATTATTCCATGTGATTTCAAGGTCAATAATGGGCATATCATTATAGGACCAGGCAAAGACGTCAACAAATTATTTCAAAAGTTCTACAAATTACGATCGCTCATGTTCGTCGAGGGTGGACCCTATCCTAATCTCACGCAGATGGATACTAGAATCGAGATTGATAATAATGGTATCATCATCATTAGTTTTAATGTGGTTATGTTGTTTAAGTTTTTCTTACTAAGATCGGTTAAGAATTGATCATTTATTAGATCATTTTCATCAATTGTTTGATTAAAATCAATGCAATTAACATAAGTCACAACAAGATACTCAAAATCATCATTCATTTCATTTTAAAAAAACTATTGGGAATACAGCAGTAAGAACCTCATCAAAGGATGTCTCGTTTACAGTCACACCAGTGATAGAAAGAGGGGGTATATACTCTAGTTCATTTTGGAAGGGGTATATAATAGTTTTCGGATTGGTTTGGGTAAGCTTCATAGGAATACTATGCCAATTAAGTATTGGCTTCTCAATAGAGATTATCTTGTTGGAAAAATCAGAGGGCTAAGCCTTCATGTGGATCATACAGAGATCTAACCCTAGTTTATGGAGATCAAACGGTTAATCATCATCATTGCCTTCAGAGTTTTCAGTGATTTTAATGGATTTTATGGTCAAAGGCTCCACCTACTGTTTCTGGTCTTTATCCTAGGTGACTACATCCCTAAAGAAATCTCTAGTCCTATCTTCATTTTCTTTTCCATAGGATCATACCATGGCTTGAGGAACCCACAAAACTGGAAGTCTTCACTCTCTGGTTCATCGCTTAAACTATCTGAATTATCACCCCATCCCGCGGAAATCATATTATTTTTCCATAAAAAATCAATGCACTTTATGACTTCAACAGTCTCATTGTATAAGTCTTACCATTCAATAGAGAAGTAATGGAAAGAGGGGATCAATTATTTCTTGAGTTTCAGGGTGTTGAGAAATTCGAAGGATATAAATACTTCTTGATTATTTATGAACTGATCTGACATACTTGTACAATATTGTCCAAACTGAACTCTCATTTGACTGTCAGGACCACTCTCAAGATTCCATGTACATGGAAATGATCTTTTCATAGTTATTCTCTCTAAGGATCATTCTTGAGGGAAGTTTCAGCACAAACTCCTGAAGTTTATTTAAGACGACGGGCACCCCCATACTTTCTCTTTCTGAATGGGTACATATGGCTATGCAAGCCCTAGTTAGGAGGGATAAATCTTAGTTCGATGCATTCTTCAAATGTATAAGGAAATGAGTACAAACCTTAAGGGGTTTAGGTGAATTGGTAGATAAATAGGGTGCTTTGATGGGTTTGATTTGGGCGGAATGGTCAAAATTTGGATTTTCCTTCAAAAGAATGGTATTTGCCCCGATTCAGTGTGTTAGGGGAGGTTTTTGAGTGGTATTGGGATTTGTATTAGTTGGAGGGGCAATGATATCCTTTTCAATGAGGTTATGGATGAAATTTTTCAGTGAAAGCATTGGCCAATAGTGTGTATAAAGATTTGATACAACATGCTTGAAATTTTAAGGAACTGGGTCAAGTAATTGTCTAGGTTCTAGAGGATTGATAAGATTTTGGGCTAAGAGGGCCTATTAAACTTTTGTCAAAGGGGGATGTAGTTTGGTGTATTCTTTTCTGACTGAAATAGGACGGCTTTAGGTGTCCATGAGGTAGAAGGTTGAGAGATATTATTAATGTTTGAGACTAAAGTATTGATCGACTTATCGTATTTCCAAGGGATGAACTTCCTAGTGGCCTCTTCGAATCGAATTTGACTTTCTTACTAATTACCCATTCTTCAGTATCGACCACACCCTCCTGGAAGGCTCTAAAATGGGGGTAGTATTGGCTTCCCATTAAGGTTCTAATATGTGTAAGGAAATTATTTTTCACAATATTCACTTGCTCTTCTTTATACGGTCAATTTATCATTGTAGCAACCTTTACCCTCCATTGTCTGAAAAAACTTCTAACGAACTCACTAAGGTTCTGTTTGAGTAGCTCACGGTCTCAACAAGTGATCTTTAGCTCCTCGTTTTACTTTTATTGGGTCACGAATTCTCATTCCACATCCTCCCAAATATGAATTCTAGATTCCACCAATGATAGGAACCATCGAAGAGAACTTTCTTTGAGAGTCTACCGCAAAATATGTGCAATTATATCTTCTAATGCTCCCGGGAGAGTTATAGTACGGTGGTGGTTACATAGTTGTACTATAGGACGTTCGCCACCTCTGAACTTTTTAATATCTGGCATTTTGAACTTCTCTGGCAATCGAGCTTTAGGATAGGGAGGCGTGTGGGTGTGATCCATGCAATTCCCCGAGATTTTGATTTGGCCAAACATTTTAGAAAACAACTGAGGTATTCTTCAACCTTGTTCAACTCTTCTTCGTTGGGATCGATGAGAACAATCACTAGCAGATTAAACCCTGGATGGCAAGGTTTGGAATCAGCAGCTGAGCTGGTGAAGGCCCATTAGTAGGCGGGGAACCTGGTTTATATTGGTACTCTTTTAGAACCCAGATCAGTTCTGGATCTTATGGACGCATAGCATGGGGGGAAATAATGTGAGGATTGGGAGCTTCTAGAATCTGAACCCTATGTTTTTGCATATCTTAGACCTCTGCCTAAAGATTATCGATCTTGACACTGAGCTGAGTAAGGACTGTCATTAGATCTGGCTGGATATTTTCATTCTGGTCCACATTCTCCATGAATAGTCTGTGGATGGATTTTTCAAATTCTATAAAAGTAGCGAAGGAAGTAGGGGAACTCTAAAACGGCTTGATAGAGGATCTGAGCCAATAAGGAGTCAGGCCAAGACTAAGGTATGTGATCACACCTGAGAGGAAAAAGTATTTTTGTGTTTATTCTATTAGAAAAGGTAATATTTATATATATAGTTTTATCGAAAAAGGAAAAGAGAGAAAATATTTTTGGTATTTTGAAAAAGGGAGAAATATTTTTGGTATTTTGAAAAATAATTTTGGGTAAAAAGGGAGAGAGAGAAAGAGAGAGAGAGAGAGAGAGAGAGAGAGAGAGAGAGAGAGAGAAAGAGAAAGGGGAGGAAATTCCCCAATGTAGTTATTATTATTATTAGGTTCTAAATACCAGACAGGACCCGAGTCTGGGAAAAAATAGGGTATGTGATGTAAACATGGTTTGGCTTGTTTCCAGACTCACGACATGATTCTATATTAAAAATGGGCAAAATAGCACAAAAAATCGAGCGATGTGGCGACCCAAACTTTCGACAGAGTTTTGCGTTACAACCGGAGAGAACTAGGTATGAGTGTCCTAGGGCAGATGCTTATATGAAGTTGATGCATTGGGTGGTTAGTGAAAGGTTCCCCCTTTTAGCATGACTTACACAATATGCCTCTTGTCTATAAGGGAAATCATTCATCAGTACGTGTGGTAATTACATTTGATATATCTGAGTATACATGAATTGCCTCACAGTATCGCTCACAAAGACGATAAATGTGAGAACAAATTTGATATAATTAACGTACGTGAATGAGTTACCTACTATATACCTCCCATTGTAAGTTTAGTTAAGAGGTATGATGCAAGTGGAACCGTTCAATAAATGTCGAAAAAACTTGGCCAATAAAAGGTAGGAATCATATCGCTTAGGTTAACTATGCCCCGCATGACCAACACCCATCACGAAGTGATCCCTCAAGACAGGATAATTTTTTTGTCAAAGTGTACAGATCACGTGACGTAGTGCACAAGAATGCATATGTATTAATTAGCATTTTATGGAGAGTTTTATGTATTCTAAACGAGAGAAAACTACTACTATGTGCTTGAGCATGGAATATACACGCGTTATCATGGGATAGGGGGGATAACTATGGAGCATGGAATATACACGAGTTATCAAGAGACGGGGGGGGGGGAACTATAGAGAGTAAAACTAAGTAGTATGTACATAAAGCATGGAGCGTATACAAAGCGTGATGGTATAAACATAGTGTGAGACATGTGAATTTACACAAGTGAGTAAAAGTTATGTGAAAAGTGAGAGTGATATGAGAATATGTAAAGTGAAGAATATATGTGGATATGTACAAGCGAGAGTAATGGGGAAGTATGTCCTAGTGGGACTGGGTATGGGTATCTCAACAAATGGTGTGTGAATTATGTGATCAAGCATGTGGCTATATACAAATGAGAAAATGTAGGAGTGTATTCTAGTGAGACTAAGCATTGGTATATACAAGTGATATGGATAATATTAAAGTGTGAGTAAGCGGAGTAAAACATGGCAACTATACACAATGAATAAACCATGAGGCATGTGATAGAAAAGGTAGTATATACATGCAATGATGAAAAGAGCATAGTGTAGAGAAGGATATAGATATCATGATACAAACAAAGCATATATACATCATGTAAGTATGAGAATAAGAAGAATATACAAGTGAAGTATGTATACACATGTTAAAAATAGAAAAAGGAGGAGAAAAGGATATAAAACCCATGTGAAAAAGAATCTAGTCCTATAAAAATAATGAATCCCCAACGGAGTAGCCAATGTATCCATTCGGGATTCCTTTAGCACAGGCTCGCCTTGAAAGGAGAGAAAATTAAACGCATGCGGGGATGCAGGAGAGAAATTTTCTTTTCGCCACTCGTGCGATCTTCGCGTAATGCCACGGATGTAAATCGACTATTGTTAAAACAGAATGAAAAGATAGAAAAAGGAGTAGCCAACCTATTTTGCTCAAAACGGGCAACACATGTAGCCTTCACCAAAGAAACGGCACCAAAGACAAACTGATGCAGACAAAACCAAATAGATCGAGGGTTCGTAGACTAAGTTACGGAATGGAAAGGTGTTAGGTTCTCATTCCACTCTTTTGTCCTCTCATGGGATATGATAATATTCTCCTTTTTCTCCAAGATGTAACTCGTGTGTATAATGTGTGTGAAGTGAAACTAGGGGGGAAAAATCATCATACTCATGTCATGGGAAGGATAGAGATTAATCATTCTAAGGAGTATAAAAAGAAAGAAAAAAATCCGACAAGGTAGCCAAAATGAAAGCGGCGCACCGGATCTAATCTAATATGAGGAATGTAATATGTACATCCAACAAAGACGTTAAAAATATGATAAAACAAGGCTACGATATGTGCAATAAAATGGATAATAACCCACTATGAGGAAGTGGACATGCATTTCTATCGGGATTGCCAAAAAATAAATATAGTAAAAGAACATAAATTATGATGTAAGTAAATACCGGATCACGATTCACTATGAGGAAGTGGATATGTGTGTCAAACGGGGTCACAAGCACATATATGTATATATGTGCATTATACACTAATTATGATAAAAGGTAAAGTAGCAGCAAAATAGGACTTAAATCCCGAGAATGACTCGAGATGCATACATAGCTAAAAAATGCATCAAAGTCCACATAGTTCGGCAATTCACGCAAAAGTGGGGTTTAATCCATAATCCCAAAATTCGAATTTTCCTTTGTTTGTTAAATAAAAGTGCACAAGTGTAGAGAGTGTGAAAAAGTGGAGACATTCTACTTTAGTATTCAAGGTGAACCCTCTTTTTTGGCTTTTTTAGTTTTATGAAAACATGTTTTTTGTGTACTTTATGATAACGGCACACTGATTTATAGGTAGAGAATATTATGATGGCTGAAAAGGTTGGGAACGAGGTCATGGCTTCCTTAAATAGAAAAAAATAGTGTTAGTATTGACATAGGCCCTAGCCTACCTATCAACATAGACCCGACTTACTGGAAAAGTAAAGTACACCATTACCTATAGGCAGAGGATCTAGGGTGCCTATAGGCAGTCCAAAAATGACTTTTTTAGAAAAATAAGAATAAAATGAAAATCGCAAGTTCGAATGGTGCATGTCCGAGACCGTTGAAAAGGGTATTCAGAGCCCTGTGAAAGTCTATCAATCCACTTTGGGGTTTTAGATTTGACCAAAGTCAAACGGGGCTTGAAAGGACCTAATGGCCTTTGGAAAGGGGTTCTTGGAGTAAAAAGACAAGTACGCGTGAACTGTAAGGCCGATTAGAGCACAGTATGGACCGATCGAAAGGGTATTTAGAGTCCTATGAAAGTGTGAATTTCACTAATTGAACCCACCAATAACCCAAAGCCGCTACCACTAGAGAATAACTAGAATCATATTTTTTTCTACTTAGCTTTCCATACAGGAACTCTTTGATTCAAAATCCCCTTGCCTTATGCATTTCCCTGAAACTGGAGTTCCATTGATCTACTATCGATTTTAAGAGTTGAACGAAGTCAAATAGAGCTTGGAAGCCCCCCGTGGCCTTTGGCTAAGGGTTTGGAGTAAAAAGTTGAGTTCGCACAAATCGTAGGGTCGATTCACACCAGGTATGAACCATTAAAAAGGGCATTCAGAGTCCTATGAAAGTGTAATGAGATACTCTCAAGTTAGAGAGTTGAGCAAAGTCAGATAGAGCTTGAAATTATTTAAAAGCCTTTGGGTCAAGGTTTGGAGTCGGAGCTGGGGTATTTAGGTGAAAGGAAAAGTGTTAGGGACCTAAGGAGGTATTTGGATGGTACTAGGATGGAATGTCTATAGTTAGTAATAGTGGCTAACAAATGGTTTTTTTATTCATCATTCAAATTACTTTTCATTAAACCAAGCCCCCATTGGATAATCACTTTTTGTACCCAGAATAATAAATAAGACCCTTATAGCTTCATGAATAACTGCTTTATGCCTCTCTAAAACTTCCCCATCTCCATCCTTGAAAGATAATATCGTATTCCAGCTTATATGATATTTACCTTTATTGTGAAAGAAAATCTTATATTCTTATCACCCAATTTCAACCATTTAACTCGTACTTTTTTCTTGTGGAAAGATTCCTCCGACTCTTTAAGCTCATGATATCCGATTCTCCTTTCACTTTTAGCTTTAATCATATCTTCATCACTAAGATAATCATCAGTTCGCCTTTGAATATCTTCCCATTCCTCCTTTTTTTTAATACTCTTGTCAAAATATTAGAAAAATATTTCCCATTCAAATTCTGTAGGTCAATTTTCATATGCTTTAGTCCTTTTCAATTCAATATACGGGCGTGCCTTAAATGTCTTTTTCTTAGTGATCCTTTAAGATTCCGCCAAACTCCTCCTTCTTCATCCTAAAATTAAAAGGTTTATTTAGTGTCTCCTTGTGTAGATTCATGTTCACCACCACCGGACAATAATGAAAACCACCCAATAACTCCATATTTACTTCACACTCCATAAACCTCCTTAGTGCAGCTTCATTATATAGAGCTCAATTAATTCCACTCCAAATATTTTGGTTTCCCTCTCTATTATTATTCCAAGTCATACATGATCTCTTTATAGCCAATTCCTCCTAACTAAGAATATTAATACCCATATTAAAATCAGAATTTTCATCCCAATCAACACCATTTCCTCCATCACTTTCACCATCATTATGAACAATAATTAAATACCCCATCAATAACCATAGTTCACCTCCAACGCTCAAGTATACAAGTGGGAGATACTCTTGTAAATGTAATCTATCATCTTTATAATTTGCTCCATATATAGCTATAAGGAAGAAATACTTATCCATCCCTTTAACATCCACCCTAGAAGTAATTGCTTGACTAAACCTATAGGATTCCAAGTAATCCATACACGACCTAGACACATAACAGGTGTATTATGAATCATCTTCCACTCTCTAAAACAACCCCGGCTACTTCCTCTAAATTTCTAATCCATACTTTAACTTCAATTAAACACAATATATTTATATTTATCAATAATAAATTTATGCACTTCTCTTCTCTTTTGTGGGGAAATATAACCCATAATATTGCAACTCCATATTTTACATATCGTCGCGTTTTGTGACTGCTTCTACTTCCACCTCCTATTCTTGTTTTCTTTCCACTAATACTGGATTTGTTCTAAGATTTACTCACTTTCTTTTCCTATGTAGAACTATCATCATCCACCTCCACAAATTCATCATTCAAAATGTTTTCTCGAGCGATTCCATTTTCTTCAATTTCCAGTTTTTCCAAAGCGTAAAATGAATTTCTCATAACAGATATTGGGTTTATAATTATTCTACAAGTTCGCAAACAAAAAGTTTATTATGAATTACTATATTTTCAGTGTAATTCTAGCATAACATAAATACCTTTCCTTTGGAAGATGAAGACTTACTAAAAGACATGCACGTTGATCTTACCTTTTTATATTCTTGAGTTTTCTCCTCCATTTGCATTCTAGAATCTTCCTCTCTCTCTGAAATGGATTATCCAATCTCTATACCAACATTTTCCTTTGGAGTACATTTAGGAACCACCCTCGTGACCTTCTTGTATATATTATCATTAAGCCCAATCACTTTGCAGCTGTTATATTTCGTCGATGCTCAATCTTCTGCTGGAATACTTTACCATGAGGACTATAAATAGTAATCTTAATGCAAACATGAGTAAAAGTTAATTTTCTTTTCTAGCCATCATCCGATACATAATTGAAAAGTTAAAATTTTCCTTATATTCCTCCATAATATTTTTTTCGTACCCTCTATCTATTCACTAGACATAAATATTTAATACCACCCACAATGGCTAGTGGGGAATGATAGAATTGAGAAGATATTTGTATTAATTACATTACAATTTGTCTACTTCTTGCCAACCTGTTAAGGATTATGTTTATGGAATATAACTCAATCTGCAATAATTATCGGAGAGTTTCTCTCCCTCTAGGTTTTCCAAATAAAGTTTAGTGAGTTCTGACTCATAAGGACTTAACACTCAAAACTTCCATTGGGTGTTTATTTTTCAATGGTCGTTCACTTATTTTAAGCTTGACCCTGAGGACCTCTGTAGGCACCCCATTCTAATACCCCCACACTCCTCATTAGCATATAAACAAAGTTCCTTCAATCCTGAACCCTGGGTCTTCCTTCAAACCCTAATTAGAGAACAATCGCACCCTCTTCGGACCCCATTTGACCATCGTAAACTATCAAACTTGAGATTCTTTCAACACATAATTATAGACTCTGAAGCCTCTTTCCAATGGTCCTGTATGTGAACAAATCAAACTTATGGTTTGCATTTTATGGCCAAAAAAATATTTTTACATGCTTATAAATTGAACACCCATGTGGGGGTTTACTTAGCTTGCAACTCTGACCAACCTATCGGCAAGTAGGAAAGGGACTACGCTAACTGGCATGTCCCTGGGGGTAACCTTATCTTTTATCCCTTTAGGGTTGTCCTATTTAATTAAACCTTGACCTCGTTTGAGTGTGACCTCAACCTCGATTTTAGTGTAACATTTACCCTCAAAATTAGCATAAATAACTTTAATTACATTCCTCCAATATTCCCTTACCTAACCTCCACCTCACCTTCAACCACTAGTCCACTACCATTATATATACTCCAAAATCAACCTATAAAGCTGTGACACCCCGCCTAATAAAATACTGGGTGATCACACCTATATAACATTAAAAAAGGAGTCTCATATGGTTCATTCTTAGCATCACTGTCGAAAACCAATTTAATTACTAATATCCTATTAAGCCGGCATCAAAATTTTAAATTAACAAATCTTTTTAACCAAACCATTCAAATAAAATAATTACAACAGTTTACATGCACCAACTGAAATGAAATAAAATAAAATAACCTAACACTCGGTACAATAATACAACCAAATCGAATGCTGCACTAAAAGGCGATAAAAGAATAAATGAGTACAGTTGGGCCATAAGCCCGAATGTTTCTACAATACCTCCTATCTAGATCTCAATGATGGAAGCGTCAAATATAAACCTGCTTGCATCCACAGTTGCTGCAGCAAACGTCTGACTCGAAAGAATCATCATCCAAGCGTCCCTGTGTCTGGACACCTATATATAGATATAGATATAGCAAGAGGGAAAATAGATAAACGAGTCAGAGCCCGATTTTTGAAAACATTTTAGCAAGTGCTTAAAATCCATATTTTAAAATATGTTATTTCTCATATTTAAACTGGTATCGCTCTCACATGAGATACACATCACCCATCTTCTAACAGTGCACAACTAGCGCATACCATTTTAAACAACCTAGTTAAGCTACCCTGCCTAACTAATGTAATTACCCATCTTCTAATAAACCTCATCAATTCGGGTACTAAGGACTAACTTCTCTCCATTCCCAACATTACGTTATGTTCGTGCGTGGGGTGTCTCGCGAAGCGAAATCCAAACAAGGAACCCTCCCCCCCCCCCCCCCCCCCCGATACACTACTATGTGACAATGTGGATCATCAAGATCCATTACGCCTTCAGTACATAACATATTTATATCATCCCATATTTATTGATAGTTCTCATTAGAACCTATGATCCAGATTCATATAAATCCGGATATAAATCTATCGGAAGGAGTATATCACTTTATTCATTCTTCTCCTTTTTATACAGGGTTAGGTTATATGATATCTCATCTCATATATATACAATATACTTTTCGCAACAAGTATATTAGTTTTCCATATAGGACACCAAACAAGATTTCGGTATACGCACATTATTCTCTTTATGCATACACATCAATTTATATAACAATATATCGCACTATTTCACCCTGGTTAAGAAACCCCTTGTATCGTTATAAAGTTGAAGCATTTATTCCTTACTTATCTACTTATACGCACAGTAGAAAGTTCCCATATAAATATACGTATATATTAGTCACACATATAATATATATACTAACGCCACCCCACATAAAATCTATGGTGATGGCATACTCTGTTGTCAAGTCCCCGTATCACACAAACTAAAGAAAATACTAGTTTGGAATCACTCTCGAACTGTATTAACACAAAACACATACAAATAGAGGGGAAGCATAGTTCCGAGTCATTAAGAGATCAGCACATACCCTCACGTCTCTTAGGACCGTCTGACTATCAATCAGATAGCCTATACCAAGGAGTGCTATGTTCTATGGTACAAGTCAATATCCCCCATAAAGGTCCCATCGAGATAAGAATGTCCCGGTGCGGTAACCTCCGTGATAGCAAGTAGCGCGGGCATGATTTTTACACATATATAATATAAGGGCATACTCATAGACCATACGATACATCCCATACGTAGTATATTTATATCTTGGATATCCTACGTATTTATTAATTTTACCAATTTTCAATATATTATTTTCAGAGCTTTTCTCACCGCACAATGATTATATCAACAGTATCGATATATATTATTTATCTCTTCTCAATCTTTTATGGCTATAATCTCCAAACTCTTATAGCGATAGCCAATAGCCTCGAATATTCTCATTCGTAATAATATAATCCGTCACACAATTAAAATACCCCAATACGTATTCCCTTATTTAATATTCAAATCACACCTAAATATCTTTGTAAGTATTATTCCTCACGAACACCCCTATTTGGGTAAATCTTAGATTTTACTTTCAACTAATCCAAAATACATGCCTTACTAAAAAAAATATTTAAAAGTCCCCACACTATTTTTAGGAACACCAAATATTTATCTCCAAACAATTTTAGCCTTTTATTTTTCCAATTTCCGAGTGCATTTCCGAGTTGGTGATTTCACCCAGGAACTGCCATCTTATAAAAATCATAACAATTCGAAGGAAAATCAGAAAAATACGTGGTTGGGGCCCACGCGACCGTATCGAAAAGATATACAATTTTTATGTTTTGACCGAGAGCTGAATCGGCAGTCTTCCTATTTGAAACAGTCCGGAAGTGATGCTAGTCACTATTCACCTTCTTCTCCAAAAATCCAAACCTCTATTAAAATACCTCCAAGCTTTTTATCTCCTCTCTCATCATCATTCAACCTCAAATAACCATAAATACACACATTTAAAGGGTTCTAATCATCCTAGAACCCAGATCCAACAATTAATTTCAAGTTTCTCAAATTGGGTATAAATCGAGTTATATCCGTTTTAATCTTTCGAAAACCCGTTTGATCCACAAAATTTCAAATCAAAAATCTTTAGTTTTATACCAACTACCATATGAGAAATTAAACACACTAAATCATAAAGCAAGTTAAACACTTGCCTCGTGGATTAAATTCGACGACCACGAGTCGAATCCCGCGAATTTTGGCCGGAAATCTCTTCTTTTCTTCTCTTTTCTTCTCTTTTCTTCTCTTTTCTTTCTTCTTCTTTCTTCTCTTCTTTCTCTCTTCTCTCTCTCTCTCTTAGGGCTGATATTTGGGGAAAATGAGGGCTGCCACCTCTTTAAATCCAAAATTGGGTATATACCCAATTGTTAAATGACTCGTGTACTCATTTACGAGTCCCTACTAGTCCAAAAATATCCGGAACCCAAATACTACCCCCGGGTACTCTATTTTGACTATCTCGGCCATTCCGAACCCAATGGCGGAGTCAAAATCTCCATTCGAGTCACTTAACTAAAATTCACTATTTTGACCCAACACGTTCAATACGTGTGTTTTCCAATTTAAAATATTTTTCTTTGTCGCTTTACCCAACTGTGACATGTAATAAAAATAATCTACTCATATACTCAGTCTCAAAATATAATCCACGTAAATATTAATCTGTTACTCGAAAACTAATATTTACTATCCACTTTATAATATTGAATTTATTTAATTTCACTCATTAATCCCAGAATTACTATTCATAATAATTCCTCAAATTACCAAATTAAATTCACAGTGTAATTCAAATACCTTTAAAAGTGCGGGGTATTACAAAAACCTCAAAAACTTAAATCAAAAGATCTTGAAGGTCGAACCTTCTTCTATTTCATTTTTTTGATAAATTATATTTTAATGTTCTCAGCATATTCTTAGACTATTTATTTCATCTACTTACTAATCTCACCCATTTTATTATATATACATCTTCTAGTCTATTTTTACAAATCAAAAAACCCAAAAAAGGGGGTTTACATCATAATTCCCAATTTAGAGCTATCTCACTTTTTCTCACACTTTCACCATGCTTCACACACTTTTCCGTAATTAAAAATATACTTTAGATTTGGATTATGAGTTAGACCCCAACCTTAGCATTATTACTAACTATCTAGAGTATGATGCCATATTTGGCTACATAGGCATCCCGAAGATATTTTGCGATTCAACTCTTTCTTTAGTTGTTTTGTTTTATTCTCATCAATGTATTATCCTTTTACTCATATATTTAACAAACTCTATCCATGTAGTTAATTTTCTAAACCTTATTATCGCTTAGAGGTCATATATGCGTGTATTCACTCTTAGATAGTGAAATTGTGATTTAGGACGTCATGCAGTAACCCCTATTTTTCATGCCCAGTTGATCAAGCCAGGCAAAAAATACAAGGAGTGCTAAAATAATTTATTTCATTCTCAGTGTTAATGTAAATGTAAAAAATGACAATAACCATCCAGTCTCAAAACTCAATAATGGATAAGCTAAAACTCCAATATATAAAAATTTCTTTTATACAAATGTCTCGACAGGAAGAAAGAATTTTAATAATAACCACCTTTGAACCAAACTTCTGAATACCCATGATAATTGAATGAAACAACACTCCTACTCTTAGGATGATGACTGAATTTCCAATACTGCAAGTCTAACTCCTCAACCCTGTTGAAATTGTATATAATAATAGTACCCGTAGGGGAAAAAGATTTAAAATTTAGGTCGGAGCCTGAAACTTTGAAGAAATACCTCTAATAATATTAATGTAAATCATGCAACTCATTTACAACAAATATGCAATCCATCGACGCTTACATGCCATAAATACCTCACATCTCATCAAGTGTAAGTACTATGAGCATGTCCCAACCCAAGGCATAAAATATACTAAAAGTCTCTACCTCTAGACTAATAAATAACTAATTTATAATTAAATTAAATAGGGATGTAACTAACTACACATGTACAAAATACAACCCAATGTCCACCTTTTACTTACTAAGATATTCACGATCTCATAACGTGGCATTTCATTATTTTCACTTCTTTTAATTAAATGTGTTTGTCACTGAACTATTACATAAGCGCACAATATTATTCCATATTAACCCCCAATCAAGTGTAAGTACTATGAGCATGTCCCAACCCAAGGCATAAAATATACTAAAAGTCTCTACCTCTAGACTAATAAATAACTAATTAATAATTAAATTATATAAGGATGTAACTAACTCAAAGTGTCATCCAAATGATAAGATATATAAAATTTTATAACACAACACAGTAATGTGACATAGGGAGTTAACTCAAAGTGTCCAGTACCAGCTAATATTATATAGACGTATATCATAACATTAAACTAATGAGTACATAATTAATTAACAATCTAAATAAGAGTGTAATTTATTACCCGTGTGAAATAAGAATGTAAATAATTATTCAAGTGGGAATACCCCACAAACTAACTCTCGCAATATCACCCACAATTAAAGTACCTTTAATTCAAACTGTACAATATAGTGACATGGGGTTTAATTAACATTTATTAAATTAAAAATGAATATTAATGTATATAGTCATAATTTTAACCACACATGTAGACATCAACCTCCGGGGACAAGCTCGTGCCTTTATCGATAAATTCGTAGGATTCCCTCACCTAATGAACTTAAACTATATCAATACATACAAATGAGACTAGGTAATCACTATGTAGCTCAACCAACGGGTAGACCCATACCAAACCCCACTGAAGGACTAGATCGTCAACCTCTCTCAAAAGAATTTTATACGAGTTGAATGCAAGATATAAAACAGAAGGCCACCCGATTGCAGGCATAATCAGTCAAGGTTATGGTACACGATAACAACTTCTAATATAAAACTTCCTAATTCCCTACATTATTATTCAGGGTTATGATACACGATCACCACTTACAACGTAAACCCCACCGATAGATTCGTCATAAGTACACTGGATGTTAATAAATAGTTCTAATGTTTAAATATCCAACCTACATAAATATTCTCAATATCAACCAAGTCTAATATATCAATAAACTAAGCTAAAGAACCTCAAATAAAAGCCCAAACCCAAAATCACCAACACAAAATTTTAGTAATTATGTCCTGAATTAAAATATTTACCCAAACCAAATTATAATGCATTAAGCGATAATATTGTACAAAATATATATTAGTGAGTCTAGTTTATAAACCAATTGTAATTGCCTCAATCAGATTTAAAGTTTAGTAGATATTCAAGTTTTACTAATAGGTGTATAATCTGTCCGGAAAACAACCTCTAATTTTGGGTCAATTTTGTAGATAAATATGAACTAACGAAAAACTGATTAGATGTTCTATCATACATGATTCAAAAATTATGTGAATTTAGTTTTTAATAAACTTATAATCACCAAAAAATTGTTTAGATTCTAGGAGATATTCAAGTTTTACTAATAGGTACATGATTTGTCCAGATAATAACCTCATATTTGGGGGTCAACTTTGTAGATAAATATGTACTAATTAGAAACTAAAGGTATGTTACCATACATTGTTGGAAAGGTATTTGAATCTAGTTTCATATAACCTTTCAATCAACTAAAAAAAATTATAGTGTAGGAGATATTCAAGTTATACTAATAGGTGTACAATTTGTCTGGTATATAGCCTTTGATTTTAGGTCAACTTTGTAGATAATTTTTTACTAATTGGAAACTAATTAAGTACTAAACCATACATGGTTGGAAATATATGTGCATCTAGTTTCATATAAACTTGTTATCACCTAAAAATCATTTATAATCTAGGAGATATTCAAGAACTTCTAATAGGAGGATCTTTTCGAAGTGCCAAAAATGGCCATTAGAAACTCAACACGAACTTTTAATCCTTCTAAACAACCTAAATGTCATATTAATTATATTCTAAGGTGTATAACAACAATAATAACCTAAATCAAACAACTTTGGTTGAATCAAACCACGTCTAATAATTAATTTCATTTCTCTTCAAATGTACCAGTCTTTAATGTATAATTAATCAATTTCTAATTTACCCATTTCATCACAATGATTCAAATTCATCAATTCAACCCATAATAATCTTCCAAAACTCATATTATGATATAAGAAACATGAATTATAAACAAATTATAGATTTAAATATGATATTGCAAGAGATTTCTTACTTTAATTAAAGAACACTTGTGTGCTTTGATGTCTTGTACCTCTTCCAAACTCTTTCATTTCTCTTTCAACTTCATCCCCTATTCTCTCTTGTGTTATGGGGATAATAGGGCTTCTTCGAAAGGGAAGATACATTATAAAGTTGAGGAAATTTTTTTAATAACAATTTAATCCCGCAAGAATTGATTATTGTTATTTTCTCCCCCCCCCCCCCCCCCCCCCAAAAAAAAAAAAAAAAGAGTCCAAAATACTATACTGGATAGCCTAAAATTTATCCTAAGGGCATACCTATCCCCTCGGCCCAACTTAGATAATAAAAATACATATATGGGTCTAAATATCACTCTAGATCTCAGTCCAAATGGTAATACCTTACGCATATGGTAACACCTCACAGTGTAATAAAATACGCATTATTATTTTATACATAATACATTGTCCAAAAATTATTTAATTAATATTACTAAATAATTATTCATACCACACGGCATAAAAATCATTATTATGTGTAAATCCAATTACCTTATAAATTATGCATTTTTAATATTACTAAATCATACAACTAGCAATTAAATCCAATTATTAATTTAATTTAATTCTCCTTAAATGATTAATAGCTAAAGTCTACGAAAATACGGGTATTACATTCTTCCCCATTAATATAAGAATTCTATCCCCGGAATTCACTAAAGAATATTATTTAAACAAAACTGCCCAAATTCCATAGGCTCATACGTACTAACTCGCACATGTATCACCGTAAGATAAAGATATCATGCTCACATACGCCTACCATAGTATACCATATGTAAATAACATATATACAAACAAAACTCAAACACATATAATAGGCATAACAACAAAGTAAAGGTATACTGCAATACCTTACTACTCACGACTCAACTTTTTCTGAATTTGCTACACCTATTTTTGTGGTGGTGCAAATATTTTATCGGTGCTTTTGACATTGCACTAATTGGCCATATTGGCCTTAAGTCTTGAATTATTTAGACATTCGATGCACTATCTCTCATATAAGTAATTCTCAGGTAATAACAAAATTTCCTAAAACCTAACTATCTCTCAACTCCCGAATCGTACTAAGTTTCATGCGTCAGATGTCTCGTAGCGAAATTCAGACATGGAACCCTCCTAATACACTACTATCTATCTTAGTTTGTTATCGAGATCCTTCGGTTCTATACCTAACATGTAGTAATACTCTAACCACGCAAATCTCAACATAACGATCACCCTATAAATCCACAGTAGGGCATTTCCACCACACAAGAATAATTATCAAAATGCATCAAGAACTCATAGGACCTAATAATTTCTAGGGCCATTCTTTAACTCGTAATTGAGTAACATGGTGTAGGTCGCTCAAATGCTAACAACTATCACTATATACGGGGAATACCCATATAATTAACTCGTATTATTTAAATCACATTGTCACTTCTATATGGGATGTCGTCTCTCACTACCAAAGTCATATCCTAGTGAACATCAAACTGTAATCCATTGGATTGCTTCAAAAATCAATCCACACATAAGAGATAACTCTCGTCACAACACTATGCACAAACAAGGTACATCACTATACAACACCCAAATATTATGAATCAAGTGGTTCATAAATCCTTGAATAAATAATTGCACCAATATCTAACCTATAATTCTCACATGCCACGGGTGATCATTCGACCAATGCATCCACAAACAATCGCACAAAAATAGGTGTATTGTAAGCCCATATCTCCAAGGAATAGCTACATACCTGGAGCTAAATACTCCATAAAATTATATATCAACAATTTATGCTTCAAACTATGTAAGAATAGGCACACATAACCATTCATCCTCAATCAGGTGGTGGGTCGCATACTCTCCCACACCCTAATCAACACTTAAACCATAATATTCCATTCTTAGTTAACTCCTAAACTAGATAGCATAAATCCACTATCCCACAAGTGGTGAAAAAATTCCAAAATAGACAAAAACTTAAAAAAGTCAAATAAGTCATCTATACTGTAATCCCCACATAATTGCACCCACTCTTAATAAGGTGATATTTTTCAAAACACGCTAAACCTATGGCTATCACCAAGTGTCGGTAGTAATGCCAACAACTTAAAATTTGTAGGCCTCAAAAAAACCATCTTTGGTTACTGCACTACAATACCCAGAATTCACATTTAGGCTCTTACCAACTATATGGACATACATTTAACATCTTAAAATGATAGTCACAATTTACCTTAGGATATTTCTATCGTTTCTTATCTTGTAACATCATAGCATACTTATCTATTTTCCCCTAACTATCTCAAACAATGGTACTATTGGTCTTACACTCATAACTATAATTCATAATCAATATGTTCTTATTTTTACCTTTTCATAACTTACTCATTGCTTAACGTTTGCATAACTAATGTATTCACTATATACTCCCATAACACGTACGCATATCCATTCTCACAATAACTGCTCAATTGGTCATCTCAAATCAACCAATATAAACATCAATATTATGGTTGCAGTTTTCATGTACTCACATGTCCTAATAAATTATTTTTAGCCAGTTCTATCTCATTCTTTATGACCACACGATGACCCTACTTATAGGCCAAAAGTTTACACATTGCCTCACCCTTATTCATATACAGGTTTAACTTTATAAATCATCCTTGCTCGACTCTGAGCTAAACAAAATTATGCTCTCTCATGGGAATTGGCCACTCGTATACCCATCATCACACTCATCTCATTTTGCTAAAATGCAGCAATCTATTGCCCTCTATCTTAGGTACACAAAACATTTCAAAGGCTTTATATTAGCCCTAGTTAACATTATGATCAATATCATCCTAGGTGAACCCAAATCTTTTATAGATCCTCAAAACTCAAATTCCTAAATGTCTCCCAAAATGAACTTAGCGTAAAATAAATTCACTACTTACACATACAGAAGTCTCTAAGTTATAGTAATCACCTTACACAAAATAACTCTTCAAAATTATGTTCACAATGGTGGTGAACAATTTTGCCTAACTACTCGTTATATCATTGACCACTAACTCATATCAGTCTTCATCCTCATGATTTTCTGTACTCGAATGTTTCTTGATTCAACCCAATGGTCCATTAACAATGTACGATGCTCATATACACGTCGTCACGACATCAGAGTACAAAACCATATGATATGCTCTAAACATATCAAAGAATGCTCAACGAAAAAGTGAAAAGGATGCAACACAGATCTAAAAGACACTAAAACTATGATGCTCTGATACTAACCGTAACAACTCCTATTTTTCACGCCCAGTTGATCAGGCCAAACACAAAGTGCTAAAATAATTTATATCATTCTCACGATCAACGTACATGTAAAAATGATAATAAATAAAAACCATTCACATTAAAAACTCAATAAAGGATGACAATGAAACCAACCGAACTGAGATAAATTGAAACTCAAATATAAAAAGATTTCTTTTATACAAATATCTCAGCTGGAAGATAGAATTACAATAGTAACCACATTTGAACCAAAATTTTGAATACACATGATAACTGAATGAAACAACACTCTTACTCTTAGGATGATGATTGAATTTCCAATGATGTAAGCATGACTGCTCAACCCTACTGAAATTGTATATTGTAATAGTAACAATAACAATACATGCGTGTGGGGGGAGATTTATAGATTTGAGCAGAGCCCGAGAGTTGCAAGAAATATCTCCAATAACATCAATCTAAATCATACAACTCATTTACAATAAATATGCAACCCATTGACACTCACATGCCAAGAATACCTCTCATGTAGTGTAAGTACTACGAGCATATCCTAACCCAAGACATAAACTATACTAAAAGTCTTAATATCATGATTAATAAGTAAGTTTTTGAAAACCAAATTCAATAGGGATGTAACTAACTACATATGTACATAATATAACTAAGTCCCCACCTTTTATGCACTAAGATATTCATGATCTCACAACGTGACATTTTATTATTTTTACTTCTTTTAATTAAAAATGTTCGTCGCAAAACAATTATGTAAGCGTACAATACTATTCCATATTAACCCCCACTCAAGTCTCCTGAATGATAAGATATACGAACCTCATAACACATCACAGTAATGTGACGTAGGGATTTAACTCAAAGTGTTCATTATCAGCTAACATTATATACATGTATATAAGCCTCATAATATTAAACTAATGAGTGCGTAATTAATTAACAATCAAAATAAGAAATAAATTAACTACTCTTGTGAAATAAGAATGTAAATAATTACTCAAGCGGGAATGCACCTGATTCATATCGAATATTGCATTTATTTACCCTTTATACTTATACATTTTAGTTCCTTCGGGTACCTTAATTCCTATATTTATGCTCATTAACCAGACAACCTCTTTCATATATGTTTATATTCATTACGAGATATAATTGAGCTTTCGTAGGTATTAAAGTATTTAGCGTGAATTTTGGCCTCATTTCAGAAAAGTCCTATCATAAAGCTCACATGATAGGGTGCATTCAAGACCATTTTAGTCATTTCATCATTTGTATCTTTTTCCCAATATATTCTTGGAAGTTTTATCTCTCTTATTTAGATTCATGTAGCTTTCGATCGCTCCTAATTCTAATCTATAACGAAGAAGTTACTGTATTTTTCGTATGCTCATCAAAAATGAAGATTCAAACCTGTCAAGGGAAAATCGATTTGGGCCCTATTAAAGTCTGCAAATTTGTATTTTTGGGTGGATTTTTGGTTGGTTATTTATGGGTAAAGATTCTATTAAGTTGGGGACTTCATTTTAGAAATGATTAAATCGGATTTTAGGGATTTGGGGGGGAGCTTTCCCTTCTCCCCCTTCTTAGGGTTTATACCCACATTTTGTAAGTATGGTACTATTCATCTTCTTACATATTTAATCTAGTTCCATTTTCTTTGTCTTACTTTACTATCTAGATTACTTGTTGTTTATTTAGTTTCCTTCATTTATTTCTTGTTTGTGTTGATTAATTAGTTATTGTCATTAGTTAATTTGTTATATTAACTATTTTAATCATGTGGAGTAGCTAGTTTAAGGTTTCGAGTCACATTTTCACCATTAATGGGTATTGAGCTTTAAAATCTAGGTTTTGGATAAAAAAACATTTAATTGAAACCTTATCAATTAAAGTTGGAATATTAGACATTTAAATTTCTTTGTTACGCAACGTTAATGTTTATAGCAATATTCTGAAATTAATCCATTTGTGAACATATTTGAGCAAAAGTTTTATCTTTCATTATTGGATTAATTTTCTTCCTGTTTGATAATTATAATCAATTGAATATGCTCGGTTAAATATTTTCAAACCAAAATCCTTGCTATGCAATATTTAGCCCATGGTGGGAATGTGATTCTAATCTCGTTTTATTGATCTTTGTTTAGTTTTAATTTGCATAATTAACTTTTTTATTTTTTTTGCCTTTTAACCATTATCATCTTTTACATTTTTATTTGTGAAGTAATAAATTAATAAAAGTCTATCAAACATTTCCTGTGGATTTTCAATACCCAGACTAGCTGCTATAATCCAAAAGGGTGTAGTTAATAGTTTTGGGTTTTTCTACATTACGGCCGAAAGCAAATAACAACGATTAGCATATCTACACGGACGCTTGATTTTTGCCGCATTAAAATGGCATCGTTGTCGGGGATTGTTTTGTTATAAATTGTAATTTATTTACTATTTCGTACTATATTTTTCCTTTGCAGTTGTATTTTTTATTTTAACCTTTTTTGTAAGCTTGCACATTTGAGCGCCATGAAACATTGAATTCTTGACCGCACACCTCTATGTGGATTTTCCATCTACAAACTATTTGGTAATCATGTCTTTTTATAGTGGTTTTGGTAATTATAATGGTTCACGTTTGTATGAGAATAGTTCTCAAACTTTTTATTTTCAAGAATCCGCGCCGCCACCTAATATTGTGTGTGAAGGCCTTCGAATTCTTTTGAATGAAAGGCATGAAAACATATATCGGGAAGAAAATCATTTTGGGGAGCAAGAGTTGGATGAATTATTCGAATTCAATAATGATTTTTCTTCCCATATTTTTAAAGTTAAAGATTTTTTCAACAAAATGAGGAATCTGATGTTCAAGAGTCAATGAAGTTTACTTCGGAAGAAACCATGCTTCTTTTCTCCCAAAGCGTAATGGATAACGCTAATAGTGTTGGTTTTCAAATGGCAGCACTTCTCAATGATATTAGTTCTTATTTGGAAAATAGAGGAGGTTGAGACTTGTGTTCACCTCAAACTATTTTTTATGAACATCTCATTAAAAGTGAGTCTTTCTCCCTTGAAATTCAACCTCTAAGTGATGATGAATCACTTGATATTGAATTTATTTCATCCTAATTTTTATTCTTCATTATATAACCATTACAAGTCCCATTAGATTCCTATGAGTAGGTTGAAACTTTTGAAATGTCTAAACCTTTTACCAATGAGTACTCTTTACTTCAATTGTTTTTTAAGATGGGTTCTTCCTTTTTGTGTGCCCCACCGCCCATTCTACTTGAAAAAATATTAGGAGGTGATTCTATTTTTCTTGGATCCCAATCGTACTTGTCCCCCTTAGCATCCAAATCCCCCATCATCCTGTAAAAAAATTTAATTGGTGATTGTTCATTTCTTACGCCTTACACATGTCTTCTATTTTTCAATCGAAATTCTTATTTTCGAAAGGCGAGCATGAAAATGAGGGCACGCGATTAATCCCTCAAAGTCAAATCGTATTTTGGGTGGATCCTCAAAAATTTCAACTTCTAATGTATAGTTAGTTAGAAGTTTAAATAGTAGGTTGAAAATAGTTAGTTTTATTTTTCATTTTTACTTATAGGCTAGTGTAATTAGTTAAAGTTTTTATTATTGTTTTCTGCTATTCTGTGTTCTAGCATGTTTTGTAGATTCAATGAACTTGTACTTATCGAGGATCATTCCATTTTGGGTAATATCTTTATTTTTCTCTCTTTTTATTGTGTTCTTGATTCGCATTGAGGATAATGCAATATTTAAGTCTGGGGGTGTGGGTTATTCTTCCTATTTCTTTTTTTAGATTCATTGATTTGATCACATGTTCGTTCCGAGCATGCTTTTGTTGAAAAATTGAAAATTTTTAAAAAAAATTTCTTTCTTTTCTCTCCTTTATTGGGCATTTTGCCTTTGTTTTCGATGATAAATTTTAAAAAATGCCCAATCCAATAGACAATGCAATGATGCATGTTCTCGATTTTAGAAGTTATTAGATTTTAGTCCTCAAATCATTGTTATTATGAATAACTTCATGAATTAATCTTAAACCCATAAGCATATGCGTTTTTCTTGTTTTAATAATCTGGTATAAGGTGTTTATAACTCAATAATATTTTATTGCATTATATGTACTCACCAAGTGAGCTTTGGACTTTTCTTCATTTGTGAGTGTTTGTAAATAACTCTTTCCTCATTGAAAACATTAAATTTGTTTGTAATCTCACTATTCTTTTTCATTTGATCGTTCATTATTTGAGTTCATTTATAAAATGTGTTACTTGATCATGATTTTAAAAATTGTTTTGACTCGAGAATTGCATAAACTTTAGGAAAGGATTTACTCCATCTTTTTTATATCACCCATATTAACCCTGACCTCACCTTATATATTTCCCTAGTCAACCCCTTTGAGCCTTAATATAACCTTTCGTTTCATAATCCAAAATCCTATAACTAACTCCAAATTGGAGTTATATACCATACATATTATATTCCGTACCTTTTTAGGAATGATACTTGGGATTGAATGATGTTATTATTATGTGGTTGAAATAAAACATATGAGAGTGAAAAATTAAAGAAAAAAGTGAAGTCAAAAACAAAAGAAAAAGTGAAAACAAAACGTGAAGTGAAAAACAAAAGAAAAGGAAGAGAAGAAAAGAAGAAAATAAAGGAAAGATAAAGTATTTCAATTTTGTATATAGTGTTCAATAATATTTATCGCTTTTTAATAAATATTCAATGCTTGTTATGAAAATCATTTTTCCAATTTTGAAATTTCCCATAATTTTCCATTATCCCGAGTTTTTATCCCCGAAAACCTTTTAATCTGTAAATATACCATTCCTTTCATAACATACATTACAACCCTATACAATTCCTAAGCGATCTTAAGGTGAATTCAAATCAAGCGTTTAAATAATTGCGATAATCTGTGAAAATGCATTTCTCCTTCCGTAACAAATAGTATCTTTCATTGAGATTGCAAATTTTAATTATATATATAGCATTCTTCATCAGTGACATGTGCGCACCCTAGTTTCCATTTACATTTACTCTTTATGCCCGCATGTCTCATGTATTGCCACCCATTCATAGTGATTTCATTTGTTGAGTATAAACACCAGAGAGGATTGAATATCATGCACACTTTAATGTTTATCCGGTAAGTTTGTAAAATCGTACTTTGCATGTGATCGCTTTTCCTCCCACGCTTATGGTTTTAATTCGATGAAGTTCATTATATAATGTTAATAATCATGGTATTTTGTGTGAATTCATTCACTTTGCTAATAATGTGTTTGAAATTATTTCGTTATTATTGAGCATGTCTTTTTTATTGATTGGGCGGCATATTTTGGGGAAACTTTGATATTTGTGCGTTTCATCCCTGAAAACCCTCACGAGACAAAACTCGTCCACTGGGGTAAACTAGGGGTTTAACGACTTATTACATATGCTAAATACAATCGTTCTCCAGCAAAAGTGGTATTTATCTCCTTTGTACATATCTCATCTTTTGTGGTTTACTTGTCATCTTGTTTCTTAGGATTTTATTTCTAGGGACTAGCAATGTGTAAGTTAAGGGGTGTGATTCGTATCGAATATTGCATTTATTTACGAAGAAGTTACGACGTTTTTCTATGCCAATCCAAAATGAAGATTCAAACCTATCATGGGTGAATTGATTTGGCCATTTTGACGAATCGATTCGGGCCCTATCAAAGACAGCAAATTTGTATTTTTGGGTGGGTTTTTGGTTGGGGATTTATGGGTAAATATTCTATTAAGTTGGGGAGTTCATGATATGATTAGATCATATTTTAGGACTTTTTTGGGAGTTTTCCCTTCTCATCATTCTTAGGGTTTATGCCCAAATTTTGTGAGTATGATACTATTCATCTTATTTTATATTTAATCTAGTTCTATTTTCTTGTTCTTGTTTTGTTGTCTAGATTACTTGTTAGTTATTTAGTTGTCTTCATTTATTTTTTGCTTGTGTTGGTGAATTAATTGTTTTCATTAGTTAATTTGTTGTATTAATTATTTTAATCATGTGTAGTAGCTAGTTTAAGGGTTTGGGTCACATTTTCACCATTAATGGGTATTGAGCTTTGAAATCTAGGTTTTGGTTAAAAATGCATTTAATTGAAACCTTGTGTATTAAATTTGGGCATTTAACTTTAATTGTCATGCAACGTTAGTGTTTATAGCGATATTCCGAAATTAATCCATTTGTGAAAATATTTGGGAAAAAGTTTTATCTTTCATTGTTGGATTAATTTTCTTCATGTTTGATGTTTATAATCAATGAATATGCTCATTAAAATGTTTTCGAACCAAAATCCTTGATATGCATTTTTTAGCTAATCGTGGCTATGTGATTCTAATCACGTTTTATTAATCTTTATTTAATTTTAATTTGCGTAATTAACTTTTTCATTTTTTCCCTTTTTAACCATCATCATCTTTTACATTTTTATTTTTTAAGCAATAAATCAATTAAAGTCTATCAAACATTCTTTATTGATTTGCGATGCCCGGACTAGGCGTTATACTCCAAAAGAGTGTAGTTAATAGTGTAGGTTTTTTGTATTGCGATCAGAAGTTGATAACAACGGCTAGCGTATCTATACAGATGCTCGGTTTCCGCCGCATCATCACCCCACATACTAACCCTCGCAATGTCAGGGTTTAATTAATATTTATTCAACTAGGTTTAAATATTAATTTATACAACCAAAATCTTAACCACACATGAAGGCATCAACCTTTGGGGACATTCTCGTGCCTCTATCGGTATGTTCGAACGATTCTATCACCTAAAAAACTTAAACTGTATCAATACATACAAGTGAGAATGGGGCATCACTACGCAACTCAACCAACGGGTAGCCCCATACCAAACCCCATTGAAGGAATGAGGTATTCAACCTCTCTCAATATATATTTTATACCTGTTGAACGCAACATATAAAATATAAGACCTCTCGATTGTCTACGTAATCAGTCAGGTTTATGGTACACAGTCATAACATATAATATAAGACTTCCCGATTACCTGCATTATCAGTCAGGGTTACGGTACAAGATCAACATTTCGAACACAAACCCTGCTGATAGATTCATCACGAGTACAGTATGTTCACATAAAATTCAATACACATTTACATAATATTTGCATGTATTCATACTACTATAGAATATCGTTTCCTCACGCATCCATATAATTTAATGCAATCGTAACACTCGATGTTAATAAATAATTCTAAGGTTTAAATCTCCAACCATGTAAATATTCTCAATATTAACAAAGTCTGGTATATCAATAAACTAATTTTAACAACCTTAAACAAAAGCCCAAACCCAAAATCACTAACCTAGAATTTCAGCATTTATGTTCTAAATTAAAATATTTACCCAGACCAAATTACAATGCATTAAGGGATCATATTGTACAAAAATATATATATTGGTGGGTCTAGTTTATAACTCATATATAATTTCCTCAATCGGAATTACATTTTAGTAGATATTCAAGTTTTACTCACAACAGCCATAGATTTTGGGTAATTTTGTAGATAAATCTATACTAATAAAAAAATAATTAGGTGTTCTATCATACATCGTTGGAAAGGTATGTGAATATAGTTTCCTATAAACTTAGAATCACCTAAAAATCATTTATAGCCTAGGAGATATTTAATATTTACTACCAAGTGTACAATTTGTCTAGAAAATAGCCTTAGATTTTAGGGTCAACTTTGTAGATAAATTAGTACTAATTAGGAATTTATTAGGAGTTATACCATACATTGTTAGAACGATATATGAATTGAGTTTCATATAAACTTTCAATCGCCTAAAAAAGATTTATAGTCTAGGAGATATTTAATTTTTACTAGCAGGTTTACAATCTGTCCAGAAAATAACCTTAGATTTTGGGTCAATTTTGTAGATAAATTTCAATTAATTGGTATCTAATTAGGTATTCGTCCATATATGGTTGGAAAGGTATGTTGATATAGGTCCATATAAACGTTGTATCACCTAAGATTCATTTATTTTCTAGGATATATTTATGTTTAAGTAATAGGTGTACAATCTATCCAAAAAATAAATATGATGCAAAGTCCATCTTCTCCAAGTGTCAAAACGACAATTAGAAACTCAACACAAACTTTTAAAGGTTCTAAACAACTTAAATGTCATATTACTTCAAGTCTAAGGCATATAACAACAATAGTAACCTAAATCAACCAAGTCCAGGTGAATTAAACCATATCTAATAATCGAATTAACTTCTCTTCAAATGTACAAATATTTAATATATAATTAATCAATTTTTAATTTACCCATTTCATCACATGGTTTCATCTTCATCAATTCAACCCATAATCGTCTTCCAAAAATCAAATTATTATATGATAAACATAAATTATAAATAAATTATGGATTTAAATATGGTAATATAAGAGATTTCTTGTCTTAATTGAAGAACACTTAATTCATTGTTTGCTTTGTTGTCTTGTACCTCTTCCAAACTCTCTCATTTCTCTTTCAACTTCATACCCTCTTCTCTCTTGTGTTTTTAGGTTGATTGGGTTTCTTCCAAGGGAAGAGACATTATATAGTTGTCCAAACTGCTTCTATTTATACATTAATCCCACAAGAATTAATTATTGCTATATTTGCCCCCTAAATAAGTCCAAAATACTATTCCGAATAGCCTAAAACTTAGCCTAAGGACATACCTATCCCTCGGACCCAATTTAAGATGATATAAACACACATTCGGACCTAAATGTCACACTAGAGTCCAAATACCTTACAAACACGATAACACATCATCATCACTCTTGCCTTAATCCCATCACATGGGGTTGGACACATGGATTCTCGTTTTTCATTCTAATCTATTATAAGCAATATTATCATTCAAATTTAATTCCTTAAGATATCTCCTAATAATTTCTTCCCGAGATATCTTAGGATGGCCCCTTTGTCTTTTACCCTTTATTTTCAATAATCTTTCTCTTGTTATATGTGCATCTACTGGTCTACGCAACACATGTCTATACAATCTAAGTATACTTTCTTGTAATTTGTCTCTAATGGGAGTTATTCCCAACTTTTCTTTTATACAATGGTATTTAATCTTGTCATTTCTAGTAATTCTTATCATCCATCGGAGCATCATCATCTCACTAACATTGGTACTTTGCTCATACCTTTCTTTAAAGCCCAATACTCAGATTCATAGATGGTCTCTAATCTAACAACTACTCTATAAAAATTTCCTTTTAATTTATTATGTATCCTCTTATTGCATAATACTCCACTTGCTTGTCTCCATTTCATCCATCCAGATACTATTCTACTCGTAACATCCTCATTAATATCCCCATTACTCTATATCACTGAACATAAATAATGATATTTATTAGTTTGGTTTAACACTTTTTTTAATCTTTAACATTATGTTATCAGACGACTCATTATTAAATTTGAATTCCATAAATTTAGTTTTATTTTTACTGATTTTCAGTCCCTCGGACTCTAAGGCATTTCTCTAAATATCTAGTCATCTCTAATGCCTCATTTGAAGTGTCTATTAAAACTATATCATTCACAAACAACATATACCATGGAACATTTTCTTTTGTGTCATTAGTAATCTCATCCAATACTATGGCAAATAACTAAGGACTTAAAGTCAATCCTTGATGTAAACCCACTTTTATCGTAAAATTATTAGTTTCACCACAAATAGTTCTTACTCTTATCTTTGTATTATCATATATATCTTCAATAACTTTAATATAACTCATAGGGATTCTTTTACTCCTTAATCCCACCATATTATCTCCTTATGTACTCTATCATATGCTTTTTCTAAGTCTATAAATACCATGTGTAAATTTGGATTCTTACTTTTACATTTCTCTATTAATTGTTTTAATAAGTAAAGTGGTGGATCACCCTGATATGAATCCAAATTGATTGTCTAAAATAGTTGACTCATTTCTAAACCTTTGTTCTATAACCTTTTCCTATAACTATATAGTGTGATTCATATCCCCTTTATCTTTATACAAATGTGTTATGGTACTTTTCATCCACTCATCTCGCATATTTTCTTCTTTTAAAATTTTATTAAATAAATATGTTAACCACTCTGCCCCTAGTCTTCCAATGGTTCTCCACACCTCCATAGTGTGTTTTATCCCGGCCAACCGTTTTATTCCTCCCCCTTTTATAAATATATCTACTTCCATTTTAGTAATCGGACACACCATCCCTATATTCGACTCTATGTTCTTCACATCTCTTTTGGGATATTCTTCATTCAATAATCCTTGAAAATACTCTTCCTATCTATCCATAATTTCCTTATCATTAATTAATATATTTTAATTTATGTCGTTAATACATTTAACTGGACCTATATCCCTTGTCAGTCTATCTCTATCCTTTGCCAATTTATATGTCTCCTTTTCACCTTTATGGGTACCTAATTTACTAAAAAAAATTATCTAGTGAATTTTGTTGCACATTTCTAATAATATTTTTTACTTTAATTTTTAATTTCTTATACCTTTCTAAGTCTTCTTGATTTTTACTCTTTTGCCTTCTTTAAAACTTATTTGTTTTTTTGTATTATCTGTTGCACTTTTTTATTCCACCACGAAGTCTTTTTTTTAATGAATATTTTTCTTTTAGTCTCATCTAAAATCTGCTTACCTATTTTCTCACTATCATTTTTTGTTCTTAGCCAAATGTTATTAGTATTGTCATCCCACTTCCACTTCATATTTATTATGAACGTTTGCCTAAACTATATCTCTTTACATCCTTTTAAATCTTTCCATTATATATTTTGATAACCTATTTTCTCTTTCCAGTACTTAAATCCTTTCATGGCCAAATCTATAACTAATAAGCGATGTTGATTTGTTAAGCTTTCACCTGGTATAACCTTATATCTTTGCATGTGTTCAAGTCACTTATTCTAAGTAGACAATAATTTATTTGAGTTTTATTCTCATCCCTTTTAAATATTATTAAATGTTTTTCCCTTTTTTTTAAAAATTGTTTGCTATCGCTAGATCGTAGGCCTTAGCAAATTCTAAGATAGTTTTTCCTTCTTCATTCCTCACCAAAATCATAACCTTCGTGTATCTTTGGATAACTGTACCTTTCTACTCCTAAATGTCCATTCAAGTCACCTCCTAAAAATATTTTTTCATGCGTAAGAATTTGTTGTAATATTTCATCTAGTAATTCCCAAAATAATTCTTTACATTTTCATCTAAAGCTCCTTGTGGAGCATAAGCACTTATAACATTCAATATTGCTTTACCTAAGACAATCTCAATGTTCATTAATCTATCTCACCATCTTTTGATACCCGCGGCTTTATCTTTCTTATAGTATTCAACAACAATGCCTACCCCATTTCTACGATTTTCATTCACTCCCGAATAAAATAATTTTTAATCTTTTCCTATCTCTCTAGCCTTTTCTTACATTTAGTTTTTTATAGACATGCAATGTTGATTTTTCTCCGTTTCACGGTATTCTTAGGTTCTTTACACTTGCCAGTTATTGTTATTAGAAATGTATAAGAAAATATCCATAACACACGACATAAAAATCACGTCATATGTAAGTTTAATTACCTTATAAATTATGCTTTTTTAATAGTACTAAATCACATAACTAGAAATTCAATCAATTTATTGATTTATTTCTCCTTAAATAGTTAATAAATGAAGTTCACGAAAATGTGGGGTGATACACGTTGCTCACATTTTAGTCATTATTAGACATTTCTTTTATCACCCTACTCATGTTTAGCTAACTTATCTCTTTAGCAAGATTTATTCTCATCTTTCACATGATGTGGATATAACGATATCTCTCATCACACACTTATACATTCAAGTATATTTGTAGTTTGCATACTTTGCACACACAACACATTTTTACACATATACACATGTCCATGCATTTAGGAGAAGGAGAACATTTTATTGCCGATGAGAGACTGAAATGGAGGAATGGGAGCCTAAAACATTCACTCTCTGTAACATAGTCTTAGAGCCCATGTCTTATTTGGTTTCACATTCACTGGCTGTCTTTTTTGCTACCTCTTAGTAGGAGGCTACCCCGTTTGCCCATTTTGATTCAAATACGTTGGTGATTATAATCTCTACATATTCACACACCTTACATCGTCAATGATGGATAGTTTTTCTTGTCCCTTCAACAGCCCACGATTGTCACGTAGTGGAGAGAGAAGGTCCAGGATGGCCACATTATCCACATATATTTGAGCTATAAGTATATTATCCTTAGCTTTTCGCACAAAAAGTGTCTTATCTTCTCCTACTCTCCTAAAACCATTTTTTCAAGATATAGGCAGTCAACCTCTCATATTAATCTCTAGGAGCTTGTTTGAGACCATATGCGGTGTTATAAAGCCTCAACACATGATTGGGAAATTTAGGATTTTTAAACCTAATAGGATATTCTACTTAAACCTCTTTATTCAAAACCCCATTACGAAACTCACTTTTGACATTCATTTGATATAGCTTAAATTTTATTAAACATGCAATGGCTAACAAAAGTCTAACATTCTTTAACCTTTCAATGGGGCAAATTGTTCATCAAAATCCACGCATTCAATTTCAGAATAGCCATAAGCTATAAGTCTAGACTTGTTTCTTATAATTACACCATGTTCATCAAACTTATTTTTGAAAACTCATTTAGTACTTATTTTGTCTTGATCATGTGGTCTAGATACAAATTCCCAAACTTTTAATCTTTCAAAGTAATTTTACTCATCTTACATCGCACCAATCCAATTTTTATCTTTCAAAGACTCTTTCACATTTTAGGTTTAATTTGATTGTGAAATATTGAAAATTGAGTTCATTAAGAAGTTCATTTCTTATCTCACACCACTCTTAAAATTTTCTATGATTCTAGATAGTGCATTACTCAAGTAGGAATTCCTCTCTCTCTCTCTCTCCCATGAATTTCATTTCGAGAAGAAGTTATCACAAAATTTCTCCTAGAAATACTAGACTCTTTTACTTCAACATTTTTACTCTCAACAACCCTAGGAATTAAATTATCTCCCTAAACTTTATCAGACAATGTGATGACACGTCAGACATCATCATCAACAACATTATATGTCTCCATCACTTTATTTCTCTCTAAGTTAGAAACATGAAATGCTCCGCTATCTTGTGAATAACCAAGAAATATCCCTTCTTAGCTATGAGAATTAAACTTGGTTAAATACTCCTTATCTCTAAGAATATAACACTGACTACTAAATACCTTTAAGTACTTTATAGTAGGATTCTTTCATTTCCAAAGTTTATATGGGGTCTTTTTGGTGAAGGGTAAGTAAAACCCTATTGGATGTATGAAAATTCATTTTCATAGCTTCGCCCAAAATGGTTTTAGTAAGTTTTTACCTTCTAGAATGAATCTTTCAATCACTTGTAAGGTTCGTTTCTCGCTCTCAACAACCCCATTTTGTTGCGGAGTTGCAACAACTAAAAATTTATATTTGATCCAAACTTAATCATAATTTTTCTCGAGTTTGGAATTAATAAACTCAAAACCATGATCATTTCTAAGGGTCACAATAGGTAGTGATTGTTTATTATGAATTTTCTTAAACTGACACAATGACCTCAAAAGAATCAATTTTCTCTCTTATAAACATCGCAAATGTGAATCTAAAAAAATAATCAACCATCACAAAATAATATCTCTTCCCTCCAATACTCATCGTCTTCGAGGAACCCATCAAATCAATGTGTACTAACACTAGAGGTCTAGAGATAGTAATCTCATTTAATTTCTTGTGAGAACTTTTGGTTTGTTTTCCCTCTTGGCATGTCCCACAAACTTTGCTCATGGACTTCCCTAACTTAGGAAGACTTTTAAATCTCTCTTTCTTCGAAAATTCACCAAATCTCTAAAGTTAACTAGACTTTATTGCCATAAGTCAATGGACTCCACTTTTGGATTTTGACATACGACTTTGGGTTTACTCACATGTATATAGAAATTCTCACTCGATCTAACCCCTTTTGTCAATTTTCTATTTTCTTCCTTCATCGTTAAACTCTCAACTTTAGAAAAAAATAACAATATAATCATCATCGCAAAATTGAATTATACAAATGAGATTAGATGTAATCCCTTCAACATTCAAAACATTGTGAAGTGTAGTTCTCTAGAAAACTATCAATGTATGTCTACCACTCACACTAGATTTATTTTTATTCTAAATGCAACTAAACCACCATTATAATCCTCTAGTGAAGTGAAAAATGTCTTCTCTCCCATCATATTTTGCAAGCAACCACTATCATAATACAAATTCATAGATTTTGAGGCTTTAAGATACGCAATGAGAACGCAACACATATGATTCTCTTTCTTAATCCATTTGGGTTTATCTTGGGAACCCTTTCTCAACTCACTCACTTACTTTTTTAGTTTCTTAAGTTCACCTCGTTAGAACACCTCGTTGGTGATGTCATTCAAACGAGGGATCGGTCTCGTTCAAACGAGACTTAATGATCGTTTGAATGACCGGACCTGAAATTAGTTAAATCGAGTTACCCTTGTGTGATGTCATATTTTGGGCCATTTGATTGATGATGTGTCGACTTCTGGCGAGCCCGAATGATCAAAACATGTTTGGTATATGTAGGGGGAGTTTTTAAATGATTTTGATGAGGGTTCCTTTGGGTTATAAGGGGAGATAAAATGAGTCTTCTCCCCACCATTTTCAGCATTCTCTCTTTGTCTCTAAAGTTCCATGTACCCATAATCTTCCTCAAGCTTTTTTTCTCAATAGACACACCTTTCCACCACCTTCAAACACTAATATACACCATTTCCAAACTTTATCTATCATCCTTAAGCTTTTATCAAGGAAAAAAGTGGGTAGAGCTAAGCTTATATCAACTCCATCTTCATCTTCTTAGTTGTCCCCTATTCAAACTTGAGGTAGGGTTTTCCTCATCCAAATTTTCAAGGTTTTCTAGCTATGAAAAACATGGAGGATGAATGCTTGATAATATTTAATGCCTAAAATAAAGTTATTTCATGAAAATATTATAGTCTTGCAAAAATGGAGAAAAACCCTAGCAGGGTCTTTTATAAGGATATGAAATTTTTACCTTGAAAATGAAAGAAAGCATGTGAAATATACAAACCTATGATTATTATCATGTCTAAGTGCATTTTAAGGAATTTCTAAGCTTAAAATCCTCCTTCACATTTGTAGAATCATGTAGTAAGATAGATAATGATATTTTAGAATTGTTAAATCATGTTATAGTGGGTTTAATAAAGAAATGAGTAAATGCAAAAAAATAGCCCCAATATGTGATAAATATTGTTAAAATGAATGTAAATGATTTTTGGGGTCACATGTGATAATAAGACAAAGTTATGGACATTTGGTTGGAAATGGTCTTGAAGGTTTAAATGTATTTTATGTGACAAAACAATCACTACCTGGTAAAATGTTGAATTCTAGTGCCAAAATGAAGTTAATTTTTTTTTGCAAAATTACGATAAAACTGGTAAAATGGTGATTTTGACAAATTTGAGGGTCCTAGAGGTTGGACTTCCTCTTTAGACCTTATCGATCGATTTTTGGTGAAAACTAATGAAGTGAATATATGGCACATTGATAAAGTTAACGAATGGTTTAAATAGTAGAATGAAAAAAATTGTAAAATGATGGAATAATGTGGACATTAGTTAAAATGTTAACACACATTAAATTGGACTCAGATGACATCGGAATAATTAAGGAGGGACTGAAGTCCAGGGGTGAAGACTCAACATCATTGGCCAGAGCATTGGTAGCATAACCAGCAGTTTGCAGCCCGTTAAAGTATGCGGTTATTTGAAGATTTAGAGAAAATATAATAGAAAATGAAAATGATAATGATTTTACTCGAAAATAAAAAAGTAAGAAAACCTAATGAAATGTGATAAAAGGAGATTAAAGGATGAAATGTGATCAATTAGTCTCTAGACCTGGTAAAGGGTGGTATGAAATGGTTAAGTGTTAGTATGAGCTCATCTCTCGAGTGCATTGCATAGTAGTTGCCTTAATACTAGCAAATTGTTAAACGTTTTCGAAATTGATTAAAATGCATGTTATATGTATAATATTTTGTAGAAAATTTATATCTTAGTGTTACCAACGTTGTTGAGAGTTCTCTCACCCCCTCTTTTTATGTCAAAAACCCCACCCCACCCCCAAGTACTTCGAGTAGGGACACCAGAAAGGACGTCGGTAAGGCCCCAGAGGGAAATCAACGTCACTAGTACTCTATAATTTTATTTAAATCATCTTTGAAATATTGGTAATTCGGAACCTTGAACACTTTTATTTAGGCCTTTGGCCATGGTTTGTAATAATACAGGGATGGTTATGGTTTATTTCATAGTTAATTATAAATGGGGATTAAATTAGATTTTTATAAATAAACCTCGTAAATTGACTTAATTACTTAAAGTGGTCAACCCTTTTCCAACTTAAAAATGGTAAATGAATCCTCAATGAATGGTGCACTTAAAAGGGTTTTCTGTAATGAATAAAATTAGATTTTATCCTCCCCCTTTAACTCCTTGACTCAGTATTGGTTGACCCAACGGTGACCCAAACTCGGGTCGGGACATTACATCATGTTATCGCCCATAGTAGGCGCAGACGTTGCCTGGAAATAAGGGAACAAGCTATCCATAGGGATAAATGCAAATGCTACGCATATGCACCTATCCCCCAATCATCTCAACTCACAACTAAGGAAGGAGTTCGCATCCTGATCACAAACACTCTGGGAAGGGACCAAAAAGGAGGTTATCATAAGTATGATTTTCGCGATATCATCCAGTGATAGATGTAATAATATCCTACTCATTTTAGGGATAAATCTACCAAGGAACTCTTCAAAAGGGCCCTCATCAATTAGATGAAGTCCCCTTTCTCAAGGCCAATTGAGGAACTAGAGCCTCGAAATAATTTCGTTACCCCAAGATTCAAAATCTTTGATGGTCAAACTAATCACATTGATCATGTTTGCCAGTATCAGCAAGAAATGACCTTATATAGAAACATTGAGTCTCTTATGTGTCGCATATTCCTTACCATCCTAGGGTCATTGCGCAAACGTGGTTTAAGAAGTCGTCACACAGGTCGATTACCAGCTTCAAGAAGCTCAGGGAAGCTTTTACTATCAGATTCACCACATGCAGTTCCCATCTAAAGAGGATGAACTCTCTCCTTACCATGAGAAATAATCCTCACTAAACCTTGAAAGAATATGCCCAGCGGTATTGGGAAACCTATAACGAAGTGGAGGATTACTTCGAATAGGTCACCATGTCTTCATTCAAGATTGGTCTGCTGAGAAACTCAATGTTGCACCATCTATCACTAAGAATGAGGCCAACACTATTGACGAACTTATGTCCAGGATTGAGAAATGATTTAAAGTAGAAGACATGGTAGCTAGAACCCAACACGATAATGGTCAGTCAAAGATAACTCGGAACGATGAAAAAGAAAACATTCCTAATAAAGGGAGTAACTGTAATACCCCGTATTTTTATGGCCTTTAATATGGGATTAATTAAATTTAACAGGGATAACTTAATTTAATATTAATCTGGATTTTAAATTGAATGTTTACTAGTGTGACGAGAGTTAGCAATTATTGGTAAGAATTATGTTAAATATTACTTAATGAGTAAAGTAATATATGAGATTGAATTTATTAAAATTATCGCGAGTGAATAATACGACAGTTATAGAAATTAAGTTGGGATGCGTATGTTAGTCGTGTCCGGACTAATTTAAGAAAATACAAAGTAAATAATTTATAAGTCGCTCGTATGGCCATTTCGAGTGCGCCAATGGGTTCGGAAGGGTCTAGATAGTCATAAAAGTGTACCCGGGGGTTTAGTTTGGGTCTCGGGACATTTTAGGCCTAATCGGCAGCCCGGGAGGGCATTTTGGTAATTTCCAATTTTAGGCTTTAATTAATGATGAATATTTAAGGGTTATATCTGATGGAAGTTAGAGTTGTCGAGGGTTAGAAACACTTGAGTTGCATAGAGGCTAAGGAAGGGAGAAGAGAGGAGGTTTCTAAGGAGGAGATCCATCAATCCAACACCGTTCCCACCAATTCCACCACCAACGCATAGATCGGAAGGAGAGGATCTTTACTATACCACTCAAATTCATCGGATCAGACCTTTAATTTTCAGGCAAGTATCTATTTTGCTGTTCTTGAGTTGATATTTCATCCATGTTATAGTAGGAATGATAATTATAAGTTTTTATGGAGACTTAATGTAATTGAAAGACTTGAATTCATATGGTTGAATGGAAATCATGTTAGGATGATGTTCTTATCATATTTAGAGTATTTATCACGAATTTCTATGATGATTAGAGAAGGAAATCTGAAAATATCATGTGGATTCTTGAATTAATATGGTAAACTAAGGTTAGAGACCAAATCATGAATTATACCCATTTAATGATGATCCTTGGAGAATTAATGAATGTTTTACATTAGAAATCATCCAGGCCTGTTTATATAATGTTTATGATGTTTGGTTGGGAGTTTGGGACATTTTAATGGAAGTTTTGATGATTAAAATAGAAGAAATTCGTAGAAATTAATTGCAGAATTTATGGGACAATAACTGATCGATCGATCGACCATTTCCCCCGATCAATCTCCTACTTTGACTTTTATTTCCTTTTTAAATGTTAATCCAACCCAAATGTATTAGGACCCTTAGACATAATTTAAATATCATAATGGGACTTGAGAGGGACCAGTAGGGTTGTGAACAAGGTCCGGGTAGTAGGATTTCATATAGAACTGAACCATGGGGTTACGAGGGTATAAAATGAGTTATGATTGCATGTATAAAAAATTAGAGATTGTGCGAGTCAATGACGACATAGGCCAGTAGGGTAGAGAGAGTACACCTACTGATATTATATTTATTAAAATGATACACTTCAAGGGTAGAGAAGTACGAGAGAACTTGCGATAGTGAGAAAATAAAAGAATAAATTAATTACGCGTAGAGTTTTAGTATTACATGATGGTATATGGGTAGAAAATGCTACGAGTCGTGGGTGTACCTATCTGATTAATGTATATATATATATATATATATATATATATATATATATATATGAGTGCAAGTATATATTATTTGAATAGCTGTGTTTAATCATACCCGCATTACTTGCTATCACGGAGGGTTCCGCGTCGGGACAGTCTCATCTCGATGTGACATTTATAAGGGATATTGACTTGTACCCTAGAACATAGGATCCTTGGTACATGCTATTTGAGAATGATAGTCAGACGGTCCTAAGAGACGTGAGACTTGGAATTATGCTTCGCCTCCAATATGTGTATTTTGTGTTAATACAGCTCGAGAGTGATTTTGAACTAGTATTTTTCTTTTGTACGAGAGATACGGGGACTTGATAGAAGAGTATGCCAGCACCATAGATTTATATGAGGTACCCTATTAGTATATATACTATGAGTGATAAATATATGCACCTGTGATTAATCTACTGTGCTTATAAGTAGATAAATTTGAATAATTAATATTAAATGAATTAAGTGGTTAAGAACTTAAGACTGTATTGAGATGAACATAGCCGGCTTAATAAATTCATAAGAAAAGGTTATCAAATATAAACTATAGTCATGCGATCACTTGAATCAGGATTGATGAGGGGAAATTGGGATAGACTAGTTAACTGGTTTAGCTTTATCTAGACTAATTCAGTAGAATGTTAGGCATGCGCACTAGTTGAGAGGTGAGACTTAGATCTTTGGGCTGTTGACATGTTGTAGCTAGTGTGGGAGTCGCAGGTCTTTGCATTTAGATGACTTCATCCTTATTATCTCAGATCTGCACTTAGAGATTTTAGATGGGGCATGTGTCTCCCATTTCCAATTTTTATTTAGTTCAGAGAGACTTGTACTCTTTATCATTTCAGTCTTCGATTTTAGTTGGGATTGTTTTAATTATTTCATTGTCCTTTGCTGTGGGATATATTATTTGGATTAGTAAATCTAGCCTGGTTATTTAATTTGGATGGTTTGGTTTTTAATATTATTATCCGTGTTCATGAAAATGTTTCGGATATTAAATCATAACAATAGGACTTAATCTATAAAATTAAATATTTTGACACTTAGCTTAATTATTTACTAGGTGATTAATAAAAAAAAAAATCTTTTTCGACAGTGATGCTAAGAATGAACCAATCGGACACTTTGATTTAATTTAATAAAGGACAAATCACTCTATATTTAATTAGTTGGGGTGTCCAGTAACAAGCAAAGTAGCGGATCCAAAAGCAATGATAAGTCAGACCCCACCAAGGCTCACCAGGCGATATATATAGTTTTCAAGGAGCCAATTTACAAGATCTTGAGCAAGATTAAAGATCAACAGTTTTTAAAATGGCCGAGGAAGATAGCAGGTGATCAATTGAAAAGGAACATTGCCCCGAGATAATCCCATCACAAGGACAATGAGCACAAAATTGAGAATTGCAAAGCGCTGAAGTTTTACTTATAAGAGTTGATCCAAGCAGGACATATAGAGGATTATATGGAAAGTAAGGGTGTGAAGGCCACTGTGGAGCATGACCACAAACCTGATAATTTCTTAGATGATGATGACCTAGGGCACGAGTTTGTAGTCATCCACGGAGCATCAAGTCCACCCATTCAAGGCAGTGTTGTTCGGATATAACTTGAGAAAGTTACTTTAGTCATGGAATTTTTCCATATCGACCTTGCCAAAACTTCAGCAGGTAAGCGTCATCGACCAAAAGAAGTTGACTAAAATAATCATATAGTCAGCGCTAAGGAAGCTTTGGTCGAAGTTAGGACTGTGCATCATAATGAAGTAGTAATCTCTCTCAGGATTGCAAACTTTGGTGTCAACAAACTACTAGTCAACCAGGGGAGATCTTGAGAGGTCATGTACTTGAAGCAGTAAAATAAGCTCAATCTCAAGATGGAAGATCTGAAGGAATCGACCATCCCTTTGGTCTGTTTCACTAGAAAGATGACCATGCCACTAGGGTCGGTGGTTCTCCCAATGAGAACTGGGAATATCTCAAAGTTAATCGAGTTCCTAGTTATGGACATTGAGCCCCCATATAATGCTATTCTTGGATGAGTGTGGTTTCATGACATGAAGGTTATCTCTTACACTTATTATCAGAAGCTCAAATCCATCATCACCTAAGGGACAATGGAAATAAGGGGAAACCAAGCCATTTCTTAGCAATGATTTATCGGTGCCATCAGGATGAAATAAGAAAATAATAAGGAAAACTTTTCTTAGACGATGCAATAAAAGACGAGGCTACCATGTCCAAGTAGCAACTAAAGTACAACAGACTAGAAGTGGAATAAATAAGGGTGATCCTTATAAATAGATTTATATATCATTACAAGAAGTGGTGTTAAACAAATCACACCAAGAAAAAAATCTGATTGGCAACTCACTCATCGATCAAGAAAAAGAAGTATTGATCTATCATATTAAAGAGAATAAATATGTATTTTTTTGGAGGCCTTACGATATTCCCGAGGTTTATCCTGAAGTCATGTTCCACCGACTTGACGTGGACCTAATTTTCTCGTTGATCATATAAAAGGCGTGCTGAACATCCCTAGAGAAGGTTAAAGTGGTAGAATAAGAAATGGGAAAACATTTCGAGGCAAGGTCCATTAAAGAAGTTAAATTCTCCAATTTCCTCTCTAACCCAGTGGTTATTAAGAAGATTAATGGAGAATGGAGAGTATATATTCACTTCACTAAAGCAAATGAAGCTTGAACCAAAGATAACTTTCCTCTGTTGAAGATCGACTAGTTGGTCTTCATTACAGCCAACCACGAATTCATAAGCTTCTTGGATGCGTACTCAGGAAATCCTTAAATCCCTTTTTTTGTACTCGACCCAAGAAAATACCTCATTCATCACCACTATTGGTTTGTACTGATACACGATCATTTATTTTGTACTCGAGAATGCAGGAGCGATTTATTAGCAGTTGGTCAACAAGATGTTCAAAAACTAGTTGGGTGACACAATCGAGGTCTATATAGACGACATTATCCTGAAGAGCAAGAATAAGGCGATCATATTCAGTAATTGGTGAGAACATTCGAGGTCCTGAGATACTATAAGATGAAACTCAATGCTTCCTAATATTCCTTTAGAGTATAGTCTAGGAAGTTCTTGGGTTACCTAGTCAACTAAAGGGGGTCGAGGAAAAAGTTGACCAAATTAAGGCGATCAATAATGTTCATCCTCCCAAGACAATAAGTGATATTCGAAAGTTAATCTAAATGTTAACAGCGCTCAATCACTTCATCTCTAAATCCTCTAAAAGGTGTAGATCTTTCTTTCATCTCTTAAAGAAGGATAAGGGACCCCTGGAACGAAGAAAGCTCAAAGGCACTCGAGGAGATAAAATCTTATATAAAATAACTCTACTTGAAGTCCTAAATTCGAGATATCCACTTTATATATATCTTATAGTGTCTGACCACACACTTAAATCGGACTTATTGCAAATCGAAAAGGCACCCGATCTATCATGTTTTGAAAATATTAATGGATGCTAATAAATGACACCTTACTTTGTAAAATCTATCTTACTCTTTAGTGATATCTTCACGGAAGTTGAAGCACTATTTTGAAGCCTATTTAGTCATATTCATCACTTCCTTTCCATTCAAGATAGACCTTAGAAAGGTCGATCTCTCTGCACGAATGTCCAAATGGTCGGTGGAACTCGGGAGTTTCGATATCCATTATTAACCAAGAAGTGCGATCAAAGGGCAAGTGTTAGCTGATTTTAGCGAAGGGTATGAGCTTGACAAAAGGGAACAACCAAAATAAGTTAACATTTAGACTCTTGAATAGCTTAACAAGTGGACTATCTATGTTGATGGGGCTTCCAATGATAAAATATAGGAATAGTAATTATCCTTATCACCCCAGGTTAAATTATGCTTGAGCAAGAAATTAGAATTATCTTTGAGGTATATAACAATGAGGCCGAATACGAGGCTTTTATTGCCAAATTAAATAAGGCCCTAAACCTTAAACACAGTCACCTTAATGTTTTCTATGACTCAAGGTTAATATATAATCAATTATCAAGAGATTACAATTCCATAGATGAATATATGTCATCATACTTATAGGTCATCCAAGACCAGGTTGACTAGTTCAAAAAGGTTCATATCCAACAGTTTCCTCAAGGAAATAATATCCATGTCAATGCTCTATCCTCTTTCGGTTAAGCTATCGACTCCAATCTCAAATGAACAATTAAAGTGGATTATCTTTCACAATCAATCATCTTGAACTCAAACAGCATCAAATACGTCCTCACCATCGAAAGAGCCCTGAGATGGATGGATCCAATCATAACATACTTAAGAGAGGATGTATTACCTACCGATAAGAGGCAAGACCATCAGGTCAAGGTTAAAGATGCTCGCTTCTACCTGTCACCTGAGGAAAAACTCTATAAAAGGTCTTTCACATGCCCATACCTTCAATGTGTGCATCGTAGCAATGTCGAATAACTCATATATTAACTACAAGATGGAATATATGCAAGTCAAAAGGTCTTTAGCATTCAGGAACATCAATGAGGGTTACTAGTGGCCCTACATGCAGAAAATGTAGTTTCATACATCAAAAGGTGCAAGAAATGTCAAGAGTTCTCTCATATGCTTCACTAACCAGCCAACAACGCTAACTCACTGACTAGTGGATTTTTGCTCCCCGATGGGGATTGGAGATCATTTGCACCCTACCTACTGCATTAGAAAATCAAAAGTATCGTCCAGTCGACACGAATTACTCCACCAAGTGGATAGAGGTTGAGCCTTTGGCGAACATAAGGGACATCGATATGATCAGAATTATTCAGAGTAATATCATGACTGATTTTGTTATGCCAAGAACAATCATAACTAACAACAGAATATAATTTGAGAGAGGAATATTCCAAGACTTCTACAATAACCATAATATCAAGCACTACTATAGTTTAATTGCCTATCCCAAAGTAATGGCTAGGTAGAGGACTGTGCTCAACGGAATGAAAAAAGGCTAGAAAAGGCAAAAGGTACTTGGGTGGATGAGCTTCCCCGCATCCTCTGGGCATATCGAAAAATTCCTTGAAGGTCGAATGGGGAAACTCCCTTTACCTTGGCTTATGGAATAGAATAAATAATTCCACTGGAATTTGGCTTGCTAACTATGAAGACAACTATTATCGGTCAAATCCTGAATGAAGAAATCATAAGGACTGAGCTCGACATGGCCAAAGAAATGAGGGATCAAGCCCCTATCAAACTAGCGTCCTACTAATAGCAATTGTCCAAATAGTATAACAAAAGGGTCAATTTGAAGAAATTATAGGTCAGAGAATATGCCCTTATACAGGTGGTCTATAATGCAATGAAGCCATCATATGGAAAGTTATGTCATAACAAGGAAGGACACCATTCAAAGTTACCAGAGACAACCTCCAAGGAGACTACCATTTAGAAACAATAGGGGCAAGGAGATTCCTAGGACTGAAATGTGGCCACCCTTAGGAGATTTTATTTATAAAAAAATTTCAATTTTGTTTCAAGTTTCTAGGATTTTATTTTTCGGAATATTTAAAGTTTAATTAATATAATTAGATATCTTATTGTTCTAAATGACAGACCATCTTTTTTTATTGCATTATTACAAGGTTATCTTCATTATAAATTTATTCAAAATTATTCGATCAAAGCTCTGATCTCCAGTTTGAATGCCTTAGTGAGATCATACTTAATCAAATCTAAAGGTAACATGTTTTTGTCACCAATGAACACGAAGACATCAAGAATTGCACAGACAATAAAAAGACCTATGTGAGATCCCTAGGAATTATTGTCCCGACCTTAGTATGCTAAAATCCTAAACGGGTGGACTACCCTATGACTAGGTGCATTTTTACCATAGTTGGTCCTAGCCTAGGCCTAAGGTAGTGTGATGAGATTTATTCTAAAAGGAAAGGTACTAATAAAACATGCTCAATATAGAAAGTGGGAAAATTAAAGACGTGGAATTAATTAAGCAATTGCATTCATGTACGATTAATTATAAGTAGACAAATATGCAAAATACATGAATTGAGATACAAAAGGGATAAATAATTATTTCATCTTGGGTGCTTGAGTTCGTCCGCCACTCTAACACGACAGCCATCACCTAGACTAGGAAATAATTTATCATCATTATCATGAACCAAAACATAATCCCTTATAAGATAAATTAGTATGTTATCTATAGGGATTTATGATTCCTTACTACCAAGAGGAGCGAGTCGGGCAAACGGATAGTCAACCCCATGCCAAAACTAGATATGGGATTTTACCGGGGTCTTCATAATGACAAAGGCATTTATCCACCCATGCTTGTACACGACCTTCTTAGCTTAATCCAATCATGACAGAGCATCTATCTAGTCAGCATCATAACCTGAGGACCAGACTTCGCGAGGACCATGACGAAACTAGTATCTGAATCTCATCAATTTTTGTTAAAAACTCCACCTAATCATCCAGTCTTTATTGAATATTTTCTCGACATATCTGATCTTCTCACTAAGAGAATTGTTCTCCCTCTCTAGCATTCCGACAATGTTTAACACATCTTTGACCTCGGACCTAAGTGAAGTAATCACACGAGCCTGCTTTCCATAGGCACTTGTCATTTTTTAAAGTGCTTGATGAATATATAAGAATTCTTCATGAGCTCCACAAAAATATTTATGACCAATTACCAGGTCTAGATATTCACTTCATATGGTTATTGTCATCAATGCCAAGTTATTATCAGACTATAAAGATCAAAGGAAAGACGTTAAGGTATAAAAAATCAAATAAAGTATTCATAAGTATTCAAGAGTTGAGTGAGTAATGACAAGGCCAAAATGATATTTTTTTATTGGAAAAATTAGGATGGGGAAGCCCTTATAGAACAAAAAATCAAAAGACGGGAAAATATAGAGAACGAGTAAACCTAGCTAAATCAAACTAAGATTGGGATTCTTTTTGTTTTAACTTCTCTTGATTGGACAAGTCTTGGATTGTGTTTGTGTCCTCCTTGGCTCCATCATTTTGTTGGTTGTTATTTGAAGCCTCGTCCTCCTCCTTGTCCAACTTTCGAGGGAGCCCGAGTGTATTTTATTGAAGAATTTCGATTCAGAGAGGACTTCTTCCTTGACTAGTTCCACGTACTAACTTTTATGAAGTTGTATTTATGAATATATTATAGTTGTTATACCATTGGTCATAAGCATGGTCGTTTACCAAAAATGCCGATGATAAGCTCTGAGCGGATTCCTCAGTGACATTCCTCAACTGCTCATTCATAGAGACCAAGTTGGCCACTACTTCATTGGTCATATAATCGGTGTTAGAATCCTTTTGAAGAGACTTCAAACCCCTCTAATCTTGTCCAAAACATGCCCAAGATCACTATTAACCTTGTCATGGTCCACTCTTTTATCTAGTATGTCGACAAAGTCCATCGAGAACTGTAAGGATAACGTCAATAAAAAAGTTAGCATTAAAGAAAATTTCTAAGAAAAAATCTTAACAGAGTACTTAAACTTACCAAAGATAATGCTTAGGCGGGTCAATGGACAATTTGTCAATGTACTCCCTGTCCATCTCGAAGATGGCCCCCTCAGCAATACAAGGCCCAAGTCAAGATTTTTATCCGCTGATATCACAATGTGATCCTTCCCCTTGTCGAAGGCATCCACATTCTTATTGGCACTAGCAGTAGCATGACTGGTACCAGCCTCACTTTTCTTCACAAGTTGGGCTTGCAATTTATCGAGAGAATCTGACTAGGTAACAAGGTCGTACTACACCAAATCTATTGAATTGTCACTGTCATTGACCTTGACAAGTTCAACTTGTCAAGGTCAATGACCGTGACAATTCTGGGTGAGACAACTTTTTTTGTCACGATCATTGATCGTGATAAGAACGTTATAATTGTCACGGTCCTGTCACGATCACTGACCGTGACAAGTTTTGTCACGATTTATAATCGTGATAAACCCGTGACACTCTTTAAAAAATTATCACGGTCATTGATCGTGACAAGTCTGTGAAAACTTTCTTTGTCATGGACTTGTCACAGTTAATGACCGTGACAATTTTGGGCAGAATTGACAAAAATCTGTTCGGCAGTATGGCCACTGCCACTGCCCAGCAGTATATTTGCACTTGTTATAGCAACATTGTACCTGTTCAAACATCATATATCCAAATAAACTAGAGATAATGCAAATGTACATTCAAAATAAAAATAATATGCATCACGATATAATCCAAATATAAGTAAAATGTACCAACTTAAAAACTATTCAAATGTACCAACTAAAAAACAATACAATTCAATTCAAATAATGTCACTACATGTCTTGGGTGAGGTTAAATCCGAGGAGGTGATTAGGCCACACGATATACGAATTGACACACCCACTGATATACATCGTGCTGCATTGTTTGCGCAACCACAATGGGGAGTTATCCTTCCCGGGTATCATATGCGTGATGAGCACCTTGGACTTGATGTCTTGAAGCTCACGTCCATGAACTAGTCCACTCTGGATGATATTCGGGTCCCTCAACCCTCGTCATATTCGCTGGCCATCAAATATGTCCAGTATAAACATGCTCGGCCAACCAAGTGTCGACATCGGTCGGTAGAAGGGAGACAAATAGGGAAGTGGATCATCAAAGTCCACACGTGTCGACGATGAAGCAGCGAGGTCCACATACTTGTCATCCTGCACCTTGTCCTCCCGCACCTCGTCCTCCCGCACCCCCTCCCCCCCACCTTCTCCTTACCTTTCCCCTTACATTTTCTGCCGCCCAACGAATGCTTCATGAATGAGAACATATCTTGGACCATCGCCTCCAAACGGGACAGCTTCGCATCATGCGAGTCCACTGTTCGAGCCAACCCGGTGTCGCTCGTCTCCAATTCGATGATCCTAGATTTGGCCACCCGCGAGCTCACCCCCTTGTCCTCCCCTTGCGATCAGAGCCAAGCACTTGGCTGAGTGAGTCTGTGGACAAAGATGCCTTGTCGGCATCAGACTACAACTCATGCACTTCTTTAAGCTTTGCCTGAAACGACAAAAAGCACATGATTAGTAAAATAAGTAAATTAAAAAATTATAACATAATTAACAAAAAGCAAACTGTCGGATTACTTACGATCGTGGTCGCGACACTCGGGGAGACCTCCTTGTCCTTCCCCTTATTCGTCCGAAGAGCCACATATGTATCGAGCCTATGTGTCCTACCCCCAGGGCCACTCCCTGTCCCCTGAAATAAAATAAAGTAAAATTAGTATCGGCCCCGCAAAGTAAAATAATGCAAAATAATATATTTTTGTAGTTATAGAAAAATTAAATCTTACTATCATCCTATGCTCCACCTCGGCGTAAGACGTCCGACTGGAGTAGTGCACGTCCGTCTTTTTTGCTCGGTTTTCCCTCCCTGATTGGCGAGATGCCAATTGTCGCTCCCCGATCTCATTATCAACGAACTTTTGCCATTGTGCCAAAGAGATCGGATCCTTCGGCGGGACGGATTCACGCCTTTGGATAATGGACTCTCATGTCTTCCCAAAGTACCGGGTCCGCATATTTTTCTTCCACGTTTTGTGTTGCTCCCTCAACTACTCTAAGACGGAATCGCGTAGCTTTGGATTTAGGTTGAATTGTTCCTGTCCAACCAATACAATGTTAGTTGCAAATAAATATAAATATAAATATAAAATGAAATTGAAATCGAAATCGAAATCGAAATTGAAATATTCATATGAATATAAATATAAATATAAATACATTACCTGTAGTGCCACCCAAACAGGTAACTTGAGCTCATATGGCACCTCCTTCCAACTAATGTACCCCGGGCCGATGATCGTCTTTACCAGCTCGAGGGATATCGCTAATAGCCCCCACTTGTTCTCGATGTCCATCCCCAATTTTCCATATTTGGGGAGCCTAGGGACCGAGCCTCCGCTACGACCGAGTCCAGACGACATCATCATAACAAGCATCATCATCCTCGTCTTAATACCTGAAGGAGACATTTGCTGTAAAAATATATTATTAGTACATATTAAAATGAATTAAAAGAAGACATGCAAATAAACTAACAATTAAAGTACACAATTATTAATTTACTAATTTACAATAAGGGCAATCCTACTTTCATAATTAATCATATATTAATTTACTAATTTACAATGAGGGGCAATCATACATTAATTTATTAAAAAAATTAATAACCAATCAATTCGTTTACAAGGGACATTACGCACAAACACGCACATACACGCACACTACACACACGCGCACATACACGCACACTACCCACACATATACACACACGCGCACATACACACACACACCCGCGCAGATTCACACACACACACATGCAACCCCCCACCCCTACCCCACTACCCACCCACTTATCCCTGCCCCGTCCCCCCCCCCCCCCCCCCCTCTCCTCCATCTCCTCTAAAGGGTGAGTTCAAGTATGTTTGATTTAATTTCAAGTATGTTTCAATTAATTATCTTACTATATATATATTGTTCGATATACTAAGTAATTTTCAAAAAAAGTTGAAAAATCCTACCCCCATATGGACAATAATCCAGTGGTCATGCCACTTCCAAAACTAACCAACCCAACATCGATCCACTATAATCCAATAGCAATGTCAACAACAAATGTGTATTAAGTACTACTTCTATAATCCACCATCGATCCACTATATTCCACCACACACACACACACACACACATATATACCCCACCACCCCCTGTTACAAGTCCGTGACAACTGTGTACAATTACTATAAATAAAAATGAATTGTTATTGTTAAACACCTCAATTCTGAATTCCAAAATAACAGCATCTAGCTCATAATATGTACAAGAGTAGGGCTAGCAATTTTTGACACGATAACCCATTTATGGTAATAACCCGAAAATGACACGATTAGCTTGTATAGATTGAAGAGTACCCAAAACTTATAATAAAATCAAAATCATCGCGACCCGAAAATGACACGACTAACCCGAATTGCCACCCCTATACAAGAGTGAAACATCCCCACCCTCACCCCTACTGCCCATACACACGCACACTACACAAGAGTGAAAATGATAAAGTGAAAATCAATTAAAAGCATTAAAAATGGATGTTTCGATACAAATTGGAATATATATTACAAATTGAGAAGGTGTTTAAAATTCGGGTTATCATAAAAAATTGGATTGATATTCGGTAGGAGCAGCCAAGTCATCCACACTACAATTTAGACGCTTTGGCGCGTGTTGTACAATTGATCACGACTCGTTGTTGATATACAGAAATTATGCAGTCCCAAACTGTCCAAACGGGACAATTCGAGAGATCTCATTACAGGGGTAATGACTCTCGAACGGGTTTAAGGGTTATTGAATGCGTACGCATAAGAACTAGAAGGCTAGTATCTATGCGCACTATATGTAATTTCAAGTATGTTTCATTATATATATATATATATATATATATATATATATATTGTTCGTGATACAAAGTAATTTTTTTAAAAAAACTTAAAAAACCCACCCCCATATGGACATTAATCTAGTGGTCATACCACTTCTAAAATTAACCAACCCAACATAGATCCACTACAATCCAATCCCAACAACAAATGTGTATCCCGTACTCCTAATTCATCTACTCAATTAATTCATTTCATCAATTAAACTAACAATTAAAGTATAAAATTATTAATTTACTAATTTACAATGAGGAGCAATCCTACTTTCATATGAAATGGGCACTAATTATTAATTTACTTTCATATAAAACTATACAATTAAAGCTATACAATTTATTTTATTAAAGTTAAACAATTAAAGTTATTTCGAATTTCAACAATTATCAGTTAATGAGGGGCAATCCTACTTGCATATGAAATGGGCAATACATATTTTAATAATCAATTTGTCCGTTTCAATTGTTGAGATTTCCCCACCACACACACACCACACCACCCCCTCCCCCACCACACACTTACACGCACACACACCACCCACCCCCTGCCCTCGTCCCCCCACTACACACACGCACACATCTGCACACACATACACATACACCCCACCACACCCTGCTGTGACACCCTGCCTAATTAAATACCGGGCGATCACTCCTTTATTAAATTAAAATCAAGGTGAACAGTTGGTTCATTCTTAGCATCACTGTCGTAAAAATAACTTTTTCCAAATTAACACCCTAATTAATTAAGCTAAGTGTCAAAACCATTTTTCAACATTTCTGACCAATTTTATTTTTAAAAGAAAATTATTTATTTAATTAGTAACAACATTTACAATGAGTAAGAATCATACAACAATTATCCTGGAACATAATCCAATTACTTTAAACATTCAACATCCAAAATCCCAACATTTAAAACTTAAAGTAAAACATACATGCTGAATAAATCCCAAAGTAACGGTACTAGAAATAACTGAAATATAAATTTCCCAATAAAACAGATAAATAGTGAAAAGGGCGACACATGCCCAATAACTGAGAATGATAGAAAAGGAATCAAGTAAATGAAATCGTCTAAGCAAGTGGCCTGCAACTCCCACCTAAGCTGCAGCACATTCCTCCCAAGGGATCCTAAGCAAGACGCCCCTGTGGCTGGGCACCTGTAATATATACATATATATACAAGAGAGAGAGAGAGAGAGAGAGAAAACGGGTCAGAGCCCAATAGTGTATATGATTTAAAAATTGTTTAGCAAGTATTTAAATTGATACAGGCCAATGCAACAACATATTAGTGAGACCCTCTCTTGAGAAATTCTCACCTCTCTTCTAATGTGAACACCTATCGCACTAACCTTACTAATGCTCTATCTCATCATATAACACGTTATCCTTTCCTAATGGTTTAACTTATCTTAGATTATTCGCAGGATTCAAAATTTAACGATTTAATTGTTTGAAAAGAATATTTCAATTAGTAACCAAAGTTCTCATTTTAACTTTATAAATCAATAAAGTTTTCCAGTGTCATATTATACTTTCTCAAAACAAGTATTTACAATTTGAGTTATCAACCATGTCCTACATATCAAATCACAGTAGGCAGTTCCAGATTTCAGAATTTCATATATATATTAACTACTCGTATAATATATATATTATAACAGCACCCCAAATAAACTATGGTGCGGGCATACTATACTATCCAAAGCCCCATATCACTCGTATTAATGGGAATACATTCGGAATCACTCTCTAATTGTATTAAAATACATACACAAACAATATTGAGGCGAAGAATAGATTCCAAGTCTCTAAGAGGATGGCACATGCCTGCGTCTCTTAGGACCGTATGAACTATCACATCGATAGCCTGTACCAAGGATATCTATCTTCTAGGGTACAAGTCAATATCCCCCATAAAGGTCCCATCGAGATAAGACTGTCCCAGCGCGATAACCTCAGGGATAGCAAGTAGCGTGGGCATAATTTTCACACATAAATAGTATATGCATACACAATCATATAATTATACTAATATTACCATAAAAATATTAGGTATATTTCAAATCCCATAGTTATGACATTTATCCTTATTTTCACATTATTGGTATCGCGTATAAGGGTTCGTCTCTAACCTTAATTCGAAGGATTCTTCCATCTTATTACGTAACTCACATGGACTCTATCTTCCCAAGTATAAAATTCAGTAGGTGTCCTTTTTATGTTCCCAACGTAATCCTCTTATGTATCTCCCCCTTTAATACATAAATTCATCGACCCTTAAGTAATTATCCCCAAAAATACAATTCTCGTCTCATATTGAAAGTCCCAAAATTATTCATATGTCCTACTGATCTTCCCTATCTCCCAAAACACTTTATTAAGGATGTCCAAGAATTATTGCACGATAAATTGAATTTAACTCATTTAAAAAGGGAAATAGGAGTCTGCCAGGAGGGGTCGATCGATCGAGGTCTGGGGCTCGATCGATCGAACCTTCGATCGATTGAAGCTCTGGGCTCGATCGATCGATCAAGCAGGTCTGCGAAAACAGAAATTCTGCAGTTACGGATTTCATCTCCTAACTTCAACAATTTCCATATTTTCTAATCCCAATCGTCTCAAAATTTGTACTACTAACATCCTAACATGATATCATATATTTCCTACGTAAAGCATGTCAATTTACGTCACTAAACATGGATTAATCATTCCATAATTCATTTAAATATTCAAGAACCCTAGAAATCTCTAAATCATGGTTCCAATCTGTTTTTCCAAAAATTTCTTCTTATAAACATCATAATTTTGTGGGTAAATTCCTCTACATGGCAAGGGTTTCCAGAATTATCATTTAAACCATAACTACATGCGATTCCTATCTCAAATCTTAGATTTTCTTCCACAAAACTCATCCTAATCATTCCTACACTAATATGAAAGATGCATCCACGAAATAAGCAAGATAAACACTTGCCTGGGATTTTCGACGTTCTGGTTTACAGATGATTTCGGTGTGGTTGCGTTCCCCGTCGTGCGTTCTACGCGTTGGTGGTGGTGGCGGTGCAACCGGATGGCTTTTTGGGCCTTGAATTTGCCTTGAGAGCTCTCTCCTTCCTCTCCTATGGCCATTCTTGTGTTTGAGCTTTCTAATTCTATCTGACTAACCTAAATGGCTGATATAGATTACTGATTTTCGTGGGTTTAATTACCCAAAAAGGTGAAATGTCCAAAACGCCCTCCCGGGGTACCAATTAGGCCTAAAAATGCCCCGAGACCTAAACTAAACCCCCGGGTACACTTTTATGACTATCTCGACCCTTCCGGACGCGTTGGTGCACTCAAAACGACCATACAAACGACTTATAAAATATTCAATTTTATTTATCAATATTTAGTCCCGACGCAACACGGGCGCGTCCCGACTCAAATTTCCAAAATTGTCATTTTATTCACTCGTGACATTCAATATAACCAATATTACATATTACTTTGCTCATTAGTAATATTCAACAAATTTTTCATAATTACTAACTCTCGTCACGTTAATAATTATAACATAATTAATTTCTGGATTTTTTATTAAATAATTAACTCACAATAAATTTAATAAATCCCCAAATTAATATAGCATAAAAATACGGGGTATTACATACTCACCCCCTAATAAAGGAATTTCGTCCCGAAATTTGGAAAATAAGGCATACCTGGTAAGAATAATTCTGGATATCTCTCGCGCATATCTGCCTCGCGCTCCCAAGTGGATTCCTCCACATTATGATGCTCCCACTGGACTCGCACAAGTGGAACTATCTTCGACCTCAATCTCCTCTCACTATAGTCTAGGATAGCCATCGGTCTCTCCTCGTAAGAGCTGTCAGGCTGTAAGTCTATCTCATCTATCGCGATGTGAGTATGGGCCATATCATCCCGAAGATACCGTCTCAACGACGAGATGTGGAATACATCGTGAATGCGATGTAAATGCTCTGGTAGTCCCAATCTGTATGCTACCGGCCCAATCCTCTCGATGATGGGAAATGGTCCCACGTACCTCGGGGCCAATTTCCCTTTCTTCCCGAACCTCATCACTCCTTTCATAGGAGATACACGCAGTAATACTTGGTCCCCCACATTAAACTCCCGAAAGAACCGTTTCGCATCGGCGTAGCTCTTCTGCTTGTCCTGGGCTACTCGAATGCGACTTCTGATCATCTCAATCCTCGCGGAGGTTTCCTGAATTACCTCCGATCCCAACAATTTGTTATCCCCCACCTCGAGCCAACAAGTTGGAGAACGACAAGGCCTGCCATACAAAGCCTCAAATGGAGCCATACCAATCGTAAACTGATAAGAGTTATTATAAGAAAACTCTACCAGTGGAAGATGTGGCTCCCAACCTCCTCCAAAATCAAGAACACACATGCGTAGCATATCCTCTAACATCTGATTAGTATGCTCTGTCTATCCATCTGTCTGTGGGTGATAAGCTGAACTCAACCTCAACTCAGTACCCATAGCCTCCTGAAATCTTCCCAGAAACGCGACACGAAAATCTTGTCTCTATCTGACACAATATTCAGGGGCACCCCATGTAATCTGACAACCTCAGCAATGAACAACTGAGCATACTGACCCGTGGTATAGTCTGTCCGCACTGGCAGAAAATGAGCTACCTTGGTCAAACGATCTACAATCACCCAGATAGAATCGTGGCCCCACTGTGATGTAGGCAACCCTGTAATAAAATCCATGGAAATACTCTCCCACTTCCACGCGGGTACTTCCAATGGCTGAAGCAATCCTGACGGTTTCTGATGGTCCACCTTCACCAGCTGGCAGGTAGAACACTTGGACACGAACTCAGCAATGTCCTTCTTCATCCCACTCCACCAGTATTACCTCCTCGTATCCTGGTACATCTTATCTCCTCCAGGATGTACTGCAAATTGGGACCCATGAGACTGGGTCATCACTGCATGACGTAATTCTGCTCCTTCTGGAACCACCAATCTCCCATTAAACCTCAAACCCCCATCAGAACTAACAGAATAGGACTCAGCACCCTCGGCTAAAAGTCGTACAATCTGCTCCTGACAAAACGGGTTTGTGGTCTGGGCCTGTATTACCCTCATAACAATCTCGGGTGTGATTGTCATAACAGATATGAAGGAACGGGCTACTGCATCCTGGTGGCCTAACTCCTTCCACTTTGCTTTCCAGACGTTCGCTACCTTGTCTACCGGTCTACGGCTCAACGCATCAGCAACTACGTTGGCCTTCCCCGGATGAACTGTACATCGAACTGATAATCCTTCACAAACTCTAACCATCTGCGTTGTCCCATATTCAGCTCTCGCTGAGTGAATAGGTACTGCAGTGACTTGTGGTCTGTGAACAAACGAAACTTCTCCCCCAATAAGTAGCACCTCCATATCCTCAATGCAAAAACGACCGCTTCTAACTCCAGGTCGTGGGTGGGGTAATTCTTCTCATGCGGCTTAAGCTTGTGGGAGGAAAAAGCTATAGCCTTCTCCTCCTGCTGAAGTACTCCCCCAAGTCCCCGTAAAAAGGCATCGGTGTAAACTAGGTACTCCGCACCCGGCTTTGGTAAAGCAAGGATTGGAGCTGAAGTAAGCTTGTCTTTCAGCTCGTCAAAAGCCAACTGACAAGCGTCATCCCAAACATATGGTACCCCTTGCGAGTCAGATTCGTCAATCGACCCGCTATTTTGGAGAATCCCCGAATGAATCTCCTGTAGTATCCGGCTAACCCCAAGAAACTATGCACTTCCGTCGGTGTCGTGGGCTGTCCCCATTCCCTCATCGCTGACACTTTACTCGGGTCAACTGCTATCCCCTGCTCAGAAACAACATGGCCCAAGAACTGTACTTCTCGCAACCAGAATCCACACTTCTCGTACTTAGCATATAACTGATGCTCTCGTAGAGTCTGAAGAACCTTCCTCAAATGCTCGGCGTGCTCCTCCTCGGAGTGTGAAAATATCAAAATGTCATCTATAAAGACGATGAAAAACTGATCCAAGAACTCTCTGAATACTCGATTCATTAGGTCCATGAATACGGCTGGAGCATTTGTGAGACCAAATGGCATCACTCTGAACTCGTAAGACCCATATCTCGTCAAGAAGGCAGTCTTTGAAACATCCTGCTCTCTAATACGTAGCTGATGGTACCCCGACCTCAGATCTATCTTCGAAAAGAAAGTTTCTCCCCTCAGTTGGTCGAATAGATCATCGATTCGAGGCAACGGATACTTATTCCGTATCGTGACCTTGTTCAACTCTCGGTAGTCCACACACAACCTCAGTGAACCATCTCTCTTCTTCACAAACAGAACCGGAGCGCCCCAAGGTGAGGTACTCCTACGAATGAAGCCCTGACCTAACAGCTGCTCTATCTGATCTCGTAACTCTCGCATCTCTGCCGGAGCCATGCTGTATGGAGCGCGTGCTATAGGTCTGGTATCTGGCAATAAATCTATGACAAAGTCTATCTCTCGACTGGGGGGTAGGCCTGGTATTTCCTGAAACACATCGGAATACTCACGAATAACTGGAATCGAGTCTAACGAAATCACAACCTCCTTAGAGGTATCCTCCTCTATATAATACAAATGAGCGGTCGAACCTCCCTCTGGGCGAGGCATCGCCACTACAAACATCTCTTACCCCGGAATGGCAAAAATAATGCTCCCACCGAAGTAATCAATCATGGCTCTATAAGCTGCGAGCCAATCCATACCGATAATAACATCATGCTCATGCATATCTAAGACTAACATGTCTGCAGGTAATACCAAACTACCAATCTCTACCCCCACTCCTCGGCATATAAAGAAGATAAGCGACCCACTCCCCAGTGGTGAGTCTACACACGTCACTGTGCTCTCTGCTGTGGCTAAAAACCCTAAGGCCTTCGCAAAATGCGTAGCTATAAAACAATGAGTCGCCCCAGTATCAAACAAAACCCGACCCATAGTACCATGGATAGGAAACATACCCTCAATCGCGGGTGGTGCCTGTGGAGCTGTTGCCTGGTGGACGTTATAGACACGTCTGTACTGTAACTGCCCCAGCTGCACTGGAGCTGCTGGAATGGCTGGTAGGGCTGGCACCTGGGCTGGAGCTGGGAGGGCAGCCGGAAAAAGTGGTCTCTGTGGCTCATTACGGGCACCCTGCAGCTGTGGGGCCCTATCTCCCTCCGGACAATCCTAGCGCCTATGGCCGTGTCTACCACACCCAAAATATCGGCCCTTGAAGTATCCTCCCCTCTGACCCTGCTGACCACGGCCCTGTTGGCCGTTACCTCCCCGCCACTGGCCCTGCTGTCCCTGATGAACGCGTTGTTGTCCCTGTTACTGACCCTGATGTCGGTGTTGGCCTTGCTGGCCCTTCTGATTAGGCTGGCCCTGATGGCCCTGCCTAAAACCCCCGAATCCCTGCCTGGAATCACCTGAACGGAATCGCTTAGCAGGGTCCCCCTGATGGGAACTCTGCTCGTGCTGATGAGTCTGTCCATGAGATGGTGCCCCACTAGCACTACTACCCCCGGTCCTGCCCTGCTGGCTGGACTCTACTTCTCTCTTGCTTCCCTGCAGATGGAAGCGGTGATCCTGGCAATGTAGTAACACAGCATTGATTACGTCAGTGAAAGTACTCAGAGATAGATTCCCTATAAGATGCTGACGGATCCTCCAAGCCAACCCGTCCACAAACAACATAATCTTCTTGCCCTCAGTGGGTGCCTCATCTGTCACAATGGTGAGAAGTCTCGTGAACTCCTCCTCATACTCAGCTACGGTAGAATTCTCCTGCTTTAAATTCAGTAATTTTTGCCTCATCTCCGTCTGCATGGCGGGTGGAAAATACTTGCGGTCAAACCGCTCCCAGAACAACTGAATAGGGATCGTGTCCCTCTCCTCCAATGTGGTAGTGGACTCCCACCACTGCAAAGCGGCCCCCACCAGCTTAAAGGAAGCCAATAACTGCCTTTGCACGTCGGTGCACTCATACATACGAAGATGCCGCTGGATGTCTTTCTTCCATTGGCTGACTGTGATGATATCTGATATACCAGAGAACTCAGGGGGATGCGCCTTCTGAAAAGCATCCCTAACCCTCTCCCATGAAGATGAAAGATGTGCTGGTACTGGCACCACTGCTTGAATCTGGGGTGGAGCCTGCTGAACCACCACTAGCGCGGCATTCACCGCCTGAGCAACAATGGCGGCTACTTCATTAGCATTCATAGTGCCTTGTGCCGGAGCTGCTGGCTGCTCGACCTGGGCACGCATATCCTTCGGTGCACGTCTCGGAGGCATCTGAAACGTGAAGAAGTTTATTAGTCTACAGTCATTAACAAATCTCAAATAGCTGAAGACGTAAACTTGAAAGCAAGAATACAACCATCCTATAATAGGGCTCTATAGCAATAACGTTAAGCTGAAAGCGAAATAAGCCGTACAGATCCTATGGACACTAGAACCTGATGCTCTAATACCACCTGTGACACCCCGCCTAATTAAATACCGGGCGATCACTCCTTTATTAAATTAAAATCAAGGTGAACAGTTGGTTCATTCTTAGCATCACTGTCGTAAAAATAACTTTTTCCAAATTAACACCCTAATTAATTAAGCTAAGTGTCAAAACCATTTTTCAACATTTCTGACCAATTTTATTTTTAAAAGAAAATTATGTATTTAATTAGTAACAACATTTACAATGAGTAAGAATCATACAACAATTATCCTGGAACATAATCCAATTACTTTAAACATTCAACATCCAAAATCCCAACATTTAAAACTTAAAGTAAAACATACATGCTGAATAAATCCCAAAGTAACGGTACTAGAAATAACTGAAATATAAATGTCCCAATGAAACAGATAAATAGTGGAAAGGGCGACACATGCCCAATAACTGAGAATGATAGAAGAGGAATCAAGTAAATGAAATCGTCTAAGCAAGTGGCCTGCAACTCCCACCTAAGCTGCAGCACGTTCCTCCCAAGGGATCCTAAGCAAGAAGCCCATGTGGCTGGGCACCTGTAATATATACATATATATACAAGAGAGAGAGAGAGAGAGAGAGAGAGAGAGAGAGAGAGAGAGAAACGGGTCAGAGCCCGATAGTGTATATGATTTAAAAATTGTTTAGCAAGTATTTAAATTGATACAGGCCAATGCAACAACATATTAGTGAGACCCTCTCTTGAGAAATTCTCACCTCTCTTCTAATGTGCACACCTATCGCACTAACCTTCCTAATGGTCTATCTCATCATATAACACGTTATCCTTTCCTAATGGTTTAACTTATCTTAGATTATTCGCAGGATTCAAAATTTAACGATTTAATTGTTTGAAAAGAATATTTCAATTAGTAACCAAAGTTCTCATTTTAACTTTATAAATCAATAAAGTTTTCCAGTGTCATATTATACTTTCTCAAAACAAGTATTTACAATTTGAGTTATCAACCATGTCCTACATATCAAATCACAGTAGGCAGTTCCAGATTTCAGAATTTCATATATATATTAACTACTCGTATAATATATATATTATAACAGCACCCCAAATAAACTATGGTGCGGGCATACTATACTATCCAAAGCCCCATATCACTCGTATTAATGGGAATACATTCGGAATCACTCTCTAATTGTATTAAAATACATACACAAACAATATTGAGGCGAAGAATATATTCCAAGTCTCTAAGAGGATGGCACATGCCTGCGTCTCTTAGGACCGTCTGAACTATCACATCGATAGCCTGTACCAAGGATATCTATTTTCTAGGGTACAAGTCAATATCCCCCATAAAGGTCCCATCGAGATAAGACTGTCCCAGCGCGATAACCTCAGGGATAGCAAGTAGCGTGGGCATGATTTTCACACATAAATAGTAAATGCATACACAATCATATAACTATACTAATATTACCATAACAATATTAGGTATATTTCAAATTCCATAGTTACGACATTTATCCTTATTTTCACATTATTGGTATCGCGTATAAGGGTTCGTCTCTAACCTTAATTCGAAGGATTCTTCCATCTTATTACGTAACTCACATGGACTCTATCTTCCCAAGTATAAAATTCAGTAGGTGTCCTTTTTATGTTCCCAACGTAACCCTCTTATATATCTCCCCCTTTAATACATAAATTCATCGACCCTTAAGTAATTATCCCCAAAAATACAATTCTCGTCTCATATTAAAAGTCCCAAAATTATTCATATGTCCTACTGATCTTCCCTATCTCCCAAAACACTTTATTAAGGATGTCCAAGAATTATTTCACGATAAATTGAATTTAACTCATTTAAAAAGGGAAATAGGAGTCTTCCAGGAGGGGTCGATCGATCGAAGCTCTGGGCTCGATCGATCGATCAAGCAGGTCTGCGAAAACTGAAATTCTGCAGTTACGGGTTTCATCTCCTAACTTCAACAATTTCCATATTTTCTAATCCCAATCGTCTCAAAATTTATACTACTAACATCCTAACATGATATCATATATTTCCTACATAAAGCATGTCAATTTACGTCACTAAACATGGATTAATCATGCCATAATTCATTTAAATATTCATGAACCCTAGAAATCTCTAAATCATGGTTCCAATCTGTTTTTCCAGAAATTTCTTCTTATAAACATCATAATTTCGTGGGTAAATTCCTCTACATGGCAAGGGTTTCCAGAATTATCATTTAAACCATAACTACATGCGATTCCTATCTCAAATCTTTGATTTTCTTCCACAAAACTCATCCTAATCATTCCTACACTAATATGAAAGATGCATCCACGAAAATAAGAAAGATAAACACTTGCCTGGGATTTTCGACGTTCTGGTTTGCAGATGATTTCGGTGTGGTTGCGTTCCCCGTCGCGCGATCTACGCGTTGGTGGTGGTGGCGGTGCAACCGGATGGATTTTTGGGCCTTGAATTTGCCTTGAGAGCTCTCTCCTTCCTCTCCTATGTCCGTTCTTGTGTTTGATCTTTCTAACCCTATCTGACTAACCTAAATGGCTGATATAGATTACTGATTTTCGTGGGTTTAATTACCCAAAAAGGTGAAATGTCCAAAACGCCCTCCCGGGGTACCAATTAGGCCTAAAAATGCCCCGAGACCCAAACTAAACCTCCGGGTACACTTTTCTGACTATCTCGACCCTTCCGGACGCGTTGGCGCACTCAAAATGACCATATGAACGACTTATAAAATATTCACTTTTATTTATCAATATTTAGTCCCGACGCGACACGGGCGCGTCCCGACTCAAATTTTCAAAATTGTCATTTTATTCACTCGTGACATTCAATATAACCAATATTACATATTACTTTGCTCATTAGTAATATTCAACAAATTTTCCATAATTACTAACTCTCGTCACGTTAATAATTATAACATAATTAATTTCTGGATTTTTTTATTAAATAATTAACTCACAATAAATTTAATAAATCCCCAAATTAATATAGCATAAAAATACGGGGTATTACACCTGCCCCCCTCACCCCACGACACACACACACACACCCCACCACCCCCTGCCCCCACCCAGCCCCCTATCCCTCCCCTCCTTAGCCCCCCTGTCCCTCCCCCCACCACACACGCACACACACACGTACACACACACCCCACCCCACCCCCACCACCCCCCTACCCCCTCCCCCCATCACACACCACCACACACATATATACACACACATATAGAAATGAAAGACAAAGAGAGGAAAAAACATACCTTAGAGAGAGAGAGAGAGAGATCTCGAAATCGCTTAGAGAGAGAAAGAGAGGGAAAACCAAAAACGGTGGGAAAAAAAGAAAGCGTAGGGTTTTTTTTACTGAACAAATTGTCATGGACGTGTCATGGTCCTTGATCGTGGCAATATTATAAGTATTTGTCACGTTCAATGACCGTGACAAGACTATATCTCGGTCTTATCACGGTCAATGACCGTGACACAAAATGCGTGTTTATTGTCACGGTCAATGATCGTGACAAGTCTAAGCGGCTAAAGGGTGCCAATTTAGCCTTTTAGGTATAGTGTCGAATGATTACCCGACCTCCTTCCTTTTGGAGAATTGAACTTTTGGGGAAATGGGGATGTATGATTTATCCAACAGATTATGGATTTTTTTTCTGAGCAGGATCTCTTCTTTCGAGATTGAAGGAATATCTACAAACTCAAAAGAGCCTGTAGTGGTTTCACTTGAGGAGTCCTTACTGGGAACATGGATCTCTGGTACTCTATCCACTAGACACGTAATGAAAGAAGTGGTGGTGGTGGTGTGCTCCAACAAAGAGGATGCTAACCTCGGATGTTTGTCACCAATTGATAAAGGTCTCTTAAGGTTCTAGACCTTGCTCAGCTCCGCAAAACTGATGTGTGTTTAATCAGGTTGCACAGAACAAACAGGGGAAACATTAGCTAAGCATCATGCAAAAGATGGACGATCAAGATGAAAAATAGCCAGAAATAAGAATCAACTAATTTCATTCCCTCTACTAGGGCACCTAAAACCCCTGTGGGTTTCACCGCCCTTAGGAATTGACGGATGTTTTCAGTGCTTTACAATAAATCCATGAGACCAATAATCTTTACTGGAATCGAGCAGGTTCACCACCAGTACTCTCTCCACCATCCTTGACTTTAAATATAAGGTAATCTCATTTTTTCCCACCAAGGAGTATATATGTATTTGATCTCTTGGATCCCCGACTGATTTTGGTATAACTCATTGATCCTATCTAACCCATTAATTATCCTCCAAATATTCAGGTTACACTAGGAACGCACTATGTTAAAGTACTCACAAAACTCCAGGAATAATTGGCTTGGAGGTAAGGTTATTTCGGCTTTGGTATTAAATTGGGAGAACATCCAATGTCCTCCCTCTATGTTATAATAATCATTTTATTTTTCTCCAAACTCTATCAAGACCCAACTGGGGATAGAAAAGCATATTCTAAACTCCCATATAGATCTTTCATTCACTGGATAAACCATTTTCCAACTCAAGAAAGAAGAACGGTGGGAAAATATAAAGATAACTTCCTTAGAGAAAAACTTTCAGAAAAAAGGAAACACGAGAGAAGAAGAAAACTTACAGTTAGTGAAGAAGGAAAATGGCTTTGGACGCTTTGAATGGTGAGGAAATGAAAGTGAGCTCCAAAAAGGATGGTAGGCTTTTCATCAAACTGGTGGGTTAAACTTCTGAGATAAGTTCATCATTTGAAATGCAATGCTATGTAGCAACTGACACACGCGTGTCATCTCCTTTTAGTCTATTCAGTACATAATTACCAACGTTCTTCTAAAATACTGAGAAAAATTACAAGTGCGATCTCTAACCTCAACAGGCAAAACAAATTAAGTCTTTATCTAAAAAACACAAAGTGTTGATACTCTCCGACCATAACCTCTATAGGCGTCTAAACATCACTGTTGACCAATATAATGACTCAACAAGTGATCAAACCTCTACATCCCATTCTTGTTGCAAAGCTTTGGGGAATTATCTGACTTTGCAGGAAAAACTGACACATGTTTGGTAAATTTGATAAGTGATCACAACTTGGAGATAAAGACAAAACAGGAGTCAATCAGAGAAAATCTCGGGCTTGGATTCAATTGACAAGATCACAACAACATTTCAAGGATAAAAAGTCCCACAAGACTCATTCCATGGAGCAATTGGATGAACTTTTTATGAATTTTATTTCAAATAAATGCATTTCACCTTTTTTTTATATAATGCTCAAGTTTCAAATTTTATACATGAACTAAAATTAACCAATTAATAAATCATTTCATTAATGAAATAAAATACAATTAATAAATCAATTTATAAATTAATTAATTTATAATTTGAAAATAATAAAATAAAATTTTATATAATTAAACAATTTGCAAAACATGGTGACCTTAGAGCATCCACAGTGGTGGAGAATTTGGACAAAAGAATTCGTAAAATTACCAATTTGTAGACGTACAATGGGGATAGATAGTTAGCAAAATTGGAAAGAGAAAAGGTAAAGGATTTACAAAGTTACGGGATGGGTACTGAATCAGTAAAAACTTCTTACGAACTTCTGATCCTCGTAAGAACTTCCTACGAACTTCTTTTGTCCGTAAGAAGTTCCTACGAACTTCTTTTGTTCGTAGGAAGTTCCTACGAACTTCAGAAGCTTGTAAGAATTCCTACGAACAAAAGAAGTTCGTAGGAAGCTCTTTTTACTGCTTGGTAAATCTAACGCCGTTGGGGACTTTTCTTTATAAATATAGCCCAACTTCCTCACAAATTTTTATTCTTAGCCTTTATAAATTTTGAGAGTATAATTTTCTCTGTGCCATTTTCTTATTTCCATTCTTAGTATATTTTATTTCTACAGAAAACATGTCTTCCTCTCAACCGATTAGTTACGGTACACCTCGACAACCTAATATGACTCCTTTTGTAGACGAAGTATTATGTACCATTTATGCAAAATATACAGCTCGAATTATTGAAGGAAACTCAATATCATCGGGCATACTTTGGGACACTGTGAAAGATGAGTATAACGTCACGCATGGAATTACAATTACTCGTACGAGATCCATGCTATCAACATGTTATAATCATATATCGCATCAAATAATGCTATATATTGCAAAGCTTTCTTACCAAATGAAGAATATGGGAAGCGGGACGAATGAATTCCAAGCGGTTACTAATGCACGTGACGCGTACGGCGCCGAAACCAACAAACATTTTACGTTCAATAACTGCTATCAAATTTTAAAAGATTTACCAAACTTTAACTTAAAAAACACAGCGGGGAACGAAGACAACCCTACACTTGTACACGAAGATGACACTCCGGGGGTACGAGACGTACCGAATAGACCCCTAGGCAGGAAGGGTGAGAAATAACGTGCACGTCAACGAGTGCGTTCTGACAGCTTGGATTGTAACACGGCAGTACTCAAACATTGCGAAGACTTCAATGTAATATTTAAAAGCAAGCAAGAGTGGAAGAATAATCGTGCCCTTAAATTTGACTCTCAAATGGATGCGTTCGTCGAGATGAAGCGACCTGATCAACTCGCCAAAAAATAAGATCATCTCGTGTGCCTACGCCGAGAGCAGTCGTACATCATGGAGCTAGATATGAACAATATGAATGATATGCAAGAGCAGTTTCATTATAAAAGATTCAACGACCTAATAGCGATGATTACTGCCACCGAAGCTGCGATTTATGAGTTACAATCGAACTATGCCGGGTCGTCTAACCCTACGTCAAGTCTAAGCGGTTCAATTAATGACTAGTAGTATTTATTATAGTTGTATTGAATCCTCGTTATTTTATTTCGTCATTTACTTTCAGTATATGTACACTGACCCAATTTGCATTTTAATAAATCAAATGTCAACGTTTAAATATATGTAATGTCAGTACTGTTTATTAATTTTAGTTTCAATACAATAGTCATACAATTACAAATTAAAAATCGTACAATTAAGAATTGAAAATGTAACTAATAAACCGAATAGCTACAATAAATATCAGAAATACGTTAACATATCTTCAACCCACCATTTCATCACCGTGGGTGTTCCAAATGTGCTCCACTAAATCATTCCGTAACTGTTGATGTTTAGTTGCATCTTTATCTTTGCATCCCACGTGAGGTAGTTGTAGAAATTAGTTTGGACCCTCAAAATATGAGGTGTTACATCATTCTGTTCGTATTCATTTTGCCATGGACAATATCTACGTTCATCGTCAATAATCATATTGTGCATTATAATGCAAGATTTAATTATGGTTGATAGTGATGCCCTATTCCATAATTTATAAGGTTCCCGAACAAAAGAGAATCGAGCTTGTAGGACACCAAAAGCTCGTTCAACATCTTTTCTACACGATTCTTGGTACTTGCAAACTAATTTATGTTGCTGTGTAATCCCTTGTTGGTTCCTAAAAGTTTTAACTATTGTAGCGTAGGGAGGGTAAATGCCATCACCAAGGTAGTACCCCATGTCGTATGAATTTCCATTAATAGTGTAATTAATGGGAGCTTCCCTTCCATTGCGCAATTCCTGGAAGACGTTAGACCTGTACAACACATTTAAATCGTTGCAAGAACAAGGCACACCGAAGAATGATTTCCAAATCCAAAGGTCGTACGAGGCAACCGCTTCAAGGATTATAGTAGGTGACTCTTTACGTCCACTACATTCAGCGTGCAATGCTGTTGGGCAATTTTTCCAACTCCAGTGCATGCAATCAATGCTGCTTAGCATTCCTGGGAAACCTCTATTTGCATTTTGTTCGAGTAACCTTGTAACGTCGCCTTGTGTCGTATTTCTGCCGTACTGGGGATCGGAAATTCATACAATTGCCTCTATAAATCTAATAATAGTTTCTAATAGAGTGGTTTCACTCATAGCGTACTGCTCAGACCACACGTCATGGGAACCCCCATTAGCTAACAGTCGAATTGCCCCCAACACTTTCTGATAAAAGCTTAAACCTTGACGACCGCAAGCATCATTCTTCTTAACAAAGTAGTTATCATAAAGGCAAACAGATTCGAGGATTCGATTGAAAATACTGTACCGCATCCTGAATCTCCTTGGGAAAAAATACTCATTATATACCTTATCTTCCCCAAAGTAATCTTCCCATAGTGTTGCATGTCCCATTTCTCTCCTACGATTCACTCGACGTCTCGTTTCGAGTTCTTTCCCATCGCGAATTATATTTTTTTCAGCACACCACCGGCTAATCTCCATTATAATAATCATTTCCTCGTCTGAATCATCGGATGATCCACCTTCATTAAATTGTGCATATTGGAGCAAAAGATTTCGTCCCTCATCGCTAGAACTAGAGGAGTCCATGATATAATATGGTTACAAATTAATTTAGATGTAGATGAAATATTATACTTTACCTGTATAGTTTTACGGTACACGAGTATTTATAATTATAGGTAAAATCTTATATAGGTAAGTGTGCTACATGTAATTGTGCTACAGATAAGTGTGCTACAGATAATATAGGTAAAATGTTAATTATTGTGTCCTATTGGTAAGTGTGCAATACAAAATTATCTAGATCAGTGCACTCGTTCAGCGTCAATAATATCTGCGTCCTTTTGGATTGCATGTGTATGTAATTTACCGTGTGTAAATATTATATATGATATTCACATTTTGGTATGTGCTACAGATATTATCTTGGTAAGTGTGCTACATATTTTATCTTGCTATTGGTAAGTGTGCTACATTTTGGGTTTAGGTTGTCAATATGTTGTTTATCAAGTTACTGTATGATAACTACTTTATATATAGTTAATTTATCTTTACTATGTGATAACTACAATCGTCTGCAAGTTATTATTGTGCCTTTATAATTTATCTTTTCCATTGGTATGTGTGCCTTTGTATTATTATAAAAAAAAATTTACCATTGTAAAATAAAATTATAACTTCGAAGGTTTTAAATTACCTATAAATAAATTAGAAGGATTGCAACAATTTTTTATCTACCATTGTCTTATATTTCAAAATGGTTTCATCTCCTTACTATTCATCCATTTACAATGGCTCTTACACAGATATTACTGCTAACAATTGGTATGGGAAAAAACTAATTTTCCAAACATATCCAATTGATTCTTCTCGATGTTTTCTCAATGACTTTGGTCATATATTCATAATCTCTCCCAATTCGGAACCTGAAGACGGATTAGTGTATCCTTGGGAACACCTCACATGGCCAGATAAATATGATGAAAGGTGTGACCTGGAGGTGCTTTGCCATTACCATCACATATCCGTGCCAAAAAATCGGGCTGTCGCACTTTGGCCAATATCGTATCCCGAAGAAGCGGGTATGTTTTGTCTTGATTTATTGGAGGAAGAGATATGTCATATGGAGAGGTGCCTACAACGTTATCACAAAGCACAACGCGCGATGCTATTAGGTCGCCACATTTAAGAATAATTAATTAACATATATAACGACTCTACGTTGGCATCAGATAATGATATTTCCGACTATACCAATTCCGGTTATGATTACTTTTCGGAATGCATATATGAAAATGACGGGGAAGAGTACGAACCAAATATATCAAACTACAACGAAGAATATGTTAATTCCGATACGCAACGATCTTACTTACCTAAATGTTTAGTGCGCAATGGGAAACCATATTGTTGTACTTCTACTAGGTTTGACCTAAGCGTTTGAACACATACTCCTAATAATCATTTTAATCATGTATTATTATTTTTACTACTTAAATCATTATTTCAATACTAATAATAAATGATAAAGTCCAATCGTAATAATTGTTGTGATGATTATATTTCATTAGTGTAATAATTTGTTTGTCATCATTCTATGTGTAATAAATGAAAATAAATATGAGACATTATACATCATAACATTTTTCATAAATATGAGACATTATACATCATAATATTTATCATCACAATTAAATTGAGACAACAATACAAAATGTATTCATAACATTTTTCAATAGTACATTATACATCACTGGCGCCCCGGGCCGAACTCAAAATCCGCACCTAAATCTGCATGTGAACCCGTGTAAGGGTCAGACCCAAATAAATTACCCCAACCTTGTTGCGCCTCATATGTCGGGACCGGGTCAGAGGGTGGGGCTAGGTGTGGTCTATAAACGCTCGGACGACTAGAACTAGTACCACCCTCCTCAAACCCACGACTAGTCATAGTAAAACGTGCTAGTCTACGCTCCAACTCATCAATGCGGTCATCACATGCTTTGAGTTGATCCTCTCGCTGACGTGTCTCATGTAATATTAAATGACGGAGACCTCGAATGTTATCTGCTGCCTCGACGTAGGACTGACGCCATTCTAACTGCGTCAAAGATTGAGCTGGAGGTGCGTTGGTTGAAAACTCAGGTCTCGGGACATCTATAGTATATGAAGCCCCCTTCGGTAGGCCTACGTCAACTGTCCAATTCTGCCTTGGTGGTTGGACGTGCGTAGAACCACCCACAGAGAATTGTGTCTCATACATATGCAGATCATTTGTCGGTGTTGGTGCTTGCGGGATTCGCAACGTCGAAGGTGCCACTGAACCAACTCCAATCAAATCTACATTAACATATCTGGCAATCGGCGGTAGTAATGGCCCGAGTGCTACTGCCTTCCAATATGCATTATACTCTTCTTGTGACACATCTCTTATGTTTTGATTTACGATAGGCCAATTTTGGGCGGCAGCTGCTTGGAATTCGTGTTCTGAGGCAGAACACAAACTTGATGGTGGGTTGTCTGCTATACATATCTGCCCAGTCAATTGTCGGATGGCCTGATCACCCAAGTACCAAAAACCCTTAAATAAGGGATCCCAAAAAATCATCCGTAACCCCGATATCTCACGAGCATATAAGATGACATCAGAGTCACAGTAGGCAGAAGTCTCGTATGGCTGCCATATAATGGACTGGGGTGACCGCATCTCAAGCTGATGTTGACTGCTTGAGATGTTAAACTGCTGTGCTCCCTTTACTTTCTTTTTGTTCCCCCTCGACCGACGAAATATGCGGAGCCACGCATCGATGGACGGATCGACGAGAATAGGACATGCCGTGGTCATGTACTCGTGATGTAAATACTGCAAAATTTGTCAATAAATTTAATTCATTAGAATAAGTTGACATATATTGTAATGAAACATAAATTTCATTAAATAAGATAAAATGAAAATGTACCTCGAGTATTTGCCACATGCATTCAACGCTAGTCAACGATCGTCGACTGACTTTGTCCAAAGACCATAAAATACGGGCATAAATAGCCGAACCCCGATCGTATGTGCCGATGGCAGGAATATCCTCCAGATAATGTAAAAAGTCGAGGTCGAAAGTGGAGTGAGCATTTGGAAAAAATACACTCCCGAATACATAGAACCAAAATGCCCGAGCTATGATTGGGGACATATAATCTGGTAAAGGTTCAACCTTGACAAAATTTTCTATGTATTTTTTAAGGTCAGAAACTGGAATTCCCGCACCGGTAAATCTCTGTATATGAATTTCTGGGAAAAATTCATTTATGGTATTAACAAAATTTGAATATTGTTCAATTCTTAGATTTTGAATGGGTCGTCCTTGTCCAATCGGAATGCCAGTACATAATTTTAAAATTTTATCATATATTTAAATAATTATGAATATAAAAACCATAAAATATATTTCAAACAATCAATTATGAATTTAAGTACAACTAATTATTTTCACATATTGAAACAATTATGAATATAAATAATTATTTTCATATATTGACACAGTCGGAATGCGGGTACATTTTTCAATTTTTTTGGCATATATTTAAATAATTATGAATATAATTACCTAAAAATATATTTCAAACAATTAATTATGAATTTAAGTACAACATATTCTTTTCACATTTTGAAACAATTATGATGCCGGTACATATTTTTAAATTTTGTCATATATTTAAATAATTATGAATATGAAAACCATAAAATATATTTCAAACAATCAATTATGAATTTAAGTACAACTAATTATTTTCATATATTGAAACAATTATGAATATAAATAATTATTTTCATATATTGACACAATCGGAATGCGAGTACATTTTTCAATTTTTTTGTCATATATTTAAATAATTACGAATATAATTAGCTAAAAATATATTTCAAACAATTAATTATGAATTTAAGTACAACATATTATTTTCACATTTTGAAACAATTACGATGCTGGTACATATTTTTAAAATTTTCTCATATATTTAAATAATTTTGAATATGAAAACTATAAAATATATTTCAAACAATCAATTATGAATTTAACTACAACTAATTATTTTCACATATTGAAATAATTATGAATATAAATAATTATTTTCATATATTGACACAATCGGAATGCGGATACATTTTTCAATTTTTTTGGCATATATTTAAATAATTATGAATATAATTACCTAAAAATATATTTCAAATAATTAATTATGAATTTAAGTACAACATATTATTTTCACATTTTGAAACAGTTATGATGCCGGTTCATATTTTTAAAATTTTGTCATATATTTAAATAATTATGAATATAAAAACCAAAAAATATATTTCAAACAATCAATTATGAATTTAAGTACAACTAATTATTTTCACATATTGAAACAATTATGAATATAAATAATTATTTTCATATATTGACACAATCGGAATGCGGGTACATTTTTCAATTCTTTTGGCATATATTTAAATAATTATGAATATAATTACCTAAAAATATATTTCAAGCAATTAATTATGAATTTAATTACAACATATTATTTTCACATTTTGAAACAATTATGATGCCGGTACATAGTTTTTAAAATTTTGTCATATATTTAAATAATTATGAATATGAAAACCATAAAATATATTTCAAACAATCAATTATGAATTTAAGTACAACTAATTATTTTCACATATTGAAACAATTATGAATATAAATAATTATTTTCATATATTGACACAATCGGAATGCGGGTACATTTTTCAATTTTTTGGTCATATATTTAAATAATTATGAATATAATTACCTAAAATATATTTCAAACAATTAATTATGAATTTAAGTACAACATATTATTTTCACATTTTGAAATAATTATGAATATAAGTACAACAAAATAAAATAAAATTATTACCGGAAAGCATTGTGAAGTCGAGCGGAGTGAAGGAAAGCTCGATGTATGGTAGTTGGAAGGTATGCATCGTGTCCCACCAACGTTCGATCATCGCCGTCACAATACATTGATCGGAATTGGGCATCACCATAGAAAAGAAATTCGACATAATACCGACATTGTCGATAATTGCTTTGATATTCGATTTTTTGTCTTCAATCAATTTGTACAATTTCATTGGCCCCATACAATACCCCCGAAATTCGAATTTATTTCCGTTTATTATCGGAGTTTCGCCCTCCGACGCGTGTGATACTCCGTCGTAAATATGGTTATAGTTGTCAATTACGGGATTCGACGATTGAATCGGCGCGGAAGAACCGAGAATTGTTGTTGAAGTCGACGCGTGATTTTTCGATTTCCCGATATTAATATATTTCTTCCATTTTCTACCTAATTCCATCGTGTTGACAAGATCTGATTTGGAGGATTTTCTATATCTAATTTGGAACTGATTTGAAATTATTTTGGGATTATATGGAATGATTTTTGAGAGTATATGAATAATTTTGAAAAAATATATAAAAAGTTCGGGACTGGATCATATGGGACTGATACGTAAAAGTTTTGAGGAAATAAAGAAAAAAGATGGAGGAATCTGATGGAGGAAATAAGGAAACAAGAAGATTATATGAAATAAGGTTCGATGATGATGGAGAAGAAGATGCAGAAGAATGAAGAAGATGAGTGAAGCTTGCTGAATAAATACACGAATGCAGAAGAATGAAGAAGATGAGTGAAGCTTTCTGAATAAATACACGGAGGAATGTTACCGTTTAATTATGATCGTTAAATTCTTACGAACTTCTATAATTCGTAATAACTTTCTACGAACTTCATTTGTCTGTAAAATTTTTTTACGAACTATAAAAATTCGTAGAATTCCCCCCAATACATACTGTCCATTTAAAAAAAAGTAAAACACATACACACATCTCACACGCGGATTAATCTACCTTTTGCCAATATACATTAGTACGAATGCCCTTATATTAGCGAATCTAAAATAAACCATAAACCTAAGAACTAGAGTAACTCAACCTTTTTATCGTGAGCAGAGATTCCCTTATTGAAATAGCACACCTTTTTTAGCCCCTATATATTTCTCGTGTTAAAAGCCTGTCCAAACGAAACTACCCGTTGTTGCCCATTTTCAGAGAGATTCCCATACACGCGTCCCGTCTTCAAATTACGTTCAAAACCTTCTTTATTCTCTCTTAAAATGCGGTGACGCCATTTTTAACGGCAGCTCACCCCTTCCCTCAAACCCGCGTCAACTGACCTGCTTCTTCCCAACCTCACTCAGTGACAGACATTCACGCCGTTACTTTATAAAGTGTTGTTGAATACTTTCTCACCTCACTAGGTCACTTGTGCTTCAACTGAATCAATCATCCCATCCCATGGCCTGCTCAATACTCCCCCTCTCTACTTTGATCTTTCTCATTTCAGGTATTTTTTTTTAAATTTTTGTTTCTTCATCAGTTTGTTAAGTTTCATTTACTTAAAAAACAATGCATTTTGTGTATGTTTAGGTTTTATGCTCCCAGCTTTGGTGGTTTCGATTGGAATAAACTACGGCCAGATTGCAAACAATCTTCCTTCACCGGACAAGGTTGTTCCGTTGGTTAAATCCATCGGAGCAAGTAAAGTTAAACTTTACGATGCAGATCCAAAAGTCCTTCACGCATTTGCAAACACCGGCGTTGAGTTTATAGTCGGACTTGGAAACCAGTTTTTATCTAAAATGAAAGATACAGATAATGCTGAGGCCTGGGTGAAATCAAACGTTCAAGCATATTTGCCTGCGACAAAAATCACCTGCATAGCAGTCGGAAACGAAGTTTTAACATTCAACGACACAACACTCTCGAATAGTCTCCTTCCAGCTATGCAAAGTGTACAGACAGCTCTAGTGAATCTAAATCTAGACAAGCAAGTTACTGTTACCACAGCACACTCTTTAGCAGTATTGGAAACTTCATATCCACCGTCGGCCGGTGCTTTCCGGAAAGATCTGACCGGTTGTTTAACTCAGATCTTGAAATTCCATGTTAAAACCTGTTCTCCTTTTTTAATCAACGCGTATCCGTTTTTCGCGTATAAAGGAAATCCGAAGCAAGTTCCGATTGATTTTGTTCTGTTCCAGCCGAATTCTGGCATTGTGGATCCTGTAACGAATCTTCATTACGACAACATGTTGTTCGCTCAGATCGATTCTGTGTACTCTGCTCTTGCCTCGTTAGGAGGTAAGAAATTAGCGGTGCACATTTCGGAGACCGGTTGGCCGTCTAAAGGAGATGAAGATGAAGTTGGAGCCACACCGGAGAATGCTAAAAAGTATAATGGTAATCTGATGAAGTTGATGGCTCAAAAAAAAGGAACGCCGATGAAGCCAAACTCGGATTTGAATATTTATGTGTTTGCTCTGTTTAATGAAAATATGAAGCCTGGGCCGACATCTGAAAGGAATTATGGTTTGTTTAAGCCTGATGGAACGCCGGCGTATGCGCTTGGTTTAAGTGGAAACTCTATTCTCAGTACCAACACCAGCTCTACCGGTTCTAATACAACGAGTTCCGGTACGTCGCCGTCGCAATCGCCGCCGGCTACCTCTTCTACCGGTTATTTATCTATTTCTTCTGGCACGGTGAGTTTTTGCTTTATCTTTTATTTATCGTTAAGGATTGTGTGGCAGTAAAACTGTGAACATTAGTTAATAGCTACCGTGGACAGTTATAATTGAGGTAATCTGATGTTAGATTCATTAGCGATACGAAAATATCTAAATAAGTGATTGTCATAATGACTGATAAGCAATTGCTTCACGTTAGATCTTTATTGCATTTGCTATCAGTAAAATTGATTTCGATAATGACTGCTAACCAATTGAAAGCTACTGTCTATCATTAGTTATGGGGATACAATTTCCTTAGAATTTTATCTGTGCTAAAGCCCTAATGGTTAATTTTAACAATGTTTTGATTTCAGGAGGGACTAATTTTGCAGAGTATATTCTTCCTTTTGTGCTTGGTGGGTTCGATTACACAGTCATTAAATTGAATTTAATTTAGATTTGAAAGGGAGCATCGTCAAGCTTTAGGTGGCCGTGGCAGAATTTTAAGGAGAAAATATAAGAGGGAGCTTGGGAATTGGGGAAAGGTGAAATTCCTTTTCCTTTCTTGTAAGAGACTATGTTCTTTGGAATCTTTGTGTTCTTTTGTCTACACTATATCAATGTGCAGCTAACTTGGCCTTACTACCTTTCTTTTTTCATGTATTTTTTTTTGTTTCAAATTAGTTGGCGGATCCACAGATATTAGGGAGCTTGAGGGGGGTTCACATATGGGAGAGATGGAACTCGTTTTTTCCTTTTTTTGGTTAGCATTGATATGTTATTTTTATTTTTCTCTACTCATTTTATTTATAAGATGTTAAGTTTAAATTCTATTGAATATTTACCCGCAGGATGCTAGTAGGTAGCCGAGGAAAATTAACATGTAAGCCATTATTTTATGCGTTAGTGATAGAAGTCTCCACAATTTCTACGAGGCCGTGTCTGCATTTTCAAAATTTAAGAAGAAAACCAAAGGAAAAATATTGTTACAAGTATAACATTTTTATTTCTTTGCTTTTTCTCGATATAGTTTTGAGTATTGCATCAATTTTACAAGCTATCCTATGCGAGGATCAAAATTTCTCTTAAGAATATTTCTAACATATTTGCAAAATGGAGAAGATATCAAATAAAATTGTTATCATTATGATGTGGTACTACATCATCACATGAATTTTTAAAATGTTCATCTTAAGATCATCTCCGAGACGTGTGCATTTTTATGCATTCAAAAGGCTTAAATGCATTTTTGCTTTTTATTTGATAAAAGCAATAAGCAAAATGATGCTTCTCGGCAAGTCAAGTGTCATGGGATGACTGAAAAACAAATTAAAAATGTTGAAAATTTTTGAAAGACAAAAAAAACAAGGCTTGTGCGGCAAGTGAAGTGCCGCGAGATTGTAATTTTGTCACTTTCAGGTTTGCAACATATATTGTTAACCTCGAACAACTTTTGCAAATATACCCACGACTTTAAAACCTATTCTTCAATTCATTTACTTGAGTTCCTAGTGATTTGTTGAAAATACATAACTTAATGCATCATTAACTATAAATGTTGTAGCTGAGGACTCTCCTTTATGAAACTGCCCCCAACAAAATCTTATTGAACAATCTTCCCCCTCCAAGACCTCTAAATCCAAGTAACCCCTAACCGACCGTGGATATGGATACGGTTGTAACTGAGATCGGGGTTCAAAAGGTTGCTATTTGTATGACACAAACAATGTCCTATCGAGACATAGTGCTAAGCAAGTTAGAGGAGACGTCATCACCACAAATAAACAACGTACAAACTGACCACCTAGCTAAAACAAAAACATCTACGTATATGCTCTTTACGTCTTGGGACATGGAACTCACCCAGATTGAGTTTGATTATGAGGATGAAGCTGACGAGGGTCGTTGCCGATTGTAGAGATAGTAAAGTAGGAGTTACATTAAGTCTGGCAAAAATCACTCATCATTAAATTACTTGGAAATTTTTTATCGTTCCAAAGATTAGCACTCCGACTAACGAGGCTCTGGAAACTCAAAGCAGGTATCTTTATCACGAACTTGGGAAATAATTTTTATCTCGTAAACCTATCCACATTAGAAGATTATTTAGCGGTAATTGCAGGAGGACCATGGTTTCTAGATAATCATTATTTGTCTGTACAACGGTGGCGGAAAATTTTTCGACCATCGTAAAAAAAATATAAAAAACACGATCCTATGGATTCAATTACATGAACCCCCAATAGAATATTATGATTGGCAACTTGGCAGGTTGTTACGAGTAGACCACCTCATCGGAAAATGCTCCACTACGTCGAGAAAGATTGGGGCATCTACTGTTAAGCATGGGACCTCGGCAGAAAAGGGAGGAAGACATGGATTAGGGTTGTATGGTTGCTCAGCAGCCAAAGATAAGGAGGCTTACTGTGGTCATTTTGTGTATGGGAACCCACTTCCCGTTAACACTGAAGTGTCTAGGCATCCGGTTGACTCCATGGGAGCTAATGTAATACCCCGTAATTTTGAAGATTTAGTATTTAATTATTTTTGGGAAAAATAAAAATATTTAAATTGGAGAAACTTAAATTAATGATTTGGAGAATTTATTTGAGTGGAAAGAATTATTTTAATTGGCGACTTTAAGTTAAATTGTTCGAATTAATGTGTGTCGCATTTTGAGGTCGAAATTTGAAAATGTTATAAAGTATTTCGGCTGACAATTCTGAGTGCGCGGTTAAGTCCGGATGAGTCGAGATAGTCAGGAAATAGTACTCGGGGGTAGTAATTGGGTCTCGGGACATTTTTGGGCATAGTCGCGCCCACACGGGGTGATTTGGGCCATTTTAATTAGGCTCGTGTTGCCTAAAACGGAATTAGGGGTTTTAAACCTAATTGGGGGAAAAGTTGAATGGCAGTTAACAAATTCTAAACCTAGGGTTTGAGAGAGAGACAGAGGAAAGCAAATCAAGAGTCAATTGGGATTTTTGGAGCCAAATTAAGGGACTAATTTGGGGTGTTCTTCATCAGCACCTTCTCTACACCAACGGATCAGACTCTACGAACAATTAGATGCAAGTGGTTAACTGTTGTGATTTTAAATTGATGATAATCAATTCATACTATGGTAGATGTAAACCAAAATTCGTTTTGGGTGGGTATTCATGTAAAATTGGGTTTTCAGTAATTAATACACTTTAAATGGGATTAAGGGTGAAATTTATTATGTTTATGATTCTGGAATGTAGAGGTGTGAATCGTATGTTAAAACCAGTAAGAATCGATGGTTAATTTATGTTAATAGGAATGAAATCGTATTGGAGATTTGAAACCCGGATAAAACCCAAATTGGGAAAATATTGGAATTAATGGAAATTAATTGATTAATTAAGCTCTATAGTTTTACTTATAGGTTGCGTCGAATATCCCTCACCCGAGTTAATTTGTATAAAATGGATACATGGATCGACGAGTTATTTAGAATGCGTCTCGTTTCGACAGTTAATTGAACTAAGGGTTGTCACACCCATAAATCAGCATAAAAGCCTAATAAGATTTTGGTGTCAACAAATACTGCAGAAATTGCGCACGCAAGGTCGTAAGCACGGGACATACATGATATGCCCCGTCAAATCTCCTAGGCGCAATAATTAGGACAACGCACCCGAAATAGACATGTAAACACCATCACCAAAGCAAAGCAATGCGTCAACTCGAATGAGTTCAATTCAAGCACAACCTAATTTAAATTAGCTAGAAAGCATATTAAAAACGTGGTAAATAAACGCGATAAATCTCCTTAGAAAGCAATGAAATAAAGCATGTAAACCTAAATTAGAAAGCATGTAAATTACACTACAAAGCAAGAATTAATGAAATACAAGCTATATTAATGGAGAGGGAAGATGAAAGTACCAATTACAAACCCTAAAGGGTGTCAATCCAAGAGAGGAAGAAGAAGAACTCTCAAATCCCCCAAATCCTAACCTACAACTCTCTAAAATCTATTCTAAAACTTAATATTTGATTATTACAACAAAAAACCTTTAATATAGTAAGTGGGAAAAAAGAAAAGAAAAGCAAAACATCTCATAAAAACAGGGGATCGATCGATCGACCCAAACCTTCAATCGATCGATGGTTCAAAATGATGCCCACTAGGGTTGTGCATGGTTCGGGTTAGTTCGGGTCCACTAAAGAAACAGAACCAGAACCGAAATGGTTCGGTTCTCTGGTTTTGGAACCAGAACCGAACCGAAATATATGTAGAACCGAACCGATGGTTCTCGGTTCGGTTTGGGTTGGTTCACGATTCCTATTCATTTGTAGTTAAATTAAATTATGAAATTACCATTCAAGTGTGGAATTAAATAGAATAAAATACCATTCGGTTACTACCATACTAAAATGCTAACATACTAAGCTAGTAAAAAACAATAAAGAAACTGTCATAACATACTAAGCTAAAATGCTAGTAGTTTTAAAGAAACTGTCATAACATACTAAGCTAAAATGCTAACAGTTTTAAAGAAACTATCATAACATACTAAGCTAGTAAATAAATTATGATATCTTAAAAACTGTTACGGTAAAAAAAAAAATTAACGATTACTAACATACTAAAAGACTTGCTAACAGTTACTAACATACTAATAGTTACTAACATACCAAAAAAAACTAACAGTTACTAACATATTAAAATACTAACAGTTACTGCAAAAAAAAAATACTAAAAGTTACTACAAACTGTTACTGCAAATTATGAAATAAATATCAAATTTTAGCAACTTAATCTTATGAAATTTTACTAACGTCTATACAGTGGTAAAATCCACTGTGAATAGCTGTATACAGTGAATAGCTGTGAATAGCATACATCATGTGTATGAAGAGTTGTATACAGTGAATAGCTGTGAATAGCGTCCACTGTGAATAGCTGTATACACCGAACCTACAATCGTATATGTTTAAATACAATCGCATATATATCATATGTGTACGAAGAGACTGAAGATGAAATGAAAAATGTCAGCTAGCTGGAGAAGATGAAATGAAAGGAAACCTGCCTTTACTAACTTGAGAAGAAGAGAGGGAGAAGACGGCTGGACCTTGAAATGAATTGAAAACTAAAATGAAACCCTACATTTACTTTTACTAGCTGGAGCCTCGAGATACAAAAACTAAAGGACTAAAATATCTGGGTCTGATTTCGGTTCTAAATATCGGTTCTAGGTTCGGTTTTTTGGTTCGGTGCTATGGTTCGGTTTGGTTTGGTTTACATATCAACCCGAGAACCGAACCGACTATATCGTTTTTTTTAATCAGAACCAACCCATAACTAATAAAAACCGACCCAACCCAAACCATAGAGGTGGTTTGGTTCGGTTCTTCGGGTTTACGATTTCTATGCACAGTCCTAATGCCCACTGTCTCCCACGATTTGGCAAAACTGAGGGGTCGATCGATCGATCCTGTAAGAACACAAATTTCCAATTGAGTCCATATATAGTTTTGGCTCAATTCCGGACAAAAACATTTATTCATAGGATAGTATTTATTTGTAATATTCTCAAGCCTATGAATTATGTATTGAAGACGTAGCGGCAAAGTATTTAAAGCTTCATCAAAATGCCAGTTTGTGTGCCTCGTTTCTACGTCATCAACTAAGGTTCCATGCTCCCAAGGTATGAATGTAATTATATTTATATAGGAGCTTGGAACAATATGTATTGGGTGTTAGGTGTAATAAATAACTGCATTTTATTTTCAGAAAGAATCAATTAGAACTTTAATATAAGTATATAAAAGTTTCTGGGCCAAAATCGAATTTTACAAACTTTCTGGTCGTTCGTTAGAAATGTCGTTCGAACGAGTTTTTTCGTTCGAACCAGATTTCGTTCGAACGAGTTTTGTCGTTCGAACCAGTTTCGTTCGAACGAGTTTTGCCAACGACCCTAACTGGTCAGTCGTTCGATATGTCGTTCGAACGAATGTTCGTTCTAACGAGGTATCTAACGAACTTCTAACGAGCCCAGGCTGGTCACTCGTTAGAAGTCTCGTTCGAACGAGAATCAAGTTCGTTCGAACGAGATTCCAGCGGGAACAGTTATTTGGCAGTTTTTTTGCAGTTTTTCCCCACTCCTCCACTTGGTCTTCAACCAACTTTTTTCATACATTATTATGTGCGGGAAACACATTTTCCAAGACAACTTTTCCATCCTAATACATCTCCTAGAGAGAGTTTGAGAGATCATTTTAAAAAGGAAAATGTTCATGTTTGAGTGTTCTTCAACTTAAAGAAAAAATCTTTAAACACTTAGTTTACACCCATTGTTGTTAATTCCAAGTTCTATATATACATATCTTTACTTGGAGTTTTTGGCACCGGTTTTCTCTACCGAATTCAAGAGACGTTTCGGGTTTGCTTCTACACCCCATCACAAAGAAGACTTTTGTTGAGATTCTACCCACACGGAGAAAGGCTCCATGCTTCGGTGACGGTGACCATATAGAGTCCCATCGGTGGATTCCGAGACCGCGGTGGTGTTCCGAGGTTGTCCGCTAGGAAGAGGTTTCTACGAGAAGGAGCGTCGAGGCTTGAGAGGGATCGAGTCAGTCGTTGTAAGTCTATCTGTCTTGTAATTGTAATTCCGTATCTAGTGGACTTGTGGCTAGGGCCGTCCGAGGTTGTTTCCCGTCTTCGGTTTTTCCTCGTACTTCTCGGCGTAGTGTGACATTGTTTATTTTATCTTGCTCAACAATTTAGAATCCATGCTAAGGATAATTTCAAGATAAAATTTGGTTTAATTATCACACTCATTTAATTTGGGACTTAAATTAAATATTGGGTAAAATTGGTTTATTCAAGTCATTTGCTAAAATTGGTTTCCCCTAACTTTGGATAATTGATAATTATGACTTAGGCAAATTCTAGGGCTTGAATTATGTTTTAATTTGTTTTGAGAAATTAAAACTTGTTATTTTTGAAAGTTGAACCATCACCTGTTTTACAACGCTTCCGCATCATCTCTCTTGTGTTTTATCTAAAGAGGAAATTAATAACTTTGATTTTAATTGAGAAAATCACCATCCGGGGTTCCAACTCCTTCAAATTGGTATCAGAGCCAAAGCGATAAATTATTTCGTTAACGATCTTTTAAATAATCTTTGGCTAATATGGATTTTTCCCCATTTTCAAAATTTCCTATTTTCGATTGTTCAAACTACGCGTATTGGAAAGCGCGAATGAGATCGGCACTAAAATCTATCGACGAGAGAGTTTGGATGTCTGTTGTTACCGGATACTCCCCACCAACTTATTTAGTTGAAAATGAACGAGTTATCAAACCCGCCGATAGATGGACTGAAAATGAGTTTAAACTTGCTAACTTTAATTCCCGTGGTTTAAATGCATTATTTAGCGTTGTCGCACCGGATGAATTCCGACGTATTATGACGTGTGAAACCGCTAAAGAAGCTTGGAATATTTTACAATTAACTCATGAAGGAACTAGTGTCGTTAAAGCTTCAAAACTCCAAAATCTCACCACTCAATTTGAAACTATCAAAATGGATGAAAAAGAAACTTTTGATAAATTTTATGCTAGACTTTCTGATATTGTTAATTCATCCTTTAACTTGGGAGAGAAAATACCTGACGACCGTGTTATAAAGAAAATTTTAAGGTCCCTACCCGATAGATTTATTCCAAAGGTGACCGTTTTGAATTCTTTACCCACTTTAGCCTCTACGAAATTAGAAGAGCTTGTAGGTGATTTACAAACCTATGAACTGGATCTGTTTCCCTCTAAAACTGAAAAGAAAATTGGAAAGGGTGTTGCTTTAAAAGCCCGAAAAGAGGTCAAACAAGTAGTAGAGAGCGATAGTGATAGTGACTCGGAAGACATGACTTTATTTACTCGTAAATTTAGAAAATTTCTTAAATTTAACAAAGATAAAGTTAAAAATGATTTTAAGAAATTTGATACTTCTAAACATGATAAAAGCGAGATTTCTAAAGCCGAGAAAATCCCTAAACCTAGTAATGAACATTTAGATAGGGACGAGTCTAATAAGTGTTTTGGTTGTGAAGGTTATGGCCATAGGGCTTATGAGTGCCCCACTAAACTAAGGAAAGATGGTAAGAGACCTATTTCATATAATGCAACCCTTAGTGATAGTGATAAGGAAGAAAAACCCGATTCTCCCACTAAGAAAAATTTTGTGGCTTTTATGGCTAGTCATGTGAGTGATAATGAGAACTCATCGATTGATGACACGATAGCACATGCCACTTCCAAGGTCATTGTTCATGATTCCCTTGTTTTTAATGATAGTGAGAGTGGAGAAGAAGAAGAAGAGAGTGAAAATGAAGAAGAGGTTGATGTGAGTGAACTTCAAAATGCTTTTCAAGAATTATATAAAGAATCTATTTATTTGAAAAGAACTAATTTGAAGTTAGAAGCTTGTTTAAGAAAGAGTGTCAAGGTCGTTGATGATAGTGTCTTAATAGAAGACCTTAGGACACATGTGAGGTCTCTTCAAGAGAAGCTTGATTATGTAGAAGGCGAAAGAGATAGCCTTAGGGGTTTAATGGAATCCTTGAAAAAGGAGCTTCTTGCTTTTCAAGAGCGAAATGTTTTACTAGAATCTAACATTGCTGAATTAGAAAATAAATTAAAAGATTCTAGTAATGTCAAATTTGATTTGGAATGTCGTTCTGAAAAACTAGATAAAATGTTAGGAACGGTCCAAATTAAAAATGACACTTGTGGTTTAGGCTTCAATCCTTGTAATGAATTTACTCATAATGCCCAAACTAATGTTTTAGGAGAATCAACTAGGAATACTTTTAAAGATCACTCCTTACGTAAATCTTTTCGACATGTTCTCACTTGTACACATTGTGGTCGACAAGGTCATCTTAGGAAATTTTGTTTAGATCTTAAACGAATTCCTGGAAAACCCCATAGTAAAGTAACCACGGTAGTTAACGTTCCTACACCCCAAGATAGTCATTCCTCATTAATTTGGGTTAGAAAATCCGACTTGGTTGCCTTACAAAATAGGGTTGTTGATTCTCATTTACTTTCACATCCTTCCTCCCTTGCTAAATCTAATGGATGAATGTGTTAGTGTTTGCATACTTTAGCGTTTGTACTTCATGCTATATTCATATGCTAAATGTATGCTTGTTTAGTCATTTTCTAGTCATTGCCTTATTTCATATCACATGCTAGAAATTATGACTTGTTTATCTTTTTGTATTATTTTTTGTGTTTGATTTAACTGCAAAATATAAAAAGATTTTTGTTTATCATTTGTGTTTTATTTATTTCATTTATGCTTAATGAAAAATACAAATGATTTTTGTTTAGTCTTTTGAGTATATATCTTTCTTTTTGACTAAAAATGTTAAAAACTCAAAAAGATTTTGTTTGGTGTGTATTTTTGTTTGACACACTTTATGTGGCATATACTTGTGTTTGAATCCCATCATTTACGCTCCCATGTGGCTAGAACTTTTGGTTTAGATTTTCAATCCTTAAAATGTTCTTTACCATGTTTTATATGGAGTAGTTGGATTTGTATTGTTTAAATGGATTCTATTTCTATATGCCTCTATTCACACATGCACGAGCTCTTTTGAAATCTTAATGTCACATGTTATATTTGAGCTTTTTGAGGTGTTCTCCTATCAATCTAGTCATCTACATATCTATGACCTAGGAGGACTAGTGCATGTCAAATTCCGTTGCATGTGAGATTTGTGTGAAAAATGAAAACATGATAAATTAATATATGCACGGGGAAGGGCTCCGAAAGGATGAATTAAATCCTTTGCGATAGTAAGCCACCGTTGATTGGATCTAAAAGAAATACGTGATCCAAAGGCCTAAAAACAGAATATTTGTCATTAAAAGAAAGCAATTGCCAAAGGCCTATGTTTGTTGGATATATTCATTCAATAACAAAAGAATATATATGCTTATTGAGGGAGAATTGGATGGTATATCAACGGTTTGCACAATGCCCGTTTATCCTAGTTATCTTTAATGTCATGATTCTATTTGGTTTGAAGAATCATCATCATGCTAGGCTTGTATGCATTGTGTATGTTTGTTCATTGAGTTCAATCTTTATATTGTCACATGAGGTTATATTTAACTGTGATGAAGTTTGCAATCAAATGAGAACTCCGTGAACGTTTCTTAAGTGTTTGGGTCTAAATTTAATTGTTGCTAGTACACACCCCTACACTTCCGTTTCCATATGACACATTTTTGCCATACGAGTGTGCAAACTTATTGTATTTTATGTCATGTGAGTGTTTATATCTATATATATATGCAAGTGCTCTATTGGTATATTTTTTTTGGTATCTATATATATGATATCTGTCTTTGCCCTCCTTTTATTGCTCATATGCTTTCATGTCTTATCACTTTAAGCTTTCACATGCTGTTTATTAGTTCTTTATCCTTTGCCTATTCCCGAACAAAAAGGGGGAGAATGATGATAGGGGGAGAAATGGTATCTAATCATATTATTATCGTATCTTCGTTTGGGGGAGATTTATCTTAGGGGGAGACGTCTTTCTAAGTAGGTCATGTATTTGATAATGGGGGAGAATTAATTTAGGGGGAATAATTTAATGAATTGCATTTTATATTTTGATATTCCCTATGCATTTGATGAGTTTGCTTAAGTGTGCAGGTATTCTACTAAAGCAGCATTGTTTAATGGCAAAGAGTTTGATCCTTGGGATGAGTCAAGATTGGGCGGGTTATGTTTTGAGTCTAGTAGAGCTTGACGGCCCTTTAGGATTTTGTTTGGTTTTTGTCACGGAATAGCCAAAGGGGGAGATTTGTAAGGACACAAATTTCCAATTGAGTCCATATATAGTTTTGGCTCAATTCCGGACAAAAACATTTATTCATAGGATAGTATTTATTTGTAATATTCTCAAGCCTATGAATTATGTATTGAAGACGTAGCGGCAAAGTATTTAAAGCTTCATCAAAATGCCGGTTTGTGTGCCTCGTTTCTACGTCATCAACTAAGGTTCCATGCTCCCAAGGTATGAATGTAATTATAATTATATAGGAGCTTGGAACAATATGTATTGGGTGTTAAGTGTAATAAATAACTGCATTTTATTTTCAGAAAGAATCAATTAGAACTTTAATATAAGTATATAAAAGTTTCTGGGCCAAAATCGAATTTTACAAACTTTCTGGTCGTTCGTTAGAAATGTCGTTCGAACGAGTTTTTTCGTACGAACCAGATTTCGTTCGAACGAGTTTTGTCGTTCGAACCAGTTTCGTTTGAACGAGTTTTGCCAACGACCCTAACTGGTCAGTCGTTCGATATGTCGTTTGAACGAATGTTCATTCTAACGAGTTATCTAACGAAGTTCTAATGAGCCCAGGCTGGTCACTCGTTAGAAGTCTCGTTCGAACGAGAATCAAGTTCGTTCGAACGAGATTCCAGCGGGAACAGTTATTTGGCAGTTTTTTTGCAGTTTTTCCCCACTCCTCCACTTGGTCTTCAACCAACTTTTTTCATACATTATTATGTGCGGGAAACACATTTTCCAAGACAACTTTTCCATCCTAATACATCTCCTAGAGAGAGTTTGAGAGATCATTTTAAAAAGGAAAATGTTCATGTTTGAGTGTTCTTCAACTTAAAGAAAAAATCTTTAAACACTTAGTTTACACCCATTGTTGTTAATTCCAAGTTCTATATATACATATCTTTACTTGGAGTTTTTGGCACCGGTTTTCTCTACCGAATTCAAGAGACGTTTCGGGTTTGCTTCTACACCCCATCACAAAGAAGACTTTTGTTGAGATTCTACCCACACGGAGAAAGGCTCCATGCTTGGGTGATGGTGACCATATAGAGTCCCATCGGTGGATTCCGAGACCGCGGTGGTGTTCCGAGGTTGTCCGCTAGGAAGAGGTTTCTACGAGAAGGAGCGTAGAGGCTTGAGAGGGATCGAGTCAGTCGTTGTAAGTCTATCTGTCTTGTAATTGTAATTCCGTATCTAGTGGACTTGTGGCTAGGGCCGTCCGAGGTTGTTTCCCGTCTTGGGTTTTTCCTCGTACTTCTCGGCATAGTGTGACATTGTTTATTTTATCTTGCTCAACAATTTAGAATCCATGCTAAGGATAATTTCAAGATAAAATTTGGTTTAATTATCACACTCATTTAATTTGGGACTTAAATTAAATATTGGGTAAAATTGGTTTATTCAAGTCATTTGCTAAAATTGGTTTCGCCTAACTTTGGATAATTGATAATTATGACTTAGGCAAATTCTAGGACTTGAATTATGTTTTAATTTGTTTTGAGAAATTAAAACTTGTTGTTATTTTTGAAAGTTGAACCATCATCTGTTTTACAACGCTTCCGCATCATCTCTCTTGTGTTTTATCTAAAGAGGAAATTAATAACTTTGATTTTAATTGAGAAAATCACCATCCGGGGTTCCAACTCCTTCAGATCCCTCTGATCGATCGATCGATCAAGCAGGTATCAGCCAAGATGCATGCTGTTTTGGTGTGTTTTCATTTCTTGTCCGCTGAAATCGTCGTAACTTCTTCGTTCTAAATCGGAATCGCGCACCGTGTGCGGCCACGCGAAGCTTGCGAGGAGAGCTACAACTTTCGTGAAGATGATGGGTCAGGTGCCCAAAATGTGAATTGACTAAAATGCCCTTGAACGTGCGATCGTGTACGAAAATCGAGCGGAATGCGTCCGAACTTCACACTTAGCATCCAAATACCTATAAAAATTCAATTAATCCCTGCAAAAGATGTTAACGTAGAAATCCGAGGTTGTCTGGTTAACGAGCATAAATATAGGGAATAAGATACTCGAGGGGGCTAAAATGCGTAGGTTCGAGGGATGAAATACGCAATATTTACGTCGTATCACACCCCCTAACTTACACATTGCTAGTCCCAGCAATGAAATAGGATGCAACAAGAACTACAAGCAAACCAAAAGCAGGAGATAGTACAAAAGTATGGTATAAAAGCAAAAGGACACTTTCACGGGCGATTCGATTGCATTTAGCGTATGCAATAAGCCGTTGAACCCCTAGGTCACCCTAGTGTACGAGTGTAGTCTCGTGATGGTTTTCAGGGTTGGTACCCAGAAACATCACATAGTTTCCTCAAAATATGCCCAACCCAATATGCGACAAGCCCAACAATAGCGAACAAGATTTCATACGCATTATTAGCACATTGAACGGATTCAAACAAAAGTCCGAATCATTAACATTATATTATGCACCTCATAGAATTGAAACCTTGAAATGTGGGAGGCGGAACGAGCACATGCAAAGTGTGATTTGGCGAAAAACTTATATAAACCGGATAAACATTAAAGCAAGCATAAAGACAATCCTCACGGGCATTACACTCATCAAGTGAATTCACTCAAAACGGGAAGGTAACACACGGAACATGCGGGCATAAAGAGTAAATGTAAATGAAAACTAGGTCGCGCACATGTCACAAATAAAGAACGCTATATATAAAATGAAAAATGTAATCTCAATGAAAGATACCGCACATTAAAGGAGGCAAAATGCATTTTCACAGATTATTAAAACTATTTAAACCTTTGAATTACATCAACCTAAGATCACATAGGACTTTAATAGGGTTGTAATGTAGGTTTGGCTAGGGTACGAAATGAAGGAATGTATGTACGGATTCAAAGTGTTCGGAATGAAAACTCGGGATAATGGGAAAATGCGGACAAAATTAAAATTGGAAAAAAAGTTCCAAAACAGCATTAGATATATCATCGGGGAGAGTAATCAAAGCTTATTGAACTATATACACAACATTTACCACTTTATCTTTCTTTTTCTTTTCTTCTTTTTCACATGTTTTCCTCTGTTTTCTTTTGCTTTTTGCTTTCTCTTTTTCTTCACTTTTTTCACATCTATTTTCTTTACTTTTCAAACTCTCATATGCCTAAATTTCAACTAACATCATAACAACAACATTCAATCCCAAGAAACATTCCAGACAAAGGTATGAAAAATGTATATATGGGCTAAAACTCCAATTTATAGTTGGTTATGGGATTGGGGTTATGAAACGAAAGGCTATATTTAGACTCAAAGGGGTTAACGAGGGTAAACATATAAGGGTGAGGTCAAGGCTAATATGGGTGATATAACAAAGAGGGCATATGATCATTTCAAAAATTTTACACAATTCTCGAGTCAAAATAATATATGAAAATCATGATCAAGTAACACATTTCAAGTATGAACTCAATTAATGAACGATCAAATGAAAGAATAGTGAGATTACCGACGAATTCAACGTTTTCAATGAGAAAAGAATAGTGTATACACTCACAAATGACGAAAGGTACAAAGCTTACTCGGTGTAAGTATATACAATGCAACAAAAGATTACCGAGTTATAAAAATATTGAACCAAATCAATAAGGCAAGAAAGTGCATGTGCTCATGGGATTAAAGTTTAATTCATGAAGTTATTCATAATATCAATAAGTGAGACTAAAGTCTAATAACTTCTAAAATCGAGAACATGCATCATTGGGTTGTCTATTGGATCGGGCAATTATTGAAATTTATCATCGGAAACAAAGGCAAAATGCCCAAAAAATGAGAAAAAAGAAAGAAAATCTTTTTGAAATTTTTGAATTTTTCTAAGAAAAGCCTACTAAGTAACTAACATGTGAGCAAAATATGGACTAAATAATGAAATGGATAGAATATCCCAATTTACATTCGATGTCATCTGCAACTCAGTTTCTACGTGGTAAAAAGGAACCACTCAATCCAGTCGGTGTGCATATGACTCAGCCATGCACGTTGGCTTTAAATTCCATTACAATTTTAGAGGAAACAAGTACACCACATAATCCCCTTGCCCAATCGACGGACCCCGACAACCACAATGAACAAAGCTAGTCCTAGTCCGGAATCTTCACAAATATCATCTAGCCCACCAGAGTTCCCACTCTCTGACCCACTTTTAAGACCGCCACCGAGACTGATCTTAAGACCACCAGTCTTTCTGAACCCACCATACCTCCCGAGTTTGAATTTTTCGTCTAGAAATCTGCCTCCACGACTTCGGCCGACGAACCTAAAGAACACAAACACATAAAATCTACAACATCCCGACCCCAGACCTCAATTCAACAGTCAACGAGCCATTCGAAGAGGACCCAACGACCTTCTCATTTAGTCCAGCTGTGCAGTCCCCCACATGTTTCGCTACCAACTCCAGTACCACGACATTCATTTAAAAGTAGGGCAACACCGAGATCAGTTTCAAACAGAACTAACATCGATCTTCACCTTCCATGCACATCCGATGCCAAACGACTAATCAACCCGCTCTTGCCAAACGAGTATGTGTACATACTCTCGGAACGGAGCCGACTAAGCCCATCATTCACTACATCTCATAAGGATTTTGTTATGGAATGCTAGGGGAACAGGGCGCCCAAACTTCCTATGTGAGTTCATGAATTCTATGACAAGACATCGCCCCCACTTGGTAGTCATTTTTGATACTCGGTTGGATGCACGAAGATCCATTGCGAGGATCGGTCGCCTCCCGTTTCGTAACCACATTGTATTGCCAGCTTTAGGACAATCCGGAGGAATATGGATGTTATGGATGGAGGGTCAGATTATAGTGAATGAAGTGGCAGTCTCTCCGCGATTTATTCACGTGATGGTGCATCATGATCCGGATACAGGGCCTATAGAGCTTACACCGGTTTATATGCCTCCTCAACCTCCTGCTCAATCTGCGGTATGGCATGCTTTACATCAATTAGCTAATAATGTTAACAATCCTTGGGTGCTCATCGGAGATTTTAATACTATTTTAGGCCAGCATGAAAAGCTAGGAGGCTCGGGGTTCCATCCCAGCCAGGAAAAAGCTTTAAATTTTTTTATAATGACACATAATATTCTCCATTTAGGGTTTAGTGGAGCATCTTTTACTTGGAAAGACAATACATCATTTGGCCATCATGTGCATGAATGGTTGGATATGGGTCTTACGAACATGCAGTGGTGGGATTTGTACCCCAATAAGAGGGTTACTCACCTCCCGAATGCAGGCTTTGACCACTATACACTGCTACTTGATAGCCAGCCCACTACTGAAAAAACGATGCAACGCTTTATTTATTGCAAGGAGTGGGCTATGTATTTGTCTTTCCTTGAGATGATCCATAGCCAATGGAGCAGGCCGATGGTGGGGCCGCCAGCCAACCGCTTTCTCAAAAATATCCCATCTTTTTCGTCAAGCGGCTATCTCGTGGAAAAAGTGTCTTTGGGAACATGGTCACGAAAATCTATAATTTACAACAACAACTTTCACAAACTCGACAGCAGCTCGAGTGACACCCGAACCTCGCACTCCTCTTGCACGAGACAGGGATTCAGGAGGACTTGGCTTACTGCCTACAACAGGAAGCCCTGTATTGGGAAAATAAATAGAAGCTCAAATGGAACCTTGAAGGTGATAATAATACTAATTTTTTTCACGCCTGTGTCTCCCAACAACGATGTACTAACACCATTCAGGGCGTGTTTAACCTAGATTTGGGGTGACACAAAACTCCAATGGTTATTAACACCCAGCTCCAGATGTTCTATAAGTCCCTCTTCCGAAAAACTGACCCATCGTTGATGACAGGAGATTACCCATTTGTTCAATTAATGGATGTGGACAAAGCTACCTTGTTAGCACCTGTCGCGGAGTAAGAGATATGGGCCACCCTCAAGTGTATGGGTAAAAATAAGAGCCCAGGCCTTGACGGCCTTACAGCGGAATTTTATCTAATTCACTGGCAAGAGGTCGATCCGATTGTGTGCTACCTTATTGTCGAGTTTTTCACTTCCAGGCATATGTCGCATGTAATTAATCATACCTTGTTAATATTTATCCCTAAGCGTCATAACCCTACACACATTTCTCATTTTCGCCCTATCAGTGTGTGCAACGTGATATATAAGCTCATCTTATCCATCATTATGGCATAACTGCGGCCTTGGTTGTAGTTTCTAATATCCCCATATCAAGTAGCCTTCGTGGCGAGTGGACACATTCAAGACAACATCCTTATTGCCCTTGAGATGTTACATTCTATGTGTAAATCGAATTCTAAAAAAGGAAGTTATACGGTCAAAATCGATTTGTCCAAAGCGTACGATCAAATGAAATGACCTTTTATTCGATGGATACTGCAGCAGCACGGGTTCCCAAATCAATGGATCACCTACATTGCTACATGTATTTCCACCACTTGTTTTCAGATGCTAACTAATAGCCATCTGGGGGTCAAGTTTAGTCCATCTCGTGGTCTTCGGCAAGGCGACCCTTTGTCTGAGCTCCTTTTTATTCTAAGACTAGATGTTCTCCTGCGGCGAATTAATTAGGAATGCCATCTGAAAACTATGATCGCCCTTCGGCCTTCCTTAACCAGGCCCAGAATCACGAGATTGGCCTTTGCTGTTGACTGCATCTTCTTCTTCTTTCAGCCAATCCCTCACACTATAAGTCGTTTCAGGATGGTCCTGAAATATTTTTCCACTTGCTCGGGGCAATCTATTAATCGAGAAAAATCCATGATTACTTTTGGCCCTAAAACCTTGCACTTGGTCATACAGATAATGCGAACAATGTTAGGCTTTCAACGTAACCCGGTGCAGGAAAAATACCTTGGTCTTCCCCTTATTACCGGACGAGTCATGTGTAGTCTCTTTTTGGACCTTATTACTGATCTCGACACTAGATTGCAGACGTGGTATTCTCATTTTCTCTCATAAGCGAGGAGAGATACTCTCATTAATGCACGTCGCTTCCGGCATGCAGTATGTCAACCTATTCGCTTCCTAAGAATATTCTTTGTACCCTCATTAAAAAGATTAAAGCATTCTTCTGGAATGCCACCACGTCCTGACCCCCCCCCCCCCCCCACCATTCCTTGGTCAACCATTACCCTCACCACACAATATGGCGGGTTGGGTATGAAGAACCCACACACCCTTAATACAGCGTTCACGCTGAAGCTGTTGTGGAAGTCGTTCTCCGAGCCAGACAACCTCTGGGCCCGCATTATAAAGCATAAATACTACCCGCCCTCCTCGTTGGGCGAAGTAAACATGCCTAAGCGAGCATCCTGGTTCTGGACTCGAGTAACACAACTTATTCCCCTATTTCAAAAGGGAATTAAATGGCTCATTGGTCCTGGGAATATATCATTTGGGCAGCACATTTGGGTTCTCCAAGAAACTTTAGGCCAGTGGTTTCCTACCCTACCTCCGATCGTTCTTAATACCCCGATCTCGTATTTTATTCGTAACAACCGCTGGAATATGCCTATGTTGTCCCAATTTCTGCCCTTTGATTTCTTGCTTTATATCCAAGCCGTTTATATCTCGCCTACGGTCAGCTAGAACAAGCCTTACTAGTGGCCGAGCAAATTGGGTATATTTACAGTAAAAGACACGTCACTGGCAGAATAAGGAATCCACTTATCAATAGAAGCCAGCTCTGCCATGGACGTGGCTCTAAAGGTGTGGAATTCTTAATAAATTAAATATTTTTTATGGTTTCTCGTACACCAGGCTTTGCCCACATCTGCTCGACTCAACTATTACCACAAAATCCCCTCTCCAAATTGGCCTCTTTGTGACTTGACGGACTCCAACACCCATTTTTTACGGACTGTCCGACGCTTTTTCAGGTTCGCACGCATCAGGAGGAAACTGATTATTCGCCAATATCCATCCTCAGGAAGCTAGGGGTGCGTTGGGGGACCACACCGCTTACTGATCAGGCGGTCAGACCATTTTATTTATCATTTTCATAATCAAGTAAATTATCATTTACGAAAAATCAATACCATTTTCATTTCATTTCATTTCCATGTATATGTTTCAGTTTATCCGAAACCATTACCATTTACTTTTTGTAAATAATATCACTTATTATCCGGAGCCATACGATAAATTATATCGTTACTACAACCTCAAAGGAATGAATGAACTTTCAATTATTCTCCCAACACACTTTTATGGTGTTATTATAAACCATCAAGATTAATGTAGCTCCATTGAGCTCCAAAAGTCTCCCAAACATAACTCTAGGAAATCCTAGTTTCATAATAATTAACTAGAAGAGAATGCCCCAACATCAATTGGCATATCCCCGGAAAAGTCCCCACATGACCCATTCCTAGTGTAGGGAAAGTACTAACTCAATTACAACTCTAGGACACTTAGTTTACTTCATTAAAGAAGGTTCCTAGGTGTAACACCCCGCCCACCCGGGGAGAGCTAACGGAGCGCTAATGCGATAAAATAAATCCAAATCCACAAGTGACAGGGTATAGAGCATCTAAATAAACCCACAATAATATAAATCCACTAATCTCAATCTCTTCAATTACAACAAGCATCTCGAATTAAAATTACAAATCTCCAAAGCTTTATACATCAAAATAATACAAATCTTTCCCAAATAATCCTTGCTAAAATCAATCTCCATAGCGCCCCAAAATCCGCGCTAACCTCCCCCTAAAAGAAAATATGGGGAAGTACACAATACGACAAGAAAGATGCTCAACAATTATATTAACGAGGAACAAAGCGTAACAACACGAGTATGAATATTCAAATCAAAATGCAAATCTCAAAGCATTTATCAATATAATTTCTCAACAACACTTTAACTGGGTCACCAGGCCTCACCACATCCGTATATGCTTTATCAAGCCATAGTCCGGGAAACAGGAATTTTGGCGGGTGCCCAACATCCATGCCATATTAAAATCTCATGACAGCGTGCTCAATAACAATATAATGATACCACATGAATCAAAATAATTTCAACAATTATTTTTCAGATTTCAATGAATTTATCAATTCAAATATGAGTTCAATTAACAAGAATTCAAAGAGAATGACACTCGCGGGATTTAAGGAGCATATTGTGTAAAACCCCATGCCTCAAACCATGATGAGAAACCAACGATCACATCCTCAAGATCAACACAAAAGATCTACAAAATCTCCTCCAAGAACCTCCAACAAAATAGCCCCAAGAACACCTCTAATCTAAGGTTGGAACTCACAAATCTCAAGGGCCAATGTGTATATAAAAAGAAGAGGAATATAAAATATATTTGCTGCCAAAATTTGTGCCAAAAGTATGTTAAAAGGGTTGCCCACGACTTCCTTTTATAAAACAAAGAAATGAAAAGTTGGAATCCAAAAGACTCCTTTAAATAAGGCAAAGAAATGAAGAATTGGAAGTCAAAACAACTCTTGAAAATTACTTGTTGTTCACGAAATCCGTTTTAACTCCGTTTTCGAAACCGTTTGAAATTCTCGCATTTAAAAATAATAACCAACATATTTGAGCAATAAAAATAATTTTATCAAAAACTTTATATTCCTCCATTTTCGAGAAATTAATTAAAATATCCCAAAATTACGCGGGTTGTTACACTTCCCCACTAACAATGGAATTTCACCATCGAAATTCGTCGAATGCCTAACTCTCAAAAATCAGGTTAACAATCTCCAAAAATAATCTCGTCGCCAAAAATAATTCCTCACCTATAATCTCGAAACCTAACACGAATATCACCAAAACTTTTCAATCTCCAAAAATTGCTAACCTCGCAATGAACCCAAAACTCAAGCCCCGAGGGTTGCCGTATACCTAAGCTCTGATACCACCTGTAACACCCCGCCTAATTAAATACCGGGTGGCCAGTCCCATACCAAATTAAAACAGAATATACAGTTGGCTCATTCTTAGAATCACTGTCGAAAATATTTACAACTCACCCAATACACAATTAAGCTAGTGTTAAAAACTTTTCAAATTTTAATTTAACAAAATCCATGTCCAGTTTAAGAATAACACAACACATTTTATTCTACAACATTTATAACCAAGTAGATAACACAAAATAATTTAAATGCAATTGGAATAAACATTCCCAAATAATATTAATCCATTACAGTAATCCCAACAATATCAAATGTATTAAAATGACACGAATACCATAGTATTTGACCCCGATAGAAGAAGATAACTGAATCCTTTGGGCGACATTACCTACTAAGAGAATACTGTGAATCAAATGATGATAGGCGTCTAAGCAAAACTCCATAAATCCATAGCCTGTCATAATCCGCTAAGGTTGGCGTCCCTGTTGCTGGACACCTGATATAGAAGATACAATAGAAAAGAAAATAATCAAGGAAACGGGTCAGAGCCCGATTGTGTAAATGATTTTTAAAATAGCAAGTATTTAACAAGTGCAATAAAGCATTTATTATGTACATGTTAGATCCAACTCTCACTTGCTATTCTCACCTCTCAACTAGAGTGCACACTTAACGTTTCCTATTAACCTCCTAGTTAATGGTTCCTCTTTTCTAGTCTCCATATTATAATTCCATCGCAATATCATAATCCCCGTATGTCCCATACCATACGTCACATTATTGTCCATTTACATTTCTCATCGTTTCTCATTAACATGAATCATTTCTCATTAATATGAATTAAGTTTTTCAATAAACATTCATTAACTTAATTCAATTATCTTTCTTTATTCACCATTATCTACAATTATCACCGTAGATAGATTTAACCATAATAAATATCCATTCATTCATTTAATCCATTATATATATATATATATATTCATATATAATACGGCACCCCAAGTCACAGCTGCGGTGCAATGCATTACTCTGCTATCATGTCCCAATATCACTGGTCGCCGAAAAGGGGACAAAAGGTTCGGTGAGGATACCTCGAACCATTAACAACAACACAATCATTGGAGGCGAACATAGTTCTCATACCCATGGGTCACGCACATACCTACGTACCCATAGTCAGCGGACTTATCAACTCCCCGATAAGTCTTTCATAGACCTATGTTCTCGAGCGACAAATCAAAGATCCCATGGATTCATCAGGATATGACTCCCCTCACGCGCAAACCTCTCACCGATAGCAAGTAAGCTAGGTATGTCATACACATAAATCGTCAATCAATCAAATAGGTATTATCATACATATAATATAATATCAATAAGGTAATATCACTACCCTAAGATAATTCCCATACGTAGCATTATATCTCTTTTAAATTCCACGTATTAAAATATCATATCTTTACTTCATAATTTAATTATCCTCGCATCCTATAACATCTCTCCACTCCCGACGTCGTTAAGGTTCATGCGCGGAGCGTCTCGCAAAGCGAAATCCAAACAAGGAACCCCTCCAATACACTACTACTGAACTTTGTCGATCGAGGAGGTCCGACAACTTCAACTATGCGATCGGGATAACCTCATACCTTCTTTCAACCAAATGTGTTCTAAACTCCCATCTCAATCCAGGAGACATACCACTACGCTCTTGTATTACACTCCGTCCTTGTGAAATCAATAATGAGCTTAAACTCAGTCCTTGATGTTCAAATTGTAACCCTAAGGCTACCCTCACTCAATACACAAGATTCAAATAGGTTTTTCCTCAACATATATTCAGTAAGAAGTCACTAATATCCTACTGGTCCATAACATTATTTCTCCCGAACTACTACGAGTTTAGTTCTCCTTTTAATTAAGGTTAAAACCGATAGTTTCAAATCTCTTATAAACACATCTTCTTGCACTTAGGATTAAACCCTCTTGTAAACTTAAGGATACCCAGGTGTTATATTAAATCACCCCTATTGGTCCTATCTTAAATCCTCATACATCCCCATTTGGAATTTAACAAATGAATCGAGCAACCGAAATTCCATTCAATATGATTTTCATCATTTTAATCACTTGAATCCAAATCAAATTAATTCAAATCTTATCAAGGGTTTACTGATATTTTCTAAGTCCCATAATATCCAAATAATAATCACCAAAGATCCACAAAAGGTTTGGGATAAGAATCAACATTTAAAAAGAAACAACTTTACATATTCTGGGGAGGTCGATCGATCGAAGGCAGGGGTCGATCGATCGATCCCTCAGGTCACAGCCTGGTTTTCTACATTTTCTGCAACTACGGGTTTCACCATTTTTACTCATTCAAACCTTCATATTAACATCCCAAATGACTTACAATTATTACTACATGATATATCAACATATATGAACGATTTCCAATACTCTAAACATCCTAGAATCATCAAGGGATTGGATTAAAAAGCATGTTTATCTCCTCATTTTCCAGAAAATCATCAACATTTTAACTTCAAGAACACTTCAATGGTTTTCAGATTTTTCTTCCATAGATATATGATTATTTCGTGATTATTTTCATCCTACAACATGAGTTTTCTTCCTATATCGTTTCAGTTTCTAGAAATCCATATAACAACTCCATTATGTCTTCCAAATATGAAAAATCATCTCTTTTCATAATTATTCTAACATGGACAATATACGAACTTAAGTTGCAAATATCAAACACTTGCCTCTAATGAAGATCTGATCCTTTGGAGTTTAATGACACAGATGGTGATGGTGGTGGTGACCTTTGACCTTTGGTTCTCCTCCTTTCCAAGCAAACTTCTTTTTCTTTTCAAGCAACATTCCACTCTCTCTAAGAAGATGACTTTTCAATTTTGTGTAGAAGAGATGAAATAAACCTACATACACTAATCTCCAAATACTTATAATAAGACAAATCACTATTCATCCCCCTTGTAAAAATAACAAAAATGCCCTTTTGGGTTGTCTATTCATTTCCAAATAACCCGAGACTCAAAATTAACATCCAAATAGACTTTTCTGACTATTTCGAATTTTCCGGACGCAACGGCGCAGTCAAAATGACTATAAGGTCGATAGAAAATAAATTTCCTTTTTAATTTAATAAATTAGTCCCGACACGTCCCATACCGCGTCTGACTAAAAATTCAAATTACCGATTTTTATATCACACCGTCATATCAATGACATCACATTCATAAATTACCTAAATATCTTTAAGTAATATTCAGAATCATCCATTTTAATATCCACAATTCGGATACAGCTCAAATGAATTAATTTATAGTAAAATCCAATTAATCCATTAAGTTAAAATATAACCCATTTTAAAAGTCATAAAAATTACGGGGTATTACACTAGGCCCTAGACTTAAAGAAAATGAATTGGAACTAAACTAAGAAAATCTCTTAAAATGCAGGGCTTCCGAATCGATTTGGATTCAGGAAAGCGAATCGATTCGGACCATCCAAATCAATTCGGTCAGGAAAACCTGACTTTCTGCATAATTGCCAAATCGATTCGGACCATCCGAATTGGTTCGGTCAACCCAGACCTGGAAACTGTCTCAAGGCAAATCGATTCGGCCAGGCCGAATCGATTCGGTTCTGCAGATTGGCCTAATTTTGTCTTAAGGGTTATGAACCCTAATCCTCCCAAACCTCAAATCTCTTCAATTTTACGCACAACCAACAACATTTATCTGCCCAAAATTTATCCTACATGATTAATAACCATTATAGTCCACAATTTTATCATCAAAATAAAGATTAGGGTTTAATTCCCATAAATTCCATTTTTGATCTCCAAATGAATATACATAATTATCATACAAATTATTCAACTTAAATCACATATTAGCAAGTAGAAAACTTGCCTTAGGGTTGATATCCTAGATTTATTTGGAGAAGAAGCAATCCCAAATCCTCCATCTTCAATCTCTCTCTCATTTCTCCATTTTTCTCTTCCTCTTTCCTTCTCTCTTTTCTCTCTATATGTTCAAGACATAAAATGGTGGCTTAAGTTAAATCTCCCAACTTAAGTAGTTAATACCATATTAAAATGACTCGCAAATACGCATATAAGCTAAAACCAGGTAAAAGTGCCCGAAATACAAAAACACAATATGGCACTTAATTTGACTGTCTCGGACATTCCGGGACTAACTACACCCTCTAAACTGGCATCCGGAAATTTCATAAATTATTTAGAGTTCCAATATCATTTAAATTAAAATGCCATTTAAAATACATGACACTACAAACATGCAACCTGATGATATTTAGTTTCACATACAGTAAATATGCATCAATCTAGTAAATATTAACTTTAAATTCGTTAAATTAATATTTACTCCAGTCCCCACATTTTATATAATTACCTTATGCGGTAAAATTAGTATAAAATGAGCCTCCCAGAATCGAGGGTTGTTACATACTCCCCCCCCTCCCCCCCCCCCCCCCCCCCCCCCCTTAAGAGGGAATTTTGCCCCCAAAATTCGGGCATACCCAATTCTCATAAAGGATATACTACTCTAAACTAGGATTCTACCATCCTAAACAAACCCCTCGTTATCGCAACGTCCCAAAAGGACTCGGACTAAGACCGATTCTATCGATCTCAGTCTACCTCCTTTGTGCTCTAGCATAGCACAAAGCGTTCCCTCTCTCTAACTATTGATCCTATCTCCTTATGACAAAAGAAAACACCCCCATAACTTGGCGCAAAATAGCCTAACCTCCCGAATCATGTTACATCTCACCTCGGGGTACCCATACCAACTCTCAGTGGCTTAACCCCAACGCTACTCAACTTTCCCTCGCATTGACATATCTCATCAAGGTGTATGGCTCAAAAGCCAAATCTTTAAAGAAATGTCCCGAGACCACTCCAAGTCCAAGGAACATATTACCCGTTGGTTCCATCCAACGAGTATGCGAATTACTCAACCGACCACGCTAGGCCACTCACGATACCATGCCTTAGGAAATGATCCATAAGACCACTCCAAAAACCTAATGGTTGTACGAGAATCTCTATCCATACAATTACTGCTCCCATCTACTATGTATACTAAGGCGCCCGTACGTGATATGCCTTTCGGCATAAGTCAATTTCCTCCCTTTCACCCATCCACTTTAGGGTGGCAGGATATACGCCACTTCCATACGGCTCCCATTACTTCACAGAAACTTTTACTAAACCTTCGACACGAATATCTAGTCTCGGCCCACCCTATTTTAATAGGCACCTCCTACAGTTCTACCATTCCTCCATCGAGAATGGGGCGTACTCTTCTACATGTAGTCCGTCCATAATGGCCGGAAATGCAACGATTGGATCGACGATCAACAATTTTCTCAAATGGGATCATGACCAGTTCGATGCCGGTAGTTCAATGCAAATGTCTATGAATACCCTTATTTGTTCCACTACTACTCTCTTTACAGGAGTAGGTGAAATGGTCAATCACAGACATAAATGCTCTTGCCATCGAGTCTTCCTAGTCATGCTCATTCTACTTGGCCTTCCATGCCATTACCATTATCTCTGACGAGTTCTAAACTCGACACATCCACTACCCCAATCACATTCCCTTAACGAATGAGAAAATATCCAATCACTAGTTCTTCTGAACTCCGAGCACCAACTCGATTCCTCTCACAACGTATTGCAACAACTTGTTGCTTATGAGAAGGACCAAATTTCCTGCCCAGGAAGTAGTGCCTTATCTATTTAAGGTGATCACTACCATGATGAATTTTAATTCAAGCATGGGATAATACTTCCCACAAGTTTAAGCTTGTGAGACGCATAAACAATGGGTCTATGCTCCAGTATTATTACTCCCCAATCCTGGCAGAAACTTACTCATTAGACTCACTCTCGAGCTTACTATCATGGGCTCAGGAGTGAGGGTCCACCCGTCCTTTTTAACTCCCCGGAAGTGAAGTTACCAACGTAACATTATTTCTAAGAAAGGCCTCATCTCCTTCGGTCGAACCTACCAAACCTCTCGAAACCCCATAAATCTCGTTCCTAGGGATCTAATCCCTTATAGAGTTAACCCACAACTTATTCGTGGTCAATTCCTAACAACCATCCTAAAATAACGCCACCTACCCTCAAGGTCTTACATCCTAAAAATCCTAAGGTCTATCTATATATATCCTACCTAAATCGTAAGCATATAATACTAAATATATCCCTAGTGCCCAAGACCTTACTCAACTTCCGACATTCGCTCGGGTTCATGCGTGGGACGTCTCGCCGAAGAGAAATCCAGACAAGTAACCCTACCATTACACTACTACCTCGCATTGTCGGTCATCGAGATATGACGGTCTAAGACGCATAATCGGGATTGGTAAATTTTAACTTACAATTCTATTAACAAAATTCTACTCCTACGCCTTACCATAGCATCATTAAAGGTTTTAACTGATCAGACATTCACTTTCTGTGAAGTCTTACAAATTTTATCCAATAACATATATACATCTTTTCAAATAGCCTTCTTATCAAGGCATAACCCGAAGTCTAGATTCGACTTCGTATCTCAGTCTCCCTCACATCGATCAGAGGAGAGAACTATATACAGTGCTTCTATCTCGCACTTTAATAGCCCTTAATCACTCTTCTACGTGATTCTCGGCTAAACCTTTCAACCCAACTTCTAACAACAGAAAAATAAAAGAAAGAAAAAGAGTAGCGCCTCTCCACTCACAACATCGTTAAGTGTTCATGCGGCGGAGTGTCTCGCAAAGCAAAATCCAAACAAGGAACCCCTCCGACACATGCCCACTTAACTAGTTGGTCATGGAGATAAGCGTAACATGCATAAATAAGACAAACAAACAATCAAACACTCACACAAGATAACTAAATGAATAACAAAAATCTCCTACCTACCTCGATCCACCTCTATAAAGTCTCAACCTGTATCCAGGAGAGAAATTATATAATAACTAGTTCCATTTCGAACTAGAAGTGAGATAGCCTTACAATTTTATTTGCTTGCTATCACCTCAAACCAATCAAAGTATCTTTACCCGCATATTATACATAAAATAAGAGAAAGGAAAAAAATAACATCTCTCAAATCCCAACGTCGTTAAGGTTCACGTGTGGAGCGTCCCGCAAAAGCGGAATCCAAATAAGGAACCCCTCTTATGCATTACTACTTAACTTTGTTGGTCATGGAGATAAGTCATAGCATTCACATACAGTGCAAACAAACAATAGAGCGCCTAAACCAAGGGATACATAATGCAAGTAACACATATGATACATATACATTTAAAATATCATCACTCGCTTCCTAACGAGTGAAGAAAAGATAGAACTTCCATACCACGGAAGTCATATCATTACCCTTCTATAATAGCGTAAATACTACTACAAGCTCAATGTACACACCCGAATCTACCGTAGATACAATACTACTAAATCTTATCCTAAGGAATACACCACCCACCTATAAGGTGGAATTCCCAGCACAATTTGCCAAGCACTCTGTGTCAATACTAATGGTTCTCAGACTCTATATTCGAGCCTTACGTGAACCAACATTATTTCCACTAACTCCCCAACCAGGCACTTTACTCTTGCCCACGTTCTCCACTCAACGAAGTTTAAAATGAGTGGTTCTACACTCCACATCATAGCCATTATTCTGACTCTGGCTGACATCAATTGCCCACACAGTCTCTCTTATTCTCTCAGTAAAAGAGGACACACTCTCGGCCTCCTCTTCCTCAGTTCAATGAAACCTCCCCAGGCGGATGTCCACCAATGGGGTTTCATGATTCTTACTCCATCAGAAGTGTTAACGACACCTATTCTGGAGCCTATTATTTCATGGTGCACGGTCTCGTCTCCCTAACCGTACAACACCTTATTCACCATCGGTCTTTAACCGAACATTTTGTGAACATTCGAGAATCCACCTTCTCCTCAGTCCAGTTATCCCAGAGAAACTCGCCATTGCAAGTATCCACTGGGCTTCTCTATGGGCCAAACTTTCGGCACCCACGAATATGGTGACCACATTTTCACCATCTCAGCACTACTCCTACGGGTGAAGGATTTTCCTCCATTCTACTTCAGGGCACTTCTCCACTTCAATTTAACATCGCTTGAATTCTCAAGCTTAGTACCACTTTTTACTTCTCGCGGTACTTGAGAAAACTACATCAACTGAAATTAGTAGCCGCAGTAGCAAGATAAGAAAATGCTACAAAAAGGGAGCGACCTCCAAAGCGGTCCTCATCCCCGACTACAATTTACAGTTCTCAAAAATCCTCCCCATGACGCCCTTCTTCAATCTACCTACTACTCTCACACGAATGCGCAAAAGATTCTATAAATTCTACCCCATAGCAGAAGAACGATATCTCACTAGAGGAATCAACGATCTTAATCCTAAGGCTTTATGTCAAATAAAAAGCAACGCTGAAACTTAAGGCGTCCACACAGATTCCTAAGGACTCTAGAACCTGATGCTCTGATACCATCTGTGACAACCCGCTCACCAAAATAAGGGGTGGCCAGCCCAATACTCCAATATAACGGAATCATAGATGGAATCATTCTCAGCATCACAATAAAAATATAGAGTATCCAGGATAACCACCTAATATTTCAGAAAACGGGTTGCCAAAAATTTTGAATTTAAAGTAAATAAAGGAAAACAAACAACCCAATTCCTAAAAAGATAGGGGAAAACCCCAAGACATATATAAATAATACAACAAGAATACAATAAAAGGACCGAATATGCTACCGGTCACAATCTTTATAACAACATTTAAACAAACTCATAGATTTACACTATACATTTCATTAGACATTTACAAAAGCTTGGGCCTCTCGCCCGAGTAAAGAGACCCGATCATAGCTAGAATACAAAAATGAAAATGTCTTTACAAATGTATCCCGTAATACCCGCAAAGCATCACGGCTCGCTGAGGACATCGAAATAGGAATTCAAATCAGGCATCCTTGCGGCGGAGTACCTGAGCGGAGACAAGATGCATATGCAACAAGAAATGTAAACGGGTCAGGACCCGGTTCTATATGATTACCAGATGAATAAAGAGTATGACAGTTATGAATGATAAATCATGATGAGAGATATAACTATCTAACTACACAATTCAAAACATAACTAAGCAGGAAGATAAAACAAATAACATTAGTCTGAAAACTTATCATGTGTACCAATTATCTCATATATCTTTTTTCCTTAACATGATATATATGAAAAATCACAATGTTATGCTCTTTATGGAATTTTATCTCACTTTTACATTTTGTAAAAATCCTTTCCTTATGAGGAAAATAATCATTTTCAAATGCTCTTTGTGGCATTTATATGTGCTCTTTGTGGCACTTTATCATGCTCTTTATGGCATATACAATCCATCAAGTCCCACTTGATGATGAATAGTTATATTTATATACATATAACGATTCTAAGACCGTCCGTCCGGGTTTCCCCACTGTGCACGGTCCTAAATGACCATTATCTTCCAGGGCCTATCACAAGACAACCTGGGCACCTATATCGCAAGACGTCGGGAAGCGGTCATGTGCCTGCGGGATAGTCAAGACCACACCCGGAATCTCTTACCCATCGCAGAAAAAAAAATACAACAATAAACGCTCACATGGCTTATGGACTATATCCACCCTGCGTTAATTTGTCAGGGGGCATCACCTCGCGCGCGAACTTCCCCTATGATGTCATTTAGAGAGGTGTGTTTAAACCATTTTATTTATCATTTTCATAATCAAGTAAATTATCATTTACCAAAAATCAATACCATTTCCATTTCATTTCATTTCCATGTATATGTTTCATTTTATCCGAAACCATTACCATTTACTTTTTGTAAATAATATCACTTATTATCCGGAGCCATACGATAAATTATATCGTTACTACAACCTCAAAGGAATGAATGAACTTTCAATTATTCTCCCAACACACTTTCATGGTGTTATTATAAACCATCAAGATTAATGTAGCTCCATTGAGCTCCAAAAATCTCCCAAACATAACTCTAGGAAATCCTAGTCTCATAATAATTAACTAGAAGAGAATGCCCTGACATCAATTGGCATATCCCCGGAAAAGTCCCCACATGACCCATTCCTAGTGTAGGGAAAGTACTAACTCAATTACAACTCTAGGACACTTAGTTTACTTTATTAAAGAAGGTTCCTAGGCCCTAGACTTAAAGAAAATGAATTGGAACTAAACTAAGAAAATCTCTTAAAATGCAGGGCTTCCGAATCTATTCGGCCTAGACAAATCGATTTGGATTCAGGAACGCGAATCGATTCGGTCAGGAAAACCTTACTTTCTGCATAATTTCCGACTCGATTCGGACCATCCGAATCGGTTCGGTCAACCCAGACCTGGAAACTGTTTCAAGGCGAATCGATTCGGCCAGGCCGAATCGATTCGATTCTGCAGATTGGCCTAATTTTGTCTTAAGGGTTATGAACCCTAATCCTCCTAAACCTCAAATATCTTCAATTTTATACACAACCAACAACATTTATCTACCCAAAATTTATCCTACATGATTAATAACCATTATAGTCCACAATTTTATCATCAAAATAAAGATTAGGGTTTAATTCCCATAAATTCCATTTTTGATCTCCAAATGAATATACATAATTATCATAATAATTATTCAACTTAAATCACATATTAGCAAGTAGAAAACTTGCCTTAGGGTTGATATCTCAGATTTATTTGGAGAAGAAGCAATCCCAAATCCTCCATCTTCAATCTCTCTCTCATTTCTCCATTTTTCTCTTCCTCTTTCCTTCTCTCTTTTCTCTCTATATGTTCAAGACATAAAATGGGAAAAATAAGGGATTTAGTAAACTAAAATCGTGGCTCAAGTTAAAACTCCCAACTTAAGTAGTTAATACCACATTAAAATGACTCGCAAATACGCATATAAGCTAAAACCAGACAAAAGTGCCCGAAATACAAAAACACAATATGACACTTAATTTGACTGTCTCGGACATTCCGGGACTAACTACACCCTCTAAACTGGCATCCGATAATTTTAAAAATTATTTCGAGTTCCAATATCATTTAAACTCAAATGCCATTTAAAATACATGACACTACAAACATGCAACCTGATGATATTTAGTTTCACATACAGTAAATATGCATCAATCTAGTAAATATTAACTTTAAATTCGTTAAATTAATATTTACTCCAGTCTCCACATTTTATATAATTACCTTACGCGGTAAAATTAGTATAAAATGAGCCTCCCAGAATCGAGGGTTGTTACAGCTATAACGGTTGTAATGATGTAACGAGAATAATAATGAGTTTTAGTGTGAGGTCAAACGGTACTCGCGAGAGACTAGGCTTGGCAGGACCTGGGAGAGCTTTCATGCTCTATCGAATGACCTCGTCGTGGGAACTTTAAAGGGACTTGGTTTGGAGGATTGAGAAGTGAGGCACCATTGTAGCTTGTCCTGACCATCTTAGATACACCTGGTAAAACACCGAAGGACCCTGACCGTGGAACCTCAGGCGGAGCAGCCTGGGGTTTCATCCGGTGTTAAGTTGTGAACGAAATAGCCCTATACTTAATGTCACATCTACTGTAGGTGATGTCACTAGCCAGTTAAACAGTGTCAGACCTGTACTTGAGTAAACCACCGTGATATTTGGGGCTGTCAAGAAGTTGGTGAGCCACCTCTGCAACAACAGCCCCCTGACACACAGTGGTTAGGCAAAAGGTATGTCTTGGCATTTAATGTTTATGACGTGGAGACAACTAGTGCATCAGGCATTTAATGTTGTGACATAAAGTATGAGGAATGTCTTTCATAGTCTTTAATGACTAAGTTGCCTCGGGGGTGGTATGGGGGGCTATTTAAGGACCCCAACCACCTTTGAGGAGAGGATGATCTTTTGAGAGTTCAGAAGTTATTGCTAGAGAGAATACATATCAGAGAGAGTTATTACAAACCAGAGGGTTTATTGGTTCACCGTTATTATTTATTACAAAGCTTTTAATACTTGACAGAGATCTTAAGGGTGTTTGGTGTGTTTTTACCTGCCTACCAATGTGTATCTAGGGTGCTTACTTCTCTCTCCCTCTAGCTTAGTTACTTCTAAGTTTCATTACTACCTTCTGAGTTATACACGAGAGATTTGTGAGTTTAAACTGAGTCTTATCTTCATTAAGTTTGTGCTTGCATGCCCTATCATTAATCCAAAGCTTTGGCCAATTAGCTTATCATTACCATACTCAAACAGGGGTTACGCCTCCATCTTATCTAAACTACCCTCTTACATTTGGCGACTCCGCTGTGGAGGCATTCTTCTAAGTAGGGAGTATGGCGCAAGATAATGTTAATCGAAGGCTCAACTTTGATGACATCCAATATAATGAAGAACAAGCTGCGAGAGAACTAGAGGCCCTAAGGGATGGGGCTCCTCGAGTAGAAGTACCTCTGGTTCCAACGACGTCAAGCGTTTCGGGGGTGACACAACCTTCCACGAGTGGGGGGTTGGGAGCCACTCAGGTCGCGCTCCTCATGAGCAAGTTTTATGAGTTTTTGCAAACTCCAGTAGCTTCAACTATGCTGGGAGGATTGGAGGCTAATGCCTTGGTAACACCGGGGTAGCTCCAACGGCCCCACCAGGTGTAGGTGTTGCGGGAACGTTCCCGGAAAGCATACCCTTTGTTGTGAATCCAGCAGTGGGAACCTCAGGAGTTTTAACGTCCCCTGCTGTGACGTTTGTGCCAGCTGCAACGGGCACCCGGCCCATGGCGCCATGGGTTGTTGCCCCAGTAGCATCACCCATGGAGAAAATGAGAAAGGAAGTGCAGAAGGAGATGCTAAAGTTTATGCAAGCTTCCTCGCAATATTCTGGCGAGGTAGCTTCGGTTTGTGATGACTTTCGAATGCCTTATCCCCAGGAGTACAATGATGAGCCCTACCGAGAGGACTATATTCCTCCTATTTTCGAAAAATACATAGGAAAGGGTGGGAACCCGAAGGAGCATATTAAGCGCTTTGTTAAACATTTGGGGGCGCATTATAATAATAAAAGGCTTAGGTTGAGGGAGTTTTCTAAGTTCTTGACCGATAAATCATGTACCTGGTATTCCCATTTGCCCCCCAACAACGTTTCTACATGGGAAGAGATGCACATGTTGTTTGTCCAAAAGTTCTTTCTGGGAGAAGATGAGTTTACTTTGACCCAAATGGGTAGGGAGAAGCAACGATCTGGGGAAGAAGTGGTGGCCTACTGTCACACCCCAAACCCAATATCCATACTAATCATTTGTTATTAGAATAATTGGATCAAAATCTCGAGCCCATTGAAAATTTAATTCCTTTATCAATATTTTTTTTTTTGCATAATGAACATAATATTGTTCTTGTGCCATAACGAAGTCAACATCATAGTCATAATTAGAGATTATACAATACTACGATTAACTATGATCAACTCAATCCATACTAAATCAATATATACAATGTGTGAGTATATCAAAATCTTCAGTGTGACAACGATAAAATCTCCATACTTAAACCCCAGCTCTTCTAACGGTGCAACTCTCAAAGTTACCGGTCATATATTATCCTAGCTGGCAGCGTACAAACCTGAAATTGTTAAAATATAAACCATAAGCATTAAGCTTAGTGAGGTACTCCTTCCCTGCAATAGAATAACAATTCTATATCGAATATGTGAATATAAAATCTGAACAATCCTGCCCATTGGCAATAACAAATCATGGATCATAAGATCCAAATAATTCTGCCCATTGGCAATAACAAATCCTGGATCATAAGATCCAAATAATTCTGCCCATTGGCAATAATAAATCCTGGATATTTGAATATCCAAACAAATCCTGAATACCGAAATATTCAAACCAATCCGGGATCATGAGACTCAAACAAATTCGGGATATTTTAATATCCAAACAAATCATGAATACCGAAGTATTCAAACAAATCCGCTCTTAGAGCTATATTCATATTTATATATGAAACAAATCATAAGTACACTCACCTTGACAGTTTAACTGGTTTTTCCCTTGCCTTTATCCGGTACTTGTTCAATCAGCTCTTCTTCCCTTCCTATCATTCTTACAATATTAGTATCATCATAAGAATATTAATAGTCCAAAGAATAACTTCAATCATAACTCAATTCATAAACATCATATTATTCAATTCAAATCATTCATTATAAATGAAGTCCCATCTAGATTCAGGTTCTGATATCTAACATATTCAAATTACAACCCAAATCTTCTTTAATTCTTCTTGGTAATCCAATCCTTATCATATCATGTTCCCAACACAAAAGACGGACATAATTCTGAGTTTCCTAGAGCAAGATATGCCTATTTCTTTTCCACATAGCAAATCTGCCCTATAGGCTCTTTTATCGTTCATTCAATTTCCAGGAATTTTCATAATTTTTCTACATCATAAATTTCTATGATATTTTACCCAACATAAGTAAACATATTGAACAATCCAGAATTAAAGTTTCATAATTTTTAAGGTTCGTTTGCTATGTCAAGCAAAACATCGAACACATGGTGGGCATACTTTCACCCTTTGGGCAGATTTCATACCCGAACTTCAAACTCTCACCAAAGACACATTTATTGGTATTTTAACATGATTTTAGTATGTGTAATACACATATGAGTCCAGGTTAATCTCCAATTGGAATCAATCAATTCCAGTAAGTATAGATAAATATATGGAAGTTTGAATAAACAAGGTTCCTAAACAAAATAATCTCAAGGGTTTACACATTCAAGTTTACTTAAACTTGCATCTATCCATAAGTACATATCAAGACATGGAATTTCAGTAAACAAATGATTATTTCAATCATTTAAATAAGTAATACAAAGAAATAAACAAGATTTATGGATGGAAATACCTTAGGGGCTTTTACGTCATTTCTACGGATTTTTCTCCAATTTTCTCCTCACTTTTTCTTCCTAACTTCCTAATTCTCTTTCTTTAAGCTTAAAATCTCTCATGGATGAATTTGGATGAATAAGGAGATAGTTTTAAGGGTTTGAAGTCGGCCAAAGCCAACCTCCACCTCCAACCAATCAATTTAAGACACTTATTGGGCATAAGGGACAAATTTCCACTTAAATGAATGGACAAATTTACCCTTCGTTAGTAATTTCGGTATAACTTCTTACTCGGACCTCCGTTTCACACACCGTTTGTTGTGTCACAACCCTAACTCACCTGTCTACAAATATCTAGCTTTCACCCCAAGTCAATTATTATTTTATAAAGTTCAAACTAGCCTTAAAACATGAGCATTCCTACCGAAAACTTCAAAATCTCACATTCGTAACTAATTCATTTTTCATGCTTTATGAAACTAGGATTAGACTAAATATAATGACTTAACATTATATATACTATTAACATATTATCCATATCACATAGTCTAATCATGATTTAAACATAATTTATTGTAATTATATTCGGGTTGTCACAATTCTCCCCCTGTTAGAAAATTTCGTCCCCGAAATTGACATACCTTGGTTGTCTGAATCAAACAAATACGGATAATTAATCTTCATGGTATCCTCGCTCTCCCATGTAGCCTCTTCCATGGAATGCCTTCGCCACACAACTTTCACAAGTGGGATCACTTTTGATCTCAATACTTGTTCCTTCCTATCCACTATAGCAAGTGGTTCTTCCACATAACTCAAGTCTTCCTTTAACTCAATAGGCTACTCTACCAACACATGTGAAGGATCCGCTACATACTTTCTTAACATAGAAACATGGAAAACATCATGTAACCGAGATAACTCTGGTGGTAATGCTAACTTGTAGGCAACCATCCCGACTTTCTCAAGAATTTCATAAGGTCCAATGTAGCGTGGACTTAATTTCCCTTTCTTTCCAAACCTCATAACTCCTTTCCATGGCGATATTCGAAGAAACACATAATCCCCTTTCTGGAATTCTAAATCTTTTCATCGTTTATCCGCATAACGTTTCTGTCTGCTTTGAGCTATTCTCATTCTATCTTAAATAATCTTCACTTTTTCAGTGGTGACTTCAATTAATTCTGGACCCTCTATCTTCCTTTCACCAACTTCACCCCAACATATCGGTGTACGACATCGTCTACCGTACAAGGCTTCATATGGAGCCATACCAATAGTAGACTGAAAACTATTGTTATGTGCAAATTCTATCAAAGGCAAATATTCATCCCAATTACCTTTGAAATCAAGCACACAAGCTCTAAGCATATCTTCCAAAATCTTTATTGTCCTTTCAGACTGCCTATCTGTCTGGGGATGGAAAGCCGTACTAAACTTCAAGTTAGTACCCATAGCATATTGCAAGCTATCCCAAAATATGGATGTAAAAGTAGGGTCTCTATCTGAAACAATAGATACCGGTGCTCCATGCAATCGAATAATTTCATTAACATACAATCTAGCATACCTGTCAACTGTATACGTAGTCTTGACTGCTAGAAAATGAGCGGACTTTGTCAATCTATCCACCACTACCCAAATCGAATCTGACCCCTTCTGAGATCGAGGAATCCCAACCACAAAATCCATCGTTACATGATCCCATTTCCATTCTGGTATTGGCAATGGCTGAAGCAGACCAGTAGGTTTCTGATGCTCCACTTTCACTTGCTGACATATAAGGCACCTAGCAACAAAATCAGCTATTTCCTTCTTCATATTATTCCACCAATAATGCTCCTTAAAATCCCTATACATTTTAGTACTACCGGGATGCATAGTATAAATGGAATTATGAGCCTCATCTAAAATTTCCTCTTTCAATCCACACACATTAGGCACACATAATCGTTGCTTATACAATAAAGAGCCATCATTCACAATACAAAAATCTTCAAACTTACCATCTCAGACATCTTGCCGTTTCTTCTCAAGAAAAGGATCTTGGCTTTACAAATCACGAATACGGGTAGCTAACAAAGGCCTTACGCTTACATGAGCAAAGAACCTATCCCCATCTGCTAGCTTCAACTCTACTCCCATCAATCTCAACTCTATGATGTGGGCAACTCTAGCACACCGAATACAAGATAATCTGCCCGAAGCCTTTCTACTCAGAGCATCTGCAACTATATTTGCCTTCCCTGGGTGGTAGTGAATTGTACAATCATAATCTTTAATTAACTCCATCCACCGCCTCTGCCTCAAATTCAACTCCTTCTGAGTAAATAAATACTTAAGGCTTTGATGGTCAGTAAAAATTTCACACACCTCACCATATAGATAATGACGCCATAATTTCAAAGCAAACACAATAGCAGCAAGTTCCAAATCATGTGTAGGATAATTACGTTCATGTGTACGCAACTGCCTAGAAGCATAAACAATAACTCTACCATGCTGCATAAAAACACAACCCAACCCTTGGTGTGAGGCATCAGTATAAATAACAAAACCATCTCCACCATGTGGAATAGTAAGAACAGGGGCAGTTACCAACCTGTTTTTCAATTCATCAAAACTATTTTCACAATCAGAATTCCATTCAAACTTAACATCTTTTCCGGGTTAGTTTAGTCATCGGCAAGGCAATTGAAGAAAATCCCTTTATAAACCTCCTATAATACCCAGCTAAACCCAGAAAACTCCTCACCTCAGTCACGTTATTGGGCCTCTCCCATTTTACAATAGCCTCTACCTTTTTAGGATCAACACATATACCATCTCCTGAAACAACATGGCCTAAAAATGTAACTTGTGATAGCCAAAATTCACACTTGCTAAACTTGGCATACAACTTCTTATCTTTCAACAGATTCAAAATAGTTGTGAGATGTTTTTCATGTTCAACCATATCATGTGAATAAATCAGAATATCATCAATAAAAACTATCACAAATGAATCAACAAAAGGATGAAGTACACGGTTCATAAGATCCATAAATACAGCTGGAGCATTAGTCACCCCAAAAGGCATCACCAGAAATTCAAAATGACCATACCGAGTACGAAAAGCAGTTTTAGAAATATCACTCTCCTTGGCCCTCAACTGATGATAACCCGATCGTAAGTCTATTTTTGAAAACACTTTAGCACCCTATAACTGATCAAACAGATCATCTATACGAGGTAAAGGGTATTTGTTCTTAATTGTAGCTTTATTCAGTTGCCTATAATCAATACACAAACGCATGGTACCATCTTTCTTCTTCACAAATAAAACTGGCGCACCCCATGGAGATACACTAGGCTGTATGAACCCCTTATCAAGTAAATCTTGCAACTGAATCTTGAGTTTTTTCAACTCAGCAGGTGCCATTCTATACGGTGCCATAGAAATAGGGGTTGTCCTCGGTGCTAATTCGATACTAAATTCAACTTCTCTTTCTGGAGGTAACCCTGGAAACTCACTAGGAAACACTTCAGGAAAATCCCATACAATAGGAACATCGACTAATTGTAAAGCCCCCTTCCTAGTGTCAAGAACATATGCAATAAAACCCTCACAACCCTTACTCAATAATTTCCTCGTCTGAATAGCAGAAATGATGCAACTGGGAACAATTTTCCTTTCCCCCACAAATTTAAATTCAGGCTCACCAGGCATATTAAAAACAACTTCCTTACAGAAACAATTCATAGATGCATGATATTTAGATAACCAATCCATTCCCAAAATTATATCAAAATAAAAAATATCCAATGGAAGTAGATCTATAACTGTATCTCTAGGCCCCACAGTCAAAACACAATCACGAAAAGCATATTCAGCTACAACCATATCCCCCATAGGCATATAAATACCCAACCCCACATCTAAACGAGTACACGGTATATTCAGGTATACAGCAAAAGCATAGGACACAAAAGAATGTGTGGAACCAGGATCAATCAAAACATAAGCATTTCTATCAGTAACAGAAAGTATACCTATCACCACATCTGGAGTAATCTGAGCTTCTTTCATTGTAAAGACTCGTCCACCTGGCCTGGAACCACTAGCTTGTCCTCTACCAACACGTTTCGCTCCACTACCTTGAGGTAACACTCTTCTTGCTGCTTCACTAGGTGCTGCTGGGGTCTCTGCCAACTGCGGACAATTCTTCTTAACATGCCCTACTTGATGACAATGGTAGAATTCCACTCCTTTAAGTTTAGGACACTCGGATTTATAATGTCCTTCCTCTTTACAAAAGAAACATGTAACAACTCTTGTCGGTGCCTCACCCTTTCCTGACCTCCTAACCAGACTAGAAGATTCTCCACCCCTAATATCTCGGCCAAATCTCCCCAAACCTCTACCACTATCTCTACCACCTCTCTGAAATTTATGAGGTTCCATCTTAACACTTCCACCCTCACCTCCCTTAGAGTGAGATGCGTCGAATCTACTCTTCTTAAAACTCTCTCTACTCGTCGCCCCTTGGTTCATTTGCCTTTCTGCTATCGTGGCTTTGTTTACCAGAGAAACATAATCTTCTAACTCATAAGTGACCACTCTATTTTGAATAGGCCAAATCAGTCCATCTTGAAACTTACTACATTTATCTTCTTCCTCCTGCACATACTTAGTAGAAAATCTAGACAAAGCAGTAAATTTAGCATTATACTCCCTCACAGACATGTTCCCTTGGTTTAAATTTATAAACTCCCTCAGATTCTCCCTCCTATAGACCTTAGGGAAATACTTAACATAAAAAGATTTAATAAATTTAGCCCAAGTAATAACATCAGTACCTTCCATCCTGGGCACCAAATGGTTGTTGGCTTCCCACCAATATTTCGCCTCTCCTTTGAGCTTCAACACAACTAGATTCACTTTCTGGTTATCTGGAACCTTCATAACTGCAAAGGTAGTTTCTAGATCCCTGACCCACATCTCAGCTTCTGTAGGTTCAACTGACCCTGAATATTCTGGAGGATTCAACTTCAAAAACTTCTCATGCATGGAATCTTTTATGTCCTTCCTTGCCTCTTTCTCAATCCTGGCCACAGTCTTTGATTCTAGATATCTAGCCTGTTGTTCTGCCATTTGCGCCATATTTCTTTCTTGTTGCTCTGCCATCCTCATCATTGCCTGCGCCATTATGTGCATCTCTGTAGGCTGCTCTTGCTCTCTAGCCCTTCCAGCAACACTTTGCTTTACTTCAGTATTCTCTATACGAGAAGCGACTCCCTCTTCTCTAGGTTGTCCGTTCCCGGGTTCCATCTGGAATTATCTGTAATACAACAAAGTTCTAACATCCAATATAAACAGTTTATGATACTAAACTATTGGTTAGTATATAAAGAATTCATAAATATAAAATCAACTAAATACTGCCATCTAATCGTCACACACGTCCAGAATTAATAACCACGCTCTGATACCACTAATTGTCACACCCCAAACCCAATATCCATACTAATCATTTGTTATTAGAATAATTGGATCAAAATCTCGAGCCCATTGAAAATTTAATTCCGTTATCAATATTTTTTTTTTTTGCATAATGAACATAATATTGTTCTTGTGCCATAACGAAGTCAACATCATAGTCATAATTAGAGATTATACAATACTACGATTAACTATGATCAACTCAATCCATACTAAATCAATATATACAATGTGTGAGTATATCAAAATCTTCAGTGTGACAACGATAAAATCTCCATACTTAAACCCCAGCTCTTCTAATGGTGCAACTCTCAAAGTTACCGGTCATATATTATCCTAGCTGGCAGCGTACAAACCTGAAATTGTTAAAATATAAACCATAAGCATTAAGCTTAGTGAGGTACTCCTTCCCTGCAATAGAATAACAATTCTATATCGAATATGTAAATATAAAATCTGAACAATCCTGCCCATTGGCAATAACAAATCATGGATCATAAGATCCAAATAATTCTGCCCATTGGCAATAACAAATCCTGGATCATAAGATCCAAATAATTCTGCCCATTGGCAATAACAAATCCTGGATATTTGAATATCCAAACAAATCCTGAATACCGAAGTATTCAAACCAATCCTGGATCATGAGACCCAAACAAATCCTGGATATTTTAATATCCAAACAAATCCTGAATACCGAAGTATTCAAACAAATCCGCTCTTAGAGCTATATTCATATTTATATATGAAACAAATCATAAGTACACTCACCTTGGCAATTTAACTGGCTTTTCCCTTGCGTTTATCCGGTACTTGTTCAATCAGCTCTTCTTCCCTTCCTATCATTCTTACAATATTAGTATCATCATAAGAATATTAATAGTCCAAAGAATAACTTCGATCATAACTCAATTCATAAACATCATATTATTCAATTCAAATCATTCATTATAAATGAAGTCCCATCTAGACTCAGGTTCTAATATCTAACATATTCAAATTAAAACCCAAATCTTCTTTCATTCTTCTTGGTAATCCAATCCTTATCATATCATGTTCCCAACACAAAAGACGAACATAATTCTGAGTTTCCTAGAGCAAGATATGCCTATTTCTTTTCCATATAGCAAATCTGCCCTATAGGCTTTTTATCGTTCATTCAATTTCCAGGAATTTTCATAATTTTTCTACATCATAAATTTCTATGATATTTTACCCAACATCAGTAAACATATTGAACAATCCAGAATTAAAGTTTCATAATTTTTAAGGTTCATTTGCTATGTCAAGCAAACCATCGAACACATGGCGGACATACTTTCACCCTTAGGGCAGATTTCATACCCGAACTTCAAACTCTCACCAAAGACACATTTATTGGTATTTTAACATGATTTTAGGATATGTAATACACATATGAGTCCAGGTTAATCTCCAATTGGAATCAATCAATTCCATTAAGTATAGAGAAATATATGGAAGTTTGAATAAACAAGGTTCCTAAACAAAACAATCTCAAGGGTTTACACATTCAAGTTTACTTAAACTTGCATCTATCCATAAGTACATATCAAGACATGGAATTTCAGTAAACAAATGATTATTTCAATCATTTAAATAAGTAATACAAAGAAATAAACAACATTTATGGATGGAAATACGTTAGGGGCTTTTACGTAATTTCTACGGATTTTTCTCCAATTTTCTCCTCACTTTTTCTTCCTAACTTCCTAATTCTCTTTCTTTAAGCTTAAAATCTCTCATGGCTGAAGTTGGATGAATAAGTAGATAGTTTTAAGGGTTTGAAGTCGGCCAAAGCCAACCTCCACCTCCAACCAATCAATTTAAGACACTTATTGGGCATAAGGGACAAATTTCCACTTAAATGAATGGACAAATTTACCCTTCGTTAGTAATTTCGGTATAACTTCTTACTCAGACCTCCGTTTCGCACACCGTTTGTTGTGTCACAACCCTAACTCACCTGTCTACAGATATCTAGCTTTCACCCCAAGTCAATTATTATTTTATAAAGTTCAAACTAGCCTTAAAACATGAGCATTCCTACCGAAAACTTCAAAATCTCACATTCGTAACTAATTCATTTTTCATGCTTTATGAAGCTAGGATTGGACTAAATATAATGACTTAACATTATATATACTAATAACATATTATCCATATCACATAGTCTAATCATGATTTAAACATAATTTATTGTAATTATATTCGGGTTGTCACACCTACGTTCGAAGATTCAGAGAAAAATCCCTCGACGTAAGGGAGGAGGCCAAAGAATCCAAGTTATTGCAGATCTGCGCTGAGGGGCTGCTTCCTGAGTATATCTGCCATCTTATCAATGAGGCGCGCGAGGGGACTTTTGCGGCGTTCTTAAAAGCATCAAGAAATATCTCATTGGTGGTGCGGCCCAATCCGGTGGTGGTGCCCATGATGTTTAGGCTGTCGATGCATCCCGCAGGGGGGAGGTCTCAGCCCCCACGAGTAGGGTACACCAAAGGGGGAGATAGGGGCAAGGCACCGAAGAAGGACAATAAGAGGAAGTTCGGAAGAGACAGGAAAGACCCACCACCATTGCCTTGTACAATGGAAGAAGCTGTCAGCTGTTATAACGCGATGGTCCAATGGGGAACGATTTATGAGCCAAAGGACGTTCCCGTTGGGGATCCCGATGCGGCAACGAAGGCGAATCCAAAGTATTGCCAAGTTCATCGGAGGATCCAACATCCAATCGAAAGCTACTTTACGCTGAGAAGAAGCATTGAAAACTACGTGAAGGCAGGGACGTTACAAATCCCTCCACGGAACGTCAACTGCAACCCCTTGCCAGCACATGGGGCCAATCTCGTGATGGCTTATGATGAAGAGGATGAAAAGGGGAAAGAGAGTCAACAACGAAGCAAGAAGAGTACGAAGAGGCTCTGGAAGATTGTACGAGGGGAATGGCTAATGTAGTGTTGGCTTACGACGAAGCAAGCGCCAAGGATGTGGAGGAGGTATACGGCGTTGAAGGTGAAGAAGTAGACTCAGTTCTAGAATACTGTGCAGTTTTGAAATCCCCAAAGTTCACCTGGTTCTTCGACCAGTTGGGAGTCCCGAAGGAGAGTAGGTTGGAGATAACCCAGGATATACTCGATATTGGAAGGAAGAACACAGTCCCTTCGCTGAGATGGAAGGGACCCATGACCAGGTTGGTGAGAAGCTTTCTGTCATAGGTAACCTTCAGTGATGCAGATAGAGATGTAAGGTTCCCTCATAACAGGCCATTTTATGTGATCGCCAGTGTCAACGGAGTTAGTTTTGCGAGTACCCTTATGGATGGGGGAGCTTCCATTAATATCATGCCAATCAACTCTTTCCACGCAGCTAATATTCCAGAAGAAAGTCTGGTCCCCATGCCTTTAGTAATTTTGGGGTATGATAATCAATCTTCCAAATCCATTGGGTACATCAATGTTGGGATTATAATGGAAAATTTGAGTTCTCATATGAAGTTCCACGTAATAGAGAGTGCAACTTCCTATCATCTGCTAATAGGAAGGGTGTGGATGCACAACCAAGGGATTGTTCCTTCTACATACCACCAATGTGCCAAAGAAAATGTAAAAGGAACAGAGGTGACCATCAGGGCTACAAAGAGGCCCTTCGCTGTTGAGGAGGATCACTTGGTGGACACAGCATTTTACACGGAGTTAGAGGAAGATGTCCGAGTCCTAACGAGGAGAATGAAGGGCGCATGGGTGCCCTCGATCAAAGAAAGGATGGGGCCCTTAAACGAGCAGAAGAAGGAGGTTGCAAGCGGCATAAGGGAAATGGCTGAAGAAGCTCACCAGGTGGTCCCTCGGCTCCAAGGAATCTCAAAGCAGCTTAAAGACAGAATGAGTCCTAGGGTGGACCCGATGGACCATGAGGTCCAACGACAAAGCGTGTTGAGCCGGTTCTCGGGAGAAAGAGTGGTCGGGGCTTTTAGAGAGAAGAAGAGGAAGGTAATCACCACTACCAGTAGACAATGCAAGAAGGTCATTATCGAGGAAGGCAAGGTGGTGTATCAATTATAACGGTGTGAGCGTGTGGCCGAGGAAGCTGATGATGAGGTTGACCCGATATATGAATGCTTTCTAGTGAATCAACGGGGACAATGCCTGGTGATAGACAACTCCAACATACATGAGTTCGTAGAGGATATCGCCGAAGAACCAGACTACATGACAGATCAGCCAAAGCTGCAGGCACAAGAGTTGGAGCAGTTGAACCTGGCTAAAGGAGGTGGAGATCCGAGGCCCATCTTCATCTCGAAGGATCTCAGTAAGGAGAAACGAGAGGCCTTGGTTGATTTAATTTAGGAGTTTATAGACGTCTTCGCGTGGAAGTACACAGAGATGGAGGGACTGGACAAGGAAGTAAGCTGCCATAAGTTGAATGTAATGCCTTTAGTCATTCCAGTGAAACAAGCGACGAGGACGTACAAGCCTGAGCTAGATTTGAAGATCAAGGAAGAGGTTCAACGCTTACTAACGGCAGGGTTCATCATCCTGATACAACACCCACTCTGGCTATCCAGTATTGTCCCAGTGGGGAAGGAAGATAAAAACCAAATAAGGATCTGCGTGGACTTCAGAGATTTGAATAGAGCTTGCCCCAAAGACGAGTTCCCTCTGCCCTCCATCGATAGCCTGATAGATGCAACGACAGGTCATGAGATATATAGCTTCATGGATGGGTATGTAGGGTACAACCAGATCAAGATGGACCCCATGGATACAGAGAAAACAGTGTTCAGAACCCCGTTGGGTAACTTCATGTACAGGGTGATGCCGTTTGGACTCAAGAACGCTGGGGCGACTTACCAAAGAATAATGATGGCCATTTTCCATGACTTCTTTCACAAATTTATGGAGTTTTATGTGGATGATTTGGTCATCAAGTCGAGGAAAGAGGAGTCTCATCTGAGCGATTTGAGGAAGGTGTTCTCCCGTTGTAGGAAGTATAAATTAAAGATGAATCCACTGAAGTGTGTTTTTGGAGTGACAAGTGGAAAATTTCTAGGCTTTGTGGTTGATAGACAGGGGGTGAAGATGGATCAGGACAAACAGCGGGCGATCTTGGAAATGTCGTGCCCAAAAACGGCGAAGGAGCTGAAGAGTTTCCTCGACAAAGTCTCCTACCTTAGGAGATTTGTGCCTGGATTGGCCGAAATAACACATCCATTGATGTAGTTGTTGCGAAAAAACACAAAGTTCAAATGGGAGGAGGTTCACTAGGAGTCTCTTGACGGGCTGAAGAAATTGTTCGTTTCACCACAAACCATGGTTCCCCCAAAGGCAGGAATACCGTTGCAATTGTACCTCACATCCACCACGAGGTCCGTGAGAGCTTTGTTGACACAAAAGATTGACGGGAAAGAACAACCAGTTTACTACCTCAGCAGGATCATCCACAGGCCAGAAGCCAGATATAGTAGCTTGGAAAGGCATTGTTTAGCCTTAGTCTTTGTAGCGCAAAAACTTAGGCATTATATGTTGTCTTTTACAATTCATATTGTAACTAGATGTGATCCTATTAAGTATTTGCTAGCTCGAACGATTTTGATTGGTAGGGCAGCTAAGTGGTTCCTCATACTATCTGAATATAACTTGAAGTGTGTGGTTCCTCGCACAATCAAAAGCCAGGCGTACGCCTATCTGTTGGCTATTTTACCTTCAGGAAAGTTTGAGCCACCCAAATAAAGTATCCCAGGAGACAATTTGCAGGCCAATCACCTAGACGCAGCGGAGGAGGAATGGACAATGCAGTTTGATGGATCTTCGGCGAAAAAGAAAGGAGGGGCAGGGGTTATTCTCTCGAAAGGAATGGAGGATATTTGTCTTTCCTACAAACTAGATTTACCTTGTTCTAACAATGAGGCAGAATACGAAGCATTGGTGTTGGGATTTCTAGAGGCTCTTCGAAGGGGAATCCGTTCACTTTGCATCAAGGGGGATTTAAACTTGGTAATTCAGTAGGTGAATGGAGAATACGCATTGAAACACATGAGTCTGGAACCATACATAATAATCATCCAAAGACTTCTTTGCCAGTTCCATTGGACCAAGATCATAAGGCAGCCCAGAACGATGAACCGACACCCAGACACCTATGCCACCATTTCTCGAAAAATGGTCATGAGGAGCGATACAACTACCGTTGTGATTCAACAAAGCACGGCTCCTTCGATTGTACAGTCAATTCTACTAATAGAAGAAGATGGTGATTGGAGGGGAGAGATTAAGAGACAACTGGAGGCTGGAGAATGAATGATGGGGCTCAGAGAATTGGCCCAGTACTTCACGAACCAGGGAAACCTTTACTTCAGAAACGCAGGAGGATGGCTATCAAGGTGCATCGGCCCATAAGAAGCAGGGCAGAGGTTGAAGAAGATGCACGAAGAGCACTGTGAAATGACTGAGATCCCCTTTTATAAAAGAATTCAAAGGGAGGGATATTTCTGGCCTAGCATAAAGCAGGATGCAGCCGAGTTACAACGGAAGTGCGATAAATGCCAATTATTCTTCGAGGCAGATGAATGTCATTTCGTGGAATCTCATCCTGACTGGAGACAGCCCTATATCGACTTCATTAAAGATGGAGTTATCCCAACAGAGAAAATTGATGCGATGGGACTCAGGCGAAGGGCCTCAAGATTCGACGTTCAGGAGGGACAACTTTATCGAAGGGGATACTTCAACAGGCCGTTGCGTTGCATCACGAAGGAAGAAGCAACCGAGGTCCTCAAACAGGCACACGATCCAGCTCACATAGGAGGGGTCAAGGTATATGATCAGTTGATGACTTTGGGATACTATTGGCCAACGATGGAGAAAGATTCGGCTGAGTTCATTCGAAAGTGCAAGGCTTGCCAACTTCATGGAAATATGATCCATGCCCCGTTAGTGGACTTACTTTCCCTGGAAACGCCTTATCCTTTTCACACTTGGGCGTTCGACCTAGTAGGGGAATACACCCTTCTTCGAGGTGGAAGATATAGATCCTAGTAGCAACGGAGTGTTTCACAAAGTGGGTTGAGGCGATACCACTGAGAAGGGAAACATCAGGAGTACTGAGAAACTTCATCAGAGAATACATCATTTTCCGTTTTAGGATCCCAAAGGTTATCCTCTCAGACAATGGAACCCCTTTCGTCAATTCAGAGGTAACGATGCCCACAGACAAATACTCCATTGTCCATCACACTTCGACGGTGGCATACCCAAAGGGAAATGGTCAAGTCGAAGCAACTGATAAAACTTTGGTTAATATCTTGGCTAAAACGATGGAAGATTACCCAGGATCGTGGGATGATAAGATACCAGCCGTTTTATGAGCCTATCGGACGACTAAGAGGAAGCCCACAGGGTATACACCGTTCTCTCTTATTTACGGGGCTGAGGCGATTCTCCCAGTGGAGTTGGAAGTTCCCTCTGCTCGATATGCTTCCCTCAGAGTAGGCATGTGCAATTGGAAGCGTTGGATGAACACAGAGATAATGCGATGCAACACTTTCAAATGTATACGAGATAACTCTCCAGGGCATATGATAACTTAGTGAGACCAAGGAAGTTCATGGAGGGAGACCTTGTATTGAAGGCATCAGTGAAACATATTAGGGGCTTCCTCTACCTAAGTTTACAGTGAATTGGGAAGGTCCTTTCATCATAAATGACGCTCATGACTCAGGTTATTGCTTAATTTCAAAAATAGAAGAAGATAAACCATTCAAGATTAACAATAAATGGTTGAAAGTTTATCATGTGTAGGCAGTTATGTTTGACCATTGATGTAGTTGGCTGTTATGAATACACAAGTTCTTTATTTTTATAATGATGAGTGTACAAGTTCTTTTTATTATGGCTCAAGAAGAGATGAAAGAATTACAGAATTTCACACTTCACAATATAAACAAACAGTTGTAACACAAAGGGATGGCATAAGGAAATAAGCATATTTTTCCATTCATAAACTTTGGGAGCTATTTCCCAAGAATTACATGAGAAGAGGAAATTATACATATACAAAAACTTATTGGCCTAGGAGGAACCATAGATCGGGGGAGGAGAAAAAATCTCCAGGAAGACCAGAAGAAGCTTCTAAGCAAGACCGTTGGGTATTAATAGAAACCTCCAACCTTATATGTGCTTGCGTACGTTCGATAAGGAGTTTCACCCGTTTTAGCTTCGACAAACGAAGAGCTTCTTCGATGTCCTTCACCTCCTTGTCGATGGCCCCAAGAAGAGTTGATAGCTAACCCAACTTAGCTTCTTAGGCCCGCTGATCTTCCTGATGTTTCCCCAAAAGTTCCCTCTGGCTGTCCAGTCGTTGGCTCTTCAAGGTCTTCAAATGTGTGATGAGCCAGCCAAGATGGAAGCCGTCGTGACCCAACTCTCTCAGATAACCCATAAATTAGTTAAGGAGTGCTTGGGTAACGCTTGAGGTCAGAGTGTTGGCAATTTCAACAACAACGCTGGCCATGCCTTGAACCCTGTAACTCATAACGGAGATGTTTGAACGCAGGCAGTCCACCATGAACGTCTCAGGATGATGATTTATAAGTTGTTCAAGGACCAAATGATGGTTGGCAAGAATTTGAGGGGGGCGCTGAAGTACCATCAGGCAGAAGGCGTGGGGAGCTAGGTCAGGCAGAGGAAGCTCGCATCCGGATTCTCTCTCCGCAGCAGCACCTCTCGTGGAACCTTGATCATTATTGTTAGTTTCTTCGAAAGCGGCAGGTTCACGATGAGGCGAGGCAATAAGCGAAGGAACTGGTGGAGAATCCTCCCGAACAACCTGAAAACAGTTAGAAAAAACAAGGAGTTTATGAAAAATCTTAATAAGTGTTTTCGTTGTTAAGTCACCGATACAGGTGGAGTTTATGAAAAAATCTTAACAAGTGTTTTTGTTGTTAAATTCACCGATACAGGTGGAGTTTATGAAAAATCTTAACAAGTGTTTTCGTTGTTAAGTCACCAATATAGGTGGAGTTTATGAAAAATCTTAACAAGCATTTTCGTTATTAAGTCACCGATATAGGTGGAGTTTATGAAAAAAAACTTAACAAGTGTTTTCATTGTTAAGTCACCGATATAGATGGAGTTTATGAAAAATCTTAACAAGAGTTTTCGTTGTTAAGTCACCGATATAGGTAGAGTTTATGAAAAAAAATCGTAACAAGTGTTTTCGTTGTTAAGTCACCGATACGGGTAGAGTTTATGAAAAAAAACTTAACAAGTGTTTTCATTGTTAAGTCACAAACACAGGTGAAGTCTGAGAAACTAATAAATACAGAGAAACAAGCAAAGTACCTCAGCAGTAGTAGGAGCGAGAATGGGAGTCACCACGGGGGCCATGATGGTAGAAACCGTTGAAGGCGGGCACATTACCTCAGAAGCCTCAACGATAGGCAAACTTCCCTTGCCAACATAAGATACTAAGGCCAACATGGGCGCATCATCGGAAGAAGATGTTTAACCTTCAAGAGATGCCCCAACGAGAGCAGTAGCACCAACCGGGGCCTGGAAAGGGAAAATACCACTTAGAGCAAAAGGTGGAAAGAGACTTAGAGAAAGATGCAAATAAAAAGCCAAGTGTTAGACACAAGAAGTAAACACAATAGAATAAGGAGCAAAAATGCACCTAACTTACCCCCGTTATGGCACCAAAAAGAGGAACTGCAGTAAGGGGTCTTGACAATGCAGGAGGAAGGAGAATGTTAGCTATCAGCGATGCCACTTCCACCTAAAACGGCCCAACATATTAGAAATGATAAACAAAACAATGGGACAAACAAACGATGCAAGACTTGGCAAGAAATTTACCTGCGGGGCACTCTTTTCGACCACAACGAGGGGCAGAGGGACCTCTTGCTCTGATGGAGACTCAAAAGAGGCTACAAAAGTTGCCTCTGGTTAGCCAGGCATTTCAGCAGACCCAACGGCAGCAACCCTCGTAGCGACTTCTTGGGCTCGTTGGGAGGACAATCTCCATGAGTAGGTAAGGCTTGTCATGGGGGAACGAGGAGAAGTGGTATCAGGTTGAGAGACATCGCAATGCCCCCCACGAAGCGGCTCACAGGGGGACTGGGGGGATTTGGAGGATTGGGACTTTTTTCTCCAACTCCCTGCACCAAAACATTTTCTAAATAAGAAATGAGAAGATGAAACACACCTTAATAGAAGGAGAATAATGAACAAAGAACGCACATATACCTCAGATCCAGAGGGAGAACGAGAGGATATAACCACTGGTGAAGGTGGCGAGGAGGCAGCAGCCGAAGAAGCTGGGGAGGGAGGTTTCTCATGTGTCTGTTTCTTCTGAGATTTGGTACCCAACGTTTTCTTCCTTGAGCTCGTCGCACCACCACTTTCAGGTACCCTCGACCTTCTTCTCCTTTTTGTCGGTGGCTCACTAGGATCAACCACAATCGTGGGAAACGCACCCAGAGGAGGAACGGTGATGGCACGCAGTCGAAACTCAACATGTATTCTGTCAACTTCTGCTTGCATCTGCCTCCTCAACTCTTCATCCATCTCTAGAGACATAGGAGGGGGAACAGAGGCAATAGAGAATGCCTCCAAGGGAGTTTGCATTTGAACTAGGGCCTTAGACTTCTTGGACTTGGACTTCTTGGCCTTCTTAGTAGGCGGCTGAGAAGGCCCTTCTCCTGTGGCAGCTTCGGCCGAGGGGGCAGATGGTTTGGGGGTTGCAGCGGCCTTGGGTTTGGGCGTGGCAACAGGGATCATGGGGAAGTACGGAGGAAGTTCACTAGGAGGCTCCTTGGGGGTCTGGCTTAGAGGGAACTCAACCCCAAGCATAGAGTTCCCCTTAAGACCCAGTTCAGAAGAAGAGAAGGAAAGTACTGGGGGGGTATTGAGGGGGGGACTGAATGTACTCACAGATTATTTCCAACTGCTCCAAATGGAACTTAGTGGAAAAAGAAGTGGATACGTCTCCCTTCCTAGTAGCACTAGGAAGGGTGACACGGCCATCGATGGTGGAGGTCACACCAAGCACCGCGACTGCAGTATAGAAGGTGCAGGCTTCAGTGAAGGTGAACTTTGAGTGGTTATCCTGGAACACAGGTCGAGGGCCCCCTGATCGAACCTGAACTGTCTGCTGCATCTATCAGGGTTGTAAGGCTCTGAGGTGTATCCCTATTCAGTGTAGGAGGGGAGAAACCCCGGGGTGAAAAGAAGCACTACGGCTGGCGAGGGATCTTCTACAACCGGATGGAACTTGACCGTTATGGCAGCAGAAGGAAAGAAGCCCCAACTATGGGCAAAGGTAGACTCACTATATGGCCTCATCACGAAGGAGTCTAGAAGATAAAAAACTTCCATTATCTTCTTTCGACTTTGCTTCTTATGGAAACACAGGAGGCGTGGGGCTTGATACCTTGGCTCACAGGCAGAGAAATTGACTTGGCGGCAATAGCAGGAAAGAAAGTGTAAAGGAAGCCCGTCAGAATGATGGTGTTGGAAAAATTAACCAAGTTATAACGACCCAGTGATCGTGCCATGTCGATGTGGGTTCCATCCAACTAGGTGTCGAGGGACCCCAAGGCGATGGCGGCGAGGGGAAGGTTGAATCCCCTGGCCAAACGAATAGAAATATTTATCAGGTCCCTCCTGGGTTGATCGTTGGGTTTCCGGGTTAGGAAGAAGCGTGAAAGCAATACAAGTATATAGGCTGGTAGTTCCAGGGATGTACCTCTACCTCGGCCCGTCGAATCACTGACATCCTTCGGTGTTGGAGCTTCTAAAAAATAGTTGATAAGGGGAGCAAATATGGCTTTGTTCGAAGAACCGGTGCAACTGCGGCAGATCCGATCCAGCTCAGCTCGATCAGCAGCCTTTTCGGCATTTTGAGCCTCATCGTGGTAGGTGAACTCACCCATGGGCTCAAATCCAAGAAGTTCACAGACGTCCTCGAGTGTAACGGTGAACTCCCCACACGCAGCAAAAAAGGTGTGAGTTGTGATGTTCCATCTGGAAACTAACACTTGTAGCACGGCGTTGTGCTTAGAAATGGTGAATTCCCCAAACCAGTAGGCTCGATGCAGCCGAACCTTTGCAAGAGCGTCAGCGTGGGAACTTTGCATATGTGTATGCCAGGTACTGAAATGGGGTGGCGACCCCCCGGGCGCTTCGAAGTTAATCTGAGAATAGGGGAAGTCACCACGGTCCAGACAGAAACGCAGAGTCCCCTCGGGTGGAAGATAACCACACTTTGATGAACCCATCTCCTCATCACCTAACAGTAAGGGGTCGAACTTGATGAGAAATGGCAAGTCTTGCATGCATTAGAAAATTTAACATCTTCAAAGATAGGTGCCCGGCGATAGAAGCGTACTTGCTCTTGACGAGCAGCATCTAGGGAAGCGTCGCTAAGGGCGGTGGCAGCGCCAGCAGCGGCAGAGGGAGAACCTGGCTGAGTGGTGGCGGCAACCTTGGAAGTACTTGAAGAAGCCATAATAGAGTGGCGATGAATAGCAGAGCCGAGTAAGAAGGGATAAGAACAAGGAGGGAGGAGCACAACCGCAGGTGGTGGTGCAAAAGAGGAGGAGACTGAGTAAAGAATGGGGCAATAATGGAAGTCGCACAGAGTTTCTCTCTCTAAGGAAATGCGGGAGCTTGAAGAAGATGAAGAAAAGAGAAGGGTTTTGAAATAAAAGAGACGTTTGAAGGTTTGTAAAACCTGACTTTTGAGTTTCCCACCATCGCACGTGCAAGGGCCCCCTATAATAATTTCAAATGAATACGTGGCACATCGGGAAGGGTCTCGACAGTTGAAAAGACAGTGCCACGTCATTAATAAAGTGACGCTTGGGGAAAAGAAGGGGGTTTCCTTCTCCAGCAAGTTTGAGTTTTGGCGCCAGAATTTTTGTCAGACATATCCAATGACTCCCAATAAAGGAAATCCCCCAACGATTCAAAAAAGCTACGATGCCCCTGTTACGCTAAAACAGACCTATGTTAAGCAACCAAGACCATAAAACTCACTTCGGAATTTTACCAAATACTTGGTGTGCAAAAAACACCCAAGACCTTATTCCTAATGAAAACCAAGTGTGCAAACTCAAAACGAATTCAACCAACAATCAACAAGTAGGATAACAAGAACACACAAGCAATAAAAGCAAGTAAACGACAACAATATAACGTGATTCACCCAAACAAGGGTTACATCCACAATGGTAGGATTTCTTCTTTCTTTGATAAATGGAAGAACCACAAGGTTACACACTCACACTCTTTATCTCTCCAAGAAAGTCACTCACAAATCAAGCACAAGAACTAATATTAAACAAGAAGCTCTCACTCACTTTTTTCTTTGAAAAACTCACAAAATGTTCACTCTTGCTGGAAAAAATAGCACTGCCCAAAAAACAGAAAATAGGTTTCTATTTATAGATTTTCCTTAAAGTGGCAATTTTGTAAATATCGAGAAAAATCTGTTTATCTCCCAAAACACACGTGAACCAACGGGAAGCCATCGGAGAGCCAAAATACACCACAAACTCCACCTTGGCAATCCGAATGATCCAACCAAAACCCCGGAATGAAACCATTGAACCCGCTTGAAGATCACCCCGAAATTTACCACGCTCAATGCGGCTCCACCTAACCGAGGAGCCTCTCCTCGAACTTCAACAAGAAGTGAGATTTAGAAGCTTTAGGCAATGCCTAAACTTCTCCGTAGTCACAGGTTGGTGAGGAAATTTGCTGCATTCTCATCCGTGTGCACCTTCTCATTCGATATGTACTTACTAACCACACCCACAGCACAAGCATACGGCGTTGAAGCCATCTCCTCTAACTCATCATCCGTAGAGGGACATTTCTTTGTAGACAAAGAAAAATGTGAAGCTAATGGGATTGAAGTGGCCTTGGCATCCAACATGCCAAATTTCCCGATGACATGCGAAATATAATTTTTCTGAGATAACCACAACTTGCCAACTTTTCTATCTCGTCTAATCTCCATACCAAGAATCTTTTGCGCTGCACCAAGATCCTTCATGTCAAACTCTCGGTTCAATTCCAGCTTTAGCTCCGTTATCCGTGACATGTTCCGACACGCAATGAGCATGTCATCCACATAGAGCATTAACAAAACAAACGAACCATCCTCAAGAACCCGAAAATATGCACAATGTCATGATCACACCTCGTGTAACCAACCCGCAACATGAAGGTGTCGAACCGTAGGTACCATTGTCGTGGCGACTGTTTAAGCCCATATAATGACTTCTTAAGCCGGCACACATGGTCTTCCTTTCCTACATCCTTGAACCCCTCCGGTTACACCATGTAAATAAGCTCCTTCAAATCACAGTGAAGAAAAGTCGTTTTCACATCCATTTGCTCCAATTCCATATCGAATTGAGCAACTATTGCCAACAACACCCGTATCAAAGTATGCCTCACCACCAGGGAAAAGATCTCATCATAGTCAATCCCCTGCTTTTGAGAAAACCCCTTCGCTACTAGCCTTACCTTGTACTTCGGTTCTTCTATTTTGTTAATTGCCTCTTTCTTCCTATAAACCCACTTAGAGTCAATGATGTGTCACCCCTTGGGTTTTGGAACCAACTCCCAAATAGAGTTCTTTCGTAGAGCTTCCATCTCTTCCGACATAGCACCCATCCAACTCGCCTTGACATTACAATTAATGGCATCTTTGTATGTCGTTGGATCACCCTCACTAGAAATGAGAGCGTAATTGACCTCTTCCCAACCAAGCCTAGATGGTGGCTTGATCTCCCTACGCTCTCGGTCATGTGCTATGGATGGCACTTGCTCCACCCGTTGAGTGTCCTCCACCTCAACCAATTCCTCATCCAAATCATCCTCATTCTGCTCCACCTCAACCGTGTCATCACCCGATTGAGAATCACTTGAACCACTAGTAGATGCACTATCACTATCGGTGGTTGATGATCTCGAAAATACCAAAGGAATCTCGACGGTTTTAACACCACCGTCATCGGCAACTTCCAAGAACTCCTTTGCCTTCAACATGGACGTCTCGTCAAACCTCACATCCCGGCTAACAACTAGCTTCCTCGTAGACGAATCCCAAAGCTTGAACCACTTTACCCCTTTTTCATAGCCTAGGAAAATACACCGGTGAGTTTTCGAGTCATTTTTGGTCCTCTCGTCACTAGGAATGTGAGCATACCCCCGACATCCAAACACCCTCAAAGTAGAGTAGTCGACCTCGTGCCCCGACCATACATCATCCGGACACTTCAAACCAAGAGTCGAATTTGGTCACCGATTCACCAAATACACAGCGTGATCAAGAGTTGCTGCCCAAAATGATTTTTGCAAACCCGGCATGAAACCTCATGCACCTTGCCCTTTCCATAATGTGCGGTTCATCCTCTTCGCCACCCCATTTTATTGTGAAGTATTCTTAACGGTAAAGTGTCTTATGATGCCCGCATCTTTACAATATTTGAGAAATCCACCATCTCTATACTCACCCCCGTTGTCGCTCCTCAAATACTTGATCTTCTTCCCCGTTTGATTCTCCACCATGGCTTTCTACTCTTTGAACTTCTCTAAAACCTTCGATTTTTCTTTCAAGTAGTAGACCCACACTTTTCGTGAATAATCATCTATGAAAGTCACAAAGTATCTAAAGCCGCCTATGGAAACAACATCCGAAGGCCCACACACGTCGGAATGAATATAGTCAAGAGTCCTTTTACTCTTGTTCGTAGATATAGCGAATTGCACTCGAGTTTGCTTCCCCATCACACAATACTTGCAAAAACTGAGCTTGCATCCGTGCACCCCTTTCAACAACTTTCATCGATGAATTTCTTCCATGCCCCGTTGGCTCATGTGACTAAGTCTCATGTGCCACAATTGTAGCTCATCGATTTCAGGCTCCGTGAAGACTGTCGCTCCACCCACTATCGTATTTCCCTTCAATCTATAAAGATTGTTCGGTAACTTTGTGCTGCGCAAAATCACCATCGATCCCCTTTTCACCTTCAAAGCCCCACCCTCAGCTTGAATCACACACCCCTTTGAATCGAGTGCGCCTAAGTAAATCAAGTTCTTTTGATAGAGCAGCTACAGCGGAAATATTGCGACTTCTCAAATAAAATCCAATTTTAATTAATCCCAAATTTTAGTTAAACCCTAAGACATGCATCTAGATGATTTATCAAATAAAATATAGCATGCAGGATAAAAACAAACAATTTCAGGAAAAATCCCCCAAAGGGGCAAAACCTTTTATTTTCACTATAATTTGTAAGAAAACGGCTTACAATCGGATTACAATGAAAATACAGTGACTAAGAATTACCCTCAGGTATCGGATTCTGTAGTCGGCGGCTGGAAATATCCCTTTCCAGGAGGGCAGCAATGAATCCACACGCAGCGAACCCACATGAACCTCAGTCCAATCAACAAAGGAAGAACCGCAGCACTCCTCAATGACACGCAGTCATAAAACTTTGTAGAGACTCCCTCAGCAATGACACGCAGCCCTCGGTTGCAAAGATCTCTCCACAAAGGTTTGAACAAACACAAGGTTGTGTTCTTGGGTTACCAAAAAGATTCACAAAGGTTTGGCAATTGTGTGAATCAAAACATGAGTCTTGGGACTCAAAAATATGAAGACTAGAGGTATTTGGACTCTTAAAAACGTCTTCTAAAGTCTTGCAAAACAGCTCCCCCGAAGTTGGTATTTATAGGAAAAACAGATGAAGAGTTTCTCTTTTTTAAAACTCTAAAAATCTTATCAGCGTACAGGTACACCGAACCGGTTCTGGGGTACACCGAACCGGTTTGGTGGTACCATTCTGGTATGGGGTTAAAATACAGCATTCTTCAAGGAATTTTCTCCAACTTCAAAAGGTCATAACTTCTTCACCGTAGCTCGGATTGAGGTGCCGTTTCTTCCAGTATCTTTGTTGCGGCGAGCTCTTAAACTTTCCAGTTGACCAGACCTCCGAACTATGGATGTGAAATTACGAAAATGCCCTTGAACTTCCCTATCAAGCCTTGTTTCACTGTTTTGACTTCCCTTGCGTTCCACTTGCATTAAGTCCCTAAAATCTTGGAACGTGAAGTCGTTGAGGCAGATGTGGGAAACATTAATGGAGATGTTGAATGCTTGATTTCCGCAATTCGGATAGAGCCCGTCATGTGAGATCGTGAGGTGACGTGCCAAATGTAGCGGCGTACGACATATATAAATGTAACATGTTGGACATGAGAAAAATGTCCTTACAAATCTCCCCCTATGTCTATGCCGGTACATACATAAAAAATCCGAATTATCAAATATGAAATTGCCTATACAAATCTACCCTCCCATGAACCCAAAACTGGAAAAGGTACAAATGAATTGTCTTCATCGTTTGTTCTTCAAATCTTCAGGAATCTCAAATCTTTTCTCATCAGGATGTGCAATTCAGATATCATCAATGTAGTACCTACACACATGAGATAAAGAAAAATACCAAGTGATGTATCGAGTTTGAAATGAGATAAACATAGATACCAATATATGATAAGCATAAGTCAAATCTCAAAAACTCCCCCAAAATTCAAACTCCCCCAGAATAAGATAATTCTTTCTCCCCCTTTTTATGATGTCCCCAAATAGACAAATAAGAAGAATGAATCAAACAAGCAAAATCGGGGTGTCACGGTATACAAAACAGGGCATCAAATAATATGGTAATAGTGCTCTTGCAAGGAGATGCTCAAAAATTTTCACAAACTATTTTTTGAGTTTTCAACCTTTTTGTACAAAAAAATAGATACCATTTGAAAAAAAATATGCTAAAAAAAATCACACCATGGATTTAGACTCAAACAACCAAGTCATGGAAATGGAATGAATGGGTGTGAACACATTCGATAGGTAAATCAACTCAATCAATCATATGTGCACGATGCATATGTGTACTCCTAACGAATGAACATCAAAAGTATCCTTAGGTGAAAATATTGTTGAACTTAGATGACATCGTCTTATGCAAATCAACAAATCAAAGTCAAAATGATTTCCACACCAATAACGTCCAAAACTATAAAGCGCATTTTCAAGCATATCAAGGATGTGCAAACCCGTTTTAATTCTCCAACCAAACTCCCTCATATATATTTTCTTTTAGAGGTAATCTAAATTCTCAAACTTTGGAGAACTGGTGCAAAAAAAAAACTAAATCTCCCATAATTTGGCATGAATTTATTTTTATTGCCTTTCAATTTTTTCGGGCTCTTTTAAACCTCTTTGGACCCCGGATATTAAAATTCCTCCATTTTTTAGGTCCAATTTAACGGTGGCTTAGTATTCGCAAAGACAAAATGAACCTTTCGCAGCCCTTCCCCGTTTTTTTAAATAAAGCACACAAACTCACAAAACGGTTCTTATATGCACAGTTTCCTTATAAAAAAATTATCGCGCTTGGTTCGTTTTAAGGACAGGATTGAAGTGAAAACACCCAACCAACATGTGATAAGACAAGCACAATAATCAAACAAATTCGTGCATGTGTGCATTAAAGGAAACATGAGTCAAACATGTAGGAAGTAACACTTAAATGCATCTTAATGACTCCAAACATTATAAAGCACATGGATGAATTGACCTATTGTCTCAAAACACTATCAAATAGTCACATGAAAATAATGGAATGATGTTGTGACTCGGTCATCCTAAGTGTTCATCCATAAACGGTGTAAACTAAAAAAATCTTTTTGGATTTTTTTCAAAATTTTATCAAAATAAAATCTTTTTGTATTTTTTCAAAAAAATTCAAAAACAAGAATTTATACAAAAAGTACAAGTCATCACACTAGTAAAAATATATCATGAAACCACAACTAGTGTATGACAAACATGCAATCACAATCAACCAAAAGATTTCACATGGGATGAATTACGTGCAAGCAAACGGGAATCGTGGACAAATAAACCATAAGCCTCTAAATCCGATTTTCTAACCCAAATTGATGTATAACGAAGTGTGGGGGTTTTGGGAATCGAATGTATTCTTTAATTAACCTTCTTAGGTCCATTTAAAAGCTTATAACAAAAGTGCCTAAGATGACCTTGTCTACCACAATGTGTGCAAGAGTAAATCGGGCAATTTGTGTTCCCTAAAGGTGGCCCTCTCCTCAAATTTATCGGTTGCTCTCTCCGAATTTGCCTAGGTGGGTCTCTCCTAATGATCCTAGGAGGTTCTCTCATGATGTTCCTATGGGGCGCCTTTTTAACAAACTTAGGTGCCTCTTTCTTAACAATCCTAGGAGGCTCTCTCACACGTGTGGGAATGGGTGCAACATATTTTTCAAGACCAATCCCACCCCTATCCATTTTGATCTCGACTGTGCATAAAATCTTATCAAGTTTTTCAGACCTAGACTCCAAATCAAATTTCACTTTACTTGAATCTTTCAATTTCACCTCAAGTTCACCTATCCTAGATTCAAGTACTCGTTTAGAATCCTCAAACTCTAAAAGCTCCTTTTTCATAGTCTCCATCAACCCTCTAAGACTATCTCTCTCACCCTCAACGTACTCAAGCTTCTCTTTTAAAAATTTTCCATGTGCCCTAAGTTCTTCAACTAAAAAATCATTATTTTTTATGGCACACTCTTTCAATTGAGCTTTCAATTTCAAATTTTCTTTCTTTGTTTTCAAAGTTTCAGCATAAAGTTCATTGTAAGCAGTTTGCAAGTCATGCTCATCTACACTTTCCTCCTCACTTTCATCCACACTCCCATCACTTTCACTATCATCACTAATCACACGGATGGGAAACTCTCGCCTAGAAGAATAAAAAACTTCTTCTTTCGAATCACAATCACTAAGGGTAGAAACATGAGAAATCGATTTATTCAATTTCTTCTTTAAATTTGTGGTACACTCATGTAACGTGTGACCAACACCCTCACAACAAGGACACCTTTCAGATTCATTTTCAACAGAAGATTTAAAACAAGAGTTTGTGTGAATTTTCCAAATTTTTTCAAAAATTTGACATCGAAGATCATCAAAACCATCAAAATCCATTTTTGTGCAAAATTAGAATCAAAACACAATAACTTAGTGCAACAGGCTCTGATACCAATTTGACGACGTGAGAAGTCAAATTGTATCACAAAAAAATAAATCCTTGAAAAATCAGGATCACGCGATAAATTAGCGTAACCCGCTCTGATACCAATTTGAGAGAGCAGCTACAGGGGAAATATTGCGATTTCTCAAATAAAATCCAATTTTAATTAATCCCAAATTTTAGTTAAACCCTAAGACATGCATCTAGATGATTTATCAAATAAAATATAGCATGCAGGATAAAAACAAACAATTTCATAAAAATCCCCCAAAGGGGCAAAACCTTTCATTTTCACTATAATTTGTAAGAAAACGGCTTACAATCGGATTACAATGAAAATACAGTGACTAAGAATTACCCTCAGGTATCGGATTCTGTAGTCGGCGGCTGGAAATATCCCTTTCCAGGAGGGCAGCAATGAATCCACACGCAGCGAACCCACATGAACCTCAGTCCAATCAACAAAGGAAGAACCGCAGCACTCCTCAATGACACGCAGCCATAAAACTTTGTAGAGACTCCCTCAGCAATGACACGCAGCCCTCGGTTGCAAAGATCTCTCCACAAAGGTTTGAACAAACACAAGGTTGTGTTCTTGGGTTACCAAAAAGATTCACAAAGGTTTGGCAATTGTGTGAATCAAAACATGAGTCTTGGGACTCAAAAATATGAAGACTAGAGGTATTTGGACTCTCAAAAACGTCTTCTAAAGTCTTGCAAAACAGCTCCCCCGAAGTTGGTATTTATAGGAAAAACAGATGAAGAGTTCCGCTTTTTTAAAACTCTAAAAATCTTATCAGCGTACAGGTACACCGAACCGGTTCTGGGGTACACCGAACCGGTTTGGTGGTACCATTCTGGTATGGGGTTAAAAAACAGCATTCTTCAAGGAATTTTCTCCAACTTCAAAAGGTCATAACTTCTTCACCGTAACTCGGATTGAGGTGCCGTTTCTTCCAGTATCTTCGTTGCGGCGAGCTCTTCAACTTTCCAGTTGACCAGACCTCCGAACTATGGATGTGAAATTACGAAAATGCCCTTGAACTTCCCTATCAAGCCTTGTTTCACTGTTTTGACTTCCCTTGCGTTCCACTTGCATTAAGTCCCTAAAATCTTGGAACGTGAAGTCGTTGAGGCAGATGTGGGACACATTAATGGAGATGTTGAATGCTTGATTCCCGTAATTCGGATAGAGGCTGTCATGTGAGATCGTGAGGTGACGTGCCAAATGTAGCGGCGTACGACATACATAAATGTAACATGTTGGACATGAGAAAAATGTCCTTACATCTTTTTAAGTGCCAGAACGTGCATCACTTCACTTAAGGTTCCGACAACCCCATCCCACATCTTTATGTGCACCGACCCGATTCCCACTACTTTGCACGTAGCATTGTTTTCCATGAGAATCTGATCCCCGGTATTGGACTTGTAATCCTCAAACCATTCCCAATTCGAACACATGTGGTATGAACATCCAGAATCTAGAATCCAACCATCAACGTGATCGGAAAAAAAATAAGTAAGAACCTCTTCTCCTTCCTCTAAAGTAGCAACACCGGCCACAACCTTAGTAGCGTCTCCTTTCTTATCATCTTTCTTCCATTCCGGACAATTCCGTTTAAAGTGACCCTTTTTATGGCACTTGAAACACTCAACCGTGCTAATGTCTCGAGATTGAGACCTTTGGAAGCCCCGATTATTTGCACTCCGAGACTTCGACCTTCCTCTCTGTCCACCACCACCAACCTTGGCTACCAAGCCTTCACCTTGAGAAGATGAACTACCTCCACCGCTACCATTTTTCTTCTTCATGGCAACGTGAGAAATGATGTCCTGTATTACATCATTGAACTTGAGAGTAGTCTTCCCAAACATAAGAGTGGTGACAAAGTGCTCATATGAATCGGGCAACGAAGCAAGCAACAACGATGCTCGATCCTCCTCACTAAATTGAACATCAATCCGGTTTAAATCGTTGATCAAAGCATTGAAGACATTTATATGCTTCATCATATCACCGCCCTCCTTCATTTCTAACTTGAAGAGAATCTTCTTTGGAAACAATTTATTTGACAAAGACTTGCCCAAATAAATCTCCTCCAATTGATCCCACATGCCCTTGGCCGTAGTTTTCGATATCACGTGATTGAGCACATCATCCGTGATATACATTTCAATTGAAGAAATCACCCTTTGATCAATATCGCTCCATTCGACTTCGGTCATATCCACCGAACGCTTCTCTATACCCAACAATGCTATAACCAACCGTTGTTGAACAAGAACACCCCGCATCCTTCTTTGCCACAACCCAAAATTAATTTTCTCATCAAAAGGTTTTATCTCAAACTTCATTGAGCCTGCGGATCCATAACTAGGATCCCACTTCTTAGAGCCTCGGCTTGTAGAAGTTGATTCGAGAGTACGCGACACCTCTTCCGCCATTGAAACAAATTCTAGAACTTATGTCAATATCACTCAAATTTATTTAAGCCGAACCAAAATACCGAGCAAACCAAGCAACCAAAGCTCTGATACCACTTGTTGCGCTAAAACAGTCCTATGTTAAGCAACCAAGACCATAAAACTCACTTTGAAATTTTACCAAATACTTTGTGTGCGGAACACCCAAGACCTTGCTCCTAATGAAAACCAAGTGTGAAAACTCAAAACGAATCTAACCAACAATCAACAAGTAGGATAACAAGAACACACAAGCAATCAAAGCAAAGAAACGACAACAATATAACGTGGTTCACCCAAACAAGGGTTACATCCACAATGGTAGGATTTCTTCTTTCTTTGATAAATGGAGGAACCACAAGGTTACACACTCACATTCTTTATCTCTCCAAGAAAGTCACTCACAAACCAAGCACAAGAACTAATCTTAAAAAAGAAGCTCGCTCTCACTTTTCTCTTTGAAAAACTCACAAAATGTTCACTCTTGCTGGAAAAAATAGCACTGCCCAAAAAACAGAAAGTAGGCTTCTATTTATAGATTTTCCTCAAAGTGGTAATTTTGTAAATATCGAGAAAAATCTGTTTATCTCCCAAAACAGACGTGAACCAACGGGAAGCCACCGGAGAGCCAAAATACACCACAGTCCCCTCCCCACAAATCCAAAGGTTGTTTAATTTGTGACTCAGTTACATCGGGGAGAATTTCTACTTTTTCGAACTTAGCGAAGCATTACAAGGGAGAATTTCACTTACCAAGAGTCCAAATGAGTATTTGAGAAGGTTAGTAGGCCTTTCGGGAGAATTTTAAATTATAAAGCTTGAATGGTTGAGGCTCAGCATGAGAAAAAAGTGGCGATGTCCCTTCGCCCAAGCCCTAATAAGTTATGGAGCTTCGGCTCAGGTACATCGGGGAGAATTTTACATTTTCCAGGAGACTATAACGCTGCGGTTCTAACGAAGGAAAGGGGGCCATAATTTTTTCACACAAAGAAGGTTCATCGGATCGAGAAGTTTCGTGCAGACATTTGTTGTTCCAACAAATCTCTCCACAAAGGGGTAAATGTATAGGGGGCTTAAAGGTAATCCTGAGATTAAGGATAATTCCCCAATTAGCAATAGTGTTTGGGATTAATCAACCAAGGCAGCTCAAGCATGGCAACTCTGCGTGGCAACTCTGCGAGGCGGCTTAGCGTGGCAACTCATACTTTAGCTTGTTGTGTTAGTCATATTGTATCTTTGTTTATATTGATTGTAATCTATAACGGTTGTAATGATGTAACGAGAATAATAATGAGTTTTAGTGTGAGGTCAAACGGTACTCGCGAGAGACCAGGCTTGGCAGGGCCTGGGAGAGCTTTCATGCTCTATCGCATGACCTCATCGTGAAAAATTTAGAGGGACTTGGTTTGGAGGATTGAGAAGTGAGGCACCGTTGGAGCTTGTCCTGACCATCTTAGATACACCTGGTAAAACACCGAAGGACTCTTACTGTGGAACCTCGGGCAGAGCAGCTTGGAGTTCCATCGGGGGTTGAGTTGTGAACCAAACAGCCCTCTACTTAATGTCACATCTACTTTAGGTGATGTCACTAGCCAGCTAAACAGTGTCAGACCTGCACTTGAGTAAACCACCGTGGTATTTGGAGCTGTCAGGAAGTTGGTTAGCCACCTCTGCGACAACAACCCCCTGACACACAGTGGTTAGGCAAAAGGCATGTCTTAGGATTTAATGTTTATGACGTGGAGACAACTAGTGCATCAGGCATTTAATGTTGTGGCATAAAGTATGAGGGATGTCTTTCATAGTCTTTAATGACTAAGTTGCCTCGGGGATGGTGTGGGGGGCTATTTAAGGACCTCAATCACCTTTGAGGAGAGGATGATCTTTTGAGAGTTCAGAAGTTATTGTCAGAGAGAATACATATCAGAGAGAGTTATTACAAACCAGAGGGTTTATTGGTTCACCATTATTATTTATTACAAAGCTTTTAATACTTAACAGAGATTTTTGAGGGTGTTTAGTGTGTTTTTACCTGCCTACCAAGGTGTATCTATGGTGTTTACTTCTCTCTCCCTCTAGCTAAGTTACTTCTAAATTTCATTACTACCTTCTAAGTTATACACGAGAGATTTGTGAGTTTAAACTGAGTCTTATCTTCATTAAGTTTGTGCTTGCATGCCCTATCATTAATCCAAAGCTTTGGCCAATTAGCTTATCATTACCATACTCAAAGAGGGTTTACGCTTCCATCTTATCTAAACTACCCTCTTACAACCTGCAATATTGGTTATGTGTCATCATTGAATGCCGAGCTTTGGGCCTTAAAAACGGGACTTGAACTAGCTTTTCATCCCGGAATAAAATGTATTGAAATAGAAAAAGACTGTCAAATTGCGTTCCATATGATTTCCAAGACAATACCCAACATCCAATCCACATAAATTTGGCGTAAGCATCTATGATGCCCTTCAGTCTTTCCACCATGTCACTCTGTGTCTGTGTTTTCATGAAGCTAATGTTTGTACCGATGTTCTTGTTGTTATGTCGGTGTTAAGTCCTTTTCGTTCTAAGGTTTTTACGTGTGTACCTAGTTTTTATGTCCTTTTTTGAGTCGTGATCAGAGTCAGGTCCCTACAGTCATGTCAGCAGCAAGTAACATGTAAAATACATTGGTTTTGAATAAAGCTTTTGTTTTTGGCAAATATATATATACACACACACACACACGCACACACACATAATACTACTCTTGTGCGAATCAGCCCGTATTTTAATAGTGCGAACCGGACATGTGACACCTAACAGTGAGCCTAGAAAAGAAAGAGAGAGCCCCTATAATTTAGCCGATAATTTTTAGACTCACCGCTAGGTGACACATATCCGGTCCGCACTCTTAAAATACGGACTGGCTCGCACTTATATATATATATATATATATATATGAGAACTTTAACACATTTTTTCAATTTTAACCTTGGTGGGCCTAATTTTTTATGCAATGTGTACAATCAGTTAACATACCATGTGAATATACTGTTGGAGATGTTTTAACATGGCAATTTAGTTGTTAGACAATTTAGGGAGCGGCTATTAGCACTCTAACCAATTCTTAAGACCCTCCATTTTGATACCAATGATACCCTTAGACTTACAAATTTAAATTTTTACTTTTTTGTCTCCAATTAAAACAAATGTTTTTGAAAAACAACTAAAAATTTGTATTTTCAATAAAAAATATTATCAAAAACTATTTTTTTATAAGAATCTCTTTTAAAATATTTTTTTTACTTTTCATAACTGTTTTTAAAAAAAATTCAATTGTTTAAAAAATTTGTTATTTGTTTTTTTAATTAAAAAACTGTTTATAAAACACGATCCAAATAAAACGTGACGTGACATGAAGTCGTATTTTTTTTCATACCGCTGGCGCGAACTATTTTTACTATTTTAAAAACAATCTATTTACTATTTACAAAAAATGTTATGTGTCAGCGATATGTTTAGGTGGTCCAATCACCTTTACATACCGCTGGCGCGGACCATTTTTTCTGATATATTGGTCCGTGTCAGCAGTATGTTTTGGCGATATTATAAAATTGTTTTAAATAAAATGTACATTTTTTTTTATATAAAAGACACACTTTTAACAGTTAAAACAATTTATTTTTGTGAAAATAGTTGGTTTATTTTGAAAATTTGATGTCTTAAAGAGGCAATTTTTTTTTAATCTTTTTTTTATGTCTTAGAGACGCGATTGATTACTGCCGCTGACGCGGACCCACATAATTTAATGGATGACACTAACCAATCGCGTCTTTAAGATATCAAATTTTCAAAAAAATACATGTAAAAAAAAGAGCACATAGTAAATCTATTTTTTGAAGACAAAAATAAAAACTAGAGCGTGAATTATATATAATAAAATAAAAACGAGATTCTACATTAAAAAAACTGAGTTCTCTTTTTAAAAAAATGAGTTTCTTTTATTAAAAAGGGGACAAAAAAACTGTTATGAAAAGCAAAAAAAAAATATTTTTAAAAGAGATTCTTATTAAAAACAGTCTTTTATAAAAAAAACATTTTTTTGAAATGAAAATACAAATTTTTAGTTGTTTTTCAAATATATTTGTTTTAATTGAAAGTAAAAAAGTAAAAATTTAAATTTTATAAATCTAAAGATATAATTAATATTCGGTATCAATATAAAGTGTCTTAAAAATTAATTGGAGTGCTAGTAACTACTCTAAAAATTTATTTATAAATTCATTGTGTGCATAGTTTATTTTTTGTTACAAGTGCCATCTGCGTGTTACCATATAGTACGTTGCAACGCACTATTGCAATAAGAAAAGAGAAACTTTACATGTACCGCCACTTAGAACCGCCTTCTGACCGCATCATCATTTTTTTTTTAAGTTTTTCATTCTTTTGTTTTTAAGAAGTGATATAAAACAGTTTTTTATATTAAAAAAAAAACAGTTTTCCTATTAATATAAAAAACAGTTTTTTATTTTATTGAAAGTAAACAGTTTTTTTATTAAAATTTAAATTAAAATTAAAAAAATATATTTTTCATAAATAAAAAATAATTATGTTTATTGACATAGTTTTTATATTAAAAAAACAGTTTTCTTTTTTTTTTAAAGTAAACAGTTTTTATTAAAATTAAAAAAATATTTTTTCATAAATAAAAAAAAATGTTTATTGACATGATATCGCGATTGATTCGTGCCGCTGACGAGGACCAGCATTCCCGGACCCACATCATTTGTTGAATGTGGGTCCGCGCCAGTCGCACTAATTAATCGCGATATTTTATTGAAAAAATATCTCGATTAATTAGTGCCGCTAGCGCGGACCTACATTCCCGGACTAAAATCATTTGTTGAATGTTGGTCTGCGCTAGCGGCACTAATTAATCGCCATATTTTATTGAAAAATATCTCGATTAATTAGTGCCGCTGGCGCGGAGCCCCATTCTCGGACCAAAATCATTTGTTGAATGTGGGTTCGCGCCAGCGGCACTAATTAATCGCGATATTTTTTCAATAAAATATCGCGATTAATTAGTGCCGCTGGCGCGGACCCAGTCAAACAAATCACTAATTAATCACGATATTTAATAAAAAAAAATTATTTAATTTTAATTAATCGCGATATTTAATAAAAGATGTTTAATTTTAATTAAAAAACTGTTTAATTTTAATTTAAAAAAATGCAATTTAATTTTAATTTTTTTAAAAAAAAATGTTTTTTAATATTAATAGAAAAATTGTTTTTTTTATCAATTGTTAAAAATAAATGAATAAGAAAAAAAAAATTAAAGATGCAATTGCCAGACGATCATAAGACGGTTCATTTAGAACCTCTCGTAAGAAAAAAGAAAAAAAAAAAAAAAAAAGTAGACATTATTATAGCATCAGATTCTAGCTCTTTATTCACTTAGTAATAAAGTAGTTGGTGATCTATCATAATCATTTATTACAACGGTCGGTTTTAAGTTTACTTAGGGCATCTTGTAACGGTCTATTTAGATAGTATGTTAACTAAATTATACACATTTGGTAAATGAAAAGGAAAAGTCTCTCCAGCCATACGTTAAAATGGGAGAATGTGTAAAATTGTTGTGTATTCACAAGAAAAAAAAATATATATATATATAGGTCCTGGTTCAATTTTTGAAAAAAAAAATATTTTTGAAAAAAAAAAAATATATATATATATAGGGTTTTTTGTTAAAATTTTAAACTTTAAAATATAACTCTAATTATATTAAAAAATGTGGATGTAAGATTGTAATTAATTAAAAATCTTCTGTAATTTGTGTCCCAAACATATATGCCCAAAAAAAACTTGAAATAAACTCGAAACATATAATTTGTAGTTAATTTGGATGAACTATAATTTGTTTAAAACTCAAAATAAAGTTATAATTTGTATAAAACTCGAAATAACCCAAAAAAAAATCGTATCGGGAGCTCCAGACACCACTCGAAACTTTAGCCCCGATTGATCAAAAATCCTGAATCAGCCACTGTGCGCGTGTGTGTGTGTGTGTGTGTGTGTGTGTGTGTATATATATATATATATATATAAAATAGGTAAAATGATGTGTTCGAATCATTTCATGATAATTTAGAGCAAAATATAGGGTGCCTTTAGGGTACCATGAGGTGTCCAACCGGCACAAGCAAAATATATAACCACATAATATTATTACATTCTCTCTCTACAACCATAACATTTATCCCACTTTCCCACTCAGATTCATCTCCTCAATTTAGTCTCAAGGCTGAACATTTTTTTTTATATATTGAACTTTAATATTCAGGACTCTAGCATAAAAACTGTTAAAGAGTTTACAATTTCTTTGCCACATCACATTTGCACATAAAAAATGTCTTTTTCGTATTGGAGATGCTCTTAATGTAGCAACTTGGACATGAGAAATATATATAAACAATAAATACATCTTAACTACAGTTATGAATGTTTATCTGAGCAACTTATGGCCAATCTTAATGGTTATGCAAGCCCAATTAAGATTGTTGAAGTCGTTGTTGGACATGAAACAAAGCTTTAGAAATAGGTGTTCCTAAAAGCACCCTATCTTTTGCTCTAAATTACGATGGTACATGTTTTGAAGTAAATTGTACAATTTTTAAAACAAAATATGGTATTTATTAACCTTAAAAATTAACATTGAGATTGATTAGAGTAAAAATTGGTGGTGGGTTGAATACACATAGTGTGACAGTTGTCATTAGGAAAAAGTCGGCCAGAAAAGGATGGTGTTTTGGTTTTCCCCCTTAGGGAGGAAAGTGGACATCGCACTCGGCTAGTTTTATGGGTTTCCCCTTAGGATGGTGTCCTAGTTTTCCCGTTTAGATAATGGTGTTAGAATTATCTTATATAATTTTCCCTTACTTCTTATGTGCTCTATAATTATATTAATACTAAAAGTCACTTTGATTAATGAAAGAATACTCCATATATCAAGAGTCAAAAGTACTCTTAGGTATCTACCTTGACGGACAGTTGATATTGAGTGAATGTTGAAGATTTAGGTCATGTCCCTGCGTATAAATAAGTGGTTAATTTTCATCATTCAAAAACTCTAGAAAGACAACATAATGAAATTATAAGAAATGGAAAGAAATCTAAATTCTCAATGAGAGCAAAATTCAAAGTAGTGTTTTGCCATACTTAGAGATCTAATCGTTGGAATGCGTTGAAATTGAAGTATGTTCTTACCATATAAAAGATAAAATCATGTTCCGAAATTCAGCCCGATCGGACAACGTTAAGGTTGATTGCTCCATCAATCTTTCTAGTTGTGACAATTATGGAGGTATGTTATTTTAATACTATTTTATGTTTCGCTTAATGTTTAAATGTTATAATCATGAAAATCCAAGATCCTTTTATTAAGAACATTTGTATGTGAAAATTTAATCAAATTAATGTTTTCTTTATTAATATTATGGTGTTCTTAAAAATGGTTTTACATGTTAGTCTCCCACTTGATCCATAATTATCATAAAGAGCGCAATAATTCTTGAGTCATCCTTAAATGATTTTTTATAAATACCTTCATCAAACAACTCATCAATGTGAGTCATGGCGCTCTGTTAAACTTAAATGTCATATGGCACATGACTGTTTAAAAAAATAATGATTTTAAGGCTGAGGGGTGACAAAATAGATTTCTTTTTTTAATTTTTTTCCCTTTTTTTTTTTTCTTTTTTGAATATTTAAATCAATTTTTTTTAGTTGGTAACATTCCTTGCACACGACGGTTAGGTTTAACGGACTATTGACGAAAAGAGTACCAACTCAAAGTCAATTAAAAAAATATATACCTAACTTAAAATGGGGTAATTATGGACGTATTAAAGTTAAAAAACCTTTTTTTTTTAACTTTATAATAAATTGATTTGGGTTTTGATTCAGTGACATGAAGTTGGAAATGGAACTTGAAGGTAGTGCTGTTACGGAGCATATGGATCAAGTATAGTGATTTTAATTTTTCTTATTTGAAGTGGCTCTTTTTGTAAATAGGTAAATAGAGTAGTTTTCTACGTGTGTTGAAGTTATTTTAATTTGGAATATCATATTATCTTATTTTCAGTCGTAGAAACATTAACTTTTAATTTCACAAAAATGTGTTGGCTTATAATGCATTTTTATGTTCGCTCTATTGCTCGGTAGGAAATTGGATTCATATACCTGGAATTTTTATTGTTTATCCAGGCTGAATGCAAGAAGCACTACCTATATACATAAACAATTTGAGATTTATTTGTGTCTACAAATATGTAATATATCTTGAAATATATGAATTGCGAAATATCATATTTTTTTAATTTTGGGTTGTAATTGATTATGGAACATATTTTGGATGTTAGATTATTAAAGAAACTAATGTTATTCTTGAAAAAAAAATATTAATTTTTTATGACGGTTTTAACTGAAATGGCACAATAGCGTACATCTAAATAGTCATAAAATTAATGGTTTATAAGATAATTTTTGTGCATTTACACCGATTATTATGACAACTCCATCAAGTCCATCATATTAACCTTTTTTTACGACACTTTTGTGTCCAAATTATGACCATTCGTTCTGATAATGTAATAATTGATGTATCCAATTAGTCTCTCTAATGACCTTTTTAAAAAAAATGTCATTGAAAAATAATCATTTACGATGGTTTTAAAAAACATGAACTTTTTTGTGACACGAAAAGGTTACGACATAAAACTTCTTTTATAACAGTTTTTAACCGTCATAACAAGGCAAATTTCTAATAGTGACATCTTGTTTGAACGGACATCAAACGACCTTTGTGTGAGAACTTTCTGTCAAGCAGAAATATTTCGCTCGAAGCTCGTTCAAAGATCTTTAGGATGAAACCCGCATACTTGTTTGAATGAAATCACAAGTCGTTCGAATGAAGTTCGTAAAATTGTTTGAACGACATCATAAGTTCGTTTGAACAAAACTAAAATCCAAAAAATCTTTTCTTTCAAAAATCTTTTCGAAAAATGGCCTCAATAAAACATTAAAAAACCTAAACAACCTAAACGAAATCCAAGGATCAAACATATTATGCATTCATATCTTTTCGAGATCCCATGGATGAAGAAGAAACTCGGTATGTATCTGATGTTGCTTTGATTTAGCCGCTACGATCTTAAACATGCATCATAGGATTGACGGACAAACTGAAATTAAATCCTTACCTAAGACTCAAATTTTTTATCCAAATGGAATAAAGTCAATCTTACAAATTTTACAAGAAACGTTTACAAATTGACTCGATGTGAAATTTACCCTTATAATTACACAAGAACCAGATCATGTGTATAAGTTATACTCTACACATCAAAACACCTCAAATGGAAAATGTACCATCGATATATAATATAATGCAAACATGATGCTCATACATGAATCTCATTCAAACGTAAAAACTAATTTTATTGAATAATAAAGATACAACTATAATTATTTCAAAATGCATGGTTTTAGTTTAGTACCCTAACAGGTAAGGTATGGAAGATTGTTCCATTAGACAGATGTCATAATACCTATGATTATACTCAGTTGAATCTCCTTGAGATCGAGAATCCTCGTATCTCATCTAGCTTGGTTCAACTGAGATTCTTTCAAAAGCTAAAGAAGATGGTTATTGACAACAGGTTACCTCATGATAATATGGGGTATGATCGAACGTTTTTATTTTACACTCTGGCTGGTGTTCTACACAATTGGAAATAGTGTCATCATAGTAGGATTTTTTGCCCCACTAATTGACTTGGGTCATTTGGATATTTTGACTAGGGTGGTGCCAATATGTCTCATCTATATACAGATAATTTTTATGATGTATTGGCTTACCAAAAAATGGTGCCACACTTGGTATTTATTATTACCTAATAGAAGTGTCAAGAAGTACAAGGTAAAAATAAAAGAGAAGTCATAGAAAGAGTCAAAATAACTAAAGCCCAAAACAGGTGGGCCTAATAATAAAATAAGTAGTACTAATATGATATCCAACACTCCCCCTCAAGCTGGAGCAAAGATATCCACCAAGACCAGCTTGCCAATAGATGAGTGGAGCAAAGAGGGTCCAACTGCCTTAGTGAGACAATCTGCAGTCTGAGCTGATGAAGGGACGAATGAGGGACGAATGATGCCTGTAGAAACTTTCTCCTGTAGAAAGTGAATATCCACCTCAATGTGTTTGGTTCTCTCATGAAGAACCGAACTAGATGACAACATAATAGCTGATTTGTTATCACACAACAAATCAGAAGGACCGTCCTCAGTAAAGCCTAGCTCACCCAAAATCGATTGAAGCCACAAGAGCTCACATGTACCATGGTCCATAGCACGGTACTCTGCTTCTGCTGAAGAACGAGAAACAACCGCTTGCTTCTTACTTTTCCATGATATGAGATGAGAACCACAGAAAGTACAGAAGCCAGAAGTAGAACGCCTATCAGTTCTGCATCATGCATAATCAAACATCAGTGAAGCAAGAGAGACCCCTTTGGTCTCTTGAAGCATAGAATAGACCAAGACCCAGTGAAGACTTGAGATACCTCAAGATATGATGAACAGCATCAAGATGGGCAGTGCGAGGAGCATGCATGAACTGACTAACAATACTCACAGCAAAGGCCAAATTAGTACGGGTGTTGGTCACGTAGATGAGACGACCAACCAAACGCTGATACCTAGACGGCTCCAAAAGTAGATCCCCAGACTCGGCTGTCAACTTCACATTTAGATCCATGGGAGTAGAAGATGGACGACAACCAATCATCCATGTATCCTGTAACAGATCAAGAGCATACTTCCTTTGTGATAAGGAAATACCACGAAGAGATCTCACCACCTCAATCCCCAAAAAATACCGAAGAGGACCAAAGTCATTAGAATAAAAAATTTCTTCAATGTTCTTCTTTACCTGAGATAACCCCTCTAGATCATCACCGGTAATATTGATATCATCAACATAGACCAAAAGGATAATGCACCAGTGGTCGGGCTGACGTCAAATAAAGCAAGTATGATCGGACTGGCATCTGGAGAATCCCATATAAGTAATCACCCCACTAAATCATCTAAACCATGCTCGGGGAGACTGCTTCAACCCGTATAAAGATTTGCGAAGACGACAAACCTTTCCCGTATACTCCCCCTCAGCCCGGAAACCGGGGGGAGGAACCATATAGATAGTCTCAGTAAGATCTCCATGAAGAAAGGCATTCTTAATATCCAATTGATGTAACGGCCAAGAGTGAGAGGCGGCAAGAGACATAAGGAGACGAACAGAAGTCATCTTAGCAATCGGGGCAAAGGTAGCACCGAAGTCTTTACCCGGAATTTGAGTAAAGCCACGTTCCACAAGACGAGCCTTACATCGCTCAACGGAGCCATCAGCTAAATATTTAACACTAAACACCCATTTGCAACTAATAAGTTTCTCCCCCGGAGGAAGAGACACTAACTCCCAATACTATTGTTTTCCAAGGCATCCATCTCAGTTTTCATAGCAGCTACCCATTTCGAATTTTGGAAAGCCTCATGCAAAGGCTGGGGAATAGAAATAGAGTCAAGACAACCCAAAAAGGCATGATAGGACTTTGAAAGACCTGCATAGAAAAGATGCTCGAGAATAGAATGGTTAGTGCTACAACAATTAGCATAACGAGCAGGAAGGCGGCGATCATGAGTGGGATAACGGGATTGAAAACCAGCAAGAGGTGGGGGAGGGGTGGGGAAGAAGGAGTAGAAACAATACTTGAGTCCGTAGGAGGAGAAGGCAGGGGCGGCCGAGGGCGACGAGCATAGACCTGCAAATGGGGTTCCTAAGGAAGAAAGGGAGGAACATCTAATAAAGGGATAGGACGGGCCACCGGAGAAGCTTCCTCAAGAGGAGGAGGGGTTGGGGTGGGGTCGGTGGTGGCGGAGTAGCAGTCCTACAATAAAAGGGAGTATCCTCATGGAAGGTAACATCACGGGAGTGATACATACGTCGAGAGAGAGGATCATAACATTTATAAGCTTTAAACATGGTAGGATAGCCCATAAAAATACATTTAATGGCCTTATAATCAAGTTTGTGACGTGAGGGACGCCGATTCTGAACATAACACACACACCCCAAAGTGAAGAGGTGTTTTGCCATTTAAAACTTTGCTTGGAGTGCGGTTAATAATAAATGTGGCAGTGAGAAGAGCAAGGTGCCAACAAGATTTAGGAACATGCATACCTCGTAAAAGGCACCGAACCATTCCCATTAAGTGACGGTTCTTACGTTCCGCCACCCCGTTTTGCTCCGGAGTGTATGGGCAAGTAAATTGGTGTAAAATTCCCTTTTGGTTAAGTTCTGAACGAAAAGAATCAGAAACATACTCCCCCCATTATCAGACCGAATATTACGAACAGTGGTGTTAAATTGTGTTTTAATCATTTGGAGGAATTGAACAAATAAAGCTAACACCTCAGATTTATGTTTAAGTAAATATACCCACGTACATCTAGAGAAATCATCAATAAAAGTGACATAGTATTTATGACCAGATAGAGCAGTGACATGTGAGGGTCCCTAAACATCAGAGTGAACAAGATCAAACATACTAGGTGCACGACTCATATGGGAAATATAACTAGTGCGAATATGTTTTGATAACTCACAAGTCTCACATGTAAACCTCTTATCTTTACAAGTTTTAGACAAAGAGGAAAAAAGTAAACATAAGTACTGAAAATTGACATGTCCTAAACGGGCATGCCACAGATGCAAAGTTTGTAAGGAAACATAAAAAATAATGGGCTCAGTGTAAGCAAAGGCACGAAGTCCAAAAACAGAAGTAGTAGGGGTAGGAGGATCCCCAAAGTGGTATAGGCCATCGCGCTCATATCCCCTGCGAACTCAGGTCCTGCAAATAGCAATACGAGGATAAGAATATGACGGAACAATTGAGATCTTTACAGAGTTGACGAACAGAGATGAGATTAAAAGAGAGGCCGGGAACATGCAATACAGAAGATAAAGTGAGAGAGGGTGAGAGACGAATGTTTTTTTTGTTACAAATACGAGCAAGTGAACCATCCGCAAGACACACACTACCACACACAGGGGTAGTGGGGGAAGTAAAAAAAGATAGCTCACCAGTCATATGATCAGACGCTCCAGAATCCAGAACCCAAGTAGGCTTAATAGCCTTAACATGAAAAGCAGATGAGGTACCTGAAGCAATAGTGGCAGTGGGAGTAGAGTGCCCAAGAGAGCTCAACTGTGCCTGGAGAAGATCAATCTGAGCCTGAAGATGACTGTCATCCTTGGGAGCATAAGGAGAAGAAGAAGCGAAAGCGTCGGCAATGGCAACAGTCCTGGGAAGGCCACCGTGTTTGGCCTTAGCAAACTTCTGCCTCAACTCAGGATGAAGTTTGAAGCATCGGTCTCTAGAATGGCCAACAACTCAACAATGATGACATGTCAGTCGTCCGTCACAAGTATGAGTACCGGTATGAGCCGCAAATGCCATTTGGTCAGTAGGAGGAGGCTGAACCTGGGCAGCTACCTGAGAGGTCTGAGATAACTGGAGACGGCGCTCCTCTCCATCCACAATAGCAAAGGCCTATCGAAGGGGAGGCATAGGAGATGTGTTTATGATTTGAGTACAGAGAGAATCATACTCAGATCGTAAACCCATAAGAAACTGATAAGTGTTCTGACGATCCAGACGCTGACTCGGGATAGAAACAGCCTCAGGTGGAAAGGCAAAGAGAGTCTCAAACTGGGCTAGCTCCTCCCAACGGCATAATAGATATCCAAAGTAGTGAGAAACAGAGAGGTTGAGTGATTCCTGTGAGGCATGAGCGATTTCCCGATAAAGCTGGAATACTTGGGCATCATTCCGAGCGTGAGCATACATCTGATTAAGAGACTTCTATAAGCCTGAAACAGACTCATAGAACATGAACATAGTATAAATGCGCTCCTCCATAGAATTGAAGATCCATCCTAAAATCGTGCAACGGGCCATCTCCCGTTGATTAAAAATGGTAACATCCTTAGCATCCTGTTGGGTTTCAGTGCCTAACAACCAACAAGTCTTTCCTTTCGACCCAATAAATAGACGAAGAGATCTAGACCACGAATTAAAATTTGTTCCATTCAATAATACACTAGTCACCCGATGAGTAGGCGTATGTTGGGTAGAAATGACATCTTTCGGACCATTCAACTCAGCCATAACTTCAAAATCTCCAAATATACCCCCAACAAATACACAAGAAAGGCCAAAAAATTGGCAATGGGGTAATCCAAAAAATTTAGCAGCAAAGAGGGGAATAAAACCCACACGAATAAGGCCAAAAAATTGGTAATGAGTGAATCAATCTAACTCAGCATCATAGAAGGGTATAAACCCTCAAGAATCATCAAATAAAGGCAAATTAATAGCCTATTTCATGGGAATAAAACCCAACAGCAAGAGGAAATAAAAACCCCAAAAATAACAAGAGGGTATAAATCCTAGATCAAGTTTAACTTACCCAATCAAACCAGCAAAAATGAGTTTCCCTAAGTAGAGAAAGAAACCCACTAGTGTGTAGAGAATAAAATCCACAAATCCAACCAACACCTACAACCTTAGTTCTGCCATATCTGGTAGAATGTTTCCTATCCATGGTACTATGGGTAAAGTTTTGTTTGATACGGGGGCAACGCATTGTTTTATAGCTACGCATTTTGCGAAGTCCTTAGGGTTGCTAGCCACAGCAGAGAGCACCGTGACGTGTGTCGACTCACCACTGGGGAGTGGGTCACTTATATTCTTTATATTCCGGGGAGTAGGGGTAGAGATTGGTAGCTTGGTATTACCTGCAGACATGCTAGTCTTAGACATGCACGAGCATGATGTGATTATTGGTATGGATTGGCTCGCATCTTATAGAGCCATGATTGATTGCTTCGGTGGGAGCATTGTTTTTTCCATTCCGGGGCAAGAGATATTTGTAGTGGCGATGCCTCGCCCAGAGGGAGGTTCGACCGCTCATTTATATTACATTGAGGAGGATACCTCTAAGGAGGTTGTGATTCCTTTGGATTCGATCCCAGTTGTTAGGGAGTATTCCGATGTGTTTCAGGAGATACCAGGCCTACCGCCCAGTCGTGAGATAGACTTCGTTATAGATTTATTGCCGGATACGAGACCTATAGCACGCGCATCGTACCGTATGGCTCCGGCAGAGATGCGAGAGCTACGGGATCAGATAGAGCAACTGTTAGGTCAGGGCTTCATTCGTAGGAGTACCTCACCTTGGGGCGCTCCAGTCTTATTTATAAAGAAGAGAGATGGTTCACTGAGATTGTGCGTGGACTACCGGGAGTTGAACAAGGTCACGATACGAAATAAGTATCCATTGCCTCGAATCGATGATCTATTCGGCCAGTTGAGGGGAGCAACTTTCTTTTCAAAGATAGATCTGAGGTCGGGGTACCATCAGTTACGGATTAGAGAGCAGGATGTTTCAAAGACTGCCTTCTTATCGAGATATGGGTCCTATGAGTTCAGGGTGATGCCGTTCGGGCTTACCAATGCCCCAGCCGTTTTCATAGACTTGATGAACCGAGTATTCAGAGAGTTCTTGGATCAGTTCGTCATCGTCTTCATAGATGATATCTTGATATATTCACACTCCGAGGAGGAGCATGCCGAGCACTTGAGGCAGGTTCTTCAGACTCTACGAGAGCATCAGTTGTATGCTAAGTACGAGAAGTGTGGATTCTAGTTGCGAGAGGTACAATTCTTGGGCCATGTTGTTTCTGAGCAGGGGATAGCAGTTGACCCGAGCAAAGTGTCAGCGGTGAGGGAGTGGGGACAGCCCACGACACCGACGGAAGTGCGTAGTTTCTTGGGGTTAGCCGGATACTACAGGAGATTCATTCGGGGATTCTCTAAAATAGCGGGTCCATTGACGAATCTGACTCACAAGGGGGTACCATATGTTTGGAACGACGGTTGTCAATTGGCTTTCGATGAGCTGAAAGACAAACTGACTTCAGCACCAGTCCTTGCCTTACCGAGACCGGGTGTGGAGTACCTGGTTTATACCGATGCGTCCTTACGGGGACTTGGGGGAGTACTTCAGCAGGAAGAGAAGGCTATAGCTTTTGCTTCCAGCAAGCTTAAGCCGTATGAGAAGAATTACCCCACCCACGACCTGGAGTTAGCAGCGGTCGTCTTTGCATTGAGAATTTGGAGGCACTACTTATTGGGCGAGAAATTCCGTTTGTTCACAGACCATAAGTCACTGCAATACCTGTTCACTCAGCGAGAGCTGAATATGCGTCAGCGCAGGTGGTTAGAGTTTGTGAAAGATTACCAGTTCGATATACAGTATCATTCGGGGAAGGCCAACGTAGTTGCCGATGCGTTGATCCGTAGACCGGTAGACGATGTAGCGGACATCTGGAAAGCAAAGTGGAAGGAGTTGGGTCACCAGGACGCAGTAGCACGTTCTTTCATATCCGTGATGACAGTCACACCCGAGATTGTTACGAGAGTGATACAGGCACAGACCACAGATCCGTTTTGTCAGGAGAAGATTGTGCGACATCTAGCCGAGGGTGCTGAGTCCTATTCTGTTAGTTCTGATGGAGGTTTGCGGTTTAATGGGAGATTAGTGGTTCCAGAAGGAGCGGAGTTACGTCATGAAGTGATGACTCATTCTCACGGGTCCCGATTTACAGTACATCCGGGAGGTGATAAGATGTACCAGGACATGAGACGACAGTACTGGTGGAGTGGGATGAAGAAGGACATTGCTGAGTTTGTGTCCAAGTGTTCTACCTGCCAGCTGGTGAAGGTGGACCACCAGAAACCGTCAGGATTACTTCAGCCGTTGGAAGTACCCGCGTGGAAGTGGGAAAGTATTTCCATGGATTTCATTACAGGGTTGTCTACATCATAGCGGGGCCACGATTCCATCTGGGTGATTGTAGACCGTTTGACCAAGGTGGCTCATTTTCTGCCAGTGAGGACAGATTATACCACGGGTCAGTATGCCCAGTTGTTCATCGCTGAGATCGTCAGATTACATGGGGTGCCCCTGAATATTGTGTCAGATAGAGACAAGATTTTTGTGTCACGTTTCTGGGAAAGCTTTCAGGAAGCTATGGGTACAGAGTTGAGCCTGAGTTCAGCTTACCACCCACAGACAGATGGACAGACAGAGCGTACTAATCAGATGTTGGAAGATATGCTACGCATGTGTGTTCTCGATTTCGGAGGAGGTTGGGAGCCACACCTTCCACTGGTAGAGTTTGCTTATAATAACTCCTATCAGTTTACGATTGGCATGGCTCCATTTGAGGCTCTGTATGGCAGGCCTTGTCGTTCTCCAACTTGTTGGCTGGAGGTGGGGGACAACAAGTTGCTAGGACCAGAAATGATTCAGGAGACCTCCGCGAGGATTGAGATAATCAGGAGTCGTATTCGGGTAGCCCAGGACAGGCAGAAGAGCTACGCCGATGCGAAACGGTTCTTCCGGGAGTTTAATGTGGGAGATCAAGTGTTGTTACGTGTATCTCCTATGAAGGGAGTGATGAGGTTCGGGAAGAAGGGGAAGTTGGCTCCGAGGTACGTAGGACCATTTCCCATCATCGAGAGGATTGGGCCGGTAGCATACAGGTTGGGATTGCCAGAACATTTACATCGCATCCACGATGTATTCCACATCTCGTCGTTGAGACGATATCTTCGGGATGATATGGCCCATACTCATATTGCGATAGATGAGATTGACTTACAGTCTGATAGCTCTTATGAAGAGAGACCAGTGACTATTCTAGACTATAGTGAGAGGAGATTGAGGTCGAAAATAGTTCCACTTGTGCGAGTCCAGTGGGAACACCATAATGTGGAGGAATCCACTTGCGAGCGTGAGGCAGATATGCGCGAGAGATATCCAGAGTTGTTTTTACCAGGTATGCCTTATTTTCCGAATTTCGGGACGAAATTCCGTTATTAGGGGGAAAGTATGTAATAACCCGTATTTTTATGCTATATTTAATTTGGGGATTTATTAAATTTAATGTCATGGGTTATTTAATAAAAATCCGGAAATTAATTATGTTAAAATTATTAACGTGACGAGAGTTAGTAATTATGAGAAACTTGTTGTATATTAATAATGAGCATAGTAATATATTATATTGGTTATATTGAATGTCATAAGTGAATTAAATGACTATTTCAGAAATTTAAGTAAGGACGTGCCCGTGTCACGTCGAAACTTATTTTGTCAAATAAAAAGTGAATATTTTATAAGTTGTCCATATGGTCGTTTTGAGTGCGCCAACGCGTCCGGAAGGGTCGAGATAGTCAGAAAAGTATACCCGGGGGGTTAGCTTGGGCCCCGGGGCGTTTTTAGGCCTAATTAGTGACCCGGGAGGGCATTTTAGTCTTTTTCCAAAATAGGGTAATTAAACCCACGAATTTTAGCAGCCTTTATCAGCTGGTTAGGCTAGCCATTTAGGGTTAGAACATTCAGAACCCTAAGACGGCCATTGGAGAAGAGAGGAGAGACCTTTCAAGGTGATTCAAGGTCAAAACACCTCCGTTTGCACCACCGTCACCACCACCCCGTAGGTCGCGAGAAGGAGAACACAACCACACCAGAATCAACAGGAAATCAGACTTCTGAAAATCCCAGGCAAGTGTTTAACTTGCGTATTTTGTTAGTGCAATGTTCATATTAGTTTAGGATTAATTAGGAATGTAATCCATGTAAGAAAACCCCAAATTTTGATAGGAAATTGCATGTAGAGAAATTCTGGAAACTCTTGATGATATAGATGTATTACCCACGAATTTTGATGTTATATTAGGAAGAAATTCTGGAGAAAAACTGAATGGAATTATAGTTATGAAAACTTTAGGGTTCTTGATGTTTAGATGAGATTTTGGGTTGTTTAACCATGATTAATGATGTATACACGCATGCTAAACGTTAAAAACATCTGGAATTATGTTAGTATGTTAGTAGCAGACTTTTGGGTCGATTAGTGTTGGAAAATATGGTTATTGATGATGAGTTTTGATGAATTCCGTCACTGCAGTTTCTGCAGAATTTTTGCCCAGACCTGCTTGATCGATCGATCGAAGGTTCGATAGATCGAGCCCCAAGCTTCGATCGATCGACCCCTCCTGGCAGACTCCTATTTCCCTTGTTTAATTAGTTAACTTAAGTTTATCGTGAAATAATCTTTGGGCATCGTAAATAAAATTATTTGGGAGACATTAAGGACCAGTAGGGTATATGGATAGATGTTAGAACCCTTAATCTTCAACGAGAATGGTATTTATGAGTTATTTACTTTAGGTTGGTAGATTTATGAATTTAAAGGGTGAGGTGCGTAAGAGAGTCAAGTTGGAATCAAATAAAGTCACGTACTGAATTTCAGATTGGTGAGGATATAATCCATGAGTGTTAGGCAATAAGGGAGGAGCCCTTCGAGTTAAGGTTAGGAATGAAACCGTATGCGAAATTCTTTAAATGTGAAATTAAGAATAAACGGTATAATTACGGGTGATGTGAAGAACCTATATTAATATGATAAAATGGTATATTTATATGATTGTGTGTACATATATTATATACATGTGAAAAACATACCGCGCTACTTGCTATCCTTGAGGTTACCGCGCTGGGACAGTCTTATCTCGATGGGACCTTTATGGGGGATATTGACTTGTACCCTAGAAGATAGATATCCTTGGTACAGGCTATCGAATTGATAGTTCAGACGGTCCTAAGAGACGCGAGTATGTGCCATCCTCTTAGAGACTTGGAATCTATGCTTCGCCTCGATATTGTTTGTGTATGTGTTAATACAATTCGAGAGTGATTCCGAATTTGTATTCCCCTTGATTTGAGTGGTATGGGGTTTGCATAGTGGAAGTATGCACGCACCATAGTTTTATTCGGGGTGCTGTTATATATATATTATACGAGTAGTTAATATATATATGAGATTATGATATTTGAAACTGTCTACTGAAATTTGATAAGTAGAACATAGTTGTTGACTCATATTATTAAATACTGGTTTTGAAAAAAATATATATATAATATGTCACGGTAAAACTTTATGGATTTTATAAAGTTAAATTGGAAGACTTTGATTACTGTTTGGAACATTCTTTTAAAAAGAAATCGTGATTTGTAAATCTTGCGGGTAATCTAAGTTAAGTTAAATCTTTTAGAAAGTCAAGTGCGTTAGCTGATAAAACGAACCGTTGGGAAGGTTAGTGCGATAGGTGTGCACATTAGAAGAGAGGCGAGTATTTTTCTCAAGAGAGAGACGCACTAATATGTTGTTGCATTGGCCTGTATCAATTTAAATACTTGCTAAACGTATTTTAAATCAAACACACTTTCGGGCTCTGACCCGTTTCTTTTTCTCTCTCTCTCCCTTGTATATATATATGTATATTTTCAGGTGCCCAGCCACAGGGGCGTCTTGCTTAGGATCCCTTGAGAAGAACGAGCTGCAGCTTAGGTGGGAGTTGCAGGTCACTTGAGTAGACGGCTTCTGTTATTGACTCCACTCATATTACTCTCATTTATTAGGCACGTGTCGCCCTTTTCATCATTTCATTTGTTGTTGGGATTTTGTATTTCATTTATTTCTAGTATTGTTCTATGGGATTTATTCAGGATGGATTTGTGGTTTTAGTTCCATTTGTTAACATTCGATTGACGAATGTATTATGTTATTTGGTTTATTGTGGTGTGATTCTTTATTGTAGAAATGTTGTTTTAATTAAAATAAATCTTTTTCTTTAATTAAAATTTGGAAAGTTTGTATGGAAAATGTTTTGACACTTAGCTTAATTATTTAGGGTGTTAAATTGGAAAAATTATTTTTATCGACAGTGATGCTGAGAATGAACCAACTGTTTACCTTGATTTAATTTAATAAAGGAGTGATCGCCCGGTATTTAATTAGGCGGGGTGTCACAAGGTGCCGGCAAGTTGAGAACTCCAGCCAGAAGGAGGTCGTCAGCCAGACCTAGTGAGGTCGGCGGCTTGGGGCTAGGATTTGGGGCTGCTTGGGGCTAGGGTTTAAGGCTAGGGTTTGTTTGGTAGGGATGAAGTTAGGGTTTGATTTAGCGCTGATACCAAGATAATTTTTGTGATGTATTGACTTACGAAAAAATGGTGCCACGCTTGGTATTTATTATTACCCAATAGAAGTGTCAAGAAGTACCAGCTAAAAATAAAAGAGAAGTCATAGAATGAGTGAAAATAACTAAAGCCCAAAATAGGTGGGCCTAATAATAAAATAAGTAGTACTAATATGATATCCGACATATACAGGGTTGGACGCGGCGTGTCGACAGGGCACTCGACATTTCATTCCACATCGGACATTGCAGGTAAACGAACTAAACTGGATATTTTTAGTAAATTTCATTTAATTAATCTAATTTCCTACATTTCCCCTTACATTTGCAGCCTTATTAAATTCAATCATCATTATTAATTTTATTTATTTTTTACATCTTGAGTTTTGATGGTTTGATTACTTGCGATTAATGCACCCTCTGTTGGATGACGAGCATGCCAATGACGATGTGTACCCGTGATGGGGTGAAATAACATGAAAGCCATTATGAGTGAGGTCACTCATAACCTCGGCGTAACCCGTAATTAGCTGGAGATGAGGAATGTGGCAACTATGGGTCGGGAACGAACACTTAAAGAGATGCAAGGTGGTGGAGTCTTAAATCCTTATTGTGTGGAGGGCTATTATATCTGTTGGGGACGTGTAGTATGTACATGACATGCCAACAGTTGTAATCGAAGCACCAAGACCCCAATTGATAGCTCAAATGCCATCAATTACGTATGCATGCATTGGGAGTAGGACAGAGAGTGAGTATGGATGGGGGTCGTTTGTTCATGGAGCGACTAATATCGTTGTCATGCACGTTAATGTCATATTGCCAAAGCTACAATTGCCATACTCTGGAAAGCTTCTTCACTATCCCCGAGGGTACCTAACAGGACCACCCCACCCCATGTTGCCACTGATACGTGTAGTGAGCTTTTTCTATGAGGAAAAGTATATAAGATTTTTGTATGATGAGCAGTGATCGTGATGCGATCCGACTACTTCATCATCGGATGTTCAATGGAGATGAGGACACCCACGATGAGCTGGAGTCATCATCACGTCGGAGGTGGTGTGGATTAGGCCAGAATAGTTAAGGCGGCGAGTCGTAATTCTTTATTATTTTATTTGTATATATCAACGATGTTATAAATATTACAGTTTCAATGCATATGAGTGTACCGTTTAATTTTATTGCTTTGCTAGATTTTCGTAAGTAGTAAAACTGAAGTTAATCAAATACTAAATTTTACTGATTTTAATCATAATAATGGAACAAAATGAAACAGTTAAATCAAATAATTTTTTTTGGCTCACCGGCGGCATGCAAACTGTCGCGCGTTCGCTCCTCACGGAAGTTGGTTTGCTGCCTCAACCCTTACGTTTCTCGTCCAGAACAAGCAAATTAGGAACCTTTTGCTCCTGACTTTGCTTTTTTGGGACTACACTAACATTTAGAGACATAGGTTCATTTTTTAATACAATCTTAACACTAACGGTTTTAAATATTTGGACAAAAAAGTGGTCATGTAATATTTGTCCATTATTATATATAGGGGCATTTAAAAAATTGATCTCATAAAAAATATTACAAAGACATCACAAAAATTCAAAAAATGTTTTAAAATATTTTTTTAAATCTTGATGCTCAAGAAAAAATATTTTTAAAATCCCAAAATAACTTAAATATTATTTAAAACTGTAATTTCTAAAACAATATTTAAAAACATGAAAATTGACAAATTGTTTATAAAATAGAAACGAAAAAAATATACAGAAAAATATTTTTAATAAAATATGGAAAGTGCAAAAGGTTAAATATTGGACGAAAAGTTTCTCAACAATTTTTTAACTAAAGTTTGATTCAATTCATTTTATTTTGTTATAAAACCTCTCACCATATAAAAACACTTACAACTGCTCTTTTTTCTCTTTTATCCTAAACCGTAAGAACAAGTTGTAAAAAAATAGACAAGAGACTTTGTGCAAAATGTATTTATCTCCTAGGGACTAACATTAATGGCACAAAAAAATATCAAGAGAATTGCACAAAAGATCTTCAATAATCTGAAAATGAACAAATTATAGGAGTCTCGTATTGGACGAATGCAAGAAATCGAGGAGCCTTAAGCCATCTCCATTGTTCTAGTTTTGGGTGTGTAGGGGATAATAAGTGCGTCTGTGTTTGTAACTTTTAAAAAAAATATATTAAAAATATTTACAACTAAAAATAAAAAAATTAAATTAAAAGCTAAAAATTAAATTCTTAATCTATTAATAAAAGATTCAAAATAAAATACAAAGAAATGAAAATAAAAATAGTAAAAAATTAAAAATCTATTAAACTAAAAACTAAAGTGCTAAAAAAATGTAAAATCTAATAAAAAGAAATTCCTAAAAAAACTAATCCTAATAAGATAAAATAAAGATAAAGATAAAGACTAAAAACTAAAAAATCAAAATCAAAATAAAACTACACTAAATAAAAAGAAATATAAAAAAAGAGCAAATAAATCCAAAAAATATATATATAAAAAAAATTCTATATAAATCCTAAAAATTAAACGACTCAAATAAAAAAATATATAAAAATACAAACTCGACACACACAGGGCTCGGGTAGGTTTAGGCTAGGTTAAGGTTACTGGATTGGTTATTTAGCCACTTCTTGCTGCAATTTGCCTCGAAATAACGCTTTTGAAACCACAACTGCAAGCAAGCAAGCCTACACAATAGACAATTTCACGCATAAGACCCATTTTGTCAAGAATTAGCAATTGAAATACGTCTATTTGGGGTACAAAATATACACTTTTTGGTACTTATCGATAACTTTAGTCTTATTCTCCCGAATGACTATAATATCGGTGCAGGACAATTGTTAACTGTAACCTTGTGGTTTTTTGGCTTGAAACTCTTTTTGTAATTGAGTTAACTTCATAGCATCCTTTAATTTTGTCGGAGCACAAAACTGAATAAATTTTTTCAACTCTTTGTTGATCCCATTTATGAATTGACCCCTAATAAATCCTTATAATTCTTCTATTGTTTTCCTATATAACCCAATTTTTTTTTATCTTAGTTTTCAGTTCTTGGATCTGTTGATTATAATTTGGCATCCATTTGGGGAATTCAATACCCAACCTGGTGGTGAATGTGATGTTAGAGACAATGACATGGAGTAGAGAGAGAATAAGGAGTAATTGGTTAACTTCTTGATATCAAAATGTCAGGGTTTCAAGAAGTGAATTCCACAAATTATAATTAGAATGAATTTGGAGAAGAAGAAGATTAGAGAGAGAATGAGAAACATAAATTATGGTTGGAAAAGAAAAAAATTAGAATAAGATTAGAAATTTGTGTTTTGGGGATTTTCGAGTTTGTAATTTTCTGGGAAAAATCAAATGCTATGATACCATTTGCCATGCCTTAGGCATGAATGACCTCTCTTAGACAATTGATTGAGAAAATTAAATGAAAAAGATGATCAAGAAAGGACAAGAATCAGAATTGAAAAAAAGAAGAGAATTATAAATGAATAATTTTAAGGGATACAAGGAGAAGATGAATAAAGAAGAGAATTAGAAAGTACATGGAAAGAAATCAGAGTTTGTATTATGTCTTCATTCACTACACCAAATTTTCCCATTTGTCAAGGTCATTGACCTTGACAAATCCACCTTGTCAAGGTCAATGACCGTGACATTTCGAAGCGAGACAACTTTTTTTGTCACGGTCGTGTCACGGTCATTGACCTTGACAAAAAACTCGCGTTTTGTGTCACAGTCGTATCAAAGTCAATGACCGTGACACGTTTGTCACGATCATTGACCGTGACATAACCGTGACCCCTCTTGCCCAGAATTGTCACGGTCAATGACCGTGACAATTCTGGGCAGAATTTTAAAAAAATCTGCTGGGCAGTATGGCCACCGCCACTGTCCAACAGTATATTTGTACCTGTTATAGCAACGTTGTACCTGTTCCAAACATCATATATCCAACACAAACTAAAGATAATGCAAATATATATTCATGACGATATAATCCAAATATTCAAAGTAAAAATAATATACATGACGATATAATCCAAATATAATTAAAATGGACAAACTTAAAAATAATGTTACTACATGTCTTGGATAAAACTGAGGAGGTGAGTAGGCCACACGACATACGAATTGACGCACCCACTAATATACGTCGTGCCGCATTGTTCGCGCAACCACAATAGGGAGTTCTCCTTCCCGGGTATGACATGCATGACGAGCACCCTGGACTCCATCTCTTGAAGCACACGTCCATGGACTATTCCACCCTCGACGATATTCAGGTCCCTCAACCCCCGCCCTATCCGCTGGCCATCAAATACATCCAATATGAACACGCTCGGCCAACCAATTGTCGACAATGGTCTGTTGGAGGGCCTCAAACAGGGAAGTGGATCGTCGAAGTACGAACGTGTCGGTGATGAAGCAGCGAGGTCCACATCCTCGTCATCCTGCGTCTCGTCCTCCCGCACCTCTTCCTCCACCGCCTTCTCCTTCCCTTTCACTTTCCCTTTACGGTCTCCACCCAACGTACGCTTCATGAATGCGTACATATCTTGGACCGTCGCCTTCAAACGGGATAGCTTCGCGTCGTGTGAATCCACCGTTCGAGACAACCCGGTGTCGCTCGTCTCCAATCCGATGATCCTAGATTTGGCCACCCGCGAGCTCACTCCCCTTGTCCTCCCTTTGCGATCAGAGCCAAGCACTTGGTTGAGTGCGTCTGTGGACAAAGATGTCTTGTCGGCATCAGACTGCGACTCATTCACTTCCTTAAGCTTTGCCTGAAACGACAAAAAGCACATGATTAGTAAAATAAGTAAACTAAAAAATTATAACGTAATTAACAATAATTAAACTGTCGGATTACTTACAATCGTGGCCGCGACGCTCGGGGACACCTCCTTGTCCTTCCCCTTCTTTGTCCGAAGAGCCACATAAGTATCGAGCCTATGTGGATTACCCCCTGGCCCACTCCCTACCCCCTTAAATAAAATAAAGTAAAATTAGTATTGACCCAGCAAAGTAAAATAATGAAGAATAATATATTTATGTAGTTATTGAAAAATTAAATCTTACCTGCATCCTATGCTCCACCTCAGCGTAAGAGGTCCAGCCGGAGTAGTGAACGTCTGTCTTTTTAGCCCGATTTTCCCTCCCCGATTGGCGAGATGCCAATTGTCGATCCTCGATCTCATTGTCAATGAACTTTTGCCATTGTGCCAATGAGATCGGCTCCTTGGGCGGGACGGATCCGCGCCATTGTAAAATGGACTCTCGTGTTTTTCCAAAGTACCGTGTCCGCATATTTTTCTTCCACGTCTTGTGTTGCTCCCTCAACTGCTCCAAGACGGAATCGCGTAGCTTTGGATCCAAGTTGAATTGTTCCTGTCCAACAAATACAATGTTAGTTGCGAATAAATATAAATATAAATATAAATTGAAATATTCATATAAATATTACCTGTAGTGCCGCCCAAACAGCTAACTTGAGCTCATACGGCACCTCCTTCCAACTCATAAACCCCGGGCCGATGACCGTCTTTAGCAGCTCGAGGGATCTTGCTAAAATCTCCGACTTGTTTTCGACGGTAATCCCAAATTTTTCATATTTGGGGAGCCTAGCGGCGGAGGAGCCATCGTCGCCTCCGCTACCACCGAACCCAGACGACATCATCATAAACAGCATCATCATCTTCGCCTTAACATCTGAAGGAGACATTTTTGCTGTAAAAAAAATGTTATTAGTACAGATAAAAAAAAATGTTAATAGTACATATTTCGTTTTACCTAATTGAATTAATTGAATTAATAGTACAGATAAAAAAATGTTCCGTCTATATTATAACGTATGTGTAAGTTCCGTCAATACCATTTCGTTTCAATTTTGTAATATTATGTTTTTTCCAAATATTTAAAGAGATATTAAATGGGTGCCCCACCCACACCCCCACCCACCGCCACACACACACGCACACCTACGCACCTACGCACACACACACACACACCCCACCCCTACCCACCCCACCCCCACCCCCTCCCCCACCACGACCGTGACAACTACATATATTGTTTATCAATAAAATTATGACATGAGATAATTATAATTGTAGCATAAATTTCATTATCATGGGTTTTACCTAATTGAATTAATTTCATGAATAAAATTATTATCAATTTAAATGAAAATATCAATTATTATCCAATATTTTTGAATGAAATATTTATTTTGAATGAAAATATCAATTATTATCTAATTATTATCCAACTATTATCAATTATTTATTTTGAATGTAAATAATATTCAAAACCCCACCCACCCCCACCCCCTCCCGATGTTTATTATCCAATTATTATCCAACTATTATCAATTATTTATAAAATTGATGTCTACTTTTAGTGTTGTGTATATATGTTAGTTGATGCCATTATATTTTTACCCTAATTAGATTCTAAGGTTATCTCAATTTATATTTTAAGTTCGTATCCATTTGTGATGTTCAAGTAGTTTGAAATGTTGGAATTATATACTATTACTTTGACCGTTAGTTTGTGCACCAACTAAATTGAACATCACACACACACACACACACCCCACCCCACCCCACCCCCTACAAGTCTAAGGATGTTCTTGATTAAACATGGGAAATCTCATATCGTTTGCAAAAAGTTCATAGATTCTTAATCCCTAGGGTTATGGATATTAAATTTCTTTCAAAATCATTTCTTCGATTGCGATGGGTGAAGTTCAATTATATGTTAGAACAATAGATCCTTGCATGTTGGTCAATCATTGTGTGAATAGGTATGAGATCATAATTTGGAGGAATTCACGTCCAAGAAATAATTTGGATTGTGATACCCCTTGATAGACTTATATGTCTTGTTTACCCGACCGATGAACTATTTTATAATCCTATAGAATTAAGGGTGTGTTTGATAAATAAGATGGAAAATAACTCCTAAGAGTTAATTTCCATCGAATTGAAAACTTGGAAATATTTTCCATGGAAAAATTTTGTTGGTGTTGTTTGATTGCAATTATTTTCCAGGTGGAAAATGTTCTATTTTACATCTTTTGTGCGTTTGATTTCTAATATTTTTCATGAAAAAAAAGTAAAAAATATATATAAAAAACAGAAAATTAATAAAAATCCCCAAAAAATAATAAAAATAGCAGAAAATTAATAAAATTTCCAAAATATTAATAAAAAATAACCAAAAAACTTTAAAACTTAAAAAAAAACACAAAAAATGAATAAAAGACCAGGAAATAAATATTAACCCGACATTAAATATAAAAAACGGAAAAAATGTATTCGGAGTATTAAGAAAAATAAAAAATGAATAAAAATGAAGTACACCACGCCCCCTCCCCCCCACCCCCATCCCAACCCAACCCAACCCCCAACTGCTTCATCCCCTCGGTATTAAATATAAAAAACGAAAAAAATGTATTCGGAGTATTAAGAAAAAATAAAAAATGAATAAAAACCAAGTCCACCACGGCCCCCCATCCCAACCCCCAATTGTTTCATCCCCCCGTGTCGTCAGGTCTGTTCTTTTTTTTTTTTAATTCTCGTGTTTTTTAATTTTTTTTAAATATTTGCATTTTTATTAGTTTTCTAGGGTATTTATTCATTTCCATTTTTTAAATTTTTTGAGCGCTTTTTTATTTTTGTTGAATTAATAAATTTATGACTTTTTAATAAAATTCTGGGTGTCCTTAAAATAAATTCAGGGGTTAATATTTATTTTCTATTTTTTATTCATTTTCTATATTTTTTCATTATTTTGTGTTTTTATTGATTTCTCTCTTTTTTTCTTGTTTTTTTTTTATTTTCTAATGTTTTTTAAAATTAATTCTGGGACTAATATTTATTTTATGTATTTTTTTCATTTTATGTTATTTTTTTTCTTAATTAATAAGTTTCGGACTTTTTAATAAATTTTTGGATGTTTTTTATTCACTTTCTGTATTTTTTTCATTATTTTGGGTTTTTATTCACTTTCTAGATTTTTTTCATGATATTTAAATTTTCATTCACTTTCTGTATTTTTTTCATTATTTTTTGAGGTTTTATTCACTTTCTGGATTTTTTTTCATTATTTTTTGGGGTTTATTCACTTTCTGTATTTTTTCATTATCTTATTCACTTTTCTGGACTTTTTTCCTTATTTTTTGGGTTTTATTTCACATTCTGGATTTATTTAATTATTTTTAGTGATTTATTCACTTTTTAGAATATTTTTCAATATTTTGGGTTTTTATTCACTTTCTAGAATTTTTTTCATTTTTTGGGGGGGTTTATTCACGTTTTTGAATGTTGAGGGGTTTATTCACTTTCTGAATTTTTTTCATTATTTTTGGGTTTTTATTCGCTTTCTAGAAAATTTTCATTATTTTTGGGTTTTTATTCACTTTCTGAAATTTTTCATTTTTTGGGGGGTTTATTCACTTTCTGTATTTTTTTCATTATTTTTGGGTTTTTATTCAGTTTCTGGATTTTTTTTCATTGTTTTAGGGGTTTTATTTACTTTCTGGATTTTTTATTATTATTTTTGGATTTTATTCATTTATGGATTTTTTTTTCATTTTTTGGGATTTTATTCACTTTCTGTATTTTTTTCATTGCTTTTGGTCATTTTATTCACTTTCTGGATTTATTTTATTATTTTTGGAATTTTATTCATTTTCTGGATTTATTTCAATTTTTTTAGGTTTTTATTCACTTTCTGAATTTTTTTCATTTTTTGGGGAGGTTATTCACTTTTTGATTTTTTTTCATTATTTTTGGAATTTTATTCACTTTCTGTATTTTTTTCATTATTTTTGGATTTTTATTCACTTTCTGAATTTTTTTTCATTATTTTTGGGTTTTTATTCACATTCTGAATTTTTTTCATTATTTTTGGGCTTTTACTCGTTTTCTGAATTTTTTATCAATTTTTTGGGCGTGGCAATTCTTTTCCCTGGAAAATGAATAACAAGGTGGGAGGAGGTTTTTTAATTCCATCTTTTTGTGGAAAAAGTGGTTATGTGAGTTGTTTTAAGGAAATCAGTTCCATGGAAAATTTTGTTTACCAAACATTCAAAAGATGGAAAATGACTCCATATATTGTATTTTCCATGGAAAATAAGTGTTATCAAACACACCCTAAGTTTTAGAATCAATGAATTGATCATATTCATTAAAATCGGTTAGTAGAAAATTTATTTAACCAAGAGGGTATCGAAAACATAACGTGGGGAATCATAATATACCGTAATCAACTTTAATAATAAGAACACATTCTTTCGAGTGATTTATAAATAATTAAATTTGAGTGCAATCATGATTATTTAGTGGAATGAATCGTGATTAAATAAATAAAGGATATAAATTAGATGGTTATAAATTGGGATTTCCTAGTATTTACTTTGAATCCAATTTATTTATTTATCTTTGGTCCCTAGTATAGTCATTGCCCAAGTAGTAGGAGCGAAACTCTATAAAACCCTAGTTTAGCTAAAGCCCGTGAATTATCCCTCCCCCACCACACACCACCACACACACACACACACACACACACCCCACCCCACCCCCTGCCCCCCTCCACCACCCCCTCCCCCACCACACACACACACACACCCCACCCCACCCCACCCCCTGCCCCCCTCCACCACCCCCTCCACCACCACACACCACCACACACACACACACACCCCACCCCCTTCCCCCCTCCACCACCCCCTCCCCCCCCCCCTCCACTACCCCCTCCCCCAAAACACACCACCACACACACACACACACCGCACCCCACCCCACCCCCTGCCCCCCTCCACCACCCTGCCCCACCCCGCCCCACCCCCCACACACGCACACACATACACACATATATATACACATACACACATAAATATACACGCAAATATATATATAAATGAGAGAGAGAGAGAGAGAGAGAGAGAGAAATTGGACCTGAAAGTAGAGAGAGAGAGAGAGAGAGAGAGAGAGAGAGGGGGGGGAGGGAACGGTGGGAGGGAAAAAGAAGGGGGAAAGGGTTTTTGCTGGAAAAGTTGTCACGGTCGTGTCAAGGTCATTGACGGTGACAAGAATTTTCACGGTCATTGACCGTGACAAGACCGTGACAATTAAATTTGTCACAGACTTGTCACGGTCAATGACCGTGACAATTATTTGTCACGATCGTGTCAAGGTCAATGACCGTGACATAAAACGCGTGTTTTTTTGTCACGCTCAATGACCTTGACAAGGCTGGCCGGATGAAAGGTGACAATTTGCCCATTTTGGTGTAGTGCATTGTTGCTTACAATGGTGTGTACACCCCTATTTATAATAAGAACTCACCCACCTTTTAAAATTCCTTACTATAAAACAACTGGAGGCAACTACCCTTTTTAACTAACTAACAATTGACTTGTAACTAGTTCTGTAACAACTCATTGAGTTTAGGTATCCTGAAAATTCGGAAAAGAGAATAGCGTTGTGGGTTTTGTGGTCTGAGTTATATGTGTACTTATGTCCTTTTTATTCCAACTGTGGTGGGTGGCGAAAGGGGTTGAGGAGAACTTAAAGAGAGAGAGATAAAGAAAACAATGGGTTTGTATCCCAAAGAGAATGTGATTATGCATAACACACTCGTAATCGTAATGGGGAGGCCAAATGTGGACGACACTACACCAAATCTACCGAATTGTCAAGGTCAATGGCCGTGACATTTCGAGGCGAGACAACTTTTTTTGTCACGGTCGTGTCGCGGTCAATGACCGTGACACGTTTATCACGGTTTATAACCGTGACAAAGTCGTGACCCTTTTTTAAAAAATTGTCACGGTCAATGACCGTGACAATTCTGGTCAGAATTTAAAAAAAATCTGCTGGGCAGTATGGCCACTGCCACTGCCCAGCAGTATATTTGTACCTGTTCCAAAAATCATATATCCAAACAAACTAAAGATAATGCAAATATATATTCAAATAGAGACAATATGCTTCACGATATGATTCAAATGTAACAACTTAAAACAATTCAATTCAAACTTAAAACAATGTCACTACATGTCTGGTGTATTGTTAAAACTGAGGAGGTGAGTAGGCCACACGACATACGAATTGACACATCCACTAATGTACGTCGTGCCGCATTGTTCGTACAACCACAATAGGGAGTTCTCCTTCCCGGGTATGACATGCGTGACGAGCACCCTGGACTCCATCTCTTGAAGCGCGCGTCCATGAACTATTCCACCCTGGACGATATTCGGGTCCCTCAACCCCCGCCCTATCCGCTGGCCATCAAATATGTCCAATATGAACACGCTCGGCCAACCAAGTGTCGACATTGGTCTGTTGAAGGGCGCCAAATAGGGAAGTGGATCATCGAAGTACGAACGTGTCGGTGATGAAGCAACGAGGTCCACATCCTCGCCATCCTGCGCCTCGTCCTCTCGCACCTCCTCTTCCACCGCCTTCTCCTTCCCTTTCCCTTTCCCTTTCCCTTTCCCTTTACGGTCTCCGCCCAACGTACGCTTCATGAATGCGTACATATCTTGGACCGTCGCCTCCAAACGGGACAGCTTCGCGTCGTGTGAATCCACCGTTCGAGCCAACCCGGTGTCGCTCGTCTCCAATTCGATGATCCTAGATTTGTCCACCTGCGAGCTCACCCCCCTTGTCCTCCCCTTGCGATCAGAGCCAAGCACTTGGCTGAGTGCGTCTGTGGACAAAGATGCCTTGTCGGCATCAGACTGCGACTCATGCACTTCCTTAAGCTTTGCCTGAAACGACAAAAAGCACATGATTAGTAAAATAAGTAAACTAAAAAATTATAACGTAATTAACAAAAATTAAACTGTCGGATTACTTACAATCGTGGCCGCGACGCTCGGGGACACCTCCTTGTTCTTCCCCTTCTTCGTCCGAAGAGCCACATAAGTATCGAGCCTATGTGGCTTACCCCCTCACCCACTCCCTACCCCCTGAAATAAAATAAAGTAAAGTAAAATTAGTATCGGTCCCGCAAAGTAAAATAATGAAGAATAATATATTTCTGTAGTTATAGAAAAATTAAATCTTACCTGCATCCTATGCTCCACCTCGGCGTAAGAGGTCCGGCCGGAGTAGTGCACGTCCGTCTTTTTTGCCCGATTTTCCCTCCCCGATTGGCGAGATGTCAATTGTCGATCCTCGATCTCATTGTCAATGAACTTCTGCCATTGTGCCAATGAGATCGGCTCCTTGGGGGGGACAGATTCACGCCATCGGATAATCGATTCTCGTGTTTTCCCAAAGTACCGTGCCCGCATATTTTTTTTCCACGACTTGAGTTGCTCCCTAATCTGCTCCAAGACGGGATCGCGTAGCTTTGGATCCAAGTTGAATTGTTCCTGTCCAACAAATACAATGTTAGTTGCGAATAAATATAAATATAAATATAAATATAAATATAAATATGAAATCGAAATTGAAATTGAAATTGAAATTGAAATTGAAATATTCATATTCATATAAATATAAATATATTACCTGTAGTGCCGCCCAAACAGCTAACTTGAGCTCATATGGCACCTCCTTCCAACTCATAAATCCCGGGCCGATGACCGTCTTTAGCAGAACGAGGGATCTCGCTAATATCTCCGATTTGTTCTCGACGGTAATCCCAAATTTCCCATATTTGGGGAGCCTAGGGGCGGAAGAGCCCTCGTCGCCTCCACTACCACCGACCCCAGACGACATCATCATAAACAGCATCATCATCTTCTCCTTAATATCTGAAGGAGACATTTGCTGTAAAAAAATATTATTAGTACAGATATAATATTATCACAATATTCATATCTTATAAGAGAGTCGGGTTTGGCATTAATAAAGTGAGAATTACATTTAAGACTTTCTAACAACATGCAGGTGTATATATATATTGTTAAGATTGCCCCACCACACACACACCACATCCCCCTGCCCCTGCCCCCGCCATACGCACACACCTGCACACACACACACACACACACACACACCCCACCCCCCACCCCCACCCCAACATGTTTACGGGCTTTCATCACCCGTCATAAATTTTTCGGTCCGTGACTTACTGGCTAGTTGTCTTGGGTCTTTTAGTCCCTTAACATTACTTTAAGAATTTTACCCAATCTAAATACCACATTTTCTTTCTTGTTATATACTTGAACACGTTTTGTTATTTAGTCCTTATTAATTTATCTTTGATGTATTACCAGCATCTTGACTTTTATAAACTTTATTTAATTTTCAATTTTAAGGACTATTTTCATCACTTAGTGTTCATCTAAGTTCTAGTATAACAAGTTCCCATAAAAATCTTTAATAAAATTCTCATATCTTCTTTCAATTTAAACACACACACAGTAGTGACTGTCTATTTAAAATAATCTCAATGTTAATTTCAGGTATTGAATTTCTACTATTGTTTTGTGCTTTTTATAAATCATACCCCACCCCCACCCCCACCCCCACATGTTTACGGGCTTTCATCACCCGTCATAAATTTTTCGGTCCGTGACTTACTGGCCAGTTGTCTTGGGTCTTTTAGTCCCTTAACATTACTTTAAGAATTTTACCCAATCTAAATACCACATTTTCTTTCTTGTTATACACCTGAACACGTTTTGTTATTTAGTCCTTATTAATTTATCTTTGATGTATTACCAGCATCTTTACTTTTATAAATTTTACTTAATTTTCAATTTTAAGGACTATTTTCATCACTTAGTGTTCATCTAAGTTCTAGTATAACAAGTTCCCATAAAAATAACTCCTATTTTCAATTTTATTTAAACCCCACTTTTCTTTCTATAACTCCTATTTTATTAAACTTTAAATATAATTAGGGGTGTATAGAAAGAAAGTTAAATAGGAATAAAAATAACATTTTTAAAATATGAAGGGCTCACCAATTTGATCAAATTTTTCAACAACATAGACTAAATGATCTTTATTATAAGACAATTACTACAAATTTATGCGCATCGCCCGAATTCAAAAAGTAATTTAATGACTAAAGTAATACTTTTTTTAACTTTAGTTATTCACCACAAATCTTAAAAAATATTTTATTTTTCATGCTTTTAGCAACTTCGGATGCCATTTTAACCCTTATTGTAGTTTTTTAGTTTTCATGCTTTTATTTGATGGATATAAAGTCATGTGATTATATCACCATATAAAGTCAAAAAAAAACGCCATATATGGTTTTTTTCTCCATTAGTATAAGTATATAGCGATTATTTCACACTTAAATCACATATTAAGCCGACCTTCATTTTTTTATGAAATTTGTAGAAAATTACTTATTTATTTTGAATGAAAATAAATTGTTATCCAATATTTTTTGATATTATTTATAATTATGAAACTCATACACAAATTAATGTTGTATCAAAATAATATTACATTTTTAACCCCCTACCCCCACCCTGCCCCCACCCTACCTCCACCCTGCCCCACCCCCCACACACGCATATATATACACACATACACACATATATATACACACAAACATATATATAAATGGAAGAGAGAGAGAGAGAGAGAGAGAGAGAGAGAGAGAGAGAATTAAACCTGAAAGTAGAGAGAGAGAGAGCAGCGTCGAGAGAGAGAGAGAGAGAGAGGGAGGGAACGGCGGGAGGGAAAAAAGAAGGGGGAAAGGGTTTTTGCTGGAAACATTGTCACGGTCGTGTCAAGGTCATTGACCGTGACAATTATTTAAAGAATTGTCACGGTCATTGACCGTAACAATTCTTTGTCACGGTCATGTCAAGGTCAATGACCGTGACATAAAACGCGTATTTTTTGTCACGATCAATGACCTTGACAAGGGTGGCCGGCTGAAAGGTGATAATTTTGTCATTTTGGTGTAGTGCGAGATGAGCGTTAATGCCATGAGGAGATGGGAGTTGCGGTGGTGGTTGTTTCAAAAGCATTCTCCAACAATAGTTTCTCTCTTAGCAATTTTCTACGGTAGAAAAGAGAAAAGGGTAAAAACTTGTCCAACAGCAATTTCGAAATGGCTGTAAATCCTGCGTGGGTCATGAGTCATTTGGAAATTTTCTAAGGCCATTTCCACATGTAGAAATGTGGAGATAGTTAGACTATCTGACCTGGAAGAAATCTATTGCTAACAATCCACCCACGTCCCTGTTTTATAGTTAAAAATTAACACTACACCAAAATGGCCAAAATGTCACCTTTCAGCCGGTCACCCTTGTCACGGTCATTGACCGTGACAAGAATCTCGCGTTTTATGTCACGGTAAATGACCGTGACAAAGTGTTGTCAAGGACCTTGACACGACCGTGACAATATCATCAGTAAAAAAAGCCTTAGACTCTTTTTTCCCACCGTTTTTGGTTTCCCTCTCTCTCTCTCTACAAGCGATTTCAGCGCTCTCTCTCTCTCTCTAAGGTATATTTTTTTCCTCTCTTTCTCTTTCATTTCTATATGTGTGTATATATATGTTTGTATATGTACGTGTGTATATATATGTGTGTATATGTATGTGTATATGTGTTTTTATATATGTGTGTATATATATGTGTGTATGTGTATATGTATATGTCTGTCTATGTGTGTGTGCGCATAGTGTCCCTTGTAAAAAAATGATTGATTATTAATTTTTTTAGTAAATTAATGTATGATTGCCCATTATTGTAAATTAGTAAATTAATATATACTATATATAATTACTGATAATTGAATTTGAATATAAATAAGACATAATTAAATAAGACATACTACATATAATTATTAATAATTGAATTTGAATATACATATTTGTTGTAGACATTGTTGTTGGATTATTTTGTTTAGTAAATGTTTGGTTGGTTAGATTTAAAAGTGGCATGACCACTGGATTATTGTCCATATGGGAGTGAAATTTTTCAACTTTTGAATAATTGAATTTGAATATAAATAAGACATAATTAAATGAAACATACTATATATAATTATTAATAATTGAATTTGAATATAAATAAGACATAATTAAATGAAACATAGTATATATAATTATTAATCATTATTGGATTATTCTGTGTGTGGTGGGGGGCAGGGGGTGGTGTGTGTACGTGTACGTGTGCATGTGTGTGGTGGGGGTGAGGGGAGGGGGGAGGGGGTGGGGGTGGGGGGCTGCGTGTGTGTCTATGTGTACTAATAACATTTTTTTATCTGTACTAATAACATTTTTTACAGCAAATGTCTCCTTCAGGTATTAAGGCGAGGATGATGATGCTGGTTATGATGATGTCGTCTGGGCTCGATGGTAGCGGAGGCGACGAGGGATCCTCGACCCCTAGGTTCCCCAAATTTGGGATTACCATCGAGAACAAGTCGGAGTTATTAGCGAGATCCCTCGAGCTACTAAAGACGGTCATCGGCCCGGGGTTTATGAGTTGGAAGGAGGTGCCATATGAGCTCAAGTTAGCTGTTTGGGCGGCACTACAGGTAATATATTTATATTTATATTTATTCGCAACTAACATTGTATTTGTTGAACAGGAACAATTCAACTTGGATCCAAAGCTACGCGATTCCGTCTTGGAGCAGTTGAGGGAGCAACATAAGATGTGGAAAAAAAATATGCGGACACGGTACTTTGAAAAAACACGAGAGTCCATTATCCAATGGCGTGGATCCGTCCCGCCCAAGGAGCCGATCTCATTGGCACAATGGCAAAAGTTCATTGACAATGAGATCGAGGATCGACAATTGGCATCTCGCCAATCAGGGAGGGAAAATCGGGCAAAAAAGACGGACGTTCACTACTCCGGTCGGACGTCTTACGCCGAGGTGGAGCATAGGATGAAGGTAAGATTTAATTTTTCAATAACTACATAAATATATTATTCTTCATTATTTTACTTTGCTGGGTCAATACTAATTTTACTTTATTTTATTTCAGGGGGTAGGGAGTAGCCCAGGGGGTAAGCCACATAGGCTCGATACTTATGTGGCTCTTCGGACGAAGAAGGGGAAGGACAAGGAGGTGTCCCCGAGCGTCGCGGCCACGATTGTAAGTCGTCCGACAGTTTAATTTTTGTTAATTACGTTATAATTTTTTAGTTTACTTATTTTACTAATCATATGTTTTTTGTCGTTTCAGGCAAAGCTTAAGGAAGTGCATGAGTCGCAGTCTGATGTCGACAAGGCGTCTTTGTCCACAGACGCACTCAGCCAAGTGCTTGGCTCTGATCGCAAGGGGAGGAAAAGGGGGTGAGCTCGCGGGTGGCCAAATCTAGGATCATCGTATTGGAGACGAGCGACACCGGGTTGGCTCGAATGGTGGATTCACATGACGCAAAGCTGTCCCGTTTGGAGGCGACGGTCCAAGATATGTACTCATTCATGAAGCGTACGTTGGGCGAAGACCGTAAGGGGAAAGTGAAGGAGAAGGCGGTGGAGGAGGAGGAGGTGCGGGAGAACGAGGCGCAGGATGACGAGTATGTGGACCTCGATGCTTCATCACCGACACGTGCGTACTTCGATGATCCACTTCCTTATTTGGCTCCCTTCCCCAGATCAATGTCGATAATTGGTCGGCCGAGCGTGTTTATATTGGATGTATTTGATGGCCAACGGATAGGGCGGGGGTTAAGGGACCCGAATATCGTCCACGGTGGAATAGTTCATGGACGTGCGCTTCAAGAGATCGAGTCCAAAGTGCTCGTCACGCATGTGATACCCGGGAAGGAGAACTCCCTATTGTGGTTGCGCGAACAATGCGGCACGATGTATATTAGTGGGTGTGTCAATCCGTATATCGTGTGGCCTACTCACCTCCTCACATTTACCCCAGACATGTAGTGACATTATTTTTAAGTTGGTACATTTGAATTATATTTGGATTATATCGTCATGTATATTGTTTCTATTTTGAATATATATTTGCATTATCTTTAGTTTGTTTGGATATATGATGTTTGAACAGGTACAACATTGCTATAACAGGTACAAATATACTGTTGGGCAGTGGCAGTGGCCATACTGCCCGACAGATTTTTTTTAAAATTCTGCCCAAAATTGTCACGGTCATTGACCGTGACAAGTCCTTGACAAATAAGGTTGTCACGAACTTGTCACGGTCAATGACCGTGACAACTTTTTTAAAAGGGGCCAAGGCTTTGTCACGGTTATTAACCATGACTAAACTTGTCACGGTCATCGCCTGTGACACGACCGTGACAATTCTAACGAACTTGTCACGGTCAATAACCGTGACACATCCGTGACAAAAAAAAATTGTCTCGCCCCGAATTGTCAAGGTCAATGACCGTGACAATTGGGCAGATTTGGTGTAGTGTAATAAAAACTATTGTGTAGAAAGGAACTGTTGGAGATATATATTTTCTCCTAATTAGGGTAATATGCCAAGTAGATTAGGGAGACATTTTAATTGTTAGATGGAATTAAATTTAAAACTAGAACTAGGGGTGTGTATGGTATGGAGGTGTAGGTGTAGGTGGGAATGTGTGTTAGGGTGTGTGTGTTTGTTTTGTTTGGGTGTAGGTGAGTGTAGGAGAATAGGGGTGAGGGTTAGTGTTTTGACACCAAATCATCTCCCCCACCACTTTTATTATTCACCTTCTTCTTCCATTCATCTCTCTCTCTCTCTCTCTCTCTCTCTCTCTCTCTCTCTCTCTCTATATATATATATATATATATATATATATATATATATATATATATATATATATATATATATATATATATATCCCCTACCTCCAAATTCTTCCATCCACACCCCAAATCAAACCTCTAACCCGTCTCTAACCCAATGCTCAACAACCTGTTTAAACCCCCAGCAGAATCCCTCATCCCGCAACCTTAACTCAATTACTAAAATCGAAAACACCCATCTCGGCCAACAAAATCCGGTGCTCGACCTGCTGAAATCCAATCTCGTAGCCATACCGAATCCCAATCCGGGTAGCACCAAAATCGGACCTAAACCATATACCCGCCTCAAACGCATCGGAGCCAAACCCACCTCCGGCCATACATATTTAGACCCATAGATTTCCACAACCTCCGGCGACCTCTGCCCGATTTTGAAACCCATTTCGTCTGAACCCACAAACCACCTCCATTAAACCCGCAACCAGCCCTGACCCATTTCCCCCAAGACCCACGAACCCGAAAACCACTGTCATTCCCGCTTCCAACACTACCCCTCCGGTAACACCTCACCTGCTCCGACCAAAACCAAGATCCAAACCTCCAACACAATTCTTCCAAAATAAACAACCCAATGAACAAAAATTTTAAACTCACGTGTGTTAAATGAACCGCTTAACCCCAATTCCAAAAATACCCCCAAACTCTCTACCCACTTTATTCCCTCATGTCTTCCCATTATACCATTAACCCTCATTCACACCCCATGCGCACACATATGTGAATTACCTATCCTACACCCTCAACACTTAAACATGTTCAATTTACCCCTAGCCTCATTGCACCTATAAAAGGAAGAAGAAGACCCATAAAATAAGATAATTCTAGAGTTAGAGAGATGAAGAAGACCATTATTTTTAGAGTAGTTTAGTTTTTTTTTAGTTTAGAAAAAAATAAAAAATATATAGAATAAATTGAGTGATTGTGATTGTAATTGTATTGAGAGATTGTTGAATTAATTGAAGAATTCATGCAATTAAAGGCACAATTGGTTTGATTTACTCTTCTCTAATTATTTATTTGATGCTTTTAATTGATTATTATTTTTTTCTATGATGATTATTGAGGACTAATCTCCCAATCAAGGGATAAATTGAAGCCCTCATGAATCCAGCTTGATTTAGATGTTAATTTTAATTTTGTTAGTTTCCTTTGATTAGTAAATTAAATTCCTACTTTTATTTTTGCATTGAGAAATGAAAAATCATCCTTGAGAAAGAATTGAAAATTGTATTATCATTTGATCATTTGATTCAAACTAGAGATAGGCTTATCAATTGATTTAAATATTATTATAATTTTCATCTACTTTTGTTTTTATTTTATCTAATTTAAATTAATTGTATGAATCGATCCTAGCCGGTGATTCGTTTGATTAATTTTAATTCATTTAGAGTAGTGTTTGTGTGAATTAAACTTACTTTTGTAAAAGAATATTCAATTAATTCATTAGTGTAATGAGAATTAACTTTTGAATTAAATGAATATTTTGGAAATTGATCGAATTAAATTAGTTCAAGCTAGATTAATTTGTGTGAAGTGGGGCTGGATTTACATCCCTTGAACATTTTTCTCTCATTTAGTTACATCTCACTCACTTTCATCACATACTTGTTTATGTTTTTCACACTTTCATTTTAGTTTGATTACCATTTCTTATTTAGTTCTTAGTATAATTTACATTCATCTAAAAATTGTTTTAATATTGAAAAAGCTAAAAAAATTAGAAAAAGTAAAAAGTCCAAAAAGAAAACAAATAAATATGAATTGCATTCCTCTCTTACATGTTTCATCCTTAGATTAGGATTGATACCCTTACTTACCTCTACACTTTAGTTTATTATATTTTGTAGGTACTTGAATGTTTTGATTAACTTGGCTTCAACAACGACAAACCCATACGCAAAAGCTATAGTTATAAGTTATTATGATGGATGAATTCATGAAGAGTCTGAATGAAGAGGTGAAGAGATTTGTTCAATTATGTTCTCCCATCAAAATAAGTGATGTTATAAAACTTGCCCAACTCCAAGAAGAATTCTTAGCCAATCGATCACAAGGTTATGGTCCACAATTCCATTGCCCCAAAATTGTAGTTGTTTGAAAAAATGACTCGCATGATAAATCAAGAAGAAGGGGACAAGAGAAATGAAATTCTAAAGGCAATTAGTTGAGTTGTCATTGAGAAGGATTGTGGAAGTAATCATGAGGATCCTCTGAAAGATTTATAAGATGGTGAATATAAGATATCAAATATCAAAGATGAGGAATATGAATTTTCATTGGAAGTGGGAATTGATAATGAGGCTAAAGAGACCAAGTTAAAAGTAGATGAATTCGTGGAAGAACGTGAAGTTGGTGAGTCAGGTAGGTTGGGAAAAAATATTGGTATGGGTAAAGTGAGGGATATCGTTCAGCATCTTGTATTAGGGAATTACTCTATTATGGATAAAAATAACATACAACTAAGGGATGAGACTACACAAAATGTTTGGAATGTTATAGATCAAAACCATTAAAGGGAAATAAAGATATTGGTGTTAAAAAGTCAAATGGTATTGTACTCAGTGTGGCAATTTGGATTGAAGTTTCTAATGCGAGTTGAATTTTCTAATGCCAGTTGAATTTTCTTATAAAATTGTGCAACCCCATCACACCATAATATGAAGCATCAGGGAGATTTTCAGAAATTTATTTCAGATTGTGTTTGATTCCGGAGGACCCATATATTTCCTAGTTCAAACCCCAATCCTTGAGGTCAAGGATAGCTAAACTCAATGAGTTGTTATAGCATTAGTTACAAGTCAATTGTTAATTAGTTGAAAATGGTAGTTATTGCTAGTTTTACGGTTATGAACTTTTAAAGGTCGGTGGGCTCTTATTATAAATAAGGTTGTACACGCCATTGTAATCATCAATGAAGACATCCCTTAAACTTATTCTTTTATAACTCTCTTCTTTTATTCAATTCTAATTCTCATATGCTCTTCATCATATTCTGCATTTAATCTGCTCGATCAATTGTCTAAGAGAGGTCAGCCATACCTAGCGCATGATATAAATCGTTCCAGTTCTGAGGACAATTTAGGGGTGGGGACATTCCTTCTTCCATTCAATCACCAAATCACACATATAGATGTAATTTTTTATTTTGAGGAAATTGTATAAATGTTATCTTAAACAATAGAGATGTTTTTAATAATGATGATGACTATTGTTTGAGGGGAATAAGGCTCACCCGTCGATAGTTGTGATGAGGGGTGTTAATGCCATAAAGGGCCGGGAAATGGGCAGGAAGAGGAGAGAATGTAGTGTTTGGATTATTAAATACTATTTTTTATTATTAAAAAAAGTAAATGTTGTTTTTATATTAGAAAAAAGTAGAATACGATTTTACAAAAACTATTTTTTTAATTTATCTTATAGATATAAAAATAATATTTTTAATGTATAATTACTCTTTTATAGACTCTCCAACATACCTCCTAACAACAAACTTATGAACATACCCTTTTTTAAAATAGTAAAAAAAATAATTTTTAGATGATATTTTTTATATGGCTTCATGATATGTGAGTGCCCCTGTAAAAAAAATTAACTGAAAATAATATTTTTTGCTATTTTTAAAAAATAGGCAAAAAAACTGACAGTTTTTACTAGGGGTGGAAGCGGTACGGGTTTTTACCGTACCTTACTGTTTTGGTCCGAAAAAAAATGGTTTTGATTTCATATATTAAAATACTACAAACCGATCTTACCAAAACCGAAATTACAGCAAAAAAGTTAGTTGTTTTGGTTTTAATATTTAAAAAACCATTTTACCGAAATTACCGTACCGAAATTACCGAAACCAAAAAAACCCGTACCGAAATTATCGTACTGTACCGAATTTACCGAAACCAAAAAAAATCGTACCGAAATTACTGTATCGTACCGAATTTACCAAAATGACCGTATCGAATTTACCGAAACTAGAAAAAAGTTGGTTTTGGTTTTAATATTTAAAAAAGTTGGTTGGTTTTGTTTTGGATTTTTTGGAGCTTTTAGTGTTGTTTACCGAAACCAGAAACCAGAAAAAACCAGAATTTACCGAAACCAGAAAAAATCGAAATTATCGAAAAAAATGAAATACCGGTCGGTTTGGTTTTGGTATTGATTTTGGTGTAACGGGTGGTAAACTGGTACGGTTTTGTTTTACCATTCAGAGTTTGGTTTTGGTTTGGTATCTACTATTTACCGACCAAACCGTACCGCTTACACCCCTAATTTTTACCCTTAAAAACTGTTAGTCTTTTTATCAATTTGTTAAAAAATACAAAATACATTATTTTGAGCTGAATATTTTTACAGGGGGCACATTGAAATATCAAAAATCGATATAAAAAATATCAATTAAATTTTTTTTTTTTTACTATTTTAAAAAAATAGGTATGTGTAATGAAGTATGTTGGAGAGCCTGACTATATATATATATATATATATATATATAGAGAGAGAGAGAGAGAGGCAGGCTTCTGTGCACACTAAGTTTGCACACTAAGTTTGCACATTACCTTTTAAAAGTGTGCAAACTTAGTGCTGGTGCACACCAATTTTTTTATGTGATATTTAAACATTTTAAGGAACCCATATAAAAAAAATCAGCTCAAAAAAACATTTTTTGCTATTTTTAAAAAATCGGTCAAACTTTCACAGTTTTTAAAGGGCTTAAAAACTGCGAAAGTTTGACCGATTTTTTAAAAATAGCAAAAACAGTTTTTTTGAGCTGATTTTTTTTATATGGGTTCCTTGAAATGTTTAAATATCACACAAAAAAAATCAACTCAAAAATAATTTTTTTACTACTTTTAAAATGTAATGTGCAAACTTAGTGTGCACAGGAGCCTGCCTCTATATATATATATATATATATATATATATATATATATATGAGAATTCTCACATACATCATGTTCTATATATCATTCATACACCACACCTAGTTATGGGACCTAAATAACTATTTTTCTCAAATTTTTTATTTTTCTCTTGAAATTAACCTTCCAATAAACTCATGTTCGAAAATTTACATTTTGTAGCTATTTTTAAAAAATACACAAAGAACTGCTCAAAATACCTTATTTTTAAGGGTCTGCGCCAGCAGATTTTTGTGTATTTTTTAAAAATAGCTACAAAATATATTTTAACCTAATTTTTTGAAGATGAGTTGATTGAAAGGTTAATTTCAAGAGAAAAATAAAAAAAATGAAAAAAAAAGTTTCTTAGGGCCTAAAACTAGGTGTGATATATACATCATGATGTAGGTGAGCATCTCTCTCTCTCATATATATATATATATAGATAGAGAGAGAGAGAGAGAGAGAGAGAGAGAGGTTTTCTAGTGACCCTAAAAATCGAACTTTTTAATGAATCTAATAAAACATTAAAAAATAACCCAATTAATTGTAATTCATATGTTGTAATTGGTCCAGGCGTGTCGGTCAAATATTTTTTTTACAACCCCTCCACCCCCCACCCCACCCCACCTACAAGGGCAGCGCCCCCCCCCCCCCCCCCCCCCCAAAAAAAAAAAAAAAAAACCCCAACACACACCACCCCATTAACCCAAAACCCAGCTGATTACCCACTTAACTCTGGCCAAGTCGCCAACCCGAATACCCATCAACCCGGATCCAGAGGCCGGAGTAGGTGGGATTAACGGCGTGGTCTCCGGTGCTGGCCGGAATGATCTCCGGTGCTCCAAATAGGTCTGCCCCTGCTGGTCGGTGTTCAAGACCTGCTACTCCTCATTTTCTCTCTCATCTCTTTCCCCCATGGCCAAACCTCCATTGCAATCGGACCAACTTCAAAACCGACCAGACCTGCTACTGATTAACCTAGCCAAGCCAACCTGATCCATCTAGCCCTCTTCCTCCATTCACGGAGAAATCAAACACCGAACCAATTCCAACCCAAACCCGAAAGCTCCATACCCATTTCATCACCACCATAAAACCCACTGCATGTCCGTTGCCTCGGCGGGTCTAGGTTTGAACAGGTCGGAGGTTGTCGCCGACGATGGTGGAAGTGAGCTTGGCTGGTGGTGAGGTAGGGGGATGGGCCTCATGTCTCATCTTTTAGGATTAGAAGCAGGTGTAGGTTTAATTTTGGAGGGGGCGAGGGTGGGAGGGTGTAAAAAAAATATTCGATCGTATGAAAAAATGTTTATCCGTTACCATTGGCGCGGACCAAATACAACATAAGAATTACAATTAATTGGACTAATTTTTAATGTTTTATTAGTTTCATTAAAAAGTTCGATTTTTAGATTCACTAGAGAACCTCTCTCTCTAGAGAGTTTAACATAATCTGCTAAAAATGGCACCCAAAGAATAATAGTAAAAACGTTTTAGGGTTGAGCGTATCATGGTGCGTTTGAATAAGTTGTTGGGAATTAAATTCAGAAAATAAAAAAATCAGGGGATGAACTAAATTGGGTAAAGGTTAGGGAGAAGTGTAACTATTCCTAGTGAGAGAGAGAGAGAGAGAGAGAGAGAGAGAGGTTGCAATACATGTACTTTCGGTTGAATAAAAAATTATCATTTTGACAAAACTCCAATTTGATAATACGATATTAGACTTAACTTCAATTTTGTTCGATAATTAGACATTACACCAATTTCATGCAAATCAACTACTATAAACACACATTTCGTGAAAATCAACTAATATAAACACATGTTTCATCAAAAACTACACATTAAATGCAAATACACACTTTAGTGCAAAACAACAATATTTTCCATAAAATTTGATTAGATACCCAATTATTAAACAAAATTGGGGTTAAGTTTAATATCATATTATCAAACTGAAGTTTTGTCAAAACGACCTAATAAAAAATCATTTCAAAATTTTAAGGAAATGCAAAAAGGTAAATAATTGTCTCTCAATTACATGAATACGACTAACTTTCTAGAAAACAACTCTTAGTATGAATACAATACATTGAAGTGAAAGCATATTTTTTCTTTTTCGTGTTTCTTACATGTTCTACAACATCTACAATTTAGTACACTAACAGCATAGTTTACAGTATTATTCTGTCAATTAATTCTATTGTCACCACTCCTACCTATGGGCAAGGTTCTAAAAGGCGCGAGGCGTGGTCGAGGCGTAGAGGTCAAGCCTCAAGCCTTAGGAGCCTAGGCGAAGCCTAGGCGTAAAAAGGCGTTTGTCCTTTTTTTATTATTTTAATTATTCCAAGGCTAGTAATATAATAAAATAGTACATACCTTGAATTTTGAAAATATATCCATATGTTTGGTAGCCATCTTTCTCACATTCATGCTCCATAACCAATATTTGTCAACTAATCCTTTGTTTTGTTTAAAAAAAGTGTGCCTTAAGCCTTTTACTAAGAATAGGGGGTAATAAGGCTTAATAAGGCGTAGGCGATGCGTTTCTCTCAAGCCTCAAACCTAGGCGGGCCTAGGCGGAGCCTAGGCGGGCCTTTTAGAACAGAGCCTATGGGTGATCATTGTAATCGGTCAACTAGTCAAACCAAATCAACGTCTGCAAGTTGAGTTGAGTTGAATTATATTAGTTTCCGACTAATTGAATCTGGTTCAAAGAACTATGAATCCGAGTAGTTCGGTTCTAGTTTGAAAAAAAATAAAATCGAGAACCAAAACGAGACCCAAACAAAACAAAATCGAAGGTGGAACATACACAAATCATAATTCTACCATTAGAATGCACACCACTTTTTTCACATTATAACATTTTCTTTCACGTTTTGAGATGTCAAAGTTATAACTGAAGTGTGTATAAATTAACATTATATGACTTTCCTATCTATTATCAGTTTCTTCTTTAAATTTTAAAAAAGATAATTTTGCCATTTTTCCCTTAATATATTTGTTAATCAATTTCAAACACCACGATTCTTTTTTATGATTATTAAATTATTTTATTTATACATAAGATCTAGAAAATAAATGGAACCAAGAACCAAATCGAACCAACCGAGAACAAATGGAATGGGTTGGTCTGGTTTCAAATAGGTTCGGTTATTGTTCTGGTTTATAAATATGAAACTCAATTGGTTCTAGTTTAGCTAGAACCGAACCAAACCGCCTCATGAACACCCTTAACTTAGACATCGGCATAAAAGTCATGTGCATAACTGTATGTGTTTTAACACCAACTTCAAAGGTTAACGCAACTTGTTCAAAAGAAAGTTAACAGACCTATCCTAGGGACTCTTTTCCCTTTTCTTTTCAGTAAAAGACAATAGAGATGCAATTCCCACCAGTTACACGTTACTCCAGAAATGTCGCCTTAAGATACATACGTACATCAAACAACAGAATTAAAATTAAGAAGTTGGGAGGATAAACTAGGACAGCAATGATATCAAAATTGGAATAGACTTTCATCTCTGAGTTCACGGAACAACAGAACTATAGTGAACAAAGTTTTAAGAAATGGCAACCATACTCTACAGGTGAAAGACTTCCAACAAGAATATTAAAGGATTCCGTTTAATACCTATATGGCATTCAAAAAATTTATGTAAAAGTTCTAGCTTTATAAATAAACAAATTTTGGACTCCCACGATGCATACACCAGGAATTTTTTTTCTAGGTCGCACTTTACTAAATACAAAACCTAATAAGTGATTTATGTCCACACCTGTCCATTGTTCTATCTTCAACCAAAGCCTGGGGTGAGCTCCGTAATTCAAAAAACCATTTCGCAGATTCAGCTGATGAAAACGTTTCATGATAGCCATAGGAATGCAAAAGGAGATGCATGACCAAACATAGCCTTTAAGAAATCCCATGACCCTGGGATGACTCACCAACTGATCCATTCGGTTCAACTTTAACTCTTCGGTAGAACAACAAATAAGCAGCTGATGTCTTGATGTCGGCTTCACTAACCGCTGAAACATGCGAGTCGTCGAAATGATACCATCTATTTTCATCAATTAACTGCACAGTGGAAACTCCTTTGTTGAAGGAAATTGGGTCTAAAAATATAATCAGGCATAACACAGCTAAGTAAAGAAATTGGTTGATCTTGTAGAAATGTAAGACCGATTATTGGACTTGTTTTCAGCCCCAAATGAAGTATCTGAATTGAGTAGAGATATCAGCCAACCCCTTAAGAATGGAAGACAAATTCTTGGACTAGTTTTTCAGTTACCAATGGAAGTGGCATCAATATATAATTACATATTCTTGTAATCATGTGTAAGGTTTGCGGCTCTAGTAATACTAGGTTTTAAATATTTGTCCTTAATGGTCTTATGTGGATTACTTAGTGTAGCGCTGAGGCCGAGTCCCTGGCTATAAATAAAGATTTAACCCACCACTATCCGATCATTGAATTATTATTATCAGGGAGAGTTTACTCCCTTCCAAGGTTCTTGATTATTGAGGGTTATTCCAATGCGTACTTTGTTTGCACCAAAAGTGATATCAAAGAGGGGAGCGCTCTTTGGTACTAAGTGTAAGTATATTCAAATCGCTACATGAGAATGGCACCCAAACAATCAAAAGTGGATGAACCCCCCTTGTACAAAATATACAAAAGATGGAGGCTCATATTAGAAGTTTGCACGACGAGATGAATGAAGGCCTTGAGAGTGACAAGCCATTGGCCATTGCCACCAACCTCAACAGACAAGTGGGAGGGAGGCTCGATGGTATAGTGAAGCACCAAGGACTAAGGACCTTGGCTAATGTTACCCATCCCTTGAGTGGCCACTGATTGTTGCTGCATTAATCAAGCACTAAAGACCGGGCAAGGCAAGTGGGAGGCATGATGGTACAGTGAAGCAGCAAACCAAACCGCCAATGAGCGGAGATGCCATGATGCGAGACGAAGGCCAAAGGCTTCTGACGCAACAAGGGTCGGTGCCAGGACTGAAAAGCAGCAGTGGTTTCGAGTGGGGACAAACAGTGACTCATGTTCATCCCAATGCAGAGCATTGACGTACCATTCCTGCCATCATGGAGGCTTTTGACACAAAAATTCGGGTACTTAAACGATCTAGGGCAGAGGAGTCCCTTAGTAAAATACAATGAAGTAAACTCTAAAGTGGTTTTTACTGAAGGTCTACTACCCCCAAAAGGCAAGAGTAAAATGAGGTTTTTCAAATTTACCCCAAACTAAATAACATGGTAAAAAAGGCTGTTATGTGACCGAACGGAACCATGGAAATTTGGGTGATTATGCACGTGGATACAAGTTCAAAGTGCATATTTTAATAAGACTGATTTGCAAGGTACCCCTCACATATCTGAAGCTGGGATGAAATGAAGAAAGACATCAAGAGTTCCTTCATTAGGACTCTTATGAGCAAGACCTCTTCATACAAGTGCAGGGAGTTGAGACAGGGTACCATGACTGTCTAAGAATATTATGAGTAATTCCAACTCTTACGCACGAGGGCAAAGCTGAAGGACAGCACAAAATAGAGACTAGGGGATTATTACCAGTGCTCTTAAAATCCCGGCCTAGGGTCACGTCATCGCTAGTCACTGCTCTACATTTACACTCTAGGCGCTAAGCTGTGATCTATCGCCTCGCCTAGACCTATATATATATATATATATAGAGAGAGAGAGAGAGAGACCATCTCCTGTAAAGACTCTTTATGGTGCAACCCCGGTACATACCATTTTTTAAAAATAGTGAAAAAATGAATTTTTTTATGAAACTTCGTGGATCTGATCTCCACAGTGAGAATATCTCCATTTTTTCATCAAAAAATTAAATAAAAAAAACGTTGAGATGAGGTGATACGTAAAAAAATGGTATAAATATGCATTTTCAACCGTTGAAATTTTGGCGATCATTTCACCTTTTTTATTGAATTTTTTGATGAAACTTCATGGATATAATCTTGACAGTGCGAAGATCATATCCATGAAGTTTCATCAAAAAATTCAATCAATCAAGTGGTTAGCACCGACTCAAAATTTCAACGGTCGAAAATGCATATTTATACCATTTTTTTACATATGACATCATCTCAGCGGTGTTTTTACCATAAAGAGTATAAATATATTAACGTGGTGATTTGACTACTTAGAGACTGTTAACTTGTCAAGTGTACGTTAATTGCTAATTTTTTATAATAAAAAACGACTAAACACTAAGCGGCCTCCCACAGCCCAGTCTTCCACCTAGCGCCTTTAGGAACATTGATTATGATTATTACTGAGGCTGTAATTGTGCTACAAGTCAGTTGAATTTGCTGATATCGCCTTCTTTACCAATGCTGACATCACGTCATTGGACCAGATCATTGTATATACTATAGGTGGAGGACTACTTGAACGCACCCACGGGTCAGGAAATAAAATATCTACAATGATTCCGGCATCAAAGGTCAAAACTACACGAGCAACTCCAGCACCTGAGATAACACTCGATGTTCAAATTCGGAGCTTTTTGGCAGAGTGGCAGATGGCCCCGAGAGGAAGAACAAGTGAACAGAATTGGTGACTAGACCAGGCAATCACAGTCCGAGTAGATGAAACAGCACATTTATACCCAGATCGGGCTGATTTCCGGCCCGACGGTTTAGAAATATGAGCCAGAAATGGGCTGGGCATAATGTTCTACGGATTGAGGGGTTAGTGTAGTAATGCTAGGGCTTCATCTCGGGAGAGCTGGAACTAACTAATAAAGGATGCAAGAGTTGGTTGGCCAGCTCCGACTAGCTCCGCCCTGTTACTCCTGCCCCCAACCATCGCTCGAACAAATTATAGAAGTTCACAGTTCGGTGGAAAGCAGAATGCTCTGAAGACGGTCAGCGAAGGGAGAAAAATATGAAACCTACATTTGGATGAACACACAGGAAGCTCCGAGACCTCATTTGCATTGTGCTGCTTCCTTAATTGCACTAGATCACTCAGGTGAGCAGCAAGCTGTGGGTTGAACCAACAGGGGCTCTGGCAGAAGGTGGTACCAGACACCCAATCACAGCAGAAGACATGTTAGTAGGAAATATCGTATGTCTTTGACCTAAGCGAAAGCTTTCGATCATTGAATATTATTATTATATATCAGAGTTTATTCCATCCTAAGGTTTGGAATTATTGAGTGTTATTCCACTGCATACTCTGGATACATCAAGAAGTATTTCAGAAGGCACTACTGAATGACCACGAACAATTAATGATGGTAAACCCAAAAACACAAGTTAAAAATAAAGATCTTTAAACTACAACCCTGAATATGGAAACCCTCTCAGTGAGATCCTCATAAGAATAACAAGAATTAACTCCAAGCAGGAGTAGCTAGCTGCCATACAAGAGGTCCCCCATGTAATATCCAGTTTAGGAAAAGAAAAAAATAAATAAATAAAAGGAAGAGAGATGAATGCGGACTGTGAATTTACCTTGGCATAAGCAGAGTAGTGACCACCACCAAGGCCACCATAATGGTTGCTAATAGCGTAGAGCTCATAAACGTGAGATCCAGCAGACGCATCCTTACTTTTTACATACTTGCTTAAATCAATGCTAGGAACTGGAAAATTCACAAAGGTATCAAGTTTGTTCTTCAAGAATCTGCTGTATGAGAACCGCTTTAAGTGAAACACAACAATCTCTGGCAACCTCCATAAGTCTAACTTCTTGGTGGCTTGCCTGTGTTCCTTGCAACGAGGGCAATACCTGCATCATGATTTTAAACATTATAAAAGAATTATTCCAAAAGTTGGACTGCATAACCTTAATTACTACTATGATCAAAAGGTGTCAAATATCCCCTATCCTACCACATGTCATCAGGCCCTAAAGGTTCCTCCTTCAAGAATGCATCCAAACATGAAAATAAAGAAATAGCTTCCTGACGGGTTTTCTTCACTGTGGGCCCCGCCTTGTGCACCTCAGGAAGATCCCTGAGGTAGCTAGCATCATATAATTCATGTTCTCCGTCAGTCCAATCCACCGCAACCTTCAACAATCTGCTAGGTTTAATGGGTGTATCCTTTACAATTGCCCTGTAGCTCATGCTACCCCTGTCACTTTTTATTGGAAACCACAAGGACAACTCCCTACTGCACATATCTTCCAAACCTGGGTAGTCCACTGTCTCTTTCCCTGTCCCAGACTGGGTCCCACAACTGCTAGTTGATTCTTCAATAGCTTCTGAAGCAGAGTCCTTCTCTTCTTGACCACGAAACTTATTCGAAGTAAAAAATGCCTTCCTTCTCAATGGACATAGCACTCTGTTAACAGCAATATGTATATCAGCACCAGCCTTTGTGTCTTCTAAATAAGTAACCAACGGCGTCAAAAAAAGTTTCCCTTCCTCGTCCTTCGATTTGTCTGATATACATCTGGAGAAGGAGACATTGTTACTTTTAAACATTTAGAAAAGGGAGAAACTGAAAAATGGATTAATCAAGAAAAACTAGGTTTGTTGGTCTCTCCAAAGATGAAGCATGTGTGTAGTCTTTATGATTACACCAGGATATGCACTGTTGATAAAGCAGTCAAAAATGAAAGTTTATTCATTGAAACTTGAAATGGAACATAAGTTTTCTTTCCTTGCATCTTATTTATATTTACTATTGGGTTATTGTATGGCATAGCTAACCTATTGTTCTTTCTAATATTAAGTACCAGTGTCAACAACAAAAATCACACACGCACACACACACAAAAAAAAAAAAAAAAACTAAGTTGAAAGATAAAGAGAGAGCAGTCCATTAAATCATAAAGCAAGCAGGGGGCTAGGACCTATGCATACATATAATATACATGTATTGAACATCAAGTATCAACAAAACCAAATTTTGATTGAATAAGAACTTCATTGGTCTTGTTTGATGGATATGTATAAGAAAAGGAAGGACTTTCATGTTTCTAGCCAATAGCCATTAAAAAAGGAGCCCTTTCTAGGTACAGAATTCTTTAGCGCGTATGATAGCTGCTGACAGAAACAGGCACATCGCATCTTCACCCAGTTGAATCATAATAGCTTTAGAATCAATTATGAGGACTCAAGAACTTATATTTCCTACGTGCTTCCTTGTGTTCAAGAAATCTAAGTTATTCCCCACCCCCTCTTTCCTTTCCAACCCAGAAAGACAAAAAAAGGGAACAGTGAAAATAAAATGACAATTGCCACCGCATAAACGTCCAACCACCCATTATAACATAAGAAAACCTATGTGTTATTTATAAAGACGGTAATGTCGCATGATCCCAACAGAACATCAAACTATTCAACACTCAACTAAATTTGTATTCAATTACTGTCGTTATACCATGGCAACAAGGAAAAGTACTACTTCATGTGTCTAGCCAATTCCAACTTGAACATGTGACTTTCATAAATCCTTTAGCTCAAACCATAGGAATATAAATATTCTGATAGCTACTGGCTGAAAAACCACAAAACTTCATGTATTCACTCTCAAGGGTAAATTGCAAGAAACACCCCTTTTCATCACACTAATCGTAATCGTAGATACCTCCTTGAAATATTATTTTTGCAAAAAAAAACTCCCCCCTATATATAGCTAAAAAGATGTTTAGTGACACATAAATAGGTAAATGCAATTCTTTCATAATTTAGGGGGACATTGCAACACTAAAGGAATTTGCATTTGGAGAGAGAGTTTCGGGATTTTTTCAATAATCCCTTTCTTTATCTATTGCATCTTAACCCACTGGAACCTTAACAGCAATTAATTATAGCATGAGAACTCACTTTTCCCTGTATCGGTGACATATCTCTAGCCTTGTTGAATCTACTCGTTTTTTGGGAAGTCTGTAGGCGACAATATGCTCATTATCTTTTATTGAAGACAATGGTTCAAGAGGAGTCTCCAAGTATCGATAAATTCCATGTTCATAAACCTGGCGATTGAAATCGTCTGCTTAAGAATTTTCTATAAAAGAAGAATCAATCAAAAAAATCAACAATAATTAAGAGATCACGATATCACCTCAGCAAGCAACAGGCTCTCATCACTCTTCAAGCAACATGCAGTACCTAAAGCCTCACCAAGATCTTTGCATAAACCATGTTTTAGGACAGTAACGGTGTATGGCATTGGAAGACCACTCCCATCCCCATAGAACATGGTCACCGTCATTGTACGAGTGACGGTTGAAGGTAATGGCAATGACAGGTACATGAAAGGATCGAATGTAATTGAAACTTTGTTGCAAACTGGACAAACCAATGTTGACTTGTATTGACCCTGAGAATATTTTGATCGAATTAACGTATTAGCATAACACTGAACAACCAAGCTCTGAAAAACAAGAACATATCAGCATATTAAAAAAACCTATATTAATCCTGAGAGAGAAACAAGGAGAAAGAAGATTATACTAATACTAGGTGGTCGTCAATCATACGATATCTAAAAAGAAAATAATAAAAAATGAGAAAAGGGATGTTAAATACGGTCAACTTTGAAAAAGTCCTATATTCTATTTTATAAACAATCAGTATCACAAGCAGAACTTTTAATCATGCAGATTTACATCCGACAACGTGGCTGAGGCTACCTACATTATGGTAAATGATTTCAAACTATGAAAGGACATATCATACCAATTGTCGTAATTAAAAACATTATCCATAGAAATGTTTCTGTACTAATCCAACTCCGTAATCTAGGAGATGCAACAGCAGTACTGTAAAAAAGAATAATCACCTGGCAAACATCCACAATCACAGAGTCATTCCGGGCCTTGTGATACCTCCAAAACTCATCCGCAACTTCCTCATCAGGGCGACCTTCAGAATCTTTCGTTTCAAAGTAAGGCTTTTGCTTAACACGATTTAAATCTTCATGCAACCCATCCAGCAAGAAGGCAAGCAGTTCCTATATAGAAGAAAACATTTATTCATTTCACTTACCTTTCATATGGGATAAAAATTAACAAATTAAGCTCATAACTGTCTGCCCGCATACGTATGCCATGCTGTATAAAATCATAGTACAAGGAAAACTAAGCACTAGGTTTCTACACAATAGATCGAGAACATAGATCGAGAATCAGATATTTATCAGCAATAGAACATTTATGTGCCTCAATAACTCTTAAGTTGATTATATTACATATTTGCTACCTCGTAACAAAATACAGAAATCGAAGGAGCAAAGTTATATATTATTTTAACAACTTTAATTCTTGGGTTCAACAACAAACATGGTTCAAAACTTCGGCCGAGTCAAGTCGGTGTTGGACGAGTTGACTCGGTATCGAAGGCTAGCAATATGATACCGCAACACAATATGACATATTTTCATTTTTGGGTTAAGTCGGGTAATAATGGCTAGATCTCGGCCGATTCACTGTATATCAGCGAGATCTCTGTGATATGTTCAAATATTGGCCGAGATTGAATAATAACACGTACAACTATCATAAGAATCTCATCGGTGCGATTTCTATGAAAGCAGCAACAGTGGTTTCAATCTCAGCTTTCGGTAAAGGGTTCCGTTTTGGGAGGATGTTTCGCAGCTTATGTAGTTTTTTTTTCTAAATTGGCAAAGAGCTTTCCTAGGGTTTGCTTTAATGAAAGGGGCAAAGAGGCTGGGGGTATATATATATAATACTGTTCTAAAATACCCGCCTAGGCTTGAGGCTTGGGAGAAACGCCCCGCCTTAAGCTTTTGACGCCTTATGCTTGGTAAAACCCTTAAGGCACACTTTTTCTCGAAAAACAACAATGCTTGAGTGAAACAATATCGCCTTTTAAAGATTTTATTAGAAACCGGACCATTATCTTATCCAAAATAATCAAATAGTATTTTAATTTGCAAATATTCAAACATATTTTTATGAAATGTACAATTTTAGTATTTTAATTGCCTTGTTATGGTTAAATAATATTAAAATATATTAAAAAGGCCTAAACGCCTTTTCACGCCTAAGGCACGCCTAGGCTTCTAAGGCTTAAGGCTTAAAGCTTGGCCTCCACGCCTCGATCACGCCCCGCATTTTTTAGAACCTTGTTTGGAAGCAACATTCGTTTTTTTAACTTTACAATTGTTTTTTAACCCATTTTCCTTTTTAAGTTTTGTAAAAATGTTTATATTTTTGTTGATTTCTTACTTTTCAGTTGTTATATAAAGATGTTTTCGTATTTTTTTTAAAATAAAAATATTAGAGGTTTTTGGGTGAATTAATGTTTAGTCACTAACAAAATGTTCCATTTGATGTTTAATCCAATATATTTTCAAAAGTAAATTTGTAGTCCCTAAAGGATGTTCAATTTAATGTTTAGTCCAATATATATATTTAAATATAATGCTTAGGCCCTAAAAAAATGTCCCATTTAATGTTAAAATGTCTAATTGATATTTTTAGTTTCTTGACAGGTATTTGTAGCTTTTTTTAAATAAAAATAAAGTATAAATAAATTGGTACTAATTACTAGATTAACAAAAGTTCATTTTTTTTTTAAAAAAAATCTACTAAAATTTTACAACATTATTTTAAAATGGTATTAATTTTTCAAAAATTGGTAATAGTTTAAAACAAAATTATTATTATTATTATTATTACTACTACTATATTGGTACTGAATTTTAGGGGAAAATGATAATTTAAAACAAAATTATTAATATATTTGTACTGATTTTCAGGGAGGAAATTGATACTAATTTTCAACAAATTATCAATAAATTGGTACTTATTTTGTTAACATTGATTATAATTTATATTCAAAATTATCAATGAATTGATACTTATTTTGTATAAATCAGTTATATTTTTTATCAAAATTGCCAATAAATTGGTACAAACTTTGTAAAAAAAATGATATTATGGGGCTAGGAGTAGCACTAATATTCCTACACAACATCCTAGATCTAGTAGTACAGGGAATCTAAAATGATCAAACAATGTGAACATTTCTATTTTACTTTTATGTGACTTCTCTATTAAGTATTAATGTATCATTACATCGTTTTGCTAATAAACTGTTGATTTAATATGGAATAATCAATTACACAAAGCTATGCATAATAAATGTTGGTTTTGAACTTATCTAATTAGTCCACCTTATTAACCTTATCTTTTTAATATTTTCTATTTTTCCCCCAAATTTTGTGGGCTCTCTAAATAGTGTAATGTTGCGTATCCCCTGATACCGCGATAGAGTTAAAAATTGGCGACCGAGTTGTAGGCCGCGATCGAGATTTTGAACTATGACAACAAACTAATTAACAATAACAAGGTTGTAGGAGAAGCCCGCTGAACAATTCAATAAGTAGAACTGCACATTACACTAAATTTAAGCTTCAGAAGAATCAGATGGTGATACAATGAACCAACCCATGCAAATGATCAACACGCCTGATTGTCTTTAAAAAATCTTTACAAAACTAAAAGTGCAGCAATCATAATCAATGCAATTTCTTTTAAGACATGTGACAATTAGCATACCATTAGCTAAGCAGGGATCAATAAATATTACTAATTAAATACTAAAATACTATCCATACAACAGAATGGTGCTCTGATTAGTAAAACTGCAGAAATGACAATACATACTAAAAATCGTGTGCTCTATTCAAATTTAAGACATTATAAGTAAACAGAGTGCCCAAACGATATGCAGTACTAACTTGAGAATCATGTTGATTATATCCACTAAACTGAGGAGCAAATCGAGCAAGTTTTCCCTTAAATGCACGAGGTGCCACGGGGGTCCGTCCAGAGGACCAGAGTTTCCTCAATAAGTCACCAAATGCAAGAGCAAGCTCACCCTGCACAACTAAATTAGTTATTAGAACCTTCAAGAGAAGTGTTTAATATATTTATAATATATATATGATAAAATATTAGCAGGACAGATTAAAACAGCCACATACATGCATTCCTAAAGGATTTTGACTGTTGATCTCATCAGTGTAATCTTGTAAGAAGTACTCAAAAAGGGGTGGTGTATGGACCAAACACTGAATAGCACTATTCATAAAACAAGTATTTCCCAAATTCTGCAATCCTGCCAACCCTCCCCTCTCTCCTTTTGTTGCAGATCTCAAAGAGTCATATCCATCTTCCATATCTGTCAATGACGAATTTAAACTACTGCCCTGGTACAAACTTGAACTATAACCTGTTGAATAACCATTGGACAACGATGGTCCCCCAGCTATTGTCACAGATGATCTTGAGGGCTCCATTGGTACCAAGGCTAACTCATTTCCTGTTGAATCCATGCCATGCCCAGAGGGCCACAATCCATCAACTTGAAGCTCTAAAAGAATCTGCAGAGATATTTTACATAAAGAAACCAACAAAACACTAATCAAAACGTTGGGACCGAAATTGGAGCTGTAAATGTAATTGATTTATAAAAATATTATTAAAAGGAAACAGTGAAGAATGATCACAAACAATACATCATACACCTAGTCAAGATCTACAAGTAATGAAATACATACCAATACGCTATCTTAAGAAATGCACAATCAATAAAATATTCATTTGATAAAACCAAGACAACTGAATGGATTATATGCGACGACCACCAATCTAAAAAACTTAGAAAATGATATGTGGGATGTGATTTTGAATCTTGCAGTACAGGCTCCACCTTGATGACCAATCGCTGCACACTTCCATGAACCGGGGAACTTCCAACAGGTAGTGATTTTGGTGAGCCACAAAGAAAGTGGCGGCTGATTTGTGTCAGGTGAGTTATTTAAGCCACGGGACAGGATGGTATCATATGTGTCCCCGCTTTCCTTAAATCCCACAAGGAGTTGCTAGCTAGCTAGCTACTACATGGAGAGAATATGATAGGGACTGAGCCATGTTAATAATTAAAATGTAACGTAGTAGACGTGTGTTCCTATCTCATGGGCTACCTTTCCTGTGTTCCTAGAGCGTGCATAGAGCTACACCAATAACAAACCCCTTTATTCACTAGGTAAATAACAACTTAATGGTCTCTCACCCACTCCCCCTAGGCCCCTCGCTCAATCAATCATCTCCTCTCTTCCATAATCTATCCAACCTCTTCTTCAGTCGCAAAGACATATACAAACTGCAAACCATTCCAATAATAATCCTATAGGACATTTTCAACTCTACCTACCAAGCTTCTATAGAAAATTTTCACTTCAGATTAACCCAGTCCATCATTTCCATTATCGAAGGATTTTCAGAATCCAGACTATCAACTCTACCTACCAAGCCTCTTTTGACCTATTTAAAACAAAATGAGAGTTTCGTTCGTACGAAGTGTTAGTTTCGTTGGAACGAATTAATTCCAGGCAAAACATTTCATTCATAAGTTAAGCTTTGTATTGTTGAACTAGTAAGCCTAGGCCGTGTTGATGAAGACGTAACGACAAAGTTTCACAGATTGTTACACTTCGTGCCGTTTTTCGTTCCAAGTTTGTCTTCGTGTTTCCAAGGATCTCGCTGGTCTAGATGCATTTGATTTATAATCCTTGCAAATTTATTTGGATGATTTATTTTTTAACAAAATATTTGGAACTATTTTTAAGATGTTTTTTGGAGAAAAATATTTTTTGGGGTTTAGTTCGTTTGAACGAAAGTTTGACCCCGTTAGAACGAAATGAGAGTTTCGTTCAAGCAAAGTGCTAGTTTCGTTGGAACGAAGTAAGGGCTTCGTTAGAACGGTCATCCAGCGGGGACTTTCTGTCAAACAGTGAGCAACCCATTAAAAGTTCGTTAGAAGATCGTTAGAACAACTTTGCTTGTTCGTTAGAAGATCGTTAGAACAACTTTGCTTGTTCGTTTGAACAACTTTGCTTGTTCGTTTGAAGAAGAGTAAGTTTCATTTTAACGAGATAAGAATTTCGTTCGAACGATCCCTATGATTTCGTTCGAACGAACGCAACGCCTAGAAATTCATGTTTTTTCTATTTAAAGGCGTGCTGGACTCAGATTTTCTAAAAACGTATGGCGAAAAATGTTTTCCCATCTTTATACAAACATTCTCAAACCCTAGTTTCACCCAAATCATTTAAAGATTCAAGTTTCATCTTTTTATGCTTTGAGATCTTCGTTTGTGGGAACCAAAGTTTATTTTTCTCATCATCTGGATAGAGAAAAGGTTTCGTTCAGTGGGCTCCGTACTTAGTTTGTTGTATTGTGGGGAAAAAGCGGAACATAGACGATTGATGAGCCTCATCGATGGATATCGAGACGTGTGTGGGCTCCATACTTAGTTTGTTGTATTGTGGGGAAAAAGCGGAACATAGACGATTGCTGAGCCTCATCGATGGATATCGAGACGTGTGTGGACTCACACGCTGTTGCAGTTTGCGTAGGTGGCCTCCTGCATTGTGCTGTACAAGTGAGGTCTAAGATAGAAGAGCGCCAAGCCTTGCGCGGGCGACGAGTCGTTGTGTAAGTCTATTAATTGTCTTTTGTAAAACCTAATCATAATGAACTGTTTGGCTGGGTCGTCCGAGATTTTTCCCGTTATGATCTTTCCTCGTACATCGTTGTGTTGTGCGATTGTTTTACTTATTTATTTGCTTATCACCTAGATACATGTTTTAGGATAAGAAGATAAAATTTGGTAAATTGAGTTATTTCTTCTACTCGGTTTAAAATTGGTGCACATGTTTTTATTGGGTTAATCCGTTTAAAGTTTGATATTAAATTTGAAAATTTTAAAAACAGCCTTTTTGGTATTCAAACCCGACCCTGCCTAAGCTATAGGGCATTTTCACATGACCTAACTTTTGAAAACCATATTCATTCTATATTCGATTTTATTGAATTTATTCGTTTCTTGTTTAAATCTATATCGTTGTTGTATTTTTGTTTATTGCTATTAAGGCTACGTACTCCCTCCGTCCCAAATTAAGAGTCTACTATTCCTTTTTGGGTTGTTCCAATTTATGGGTGACTTTCCCTTTTTGGACATAATCAACGAACCAAGTCCCATGTTAGTGAACAAGAGTTAATCTTGATCGTTGATCGAGTGTATCCTTAATCTATACAAAATAAAAATATGGACTCTTAATTTAGGAGGGAAGGAGTATAATCTAACATGTGTTCTACTAAGCAAATATGTTTTGTTTCATTAATAATTTTTTTTAAATACATACTATATTTATCCTAGCCTATTGCGTATCCGTATCACGTGTCGAGTCCAAGCTTCATAGTTGAGGCCTCATGCATGTCGCCTACTAGCCAGAATAACTCTCCTTTCTCAAAAAAGACCTAAATGAACAAACCCTTCCTCCTCCGTCAAATCTGACAAGAAAGGAAATAAAATATCCAACCGGAGGAAACTGATGTAAATTGCATTTCCGAATTTACGACATTTTCTTATTTTTTTTTATTTCATTCTAGCTATAGTTATTAGGGTTAGTGAGGGCCATTTTAGACATTTTTGTAATTAAAATATTCTAGACCATGTGATATCATAGTGGGAACCATCCTTAGTGATGTCACCCATGGCATCACATGGATGCTAGAATATTCCAAGAGCGGCAGGAAATATGCCCAATGTAACCTTCTCTCTGTCCCTATATATACATAGTCTATATCTTTATATATATAGTCCACTCCTTTTGGGACAAATCAATCAATAGAATAAAGTTTGTGAGTGTCTCTAACTTGTGTGCTTTCTTTGAATGTTATTGACCCCGTTTATGTCAAAAACAGGTAAGAATCGGCCTAAATAAGAGAGTATGGTCACAAGATAAGATCCACCCTTACAACTCCATCATAGAGTAACTTCTTTTATAATAAATCATATGACATAAGATAATTACATAGATTTGCCAACACTTAAAAAACACAAATTGTGATATATATATATATTACATACATGCTATTTAATTGGTAGCTGGTAAAAGACTTGAAAAATCTTAATTGAAATTAATTTTGCAGAAGAAGAAACAAAACATCAAAAACCTCTAGGTACATTTATTTCTCCCTGCTACACATGTACGGGGAAAACAGAGGTTGCAAGCAATTCAAAAACTGCATCACCAAGAAAAATCTAACCCAAACTTCTCCCTAACCCAAGCACCTATCTCTTCTGGTGTTTTCAGGAACGATGTATACAAACCCCACATGCTACACTAACACATAAATATATACATAATTGACTCCCACACAATTTTCGCCTTCCTTTCCACAAATTATCTTTTTTCTCTTTTTATTTTTGGGTGGTGATGTGGGTGGTGTATTAAGCATAGCTCAACCTGGAGGTCAAAGGTTCAAGTCCACTTAAGGGCCCAAAGTGTGGCCTGGTGCTGGAGGATCTAAATGAACCCTTGGGATTAGTCAAGTGCTTTAAGAGGTCTAACACCCCAGCATAAAATTAAAAAAAATTTAAAAGAATAAAATATATAAAGCCTAGCTCCAGATAAGAACCAAAATAAATTCAAGAAAGCTTCAAATATTAAAGAAAATAAAGAATTAAAATACAGGTTTCCCATGCTCAATTACCAAATTAAATGAAATAAAATTTCCAACTAAATCTCTGTTCAATTAATCTTGTTGATACAATAATCACGGGAAATATCCAATTAAACATAATTCATGCTATAAAGGTGCTCAAGACCGTCTGAAACTTAATTTTAGAATGTTTAGTTTTACTATTGCTATTATCTTCAAAGGCACTACTTTAAGGTTCTAAGAATTGGTAAGTGACCACACATTCTGAGTAAAAAGATCAATTCGTGCACATATAGGAGCACTCAAAATTTCATTAAGCCCAAACTTTAAAAATAGATTGTATATATGAGACGTCAAAAATTAGCATCATAAAAAAAATAATAAATTTAAAATTTAAAAAAAAAACATGTTAACTCACCGGCTGGTCCATCTGCAAGTTAGATTCCTCTAAGGTTTTGTTTGAGTTGGCTAGTACCACATACTTTTGATTATTGAAATAGTCCCAGATGCGTGCCTGTTGGAATATATACGAGGAGATGATTAATGGTACAGAACAAGTCCAACTAAAATTGTGTGGAGGCGGTTGTTGTTGGGGGTGGGGGGGGTCATTAGTCAAAATATCCCAAAGGAAAAGAATTGGAAGGAAGGGGGGAGATGCATTAGTCAAAATATCCTGAAGAAAAAGGTGATAAAATGAAAACATTTGTACAGCTACATTGAAAGAAAGAAGAAAAAACCTTTTCTGGATCTATCCCTCCCAATGCACACGCCCTTTCATAAAGCTCGTGTAAAGAAGCCTGAACCAAATTAAAACAGTAAGATAACGAAATAACCCAGAGAAGACTTGCATTACTAGTAAGCTCTGCTAAAAGAATAAGCTGAGCTTGAAACCAACTTTAGATATACTAAGATAAAATTCAAGATGGATCAAGACAAGACACCGCTCATTCTGTCTCTCAAACAACCGTAACAAAATTTTGTAATAATCTGTTTATTACATTAAAGATATTGCAAATATTCTTTACACTTAATAGATATAACATTACAATGTTGACACTCTGCAGATTTGAAAAAGGATTTGACAACTGAACATTGTACTTCTGTAATTTGTTCCTACCAAGAATATAAACTCAGTTCAAGGGCATCCCTGCTTCGAATACTAGAAACTCCCCTTTCGTGGACTTCGTGAATACAAAAAGCAGATTCCTAAAATCCATTTCAATGCTGAAGTACCAAATACCATTGCGATATTTGATACAGAACAAGGTGAAGTGTATAGAACAATTCAAGGCATCACATTATAGTAGACATTAATCTGCTCAAACGACTCATTTCAAAATCATTACTTCCCTTCCTGTTTGAATAATTGCAAATTACTCATTTCTAATTTTGTAATTACTCAAGAAAACGAACGAGCACTCAAGGTCAAAAGGCCCCAACTGCGCCAACTTGACTCGGAAGTAAACAGATTACAACATTATTTGCCCAAGGGTATGCACGTGTTTAGTGAGAAAAAATGGTAAAAGGGAAGAAACCCCGCTCTTAGTCAATGGCGCAGCAGGCCATATCTGAGGAATTGTCAGTCTTGCAGAAGACGTCGTTCATTACCATATCAAATAGAGAGGGGTTCCAAACCTCTTCCTGACGGAAAGACCACTCTTGGTATCGATCTGAGAAAACTTTTGCCCCCCCTACTTAAGAATCCAAAGGTTACTTTTGTACGGGCTGCCACGGCATAGTTTCAGCTATCTCATGTTACATTAGTGGGGAAACTCGATATGTTACTAGCATATAGAGAGGAAAGAGCAAAGCAAGTTTTACTTTTTTTTAAACCAGGATGAGCAACACACGCCCATGCCCCCACAGGCACTTGCCCGTAACTCCGTCTCTGATGAAGGCAGGAGATAGCACTGCGGCTAACATAGGTGGTGGAAAAGCTCAGAAAAATTTATATTTCAAGAAAACCAATTTAAAACAAAAAACCAAAAGAAACTTGAGGAGAGAACATGGAAACGAAATTCAGATACTTATTTTGTTAATTCAAATTATACACAAGGCAACAAATGATTCAAAAGTAAATAGCACCCCACTAATTTGCATGACCCCATATAAGCACAATTAATTCTAACAATTGGGTAACAGAAAACACCACATGATTCTGGAATGTAGAAAGGAATCAATAGAGGTAGTACTTTTTTACTTATCCTTAAGATTGATTCGCTCTTGTCTCTGGAATCAATCAACTTGAGGCATAGAGGGTAAACCTCCACACTGAACTTCTCGTAAACACCAAGTGAAATTAACTTCCTTGGTAGAGCCGGTCCTCCTTTGTACCTTAAAAAAAATCCGAGGATAAGAACACAGAAACATGTCTAAGCATAACACATGTTATGTGCATTATGTGAACATGTGAATAATTATGCCCATGTGATGCTCAGAACAGATCCATGTAAAATCATGGTAACAATCTCTTGTAAAAAAAGGCACGTATGATTGATGTAATTGAGAGAATGGAGAGAACATTAAGCAATTGCAAAACACACATAAATTCTTCAGAAAATAAGGTTGCAAAACCTACAACTAGGGTGCATGTCATCTGGACATTGTACGTCATGGAAACTTGTGCAACAATGTCACCCCAACACTCTCACCCTATGAAGCACGGACACTCTCACGGAAGCCACGAGTCAGCTTTGACTCGAGTCGGACACGCGTCACGCTCCGACACGCAGGGACACGGGAGTCTTTTTTTTTAGATTGAACACGATAGGACACGTCAGGGCACGCTTTGGACACATCAAATTGATTTTTTTTCATTTTTTTCCCAAATGTGATGGTGAATGTGCTTTATTTATGATTTTTAATGTTAAAGTGTGTTCGAATTTTATTTTGTATGGTCCATTTTCTTAATTTCATGTTAAGAATGCTTTTATAATGTATTTTATAGAAAAAATCTGTTTTATTTCATTAATATATATATATATATATATATATATATATTAAATACATATTATACGCTATACGTATCCTAGAGGTCGTACCTTGGTGAAATGGCAAGTGCCCTCGCCCAAGCTACGGTTGGTCTCGAGTTCGGGACATGGGAGCAGCCTCTCCATATATGGGGGTAAGGCCAACCGACATCCGCCCCTCCTAAACCCTGCAGTTAAGCGGGAGCATTGTGCACTGCGTACGACCTTTTTTAATATTATATGTATCCTAGTTTCCGAAAAAATCGTGTGTCGCGCATGTGTAGAAACACGCATTACGTGTCGAGTTCGTGCTTCATAGCTCTCACCACAACAGATTCAAGATGCTATTTCCCTTGCCATAAAGAATCCAAGACCCCGTTTGATGCGCGGAATAAGGAGGTGGGATAAGATAATTTTATTTTGTTTGGGGTTGGAGGGATTTGATGTGGGATAAATTTTCCAGAATAAAGCTCTAATCCCCTTAGTTATGAATAAATCTTCTATCCCATTGGAATGGAATAACCCTTATCATATCCCATTCTTTTATCCGAAACATTAAGCAGGGCCTAAGAGAATTAGTCACTAAGTCTAGGTTTGATAAACTCTGAAAAGGTCGTCCACAAGTTTGGTACCAGGGTTGTGAAGGTAGTTAGGTACTATTTTGCAGACCATATAGGGTCCCTTGAGGGTATTTAGTGGGGTTGCTTTCTCCAAGTTACCATCTCCTACAGCGTAATGTACCTCAGTGTCCTACTTCGCGGAGTGTCATTATGATCTTCTCACAGACATCACCCTGGTGACTCTCATGATAATACATCTGCACCTGCATGCAGGCTGTCTGGAAACTCCAGAAAGCACGTGCTCTGCAGCTACCCCCTTTCAGTTCATACTACAATCCGGGATCGAGGACATTCAACAATTTTCATAGTCCTTTCCAGTGATTAAGACAACCATGTCTGTAACTCTCTATTACAGGAAGTAGTTTTTATAAGAGTTAGCTACTGTGGAACTCTGAGCTGCTAAAAAGCTTGTGAATGAGAGTTGATACAATAGTTATTTGAGGCACGGGCGAGGCAAGCGCTTGATCGAAGCGAGGCAGCGTAAAAAACATGCAAAAGTTATATATTTGTAATAATGAAATTATTTTATGATTTAAATTTGAAATACATAGTATCACTATTATACAAGGTTAAGAAGATATGCAATAGATAGATCTTATACAACCATATGAAAAAAAAAATATACAAATGTGTTATGATATTCATATATTTAATATAATTGTACTCCAACATGTAGAAAGAATTATCAAAATCAATATACAAATTGTTCTAGGATGCAATTAGTGACTAGTGAGAAAGAGAGTTTCACGAGGAGACTTAAATTAGTTGTAATATCAGCATACGAACTGGTTCATTCTAGTATCGAAAGCGTTTTCCCAAAAAGTTTATATCATAGTTATTTGAGGCGCACAATGAGTCTGGATCCTAGGCACGCACCTAGCACGCCTTTAACAACAGTGGTTTATATAAATCCAATGTCTAGTTATGTAATGGTTCAATTCTATTTTTTAAAATAAATAAGATCCAAATATAATGTTGTTACTAATTGCCTCACAAGCCACTAGGATCTATGAAGCATGTATACTTTGTTGAAGTCTACATACGGTATCGGATACGTAGTGAATACATGGATACCTTGCCAAATATATCCGTGGAGTAAGAGAAAATAAGAAATAGACCAGAATACATGGCCACTATCACGTACAAGGACGCGTATCCTAATTTTTTTTATTTTCAAATACGTCTTGGTTACCCGAGGGGGCTATGGTAAGATACTTAGGAGACACAATGGGGGAACTTTTGCAATGACTGAACAGCAGTTTGTGATTTTGACACACTTGTCTGAAATAAGTATTTTACCATTAAAAAAATCTTATTAATCATTTGCCTCATTATAGAATAGAACAAAAAGACATAAACTAAAACAATTCGTCTCTCTAACAACAAACGTTGCTGCTACACATGAGAACTCTAACAGTGTTTAATATTTACGATGACTATGAATTGTTATTTATATCTTTTATACAATTCTAATTTACTTAATTCTAGTCCAACTGTTCATAAAGTCATTAAATTGGTAAATTTATACATATCAAACTATACTATATTATTATATTGTTACCATATATTGGCTGTATTGTAATTTGTATCCTAAGTTTTTAGTTTCGTCTTATCCCCGTGTTCGTATCGCCGTATAGACTAGGATGAGTATGAAGCCTCGTGCTCCTGGCCAGTGCAACAAAATTCCTTAGCAGGTAAAAATAGCTTGATGCAATAGTAGTTACTATTTCAACCTCTTCCACTACATCAGTCTTGTTATTTGACTAGACCTAACAGATGGACGGATCTGGGCGGGATGGGCCAGGTTTGGAGGGGCGAGCTGAATATGCGTTTAGATTGTGAGCGGGTCAGATACAGGTAGTGCTGGCCCTTTTCACCCTCATTTTTTAAAAAATATATTGTTCGGCAACGGAGGAGATATTCCCGTCGATCCTGTTCAGAAACACATGGTTAACTCCAAATTTTTTTAACAAAACCAAACACAATTTACACCTAGACTCCAAGCGGATAGAAGAACTTTCACGCATCAAATGCGTATATCTGTATAAGCACTAACCTTGGTGCGATGGCAAGTGCCCTCGACCAAGCTACGGTTGGCCTCGAGTTCAACACATGGAAGCAGCCTATATATATATATATAGGGGGGAAACGTCAGCCGACATCCGCCTCTCCCGGACCCTGTAGTTAAGTGTGAACCTTGTGCACTGGGTACGACCTTTTTATGATCAATAGTTTCAAAAATCTTGGTTTGTTGAAAAGTGGAGTACACACTAAAATTTGGAAATGGATTTATGACTCACGTGTCACGATTTAATGAAGCAATTTTGCTGAGAGAGAGAGAGAGCTTAGGGTTCTAAGTGGATCTTTAACAGCAGATATATGAGATTTGAAGTTGATTTCGGCAGAGAGAGAGAGACCATTAGGGGTTTGATTTCTAATGTTTCAAGCTCAAGTCGAACCCTTCAACTGCACATGAGAGAGAGAGAGAGAGAGAGAGAGAGAGAGAGAGAGAGAGAGAGAGTTGAACCAATGAATCGCATAAAGTTTCAACTGGCCCAAATTCAACCCACTGAATCTTTTCACAAATTAATCTCATAAAATTTTAATAATAGCTTCCTACAAAATTAGGGCACTGTGTTTGTCCAAGTAGTCTATGTATCCATTCACTAACTTAAGAGGGAAAGCATGTTTTAAGCATCGAAGGCAAATATGCATCACAACAAGGGAACTAGAACTAAGATAAAATAATAATTTACCATTCGAAAAGCTTCTCCCAAACTTCCTGAGAAACTATAACATAATCACGTCCTTCCTCTAGTGTCCTGAGAAGCTGTAGATCATCACCTTCACAATCACTTCCCGATGAAACTATATCGTTATTATCAATTGGCCCTGGTTTATCTGCTACATTTGACAATAACAGAGGCTGAGAATCAATTAAAGGCTCATCAAATGGGTATGCCCCAATCCCTTGCCCAACGTATTTTTGCCATCCTGTGAACCATCTGCACCAATAATTAACAAGAAAAAAGTTAGAGCAATATGAGCATTTTCTCAGTTGAAATGATATAAATTACACACAAAAACAAAAGATAAATCAAAAGAACAGCCATACCATCAGGCAGCGTCCTAAAGACACTTGACCACTAAACTTGCAAGGTACAATTCAAGAAAAAATGACAATGTTTCTTTATTTTTATTTTTGAAAGAAAAAAACTTTCATTGATAAAAGAAGGAATAACACAGAAAGAGTATGAGGAGTTCGCAAATTACAAGGATGAAAGAGAAAGGAACAAGAAAACATAACTGACTAAAAAAAAAATGGTGTTGCCAAATTAGAAAAAACCCAAAGCCACCGCACTCTCAGCAGAATCCAAACATACCCACAACAAAACGAACATGGTTATGGAAATGGGAAGACTCCAACCCTTTAGATATAATCATCCACGGGAAACAAAATAAACTCCTAAACACCACATTAGAGTCCCATCATAGGCTTGGCGGCCATATTTGCTTGGATAATTGAACACTAAAGAGATTCTTGTTCAAGGGAAATCTCCAAAGCCATGTCCCCAATGGCATTTTGATGCCCATCCGCAATAGAAATTTAAGCTTTGAACCAATTTTAACTATTTCGACATAGTTTACAGATTTCTGCTCTAGGCCCAAGACACCCAAATTTAGGAGCAGAGGAATCTAAATCACATGATCTCAAAAGAAATCAAAGTTTCAATAATGTTTTAGCCCCATGAACTTGCTTTATGTTAGGGACCTTAGGGAAGTAAAATACATGATATAAGGTGGACCAGAAATCCACCGAGCTTAATATCCAAAATATGGAGCAGCAGCCAAACAGAATCGAAAAACACTTTTTACTTAACACCAAAAAATTTACAGTAAAATCGCTCTCCAATTAGTGGCAAAGTAAAAAACTTCCATATTGTCGAATGCCTATGAAGACACCATAAACTTCACCTTTCCCATATTTCGACCTTTCCAAGTTCTCTATATTTTCGCTAAACATACACACTAAAACTCCACTAGCATTTTCCTTTCTTCTTATCACACCAGGCAACCCATTCCGTGCGACGAAGCTCGTACCAAGAAGTTGGAAAAGCCCCCACGATGCCCATCTCCATAATTGGGCCCACCAAAACCTTGTAAAAGTACAATGGAGACGCATGTGATCAATACTCTCATGGTCCTCTTTGCACAAGACCATGCTCTTGAAGATGTCAGAATTTCGAGCAAAGTGTGGTCACAAGAAAGTGAAAATCCCTGGATGGATTTAAAGATTTTTGCATGCTTTTTGTTTAAACCGCATATATTTCAAAATCCTGCACTACCCTCATTAATCACAAGCACCGTGGCATTTATACCATATCCCTAGTGATTAGGAATCTCTCAACTCATTGCAGTTAACAAACGAAGAAGGGATGCTCGCATGACTAGGATCCTATTTATTTCAAGTAAAGAGATGATCTCAAACATTGTTTTTTCTTCTTTTTCTCCACTTTGGTTTTCGAAGCAAATTTTGAGAGGAAAAAATATAGAAAGGAAACCAAATAAGAAAATCTAGTAAAGTAAACTATACAGCAACAACAACCTGTATTATAGGGGGGGTATTGGTTGGTGATCAGTTGCTTTCCAGCTCCAATGCAACCTTGTCTAAAGCAACGGCAATATGCATTAGAGGGGAGATATTGCTTGTGATTAAACTATTTCAAAATTTGACACTAACTCCACAATCCACAGGGTCAAGCAACTGTCACCTTCATTATTATAAAGACTACAGTTCATATTCCATGACAACCCAAATTAATAGTCCTCGTTCCTATTTGGAACATCCCAAATTAACAGTCCACGTTCTTTCGTTGGACATGACAACTAATCTAGTGTATCCTTAAAAACCGTTGCTTTTAAATAGTAACCATTAATTTGGGACGCAGGTAGTATTTTAACTTCTAGTTCTCCTCTTTCTTCCCTTTTTTCATGAGGTTTCCATCTAAGATCATCCATGAGTGTTGGTTGCTCAAAACATAAAAAGCATTCTATACACATCCAAAATCATGCATTTAGAAGAACAAAGATTCTAAATCCTCATTCTATACACATCATTTCAGGTTTATTTCATGTTGCAACACTACCTATAAGGTCATATCCAAACTGATTGTTGGAAGACTTGGGAACATTATATCTGAATTGGTGAATAATAGGCAATCTGCCTTTGTAAAAGGGAGGCATATTTCTGATAATGTGTTGTTAATGCAGGAGATTATGAGAGGTCATCATAGAAATGATAGAAGTTCTAGATGTGCTGCTATGAAATTGATTTAATGAAAGCTTATGATATCGTGAGGTGGAAATTTATTAGTGAAGTTTTACTAGCCATGGATTTCCCTAATAAAATTGTCAATTGGATTATAGTGTGTTAGCATTGCCAGCTTTTTTGTTAGTGTGAATGGAGGTGTGAATGGTATTTTTAAAGCTAATAGTGGGTTGAGGCAGGGTGATCCTCTTTTCCCTTACTTGTCTCTTTTAGTGATGGAAGTTTTTTCTTGGTTGCTTGATGATGAAGTTAATAAAGGGGAAGTTCTCATATCATCCTAATTGTACCAAATTAAACATGTCCCATGTGATGTTTGTTGATGACCTTTTTATAATGGCTAAAGCTGATGATGGATATTTGAGGGTCGGATGTTTACCTGTGAAGTATTTGGGGGTTCCCCTTATATTTACTAGACTTAGATCTTATGATTGTAAACCTCTGGTGGAAAAGTTGATGTTTAAGTGAAGAATTATACTAATAAATGGTTATCCATGCAAGGAGGGTTCAGTTAGCCATTGTTGCTCTGAGAGGTTTCCGAATTTATTGGATTCATATTTTCATATTGCCTAAAAAAGTAATTAAAGATGTTGACAAGATCTTGAGGAGATTCATTTGGTTTGGGGGTGATTTGAAGAAGACAAAAGCTAAAGTGGCTTGAGAAGATGTTTGTTTTCCTATTGAAGAAGATGGATTGGGTATAAAGAATTTAGTTTTCTGGAATAAAGTCAGCATTCTTAGACATATATGAAATTTAGCTAGGAAGAAAGTTTCCCTTTGGGTTAAATGGATTCATTCAGTTATTATTAGACAAAACACCATTTGGATAGTTAAGCTTTCAAATGATTCATCTTGTACATGGAGGAAATTATAGAAGTTAAGAGGAATGGCAAGGAGATTCATTCAATATCATATTGGCAATGGTGATAATACTCACTTTTGGATTGATAATTGGCATGAAAATAACCCTATTATTGAGTTTTATGGGAACAGAATTGTTTATCATACATTTAGCCATGTTAAGGCTAAAGCTTTGGAGTTTATAAATGAGGGTGGATGGAATCTATCAAGGCCTATTTCTAATGAGTTGATTGATTTATCTACTACAACTATGACTCCTCAAAGTAATTCAGAGGATTGGCTTACGTGAATGGCAGCTAAGGATGGTCAATTAAATGTTAAAAATACTTACAATGTTGTTAGGGAGATTAGGCAGAAGGTGGCTTGGGCTAATGCAATGTGGTTTACTAAGAGAATTCCTAGATGTTCCTTCTTTTTATGGGTTGCATGCCTTAATATACTCTGGACCGGGGACAATCTTAAAGATTAAAGGTGTATTAATGATGATAGTTGCGTGTTGTGTAGAAATAATGGGGAAACCAAAAACCATTTATTCTTTGAATGTGCTTTCTCTGACAAGATTTGGAAAAAGGTGGGTGTTGGAGTTTAATGGCTGTAATAGGAACATGTTCACAGTAATGAAGGCTAAGTTTTTAAAAAAAATAGAGAAGATGATTCAAGAGTCTACATGAAGAGGAACCTGAGAAATCATGATGAGATGGAGTTTAACTAAGAAAATATTTACCTAAAAGGCTTATTGACAAAATTTATGGTTCTAAATATAGTTGTGAAGAGAGAAAGTAAAAGTCTTTATCTTTGTTTATATGTTGGTTCTGAGGTGGAGTTCCCTCATGCATGGCTTCAGAGATAATGTTCCTTAGTCCTTTTTGGTGTTTGAACTGTTGTTGATCTAATGTTTGCTTGTATTGATCACGTATCATCCCGTGCCTTGGTGATCTTCTGTTTGTATGTTGAAAGATGGTTTTATTGAGCCTGAAGGGGTATGCATGTGGTATCGTTAGTTGGACCCATGGTTGCTTGGTTGGTTTGGAGTTTTTCTTGGTTTTGGTTCCTTCTTCACTTCTCCTCTGAGTGCTCTGAATGGTGTTTATCCATACTTCTTTGGGGGTTGAAGCTTTCGTAGTGGTTGAGCTTGAAGTAAGGTTTTCTGTTTGGTTTGGGTGGCGTTTGTGGTGGGAACTAGTTTTGGAGTCGTATGTGTTAGTTGCCATGATCATGTATTTGTCCGAGTGGTTTTTCCTCTCTCTAAGTTTGGTTATTATTGGCATATTATTTTAATGGTATTGAATATCTATGGATGGGTTCTAAGAGATTTGGTTAGTGGCAGACAAGGGTTTGAAATCACCCTTGATGCTGATTGACTTTGTGAGCGATGGTTTATGCGTGGTTTGATTTGGGATTTGATGGCTAAACGTGTGCTGGTGACTCCTCTAAGATAGGTTTGATCAATTAGGCTTGTGCTACGTCATTTGTGGTGGTTGTTTTTGTTTCTTTCTTTTGTAGCCGCTTGGGCTTCTTTGGCCTGTGTGCCATTGTTGCTAATAGTTGTTTTGGGTCTTGTTGGTTGTAGGTAGGGTTTCTATGGCCTGCGTGCCATTTATATTCTTCCGTGTTTTTGTGCCGGCCTTTTTTGAGGCCTTGTGTAGTTTATTTGGACTGATTTATTTGTTCGTATTCCTAGGCTTTGCCTCTTTAGTGTTTAATTAAATTTACATTTCACCAAAAAAAAATTCTAAATCTTCAGATTTTGATATTTCTGGATATTATAATCGCATAATTTATTGCATTATTACCAATCTACAAGAGTCCAAGATGTAGCATGTCAACAATATAAATTGGCATCAAACCTTAACTTATCATACAGGCAAACAGATATATATATATATATATACACAACACACGTAAAAAAAGTGAAACAAACCAAACATTCCAATCACACTGCATGACATCAATTGGAATTACAAATCTTAAAAATAACAAAATAAACATAAAAACACAAAAGTACCTGTTGGAGACGACATAGTACAAGTTTCCTTCTTTCAAATTAGCCTCAGCTTTGTTTGTTAATTCCTTAATGATCCGTTTCTCTTCCTCCGGGGTACATGGCAACTCAATTGATCCATTATCCATCATAAAACTCGAATCAGGAATCGTCATGATCAATACAAACCTACATCAACAAAGACCTAACTCAATTATAATCTCATCACTAAACCAAGGTCAAACCGCTACGAAAATTTGATTTTTAGTGGGGGAATGAAATAGTATAAGATTGAAGGATTGAACTAACCGTAGATCAGGAAAATTGATGAAGAAAATGTTGAAAATAAAGAAATAATGTGTGTTTGAGAAACCCTAGATTGCAGGGCGGTTTGATCTCAACTCCGGAGCCAAGGATACGAAAGAAATCTGGTACCGTCTTTTTCAACGATCTGTCTTCTTAACTCGAGTCACCTACCTTTTATATCCTTCAGAAAATAATTTTATTTTAGGAAATTAAATACCTATATAGGAATAGGAGAGACGGGATATGTACTAATAAGTACTAAGTAGGTTTTATTTAGGACAATAGAGTTTTGAATCCAACAAATTTTGGCGTAGGATGACTTTTGATCCACAAAATTTTCCATAATTTGAAAAAATTGAAATTGTTTATTCTACACTTGTTAATATTGTACCCGCATTAATTTAAAATTGTGATTCTCACTAAGTCTATTATTCTTTATCATTTATTTATATTCGAAATGTATCTCTATATACTATAAAATGCAAAACAAGGAGTTAAGAATCCTTACTGTTTAGGTTGTCCACGTGGCATCCTCTCCCCCCCCCCCCCCCCTTATTCGTGAACTGTAAAACCCCTTATAAACTGGAAGAGAATATTAATATCTACCCTTCAAACCTGTTCATTACCTCTTCAAATCCCTAATTTCGCTTCAGTTTCTCAAAAAACAAATCGAGCCCTTTTATCTTTCTCTCTTCCATCCTCCTTATTTCTCATTTGTTACCCTTTCTCTCATCTACGTTTTCCCATCCCTCTCAATCTACTTAAGTCTCTTTTTCTTTTTCCCGTTCATTTCACTCCATCTTTCATACCCTAATCTTCTTTCTTCTTATGAGCAGATAATAAAGATGGAAGAAGTCTCACCAAAGTTTTTTTTTAATTTTATCATCTATTTTTTAAGGTAATCCCTCAAAATCTTCAATGTTTTTAAAATATAAATTTACTTGGATAGAGTTATGTCAATATATATGCAGAGTATAACCTCGCAATATTTCTCTGTTTACAGCTCTGGCAGCCGACAAAGAAATTAATCAAGGAACTGACATTTATACACCCCGTTGGCGTCTTTCTCCATTCTCATGTATGGTTGATCTTTAATTTTTAGTTTTTGTCTTTTTTCGAAAAATCTATATTATCTTGAACTACTGTTTATCATTATTATTTTTTTTGAAGTTCTTCCTAATAGTTTATGGAAATATTATGATTAGTAGTTCTGTGCTTTGAGTTTTTGATATATAAACTACGTTTGGTAATAAGATGATTTGTTTGGTTAAAAAAAATTCTACGGAGTTTGGCATATCATATCTCCAGAACTGCCAATTTATAACAGTGGTGTGGAGATGGTTGCTTGAATATAGACGCGGCGATATGATGTATACGGGGAATAAAAAAGTGGTGTATTGTGTTGTCTAATATGTGGAGAAGATATAGATTTTTACCTAGATCTATTCGTCTCCAATTCCAAACCCAAATACAACCCTCCGATCAAACTAATGCTAGATTTTTTCCCTGACCTGTTTTGCCCTACCCACATCCGGTTCGACCCTATGACTTTGCACATTCGGATTTGGGTCTGTCTGTAAACGTGATTAGACTGATCCATTTGCAGCATAATTTTCTTGGTTCTAATGGTGGCCTGTCTAAGGGAGTTTTCATATCTGTAAACCCCAAGGTTTTAACTTTTCTTTAAATTTTTACTTTTATTTGGTGTTTATTTCATTCTTCCATGAATTTTCTTTTAATTACATTTAATTTAGTTGCTTAATGTATTGTTTTGTTTTGTTTTGATTTGAATTACCTCATTACAACATTAGTCCAACTTTCAAATATATTTTGTTTTAAATTAAAACAATTTTTTTGGTGAACATAGTATTTTATTCTTTTATAATATTTTTAAATAATAAACTTTTTTTTAATATATGTTGTTAGCTAATAAATGAGGAAGGGGTATTATAGATGCATTAGGCTTGAAAATGAGTAACCTATCGGTCAATTGGCGGAATCCGTCAAAATGGGGGTTAACCCCAAGAAGAGAAATCATGGGGGTTTGACTCAATAATTAATGCGTATCCAACCATAAATAACCCCTTTTTTATCCTGTTTCAGTATAACACGACATGCAAAATAACTATCACAAACGCCTAGCCCGCGCATCGTGTGGGTTTACACCTAGTTTTATTTATTTTTGCAAACTTACACGGTTCGTCGTAATAAATGTCGTGATCATTGCTCTCATGTGTGGAACTGAACCCAATAGCTTTGAGTCTTCCTTAGGATCTGTTTGGTTCGTGGTGAAATATTTTTTATCACGTTAAAAAATAATTCACCTAGATAAAATATATGTTTGGTTGGACATTTAATATAGTGAAATAAAATGAATATGATGAAAAGTGAGATAAAACTTTAACCATTTTAAACCATGGGTAAAGTGAATAATTTAATAGGTGAAAACATTGAAATTTATCTTATTACAAGACTAACCTTTCTTATTTTCACTTACAACTATCAAACATTCATTTCTCCCTCTCAATTAACACGATCATTAATTATTCATTTAAAAAAAATATTCTTTTTTAAATTTCATTTTTTATTTAAAAAAAATTAAAATTTTTAAATTTTTTAAAAAAATAAAAAAAATTATATAATTTTAAATTTTAAAAATAAATAAAAAATAGAATAGTTATTCCTACACCCTGTATGTCTTCCCCCACACCCTTTTCAATATTTAAATACTAAAAGATCAAAAGACCCTCTATGCATATATGATTTGAACAAATATAATCTTTTGCCCAAAAATCTATTAATTTTAAAAAAACATAATATTATGAAAAAAATAAAAACATAATATTTTGAAACTAAAAATCCTAATATTCTAGAAAATTAAAATTTTAATATTTTGAAAATATAAAAACTGTAAAGGTTATTTTTCATTTAAAAAACATTATGTAATTTATAAAAAAAACATATTATTTTTTATTTAAATGGACGTTGATAAAAAACTGTTTCGTTATTTATTTTAAAAAATGGACATTTTTTTTATCATTTCTAGTTAAAAACTGTTTCTTTTATTTATTTAAAAAATTATTTCGTTATTTATTTTTTCAGTTAAAAACTGTTTCTTTTACTATTTTAAAATTAATCTTTTTACTATATAAAAAAGTGGTCCATATCAGCGGTATGTATAGGCAGTCCGACCACTTATACATACCGTTGGCGCAGACCAACATATTAGAAAAAATGCTCCGCGCCAGCGGTATGTATAGGTGGTCGGACCGTCTATACATACCGCTGCCGCGGACAATATTTTTTCAAAATAGTAAAAAGATTATTTTTAATATAGTACAAAAAAAAATTTAACCAAAAATAAATTTGTAAATAAAAATAAAACACTTTTTTAAGAAAACAGGTTTTTAAGAAAAACGAATTTTACGTTTTATATACAATTTTTAATAAAACAAATAGATAAGATTTTACGTGTTATAAACAGTTTTTTTTTTATTACTTGTAAAAAACAGTTTTTTTATTGAATTTTTTTTTTGTTTTTATCAAATGTATTTATTTTAGTTGGAGGTGAAAAAATTGGACATTTAGATTTTATAAATTTAAGCGCACAATTGTCATTTATTATTCAAATGGTGTGGGAGAACATATGGAGGGTGTGGGAATAGCTATTCCCATAAAAAAAATGAATATTTGTTTGGTGCATGGTAATGTGTTCGGAATTTTTTTTACTAATTGGGACGGTTTCATAGTTGGGAACTGTTTTTTTTAATTCTTTTAATTTAAACACTTTTTTTTCATAGTTGGGACTTTTTTTTTTTAATTGGGACTGTTTTTTTTTAAATTAGGGCTATTTTTTTCAATGTTGAAAACTTTTTTTTAATTGGGACTGTTTTTTCATTGTTGAGAACTATTTTTTAATTGTGGACTACTGTTTTTATAGTTGGCTCTTTTTTTTAATTGTGATTATTTTTTACAAATGACAGTTTTTTTCATTATTGGAAAACTATTTTTTTTTAAATTGGGATTGTTTTCTTTTTTAATTAGGACTTTTTTTTAATTGGTACCGTTTTTTTACTTATTTGTTTTACGTAGCCAAATATGACTAGTTGGGGGGGGGGGGCATTGTGTCAAATTTGAGTTTGAGGTAAATGCATATTTTTTAATGTCATTGACACTTGTGTGATGAAAATCAAAATAGTTGTGTGCATTTGAAGTATGAGGGTAATATGGTCATTTTATTTTTTTCACCATATTCATCTTAACCATCCAAACAATAAATGGTGACAAAGTTAAAATTTTCACCTAGTGAAAACTCGAACATCCAAACAGAGACGGTGAAAACAAAATCACCAAACTAATAATTCACCTTTTACTTTTAACACAATGAAAAGTATTTCAGCACGAACCAAACGAACCCTTAGTTATTTTCTAATAACTTACTTATGAAAACATCTTTTACTATGCATTTGCGGTATTAACTTTTATGTTCAAGCATTATTTTCAAAATCACCTAGTATAATACCGCATTTAAACACATTTCGTATAGATGTTTGGTTCACACTTTTATTTCAAAAACCATACAATTATTATTTATTGCAAGTAAATAACACATTAAAATACTTTTTATGATAATAAGATTTATATTCACTGTTAGATTTACGTTAATACCAAAAAAAACTACGATTCAAAATATAATTAATCATAATACATAGGTTAAAATGTGTAATAAAAAATGGACTTGGCCATTCGTTTGAATAACCTCTCAAATAAGGATTAATGAAAAAATATTTTAATATTCTAAAATTTAACCCTGATCTCATTTTTTGAGTCACTATAGTTTCTCGAACACCAAACACTTATTCAAAACATTAAACATGGGTTAGACTTCCATTTTCTAGTGTCAACAATTAAACAAAATAAAATTCGTCATTTTCATACTACAACAAGTTGCACTTGAAAATCATATACTAATACATTTAACACCCACTACTTTGATGGAAACTAAACCTTCATCATAATATAGTAAAAACATATTCTTCCACCTTATTATGTGAACAAGTACATAGATAGTATGCTTTTAAGACAATTGTGTATTTTTAGCAAAGGTACGTGAAATATGAACAATATTACATTATCAAAAAGTCCATGCTTCTTATATCCATACTTAATTTGAAAGTACCCGAAGTTAGGCAATCAGCATGAACTCCTTTTAATGGATCCCTCTCTCTTAATGACTCTTCAAATGGAGTAAGATATATTGCCTAGGATCAAACAAAAGCTAAAATTCGAAGTCTATATATGATAAGCAAAAACCTCGCTAAGAATACACAAAATTATGCATTAAAATTTTATCTTTGGCATTTTCAATACTAAAATCTCAATTACTATTAACTAATAATGTATTTTCCTTACTTTTAAAGTGGCACAAAAACCTTCAATGGCTTTCCCAAGCCAATACCTTCAAGATTTTTTCATTTCGCCCACATATCGCAAAATGTCAACAATACTCTAAAACCATGCTCAATCCACTTTTTTCTTTGTTTTTCTTTAAATAAATACTCATCACCCCACCTAAAGTAATCGTATTTCTTATTTCTCTATCTATGGCTTGAAACACTCAAATCCGTATGTAACACCCCACGATTTTCGGAGACTGAGAAATTAAATTTTGGGAAAATAAAATTTAAATGAATTGGAGAATTTTAAAATTTGGGAATTGAGGCCCAAAAATAGAGGACGTTTTAAAGTATTCCGGATGATGATTTTGAGGGTACCATTGATCCCGGAAGGGTCGAGATAGTCAAAATGACTGTCATTGGGTTTTAATTCAGCTCCGGAATATTTTAAGTTAGTTTGACTCGAATTGGAGTAAACGAGTCATTTAAAGTGTGTATTAACATTTAAAATTGGAACTTATGTTTTAAGGGATTTAAAGGCTTACGGATGAAGCCTTCTCAATTAGAGAAAGAGAGAAAAGAGAAGAGAAAGGAAGAGGGAGAGAAGAAGAGAAGAGAGAGAGAGAGGAAGAAAAGCTTGGAGATTTTCGGCCCAACCGCAACATCGAGGACGATCCAACCTCTACAAATCTGAGGCAAGTGTTTAATCTTGCTAAACAGTTATTTGTGTATTTCATTTCATAATTTGTGGGTTACAGAAATGGATTTTTGGGTATTAATATCAAAACCTGCATTTTTGGGTTTAATCTTGAAATCAATGTTTGAATATGGATTTAATGGAATAGAAATGGTTGGGATCAACTTTGGGTTGATTTATGGGCTTAAAATCATGATTTTATGAAGGTTTGGGGGTTAGAATGAAAATTTAGGGTTTAGAATTCGTGGGTTTTGATGAAGAAGAAGAACACCCTTCAAAATTTGCAGGTCCGAATCGATTCGCCCCCTTAAGCGAATCGATTCGGTTTAGGGAAATTGGCAGGTCTGCATTGATCGAATCGATTCGGACCCAAGCCGAATCGATTCGGCCTGTGGCAGAAGCCCGGGTCTTTGGACCCGAATCGATTCGCCTTGGAGGCCGAATTGATTCGCTAGGCCGAATCGATTCGGAATAGGGTCGAATCGATTCGGAAACAGGGCATTTTGAGGTATTTTCTCCATAGTGATTCCAAACCCTTTTTGGTTGGGTTTATTGATTTGGGGGCCTTCTCTTATGATGTAAGCGATATGTTCTTGGAGACATATAAGGATTTTCTCACATATTAGGATTTTGGGCACTCCTTAGCGTAATTTGGGAGAAATGTATCCATGTACGTATTGGAGTTGCATATGGAGATTGTGGGGAAACCTCATTGAGGTTGGGAATACCAATTATAGATAAAAAGGTATAAATATGATGTGAGGTTGAGAACTCTTAGAGAGTGAGGGGTCTCATATCCTTAGAAATGTTTAGACTAAGGAACAATCGATAACTCAATAGGAGTAAGGGTTCATAAGATTAATTGAACCATAGGTGAAATTGGGAACGATTTGGATCGTACTATCGACTAGAATAAGCGGTAGCATAAATTATAGTTAGGATAGTTTACACGTAATTGTGGGGAAATAACCATTGAGATTCCAATACTTGAAACGAGGTTAGAATAATTTGAGGTTTTAGACTATTAAGTCATGTATGTGCCTATGGTTAAATAGTACTAAAGGTAATTATGTACTTTCGAATATGGATGAAATGTTTAGTGATGGGTTCCTACACAAAATTTTGGGTGATAACCCTAAGGTTGAATATATATGTATATATATAAATACATATGATTTTGGGAGACTATTCATCATAGGAAAAATGATTGAATATGTTTCAAGTGAGGGATTGTATTCACATATCGAGGTAAATTATTTGAATTTGCGGTGACGGCTTATATATTGAGGATTATGTATACTTATAGCCGAGTTTATATATCTTATACATATGAACGAGAATTAGTTTGTATATATATATATATATATATATATATAACGATGTGTGAATATATGTACATATATCTATATATAAATATGAATATATGGATATATTTATGTTGTGGACATACATGGTATGGATATTTAGACCGTATATGATGGTTTAATATTTGATCATATGATGGGATCATATGGATGTATGTATATTGTGCATGTGAACGATATATATACTTATGTGGTTAAGCATACCCCGCTCATGCTATCATTAGGAAGTTTCCGCGCAGAGGCTGAGCATCCTGGCATATAGAGCAGGGTGTGGATATTCCCCAGGTCATAGTCGTCCCGTGTGTTATTATACGATAGATATATTTTTGGGATGAGACGTGGTGGGTATGTTTCGTCTCATTGATAGTTGGAGCTATGACCGCTTTTCGGGACGTCGTGTGTGTGAGTTATCACGAGGTGGGTGTCGTTGATCCCCACCAGGTGGTCCCCAGTTGCTACGTGAGCCGAGAACTGGGAAGATGATAGCATTGATGCAGTTTTATCGGCGATATATATAGCCGGGTGGATTATGTGCATGTCCATTGTACACCAGATATGATATGTACACTTGGTCATGGGTATGGATGATTGGTATATATATATATATATATATATATATATATATGGTGAGAATAAAATGCCTGTATATATATTAATATATCCTATAGATGAAAGGATATAGAATCTTTGTGGAGTACATCTTGGATAATTATGATGTACTAAATTAATGGGGGTTGATGTATCGCATTTAAGGAATATTTCGGTTACATCATCCCAAGGATATTATTGGAGATGTTAGTTGTAGTAGTAGTATAATATTGTATGCATGGCATTATGAATCTCCAGGATCGACATTGTCAAGGAGTAGTGTAACGGGGTGGTTCCTTGTTTGGATTTCTCTTTGCGAGACACCCCACGCATGAAACGTAGTGCAGTATTGAGATTGGAGAAAAGTTCTGCCAATTATGGTATGTATGGAATTATGGATCTCTAGGATCGACATTGTCAAGGAGTAGTGTAACGGGGTGGTTCCTTGTTTGGATTTCGCTTTGCGAGACACCCCACGCATGAAACATAGTACATTGTTGAGATTAGAGAGAAGTTCTGTCGATATTTATGTGTGGCATAATGGATCTCCAGGATCGACGTTGATAAGGAGTAGTGTAACGGGGTGGTTCCTTGTTTGGATTTCGCTTTGCGAGACACCCTACGCACGAAACGCAGCGCAGCTAGGAGTGTGCAAAAAAACAGACCGGCTCGAACCGAACCGACCCGACCCGAACCGAAACCGGTGGTTTTTTTAGCCCGATTCGGTTTACGATTTAAGGAATTAAAAAACCGACCATGTCGGTTCGGTTGGCGGTCTAGCCGTGGAAAAAACCGAACCGAACCGATATCAATATTTATATTAAAAAACTTATATTTTTATATGCAAAATTCATTAACCGGCCTTAAAAACCGGCCAAAACCGAAAACCACCCCAAAAAAACCGACCAAAACCGAAAACTAACCAAAACCGAACCGAAACCGAACCGAACCGAAACCGACATAAATCGAAACCGACGATTTTTTTCATTGTCGATTCGGTTTCGGTCTAACCCTTTCCAAAACCGAACCGATCGGTTCGGTTTGGATTGCGGTCCAAAACCGAACCGACCCGACCCGTGCACACCCCTAAGCGCAGCGTTGAAATTGGAGGGAAGTTGTGTCAATAATAATTTTTCATGCTTATTAATTAGAAATTAAATCATATGTTTCAACCCAAATGCATATTGGGTAACTTATTAAATTTATAAATGGTTAAATTATAAACCAGAATCCACTAAGCCTAATAAGGCACATATGATTGAAAATAAATACTTAACTGTGTTTAGAAAAGGGGTGGATTCTTGGGTTATGATAGGAAGGTAGATCTCGTGGGTATAGGCTAGGCCTATGATAAGTTAGGTTGTCCTTATAAATGGGGGTAATTTAACTAAAACTTGGGAACGCGAATAGGTGCGCGCTGTTAGATGAGGGGTGAGTTGGGAACCCACGAGAGTGCGAATCCCACTTTTAATTATGAAATAAGTGCACCGATATTTATTATGCACGGTTAACACACTTGCTAAATATTTTTCACAACTCGGGCTCTGACCCGTTTACTTTTCTCTCCTGCCTGTATATATATATATTACTACAGGTGTCCTACCGCATGGATGCCGGATGACCTTCTATCCAGAGTCTTGGGAGCCGCGGCAGGTGCGGACTGTTACGGGATGTAGAATGTAGTCGCTTCCTCCTTTGAAAAAAAAATTATAGGTAGGATTCATGTTGTATATCGGGTTTGTACCCAAGGGATATGCATATACATGTTATATTTATTTCATTTCAGTTATTGCATTAGCTGTGACCCGACATCTTATTCGAGTCTACTTTTTGTAATATATTCAGTTGTATTTATTTATTTCATTTTATTTCTAGCATTTCATTTCTCATAGTTCTTTCATGCATCTTTCTTCCCTTTATTAGAAGTGTTAGTTGGTTGTTTGTTGCACATTTTATTAAATTTTAGCATCTCGCTTGTATGATACCCGGTAGTTAGTCCTATATTATATTGTACCGACAGTTGATGTTGAGACTGGACCATCTGAAATTCCTGATTTAAGGTAGTATAGGGCTGGCCATCCGTTATTATTTTAAGCGGGGTGTTACACCGTACTTACAAATATATACTTTAAATGTATTGTGTATCCGTGTGTGTGTGTGTTTTAGGAAAATTACGTCCACAATAATATATACAACCAAGTTTAACGTAAAATACACAATAAATAAAGCAAGTGGACACAAGATGTTTGTGGTTTAGCAAGTCATCATTTTCTTTGCACGGGGGTGAAAAGGAAAGAAATGAGCTTATTAATAATTGGTTGTGGGTGTTGGGATGATAGTTAAGAGATAAGTAATTCAATATTATAAAGAAGAATTTAATATCCACTTAATAAAGGGGGGTTATATATATATATAAGAGTCTCTTTCTAAAATTCCCATCAATGTTATCTTATACTTCTTTTCTAATGATTATTCATTTAATGTTTATCTTTTTTTGTAAATTAACCACATACATATTGGGATCTTCGTTATATGTTTATACTTAAATATTCACAAATAATCTAGGAAACCCTATTGATCTTGTTAAGGTCAGAATATCGCTTGTGGTGTGTCCTTTACTTAATCGGTGGTCGACTTACATAGGGGTACAAAAAGGAAGTTGTGTGGTGTGTCACTACTTGATTAGTAGGTCAATATCCTCATTTATTCTTTCCTAGAAGTAGGTTGAGTTGGCATTCCCCGGGCTTCTCGACTTAGTTCAGCTTTAATTATGACTTCGAAAATTAAGTCGCTTCAATCACTAGTAGGTCCCCCTCCCAAATGACGGGAAGATATGGCACATGTAATCTCTGGGTCATAGGGTACTAGGGGTGTTCAAAAAACCGAATGGACCGGGGAACCGACCCGGACCGTTATAATTTTACCGTTTTTTTTAATCGGTCCGGTCCAAATTTTTTTTTACAGACCGGTCTAACCAGTCCGGTCCTCGGTCTCCCTTAATAAATACCCCGGACCGATTACTATAATATATATATGTATTTAATTATATTTATATATATATATTAGTAATAACACACGCATGCACACACAAGTAAGTAAGGGCCCTTACCACACTAAAGGGTACACCCGTCTAAAATAAAAAAAGAAAGGAAGGAAAGAAAACCTAGATCTAAACAAACACACGCACAACACACATTTCTATTTCTCTTCTCCTTCTCTGCTCTCTCTATCTGTTGTTGTTTCTCACCGCACGGAAATGGAACACCCGGCCAATAACCGAGCTCATAAACCCTAGATCTAAACGGCGTGCGCCACTGCTGCTTCCCGTGCGCCACTGCTGCTTCCCATGCGTTGCCGCTGCTTCCCGTGGACCCTTGCGACTCACAGCTCTGTGCCGCTTCTGCTACCCTCTCACAGCCATGGGCTTAAGAAGCTCTGTGCCGCTGCTGCTACTCTTCCAGCTTGTGCTTAAGAAGCTCCACTCAGGTATTTTGTTCTGTTTTTTTTTTGTGACACACACACACGCATTCTCTTATTAATTTCACACAATCAAATAAATATGTACATGTAATATATATAAAATAAAAGTAATTTAAAAAATGAAGGTGGGCTTTACATATGTATTTGGGTAGTTTTTATTGTAAAATTTGGGCAGTTTTTATGATATAATTTGGGTAGTTTTTATTTTTAAAAAGATTATTTCAATAAGATTAGGATCGAAAAGTTTGACCGGACCGACCATACAAAAAATCGGACCGACTATGCCCGAAAAACCGGTTTAATCGGTTCGGTCTTGGTCCTTTTTTTTAGGACCGGTTTATTCAGTCCGGTCCTTAAATTTATTAAAAACCGGATCGGACCGGGTCACGAACACCCCCATAAGGTACATGTTCAGTTATTAAGTGCCATTAGGTTATCATAGTGCATGGCCTTAGGATATGTACTTGTATTTTCATTGTGAGAAACGAGGGGATGTCCCCTTGTTCCAACTAGCGGGTGACTTAAGGAGTTTTCAAATCATTTTCTTTGTTTTGTATTATTATTTTTCAGGTATGCCTCTCTTTATTTATCTTTTATGGTTTTCATGATTTTTCATTGCGTATTTTCTCTCAAATTTCTTCACTTCACCTCCTTATTATGTTTTAAAATGGTTCACAAGTATGAATTTTTGCCACCGATAATTTAGGTATATTTGTCAAAAAGACAACCCTTATTCGACTTACATTAGGGTTATTAGAGGAAAGGAATATCCTAATGATCTTTCTAATGGGGAAGTTGCATTTTACACTATTATAATTATATAAGGATGGATATGATTCCCTCTTCATCCCCTTCTTATTGAAACACTACTTTTTTACTTACACCTCTCTAGTATAATGATAATTTTATAATATCGTTATGGGGGTGGTATCCTTCAATCGACTTTTGGAATTTATCTTTCCCTTTATGAGATCACCCACTATAATAAAGTGTCTACCTCACGTGAATTTAATTTTTACTAATATTAGGCGAATAAATCCCACAAACAATTGGTTGTGTGCCCTTTATGATCCCAGTAGTGATTATAAAGGTTTAAAAATTAAGGGAAATATCTCCCGGTATAATTATAGTTTTCATGGCCTATTATCATATAGCTTTAGTTATATGACTAAGTGGGTTATTATTATTATAACTTGTAGGAACTCGAGAGAATAAATCCCATAAGAACTCCTTACTCAATCACCTCGACTTAAAGGAAGTGTGGAAGAATAAAACTCTTCTAAACTTGGAGTATTTCTAGAAAATGGCCCACATTTTCGTCATATACAAGCTCATTAACACTTCCCTTAAAAAATTCACTATAGTCCGCAATGTGGTTATCAATAACTATAAAGATGGTGAGGATAAAGCAATCCATTCTCCATCCCAATCCTCAACGCATATGTTAAGGGTACCTATGTAGGTATCGTTGAGGATTCAACCGGTAGCTCTATTCGTCCCTTTGACTCGATTGAACTTAAGATCATCCCCTTTATTTTTTAAGTAACTTTATTTGATTGAAGAGGACAACATTAAGCCATTATTCTCTTTCAGAAGAGTATAACCCTCAACCTTATGTTAGTCCTCAAACGAAAGAAGAGGACGATAGACATCTTACTTATGCAATTAGTTATTTAGATAATGTTAAAGAGATAGGAAGAATCATAGTTCACATTTATCTTCTAACATCTTAAATCAGTAATACTAGTAAGATAATAGTGTTTCCAAAATAAACAAACTACTAAAATCACCTATAGTAAATGGCGATTGATCTCTAAGAGAGACAAATATAATATAAAGAAAGAGAAAAGGACAGGATCATTTAGGAATGATTTTTTGGCCCTAAGTTAGCATTACACTAAAAAGGATGCCACCAATAAATCAATCGATGGTCAAAATAATCAACATGTGGTCAATGGACGACCACAAGCAATCATTAAGTAGGCCCCGCTTCCCTCGACAAACCCATTGATTGTCGCTATCAAAAGAGACAATGATGCCATAATTATCTCCATCACGTGGACGCCTAACTCACCCGTAATACCCTGTATTTTTTATAAATTATTAAATTGAAGAAAAATAATTATGTATGCTTATTTGCGACATAAGATGTCAGTATTTACATTTTGTGTGTTATCTAATTCAAAATTGAAATCGAATTTAAGACACGTTAATTCATTAATCAAATTAATTAATATTTGAACTCATATCAATTAATTACAAAATAACTAAGTTGTTAGTTATTTATATTTAATATATTTGATATTAGACTTTTGGCACACATAAAAGGTCAATTTTTAGTTTTAAATTGTGGATTATATGCATATTGGGTTAGTATAGGACCTAAGTGGGTTTTTAGACCATTTAGAGACTATCTAGACCATTTAGTCAAGGGCCCGTGTTAGGCTCAAGCCCAATTTCAAAAATTAAGGGGCTTAATAAAACCTTAGGAGCCTCGTTATTCATAAAACACAATTTGGGGAAGCTCCTTAAGAGAGAGAGGGAGAAAGAGAGAAAGAAAACAAAGGAACTTGAAGAGAAGAGAAGGAATTCGGGGATTTGGGCACAGTTCTTACCACCAATTCAAATGAGCCAAGTTTGTATAAAATTTGATTATGATTGCATGTATCTTAAGATTATATCTGTTCATTAAAAGCTACATTTGATCATGTTTTAAATCTGATTTTTATGATTAATTTAGTATTTAACCTAATCCAGATAGTAATTAGGTTATATTCTTTCTTAATTTGATTGATTCCCTCATGATTTGGAACTAAAATTATTAGAAATGATTAGATCATGAATTCTATAATTAATCAGTGAAATCCCTTTGATTGCATGTAGTAATCCTTTTAAATCAAAAGTTAATTGAAAAAAGTGTTGTAATGATGTTATACCAATTATATATGAAGGAGGATAGGAATTATACACTTTAGAGGGTTGTAGAAAGATTTTAGGTTTGGTGTTTTTGCTATTTTTAAATTTGGGGCAGCTTTGGAAGTCTTAGCTACAGAATCGATTCGGGGGTCAGGCCGAATCGATTCGGGCCTAGCAGAATGATTGGGAGAGTTATTTAATTTGAGGTTTTCTTTGGGCATTTCATTTGTTTACCTCTAAGAAACCCTTAGGTATTGGTTAGTAATTATAAAGGGGTTGTATTTGGGATTTTCATTGTATTGGTTGGCTTGTTTGGTTTTGGAATTTAAGGCTAGTTTGGTGTGGCCATTAGATTTCCTGTACTAATAGGATGGAGATGAATTCTAATGACTTCAGATTTTTTCTATGGGTGTTTGGTTATTTTTTTATATTTGTTAATTTGGTTGGCTTAAAGGGGTTGTTTTAAGTTTAAAGCACTGGTTCTGAAACCTGAGAGTATGATGGGTTGTTCATTTGGGATTTTGGAAGTTTAATGGATTGAGATTATTGGCCGAAATTATTAGAGTCTTGGCGATAGTCTAGTGGGTCATTTACAGAAATTAGTCAAAACCCTAAAATAAGGGTTAATTAATATATTGGATGTATTTATATAAGTTAGGTGTGGATAGAAAGCATAGCCTCGGCCGATTAGGACAAAATTATATGATATTGAATATAGTTATTGTGAGTATTTTTAGTATGAGTTGTGTGTGAGACTATAACTAGAATTTAGGAAGGACTTGGGAAGTAGAGTTAGTATTATACAAATTTGGATACGCGACCACAAATGTGTATATAATGTGTATGATGATATAGACTTAAGTGCAAGCCTGTCGCGTTATTAATAAACCCAGTAAGTAGGGATCGTCTCCACAGGGAACTAGGACGATGAATTGTAATGACACGGAACAGATGATTAACCCCAAAATCGACTCTCGAAAAGAAACGGAAAAGATGATTAGGGAGAATGGAAAAGATACTAACTATAAGTGAACGGAAATTAACTAACAACTAAACTAAGTGCAAAGAACAAATCTACTGAATAAATGAAATATGAATAAGGAAAGATAGGTCGGGTTACAATCCCCCCAACCCTAGTATATTTATCGAGTAGAATGATAGCTTTCGAATTAGAATTTTAATTGAACCCATACTTTATTAATCATAAGCATTACATATATGAGGATACGAGTTCGCATCATACGTAATCAAAGGCAAAAATAGAGCGGTGTCGAATAGCTACACGCGCATTGCATCCTTAAATACCCTGGTTACCTAGGACAAACGAGGTTAAAAGGTCTACAATAGTTGTGAGTACTACACAACACGATTTATTAAAATTTCAATTCAAACCCTATTTTCTACATGGGTAAACTACATCGGGTTGGGTTCATGCATCCCAACCCTTAGAAACTTAGCTAGACATGATTAACCTAAAGAAAAACGTAATTTTTAAAGTGCAGAAAATCATGACTAATTTGGAAAATTTGAGAATGAAAACTGGAATTGTGAATTGAAAACTATAAAGTAACAACTAATTAATCTAACTATGACGGCAATTAAAGAAATAAATTAAATGTTACTTGGAATAGATGAATCTGAAAATAAAAATTGAATCTTGATTAAAGTAGCCAATCTTCCAAACTAGGGTTTCAAATGTAAAAACTCTCTAAAACTAGATAAAAATCGAACCTCTTAATGCCTGATAATAAGTTAATATAAATATATACCCTATGAAATTTACAAGAGTTTGAACCAAATAAAACTCTGAATAAGGAACGAAAAATCTGGGAAAATCTCAACCAGACCGGTCCGGCGGGTTTCTTCGGTTCGGTCTGGCAGTAACTAGATCGGTTCAATTTCTTTTCTAAACGGATCGGTTTGGTGCTCAAAATGGTCCAGTGTGTTCTCGCTTCCCAGATCGATTCATTTTTGGCAAAATTCGGATCGGTCCGGTTCTCAAATTGAGACAGATTATTTTTGCTTCCCGGATCGATTCATTTTTTATTAAGATAGAATACCACTTTCGCGAGCATGCGATTGCATTTAGCGTATGCAACAAGCCTTTAAATCTCAAGGTTACCCTAGTAGGATGAGTGGTGTCTCGTGATGGTTTGTAGTGAATATGCCCACAAAATTCATTTTCGAATCAATAAAATTCAAAATACCTAAAAATTTTACAATTCCAACTTTCCTGAAAAATAAACACCATAAATTTGTATTCAAGAGTCTCAATTTTCTCTGTGTGTGTGTGCGAAGCCAAAAATTAACCTCAAATTTCCACCGATAGATCAGACGAAATGAATCACTCGAAATGTGGTTATTTTTTCTCGATATGCGTGATATAATGAGTAAACGCATTGGAACATGAATTCACGCACACAAAATTGAAAGAAGATTTTTTTTTGCGGTGAAAGGATCTCATCATTGGGTTACGGTAATTAGGAAAGCGATAACATTGCCTCTTATACACCCCAGTCTCTCTCTTCTATTAGATTTGCGTGTTTTGGCTCTCCATACAGTAGTTAATTTCGCAATTCCAACTCGGTTAGGACTTTTCGGGTTTTGAAGGTGTATTGGGTAAAATTTGGATCGATTGGAAAGTTCGGAATTGGAAAATGACCTTTTGAAGTTCGTTCATGCTTTTCCGGGCTTTTGCTCATTCATTTTTTTTCCAATTCTATTTTTGTTGAGCACTTTTCTTTTCTTTTCTATCCCCCTTTTTTCACATAAATTGGACTTAATTTCTGTATTTTCCATTTTTCTCAATTCCGGGTTAAATAGTTTTTCGGGTCATTAAACGAAAGGATAAATTTTATTCGGCTCAAAATAGGTTGCAAAAAGGGAAAAAATTTCATTGCTTTTTTTTTATGGCTAATCTTTTAGGGTAACAAATGAGGGCCTACTTCATTGTCCGAATTACTAATTATACTACCATTTGCGTCTCGAGATGAATTTAGTTTAGAGATATTTTAACACGCTTTTTGAGGCAACATCACACACTATTCCCTAACCGATCAAAATCAATAAATTGAGATCCCAACGACTTACTTTAATGCTGAATTAAATGATGAGTTAATCATTAACTCGGATTGATTTAGAAAACTAAAAAAAATGGAAGTCTCCAAATCTCATCGGGTTGATTAATCTCCACACTTATTCGTTAAGTCGTCAATTTTCTTTCAATTTCCATCTTTGGTCAATTTCGGCTTAGTGCAATAGAAATTTTACAAATTTGAGACTTTAAATAAAATCAAGGTGATATTTTTGAAAATTTTAAATTCCAATTTTTATTTATTTTGAAGAAAATATTTCTGGCTTTGCAAAAAAAATTCAATTTTTTTGAAAATTTTCTATTATTTTGGGGTTTGGGGCATTTTGAACTTTGTGAAATGTGAAAGCGCATGTGTATCCTCCCCTAACTTAGATTTTTGCATAGTCCCGACGCAAAAAGGACTAAAAACTAAATTAAGGAGAGAAACAACAAAAAATAGATTAAAGTGCAAAATGCAATATATAAACACAAGCATAAGGCACACATAATAAGTAATCCAATTTCCATTACATAGAGAGCATACAAAATCTGTGGAAATAGGAAAATAGAAACGGTACAAGAGGAGCCTAGATAAAAACAAACTACTGAGGAGGTTGAGAAGGTTCGGGAGCATTTAGGTCATACGGGGCATTGAAATAATCCGAGGGAGGTGCAGTGAAGGACATTTGAAACATTTGGGCTTGAAGATGGTGCATCATGCTTGTGTCGCGTTGATACACGCGATGGTTCTCCTCTCGGTCAGCATCGTATTTGGTTATGAACCCATTTAATCTTGCCTCGAGCACTGAAAGGCGCCTATCAACCTCGGCTCCCGGAGGATCGAAATCAGAATCATTGTCCTCGTTATATTCTTCCTCTTCGCCCCCCCCCCACGCTTACGTCATCGGTGACTGCCTCCTCCTCAGAATCCTCATCATCATCTGGCTTGGTATCCTCCTCATCATCATCGTTACCCACCTCCTCCGCTTGTCGGGTGCGTATAATCTCCCATTGACGCTCGCTCTTGGTATGAGTGCCCTGCCCAAGAGGATTTTGAGGGAACCCGGTTGGACGTTCAATTCCGGCGTCGTCTGGGATGGATGTGATTAGCCAGGCATAGGGGAGAGGAGTAGTGCCCTTTTGTCCAATGCCACAAAGAATATGTCTTTGTATATGATGTGGGCCAAATGGATCGTGGTCGGGGGATCAAATAAATGATACACTAGAGTTGCTTGTCGTGGTTGCATGGCAGAATCATTAGATGTTTACAAGATATTGGCGCACACGATTTAAAATATGATACACGCTTTGTCGCTTATCTGCTTGACCAGAAAAGTTTCAGTAGCCCAAACCTCGCCGGGTACTATACGGGCAGTGCAATCGGCTTTATCGACGGGGGCGAGAGCGTTGGAGTATATGAATTAGGGTGGGATGGGCACATCTTTTTTCGCTAATTTGTGAATGAGGAGATCCAAGGAGAATGACACACGGATGCCGTCGATATCGACTTCAGAGACGAAGTCACCGATTCGGACTAGGGAGCCATAGAAAGCTCGGACTTCTGCTGCCCACACCTCGTTGTGGGGCTCGTTAAGGAACCAACACCAACCCCGAGGAATGAAAAGTTTGGTGACAGAAGTAGGTAGCTCGTCCAGCGCACTTGGAGTTCCATGTGTAACTTCCTGGATTGGCCAAAAAATAGTTGGCACCAAGATCGTTCTTCAAGCGAGCGGTACGGGAAGCGCAAATTTTTGAAATCAACAACTTGGGTTGAGTTGTATTTTTAGGATGGTCTTTGATTGTCCATGGTAAGGGGAGTAATGTGAATACGAGAAAGCTTGGAGAGAGAGGGTAAGAGAGTTTGGAGAAGTGGTGGTGGAAATAGGGGTAAAGGGTGTATTTATAGGTGGGAATGGGTGAGTGAAGGGTTGGGTTTGGAGAGAAATGGTGATGGATTTGGGAGGGAAAGGGTGATAGGGGGAAGGGAGAATCGTGGAAGGAGGGAAGAATAGGTATTTAGGGCTTTAGGGGCTGAACCTAGGGAATTGGAGAATTTAACAGTCGCCGAACTGATCCGGGTGCCCAGAACTGGACCGGTCTGGGCTTTTTTTATTTTAATTTTCCTAAAAATGAACCGATCTGGATACCCAGGGGCGGACCGGTCCGGTTCCCAATTTTCAACAGAGTCTCGTGTTACATTATTTACTCCTCTCTCTCGATCTTGGGATACTCTCACCACTATACCGACATGTAATCGACCTAACTTCACTCAATTCTTGCTCTGAAACCCTAGGCTCGCTCACAACGCGTGTTCTCTCGAACCTATCATGTGTGGCCTATACATACGAACTCAAACTACCTAACCTACGGACACCTAATATACACAAGAATCACCCCATACGCGTCGGGGGTGCGACGACCTCTCTTTATTGCTTAAGGCTCACCTGACCCCAAGAACGGGGTTCGGTTCTCTCCTAGTTTCCATTATTTTTTGTCATAGGTAAATAATCGAAACAAGTTAGGTCCTATTCCATAAATAGGGGAGATACCCTTAGTCTCGGGATGGTTCACTGGGAATGGATCCTCGTGATGCCTAACCTGGTCTTTTCCTACGTGCACCGGTTCAGAGGGGATATCTCGATTCCTTTTTATTTTCAGAGTGCATGGGTCGGGCTCTAAATCTGACGATACTTGAGTCTTTTCCTCAATGACATTAGAGGACTCCAATGGAATCGGTGGATGGTTACAAATAAGGAACTTGTCTACCTCATTTTTACATTGGCGTTCTTCTAAGTGACTAAATGAGTCTAATAAGGATTGGACTTCGACACTAAGGCTCTCATCCATCGTTCTGCATTCTTTTTCAAAGTCCTCTAGACGCATATCGCCTAATCCTCTCTCGTGATTAATTCTCGAATAGTTTCTCTCACTCGCCTCTAACCGCCCTCCTTTGCTCCCTCCTACGTTCTCACTCGTTGTCACTAAACATACCTCCCACACCTTTTTCTTAACGCTAGAATTACCGCTATCACTTGATGCAACTATACCGGCCCCTAACGGCTATCGCTTTTGGGTCCTCTCATGCTCGTGCATGTCCTCTATAAGATCCATCTCTCGCGATTCGATTTCATCACCCTCAAGCTTGGTGTTGTTAAAGATGTTTATCTTGAGGGTCATGTTCCCGAACGTTAATTGCATTCGCCCACTCCGAGTATTGATGAGTGCATTAGCCGTAACTAAGAATGGGTGACCAAGGATGATCGGAACATGATTGTTTGGGAGAAAGGAAGGCTCCTCATCCCAAATAACAAAGTCTACTGGGAAGTAGAAGGTGTCAATTTTGATGATCACATCTTCGATAATTCCCCGAGGCATATTTACTGAGCGATTCGCAAGTTGGAGAGTCATATTCGTGGGCTTAAGGCCCCCCAAGTCTATTTTCTTATAGATGGAATAGGGGAGAATGTTAACGCTTGCCCCTAAATCTATTAGCGCTATCTCGATTCGGTTCTTCCCCATGATGCACGAAATGGTGGGTGCACCTAGATCTTTATACTTCAGCGAAAGGTCACTCAATAGTACCAAGCTGACGTTATGTGCTAAGAACACATTTTTCTTTACCTTTAGCCTACATTTCATCGTGAGTAAGTCCTTAAGGAACTTAGCATACGCGAGAATTTGCTTTATAGTCTCAAGAAAAGGTTAATTGATCTTTACTTGCTTAATAGCGTCGAGAACATCATTTCGAGAAGTCTTTTTGGATTGAGGGATTAGCCATTGAGGATATGGAGCTGTACTGGGAGGTTTCATCACTACTTCTGGCCCGCTTGTGCCATCATCACCAATCTTTTTCAAGGAGACATCTTCGGCCTCTTTCGTGTCGGGCGAAATCTCCTTTTCATTGTGCTTAGTGCGTGGGGGAGGTGAGAAGTCAACCACTCTTCCACTATGCAAAGTGGTAATTGCACTACATTGCTCGGGATGCTTGTGGGATATAGCCCTGACATTAGATTGGCCTTGGGCCGGAAACTTACCCTTTTCTTGGGCACTTAAGGATTCTTGCAACCTAGATATGCTGGTTGAATTTCAGTAAACATACGATCGTATTTGGCATTGGTTACATTTTAGGATTGGATGAAGTGGTTTAAATTATCCTCGAGAAAATGACGTAATGGGGTAATGTATGGGCCTGGAGATGGTATTTGCATGTGGGGCTACACATGTGGCGCTTGTTGAAATTGAGGAGGGGGTGGAGGTGGGGCAGCATGTGAAGTAGGATTCATCGCCGTATGCTTTTTCCCATAATTGAAACCAAGATGGTTCATCCATGAAGGGTTGTATGCATTCCTGTGAGGGGCGTTAACATTTCCCTTAAACCCTCTTATTGCTTACACTTGCTCGTGATGTATGGCTTTATAGGTGGGTATCGTCGGACATTCCTTTGCTGAATGACCTGAATCACAAATAGCGCATACCTCATTTCTCACGGCACGGGTGGATTCGATAGTTTCTCTTAATTTGACCTCAAACAAGTCTCTCATACTCTTCTCAAACTGATCAAATCGATGGTCTAATAGGGTATCCTTGTCTAGGTGGTATAGATCGGACGCAGTAGGAGTGGTAAATGCTTATCAAGGTTGGTTTTGGGCATTAGGATCAGATACGTCCCATGCTTGAGTAGTCTCAGCGACATACTTAAGATAAGCCTCACCGTCGCTCGAAGCTAATTCGCAAAATGGTTTTTCACACATTATTTGGACAAGTTGTTTAGACGCTATGGTAATCCCTTGATGGAAGAAAGATATGAGGTGATGTTTTTCAAATCCATGGTGAGGGAAAGAGTTAACCAACTCTTGGAATCGCTCCCAACACTTATCAAAAGACTCGTTGTCCATTTGGCAAAACGTCTGAATCTGAGATTGAAAGAGTTGGTTTTGTGTTGTGGAAAAAACTTAGAGAGAAATTTGGACTGAATGTCCTTCCAAGATATGATAGAGTTTGGTGGTAAATACCATAGCCAGGTCTTAGCTTTATCCTTTAGGGAAAAGGGGAAAAGCTTCAGGCGAACGACATCTTGCGTGCATGATTGATCGCTAAATGTCTCACATGCCTCTTCGAACTCTCTAATATGAAGGTATGGTTTCTCCAAATCCATACCATGGAAAGTAGGGATAATTTTTATTATCTCATTGCGAAAGTGGAACTGACCGGCATTATATGAGAGTAAAAAGCAACCAGGGGTGACAGTTCACTCGAGAAATATAAGTTCTTTCATGGGTTGATACAGTAGATTTCCCTCACCCGTACCGCAACTAGCTATATATCCGACATCGCTCTCTCTCCAATTAACTCAGAATCCTCACTCTGTTTCCTAGAAGTGTGACTCAAGGATTGACTCAAAGTGTGACTAGCGATAGAGTTTGCGGGTGTAGGAGGTGGAACCCAAAATTGAGGAATGCGAGGGGTGTGGGGGCTATCAGGATTATACTCAACTATTGGATTTTCGTGAATTCTTATTGGAGTATTTTGAGTGTTTTGTTCTGGATTTTGCATGTAATTGCCTTTGAGAGATTGTTTCTTTATGCCTTTTTTTTAAAAACATTTTCTGAGTTTTTTTTTAGAATTTTTTTTTCTTGATTTTTTTTTAATTTTAGGAATCAGATTTTTGGATGTAATCAACTATCCTAAGTCTACCTAAGTTCCCCGACAACGGTGCCCAAAACTTGACGCGACCACAAATGTGTATCTAATGTGTATGTTGATATAGACTCAAGTCCAATCCTGTCGCGTTAGTAATAAACCTAGTAAGTAGGGATCGTCTCCACAGGGAACTAGGACGATGAATCGTAACGACACGGAACAAATGATTAACCCTAAAATTGACTCTCGGAAAGAAATGGAAAAGATGATTAGGGAGAATGGAAAAGCCACTAACTATAAGTTAACGAAAATTAACTAACAACAAAACTAAGTGCAAAGAACAAATCTAGTGAATAAATGAAATATGAATAAGGAAAGATAGGTCGGGTTACAATCCCCCGAACCCTAGTATATAGCTTTTGAATTAGAATTTTAATTGAACCTAGACTTTACTAATCATAAGCATTACATATATAAGGATATGAGTCCGCATCATACATAATCAAAGGCAAAAATAAAGTGGTGCCGAATAGCTACACGCACATTGCATCCTTAAACACCTCGGTTACCTAGGGCAAACGCGATTAAAAGGTCTACAATGGTTGTGAGTACTACACAACACGATTCATTAAAAATTCAATTCAAACCCTATTTTCTACATGGGTAAATTACATCAGGTTGGGTTCATGCATCCCAACCATTAGAAACTTAGCGAGATATGATTAACCTAAAGAAAAACATAATTTTTGAAGTGCAGGAAATCATAACTAATTTGGAAAATTTGAGAATGAAAACTTGAATTGAGAATTAAAAACTAGAAAGTAACAACTAATTAATCTAACTTCGACAACAATTTCAATAAATGAATCTGAAAATAAAAATTGAATCTTGAATTAAAGTAGCCAATCTTTTAAACTAGGGTTTCAAATGTAAAAACTCTCCAAAACTAGATAAAAATCGAACCTCTAATGTCTGACAATAAGTTAATATAAATACCCTATGAAATTTACAAGAGTTTTAACCAAATAAAACTCTGAGTAAGGAACGAAAAATTTGGGAAAATCTCAACCGGTCAGTCCGATGGGTTTCTTCAGTTCGGTCTGGCAATAACCGGATCGGTCCGGTGCTCAAAATGCTCCAGTGTGTTCTCGCTTCCCGAATCGGTTCGTTTTTGGCAATATCCGGATCGGTCCAGTTCCCAAATTGAGACATATTGTTTTTTCTTCCCAGACCGATTCATTTTTTACTAACCCCTGTCCGGTCCAGATTTATAATTATTCCAGTCTTCTTTTCTTGATTTTCTCATCTTGAGGCTTCATATCTTTTGACTCGATGCTCAGATTGGGATTCCGTTTCTTCCTACGCGCATGTGGACGCGAAGTCTTCATTTTTCATATTGGTCCCTCGTCCGAACTCTTAATGTAAATTGACTATTTAACCCTGTGACTTTCCTTCCTTTGTTGGTTTCTCGGCTTTGGATTCCTATTGTCTTCACTTTGAATAAAATACCTATAAAAAGCATGAAAAATACTCAAAACTTGAGGCACTATGTGGGAATGTTTAGTATAATATAAATGAGATAAATCAATACGAATTACATTATTCGAGGTACTAAAAGCTACTAAATTAAGGGGATAAATTCAGAAGAATTTATGCCCAATCACGAGTGTATTACTTTGTTATCAATATGGATTACTATGGATGATCTGGTAGTGATGGGTATATATCTATGTTCATGTTGATTGAACCCGTTAGTAGGGGTTCTAAGTGAGAACCAGTAACGTTGGGTCGGTACGCACACAAGTTTATTTGATTAAACCCGTTAGCGAGGGTTATATTTAATTAGATGCTTTATGTACAATGCATATTATGTGGGAGTTCTCGTAGTGAACGTATTTGGAGGGATTCCATTATGCGTGCACGCAACGTCAACCGTGATGGTACCTTAATAAGTAGATAAAATAATCTATGGTCAATTTATCCCAGGGTCCTATGTCTAAGTATCTGTGTACGAAGAGGGTTCATCGTATAGTCTTGGGTATGGTAGGCTATTTGTATAACGTGTAGGCATATAAATTTATACCTTGATTGTGATGAGGTTTTAGGTCAGACGTGGCCTAAGACTATACCTAGTACTCATGAGTGATCCCAGAAAGCGATAAGGATATGCCTTCGTTATATGCGGCGTGCGAGAAACCCAATTACATGTACTTACTGGAGAGTGTATCTATGTACGGATGTTAGACGTATAAGTTGTCTTTATCCCACCTTGTTTGATTATATGTTGTGTTACTAAGGGTTGTTGTATCGGTTTATGTGTTATACTAAAGATATATATGACTTATAGTATGGATGCCTATCTATATACTTATGACTCAAATTTGTGTATTATGTATACTAGAGACATGTATATTGCATTATTAGCTTGCGATAGCCTAGTATGTATAAAATTGAGATATAAATATGTTATTTTACTGAGACGCACCTTAGGTTTGAGACCTTAGTACGTCATATGATTCACAATGAAAGACATTAACCTATTGTTATAATTGTAAATATTAAAAAAATGAAAAGGAAAAACTTTAATCACATGGGATATATATGGGTTTAGAATTTAGAACCGCGTGTTATTTTAGGTTGTTGGGTTGGGATAACTAATAACTTAAAATTTACTAAAAGGCGAAAAGACGATGCGTAGCTATGATGTGGCCCAGATTCAGTTATAAGCGTATTCTATATATACTTGTTATTTTCATTGTTATTATATATGTTTTCACAGTTCTTAGGTTGTGGTGGTTCTTGTAGACCGGATTCGTTAGAAGGGCGTCTTTAACGATATTCCATTCATTACTTCTAGGTTGTAGGAGTCAAGCAAGTGCAGCTAATCCTCCTTTTGTACCTTTTAATTTCAGTTATCTTGTATATGTGATACTTATATTCACAGTTGGGCATTTGTATGAGATACATTTTATATTCTAGTGTTGGTTTATTTGTATTAGTAGTGATTGGTATCATAGTTGGATTTTGTGTTATTTATTATTTTATTATCTCATTATTACTTATTCAGTTTTAGCTATTTCGTTATGCTGAGAATGTTACCAATAACTTTTTATTCCCGTGATTTTTGTATTAAACCAGATCAATTTATCTATGAATTTTGCAAGGTCTCACAGTTGGTATCAGAGCATTCCAGGTTCTAGTGTTGTAAGGACACAAATTTCCAATTGAGTCCTTTGTAGTTTCGGCTCAACTCTAGACAAAAACGTTTAAGTCATAGGATAGAGTTATTGATCATCCCTTAAGCCTATGACGTACTAAAGTTGAAGACATAGCGGCCAAGTGTAAAGCTTCGTCAAAATACCGAGTTTAAAGTGCCTTGTTTCTACGTCATCAACATGGTTCCATTTCTCCCAAGGTATGAATGCATTACATATATATATATATATATATATATATATATATATATATATATATATATATATATATATATATATATATATATATATAGGATCTTGGAACATTTTATATTGGGTGAACGCTTATTTAAAACTGTTGCTTATTTTCAGAAAGATTTTATTAAATCTTTAATATAAAGTATATAAAGTTTCTGGGCTAAGAATAGAATTTTTAAAACTTTCTGGAAGTTTGTTCGAAGTGTCGTTCGAACAAGTTTGTCGTTCGAACAACAATGTCGTTCGGATGAGTTTGCTAACGAGTTCCCAGATTGGCCACTGGAATGCCGTTCGAACGAGAATGATGGTTCGAACGAGATATCCAACGAGATTTCTAACGAGTTCACACTGAAACTTCGTTAGAATCTCGTTCGAATGAAAATCTCGTTAAAACGAGATTTGGCGAGAACAATTTTTTTGGCAGTTTTTGACCGTTTTTCCCACTTCCCCACTTGTTTTTCCCATTATCTTTTGACATAACTTCTTAAGTGCAGAAATCAACTTTTTCTAATTAACCTTTTCATAATATTCTAACTCCTAGAGAGTGTTTTGTGAGTTCATCTTTCCTAAGGAAAAGTTCAAGTTAAGTGTTCATTTTTCAAAGAAAAATCAGTTAAACACTTTGTTTACACCCATATTGTTTATCCAAGTTCATATATATATATTCATTGCTTGGAGTTTGGCACCGGTTTATCTCTACATATTGATATGACTTAGGCAAATTTCTAGGACTTGGGTTAATTTAATTGGGTTTAAGTGAAATTTAAATTGTGTGTGTGTATCATTATATTTCACTTTAAGTTGTGTTTAATTTTAATTTTGAAAAAGAAATTAAAATTTGTTAATTTGTTTTACTTTGAACCATCATCTTCGCTTCTGCACATCTAACAAGGAAATTATTACCTTTTAAAGGTTTAATTTAAAATTGGGGGCCTTTTGCTCCATCAAGTGGTATCAGAGCCAAAAATGATAAATTACTTCATTAAGATCTTTTAAATATTTTTGGCTAAAATGGAATTTTCCCCATTTTCTAAATTTTCTATTTTTGATGGTTCTAACTACGCGTATTGGAAAGCGATAATAAAATCGACACTTAAATCTATTGACGAGAGGGTTTGGTTATCTGTAGTTAACGGGTGGTCTCCACCAACTCATTTAGTTAATAATGAACGTGTTCCCAAACCGGCCGATAGATGGAGTGAGAATGAATTTAAACTTTCAAATTTTAATTTCCCGTGGTTTAAATGCCTTATTTAGCGTTGTCACACCGAATGAATTCCGACGCATTATAACGTGTGAGACCGCTAAAGAAGCTCGGGATATTTATAACTCACTCATGAAGGTACAATTGTCGTTAAAGCTTCGAAACTCCACAACCTCACCACTCAATTTGAAACCATCAAAATAAATGAAAAAGAAACTTTTGATGAATTTTATTCTAAACTTTTCGATATTGTTAATTCATCTTTTAATTTGGGAGAGCAAATACCCGACAACCAAGTAGTAAAGAAAATTTTGAGGTCCCTACTTGATAGATTTATTCCAAAAGTGACCATTTTAAATTCTTTACCAACTTTAGCCTCTACAAAATTAGAAGAGCTCATAGGTGATTTACAAACCTATGAACTGGACATGTTTCCCTCTAAAACTGAAAAGAAAATAGAAAAGGGGGTTGCTTTAAAAGCCCGAAAAGAGGAAAAACAAGTAGTAGAGTGTGAAAGTGATAGTGACTCGGAAGACATGGCTATGTTTGCTAGAAAATTTCAAAAATTTCTTAAATTGAACAACGATAAATTTAAAAATGATGTTAAGAAATTTGATAAATCTAGGCATGACAAAGCCGAGAAGATCCCTAAAACTTCTAATGAAATTGTAAATAGGGACGAGTCGAAAAAATGTTTTGGTTGTGAAGGGTATGGCCATAGGGCATTTGAGTGTCCCACTAAACTAAGGAGAGAGGGTAAGAAACCAATTTCTTTTAATGCAGCCCTTAGTGATAGTGATATGGAAGAGGGACCTGATTCCCCCACTAAACCCAATTTAGTGGCTTTTATGGCTAGTCATGTGAGCGATAGTGAGAACTCGTCTATTGATGAAACTTCAACACATGATACTTCCAAGGTCATAGTTTATGATTCCCTTATTTTTTATGGTAGTGAGAGTGAAGAAGAGAGAGAGTGAAATTGAAGAAGAGGTTAATGTGAATGAACTTCAAAATGCTTTTCAAGAATTATATGAAGAATCTATTAAATTAAAAAGAGAAAATTTGAAGTTAGAAGTAAGTTTAAAAGAGTGTGTCAAGGTCATTCATGATAGTGTATTAGTGGAAGTCCTTAGGACACGAGAGAGATCTCTTCGAGAGAATCTTAAATACGTAGAAGGCGAGAGAGATAGCCTTAGAGGTTTAATGGAATCCTTGAAAAAGGAGCTTCTCGAGTTTGAAGAGAGAAATATTTTATTAGAGTCTAATATTTTAGAATTGAAAAATAAATTAAAAGACTCTAGAAAAGTCAAATTTGATTTGGAGTGTAAGTCCGAAAAACTAGATAAAATCTTAGGCACGGTCCAAATAAAAAATGACACTTGTGGTTTAGGCTTCGATACTTGTAATGAATCTACTCATAAAGCAAAAAACTATGTTTTAGGAGAATCACCTGAGAAAACCTTTAGAGATCAATCCTTAGGTACCAATTTTCGACGTGTTTTTACTTGTGCTCATTGTGGTCGAAAAGGTCATCTTAGGAAATTTTGTTTTGATTTTAAACGAGATCCTAGAAAATCCCACCGTAAGGAAACCAAGGTAGTCAAAATTCCTACACCCCGAGATAGTCTCTCATCATTAGTTTGGGTTAGGAGATCCGACTTGGTAGCTTTACAAGATAGGGTTTTTGATTCTCATTTACTTTCACATGCTTCCTCCCTTGTAAAATCTAAAGGTTGAATGTGATAGTTTTATTTGCATACTCTAGCTTTTTGTGCTTCATATTATATATCCTTACTAGGTGTATGCATGTTAAGTCATTTTCTAGTCATTGCCTTATTTCATATCTTATGCTAGAAATCATGACATGTTTATCTTTTGTATTATATTTCCTTCATTTTTGTTTGCAATTAAATGAAAAATACAAAAAGATTTTTGTTTATCATTTGGGTATTATCTCTTGGTAATTTAAGCTTAATGAAAAATTCAAATGATTTTTGTTTGTCTTTTGAGTATATATTTTTATTTTTGGTTAAAAATTTGAAAAACTCAAAAAGATTTTTTTTTGTATTTTAGTTTGACACACTTTATGTGGCATATACTTGTGTTAGAATTCCATCTTTTTCGCTCCCATGTGGCTAGAACTTTTGGTTTAGATTGTCAATCCTTATTGTGTTCTTTACCATACTTACATGGAGTAGTTGGATTTTGTGTTGATATAATGGATTCTATTTTTTATATGCCCCTATTCACACATGCATGATATCTTTTGAAATTTTAACTTCATGTGTATATTTGAGCTTTGTGAGGTGTTCTCCTACCAATCTTGTCATTTACATTTTTGTGGCCTAGGAAGACTAGTGCATGTCAAAATTCGTTGCACGTGAGATTTGTGAGAAATAAAAAATGATACATATAAATGTGTACAGGGAAGGGCTCCAAAAGGAATTATTATCCTTTGCGAATAGTAAGCCACCGTTTGCTTGGACCTAAAAGAAATATGTGGTCCAAAGACCTAAAAGAAAATATGGCATTAAAAGAAAATATTTGCCAATGCCTATTTTGTTTAGTTGATCTATTCATTCAAAATATTATACTCTATATGCTTAAATTTAGGGAGTTTGGATGGTATATCAATGGTTTGCACTATGTCCGTTTATCCTAGTTGTACTTTCAATGTCATGACTCTATTGGTTTGTAGAATCATCAACATGTTAGGCTAGTATGTATTGTGTATATTTGTTCATTGAGTTCAATATATATTGTCACATGAGGTTATATTCAAATGTGATGAAGTTTGCAATCAATTGAGAACTCCGTGAACATGTTTTAAGTGATTGGGCCTAAATTTAATTGTTGCTAATTCACACCCAAACACTTCCATTTCCATATGACACATTTTTGCCATACGAGTGTGAAAAGCTTATTTTATTTTGTGTCATTTGTGTGTTTATATCTATATATATATGTGTGTGCATATTTGGTATATCTAGAGTATGTATATATATATATGATATTTTTGTTTAGTTTTTGCCTTGCTTTCTAGTCCATATATGCTTTAATTCATAATTGGTATCCATCTTGTTTCATTCTTTGTTGATATCACATGCTTAATACTTATGTATCATATTGGTATCTATTTCTTGCATCTTAGTTGGTATACATTATGATTTATTGGATTAGTTATGATTTTGTTTCCCATGTGCTTTAATGTCTAATCACTTTATGCACAATTGCATATTTAGCTTGTTATCCCATTTTATTTATCCTTTGCTTAGTTTAGAGGGTGTATATGCTTTAATTGGGAAAGATAAGTTATTGTTTTGATTCTTTAGCCTTTGTCTATTCTTGAACAAAAAGGGGGAGAATGATAGGGGGAGAAATGGTATCTAATCCTATTATTATCATATCTTAGTTTGGGGGAGATTTAACTTAGGGGGAGTCGCTATCGTCTTAGGTTGATCATAGTTGATAAAGGGGAGAATTAATTTAGGGGGAGTAATTATTTTACTTGTATTTAATATTTTGATATTCCCTATGCGTTTAATGTGTTTGCTTAAGTGTGCAGGAATTCTTCTCTATAGTGGCAACTTTCACTGGGCAAAGATTTTGATCCTTTGGGTTGTTTGAGTCAAGTATTGTACTTTTATTTTGGGTGGGATTATTTTTTAGTCTAGTGAGCTTGACGGCCCTTTAGGATTTTTGTTTGATTTTTGTCCCAGAATAGCCAAAGGCGGAGATTTGTAAGGACACAAATTTCCAATTGAGTCCTTTGTAGTTTTGGCTCAATTCCGGATAAAAATATTTAACTCATAGGATAGAGTTATTGATCATCCTTCAAGCCTATGACGTACTAAAGTGTAAGACGTAGCAAGCAAGTTTAAAGCTTCATCAAAATGCGGAGTTTAAAGTGCGTCGTGTCTACGTCATCAACATGGTTCCATTGCTCCCAATGTATGAATGCATTACATATATATATATATATATATATATATATATATATATATATATATATATATATATATATATATATAGGAGCTTGGAATATTTTATATTGGGTGAACATTTATTTAAAACTGTTGCTTAGTTTCAGAAAGATTTTATTAAAACTTTAATATAAAGTATATAAAGTTTCTGGGCTAAAAATAGAATTGTTCAAACTTTCGTTCGAACGAGTTTGTCATTCGAACAACAATGTCGTTCGAACGAGTTTGCTAACGAGTTCCCAGATTGGCCACTGGAATGTCATTCAAAGTTTCGTTCGAACGATATATCCAACGAGATTTCAAACGAGTTCAAACTGGAACTTCGTTAGAATCTCGTTCGAACGAGACTTCGTTCGAATGAAAATCTTGTTCGAACGATATTTAGCGGGAACAATTTTTTGGGAAGTTTTTGACAGTTTTTCCCACTTTTCCACTTGTTTTTCCCACTATCTTTTGACAGAACTTCTTAAGTGCGGAAATCAACTTTTTCTAATTAACTTTTTTATAATATTCTAACTCCTAGAGAGTGTTTTATGAGTTCATCTTTTCTAAGAAAAAGTTTAAGTTTAAGTGTTCATTTTTCTAAGAAAAATCAGTTAAACACCTTGTTTACACCCATATTGTTTATCCAAGTTCATATATATATATATTCATTACTTGGAGTTTAGCACCTGTTTATCTCTACAAATTGAAGAGAAAATTGTTTGGGTTTGCTTCTATATCCCAGAAAGAAGAAGAAGTTTGCCTTGATTTATCCACTTGGAGAAAGGCTCCTTGTTCGGGTGGCTGTGTCCATATAAAGTCCGATCGGTGGATTTCGAGACCGCGGTGGAGCTCCGAGGTTATTTGCTAGGCGGAGGTGTATACAAGAAGGAGCGTCGGGGCTTGAGAGGGATCGAGTCGAGTTTTTTAAGTCTACTGTCTTGTATTTATAAAAACCATAGTTAGTTGATTTGGGGCTAGGGCCGTCCGAGATTTTTTCTCGTTGTGGGTTTTTCCTCGTACATCGCGGCGTAGTGATTCATTGTTTAATTTTATCTTGCTATATCACCTAGAACGCATGCTTAGGTAAAAATATAAAATTTGGTTTAATAACTACTTATGTTTAATTTGGTGCTACATTAATATTGGGTAATGTTTATGTTAATTTAATTCAAGTCATTTAATTTAATTTGGTAAAATTTGGTTTGGCCTAATTTGGAAATACTGAAAATATAACTTAGGAAAATTTCTAGGACTTGGGTTAATTTAATTGGGTTTAAGTGAAATTTAAATTGTGTGCGTGGATCATTATATTTCACTTTAAGTTTAAGTTATGTTTAATTTTAATTTTGAAAAAGAAATTAAAATTTGTTAATTTGTTTTACTTTGAACCATCATCTTCGCTTCCACACATCTAACAAGGAAATTATTACCTTTTAAAGGTTTAATTTAAAATTGGGGGCCTTTTGCTCCATCCAGTGTCCTAGGGATCTTGAGTGTGTTTGTCTCTTTTCCACGTTGCATTCTTTGACTACTTAAGATCTTTATCATTTAGGGTTTTGTATTATCCATAATGATGATCGTTTAGGAGGCCTCGCGCCATTATTTCTTAACGATTGACTCAGATAGACCAAGTGTATTGGGAGAGTTCCATGTTTGGGTTTCCTTTATGAGACATCCTACACATGAGGTCTACTTCAGTCGCGAGTTAAGGTCTTTTGGATGTGAGACCTTTGGCAAATGCTTATTGTATGGTTTGAGGGGGAATGTTTTCACTCACCATCCATAATGGAATTAGAAGTAAGTTTTCGAAGACCTCGTTTGTGCAACTATGTGATGGATAGTGTGAGGAGGAATTTAACTGTCTTTCTGTCTCTGCACCGGGACAGAGTCATATGAAAGCGATAAAGGATATTTTCGTTATCAGTTATAGTGAGAGAAAGACTTTTTAGCAACGGCAGAAACCTTGTGTGAAAAGTTTGATAGGTGATACCATGTAAATCTCTCTTCACAACTTGTGTTCAATAGGTTGAATTTACCATCCCACGTCAGTAAGAGTATTATAACTATTATAGGCATATATTCTCTAAGATTAAGAAGACGGAGGCCAATGTAGGCCCAATGAATAGAGATGCTATAGCATAGACCCGAATAAGGTGACCTCACCAGCAGAAGGAACCACACAGGGAGGTTGATCCCAAGAGGTTTTAAAAAGTAGACGATGTGATCTGTTTTGGCCAGTAAGGCCAGGGGTATTATGGACAGTGAAGCCATGACCTATGAAATTCGGGCAAGTAATGCATATTTTACCAGAAACGACCAAAAAGTAAGGTCAGCACGGTTGCCCTTTCGAAAGTTTAATTTAGAGTAAAGTGTTGCGCTCGTGGAGAGTGAGGCCACCTAGTTATTAGATGCCTTAGTGGCAAATGACTTTTTAGGTTACCCCCGAGGGATGGTTACGATTATGTTTAGGGCTCTCGCGTATGAGTCTGTCTTAGACATCGAGGATTTATCATTCTTTATTAGAAGTGTATTTACTATGATTATGAGGTATATATATTTTATCTCCGAGATCTATACATATGTGGTTACCCCGATAGGTAGGAAAATGCCTTTCGTCGTGATTGTAGATATGCAACGGTCTGTTTAGTTGGCTTGGTTTTTCAGTCTCTTCGTTGATTTCCATATGAGAGATCATCATGTTATTAGTGAGCTCGTGTGTATGTTTATGTTTTACGCTTATATCGACTATCATGGGTAGGCTTTTATGTGCCATTTTGGACCAAAATTTACTTTAGGTAGTTGTGCTTAGACTCGAAAGTATGTTTGGATCACTTGTTTATCTATGGATGTGAGTACATAAGAAGGGATTACGGCTACGTAGACGGGTCACCGATAGTTCGAGGTTCTTCTAGTTTTAATCAAAAAGGTCTTAAATTATCCCTTACATGAGAGATTTATTTTTTGCCTTAAAGTTGGCACTAGCATTAAATCCACCGTGAGAGCCTTCATATGGTATTGACTTTGTCAAAGATATTAGAGGGTCGTGGGTATATACACCATAATTTTTTAGCTGATTGAACATTCGGGGATGTCATTACTTTGAGTAAGCTCGAAAATAGGGATGGTTCACTAAGAGGATGTGTAGACCACCATGAACATGATAAGATCAGGATGCGGGATAAATGTTTGTTGTCACGCAATAATAACCTAGTGGAACAGTTAAGGATAATGTTTCTTCATAACAAGTGAAATGTGAACGAGCTATTATTAGTGGTGAAATCGGGTGTAGAATATCCCAAAGGCAACTTTCTAGCACAATATGGGGCGGGCGCGCCATTCGTGGATGTTTTTACCGCGCAAAGGGGTAGTTTGTTATGATTTGCGATGATATATTTTTGAAGAGGGAATGGTGTAGTCGTGGTGTACGTTATACCCAAATCTTTTATTATGTGTGGTTTATACCTCAGTAGGTAATTTTAGTGAGAGTGGGTATGCAAATAGTATTAAGAATAGGTCCTTTCTCCATTAAATGACGGGAGAGGGTTACATTTTTCAAGGATTTTTTTTCCTGGGGGTGGGGGTGGAATCCACAACTACGAGAAGTAGTTTTGATTGCGATGCATGTTTTGTGATTTGCTATACATTCCAAAAGTTATTGGGTGTACAATATTGAGAGGAGTCCATGCAATTGGTACGGTGAAGTAATTATTGGTATGGTTTGTGCCAAAATGGTGTTCCTTCTAGTCGATACAGTAGAACACTAGAGAAATTTGAGGAGGTGTTGTGTTTAAAATCCCAACATAACAGTGGGAGAGTAATCCAAATGATTTTAATGGAAATTGGGAGTTCCAGTGAGGATATGGAACACTTTTGGGCCTATTTATGTTAGATCGATCAAATTTATTAGAACTATAAGTTAGTAAGCTATTTGTGTTGGGATGCGTTCAATATACCATATAGGATGGGAGGTTTATGATAGAACTTGTGAACTTTGACGAAGCAGACAAAGGAGTCTTTAGTACCAAACAGGAGCGGAGTTTATGGTCCCACAAAAAAGTACCAAGTATTATGGGTTATCCTATCGATAAGGGGAAATTGTGAGTTTGGGTTTTGAATGAGAGTGGGTAATTCAATGAGAAGTTTCTTGTTGGTAATCTTGGATAGGGTGAGTTGGGTGTCATTTGACCTTACCCAATCATCGTTAATGAGTGTGCGGTGGGGAAATAAGTTGTTGTAACAACGATTAGACTAGTTTGGTTTAGAGTTTAGTTGAACGCGATTTAAAACGTGAGAGGTCGTAGTATATGATAGGTCATAGACTGGGTAGATTTTTTCGATCGTGTGAGGATGACACGGGTGAGACATTCTTAGACTTTTGATTAGGAGTATGAAGAATTTGAATTTCGAGAATGAAATTACTTATTTAAGGGGGAGAGAATGTAATACCGTGTATTTTCTGTGAATTATTAAATTAAAGAAAATTAATTATGTGTACTTGTTTGTGACATGAGATGTTACTATTTACATTTTGTGTTTTATTTAATTGGGATTTCGAATCGGATTTAAGACACGGTAATTCATTAATTAAATTAATTAATATTTGGACTCGTATTAGTTAATTAGTAAATAACTGAGTTGCTAGTTATTTATTTTTAGTATATTTGGTATTCGAATTTTAGGATGCGTAGAAGGTCCGCTTTAGTTTAAAATAGCGGATCATAGGCCCATTGGGTTAGTATAGGACCTGGGTGGGTTTTTAAACCATTTAGAGACTACTTTGTACCATTTAGTTAGGCTTTGGGACCAAGCCTAAGTTTGTAAATTAAGGGTCTTAGTGAAACCTTAGGAGCCTTATTATTCATAAAACACAATTTGGAGATCCGAGAGAGAGAGAGAGAGAGAGAGAGAGAGAGAGAGAGAAGGAACATGAAGAGAATAAAAGAATTTAGAGATTTTGGCATGGTTCTCTCCACCAAATCAAATGAGTCAAGTTTGTATAAAATTTTATTATGATTGCATGTGTGTTAAGATTATATCTATTAATTGAAATCTACACTTAATCGTGTTTTAAATCTTATTATACTATTAAAATGATTAATTTAGTATTTAAACTAATGAAGATAGTAATTAGGGAAAATAATGCATAGTTTAGCAGAAACTATAAAAAAAGTAAGTTTAGCAGGGTTGCCATTTCAAAAGTTTCATTTAGATGAAGGTGTTACACTCATGGCGAGTGAGGCCGCTTAGTTATTAAATGCGTTAGTGGCAACCAACTTTTGGGGTTTCTTCCGGGGGATGGTTATGGTTACGTTAGGGTTTGCGCATATGAGTCTGGCTTAGACATCGAGGATTTGTCATTCTATATTAGTAGTGTATTTGCTACTATTAGGAGGTATATAGATTTTATCTCCGAGCTTTATGTATATATGGTTACCCCGACAGGTAGGAAAATGCCTTTCATCGAGATTGTAGAGATGTGGCGGTCTATTTAGTTAACTTGGTTTTCAGTCGCTTTGTTGATTTCAATGTAAAAGATCATCGTGTTATTCGTGAGCTTGTTTGTATAACTATGTTTTATGCTTATATCGACTAGCAGGGGTAGGCTTTTATGTGCGATTTTTTGTTCAAAATTTGCTTTGGGTAGTTGTGCTTTGCCTCAGAAATAGGCCTGACACACTTCTTTATGCATGGATGTGAGTGCATTAGAGGGGATTACGGTTGCATCGATGGTTCGCGGTTCTTCTAGTTTTAATCGAAAAGGTGTTAAATTATCACCAAAATGAGAGATTTATGTTTGCCTTAGAGTTGTCACTAGCATTAAACCTGTTGCGAGAGCATTCATATGGGATTGACTTAATCAGAGATATTAGAGGGTCATGGGTATATACACCATAATTTTTTTAGCCGATTATACATCTGGGGATGTTGCTACTTTTAGGAAGCTCCAAAAGAGTGATGGTTCATTAAGAGAATGTGTAGACCACCAAGAACAAGATAGGGTCAGCACGCAGGATGAGTGTTTGTTATCACGTAGTAATGGCCTAGTGGAACAGTTAAGGATAATGTTTCTTCATAGCAAGTGAAATGTGAACGAGTTATTATTAGTGGTGAAATCAGGTGTAAAGTATCCCAAAGGCAACTTTCTAGCACAATATGGGGCGGGCGCATTATTTATGTTGTTTTGATAGCACGAAAGGGTAGTTCATAATTATTTGCGATGATATCTTGTTAAAGAGGGAATGGTGTAGTATTGGTGACCGTTACACCCAAATCTGTGAATATGGGTGGTTTATACCCAACGGGGAAGTTTACCGAGAGTGGGTCTACAAATAGTATTGGGAAAAGGTTTCTTCTCCGTTTAATGATGGGAGGGGGTTAAATTTTCAAAAAAAAAAAAACTTTCGGGGGGGGATCACAAACTACGAGAATTAGTTTTGACTAAGGCACGTGTTTTATGATTTATTATACATTCCAAAAGTGATCGGGTGTACATTATTAAGAGGAGTTCGTATAGTTAGTACGATGAAGTAATTATTGGTATGGTTTGTTTCAATATAGTGTTCTTGCCAATCAATGCAGTTAAACACTAGAGAAATTTGAGGAGGTGCTATTTTTAAAATCACAACATAAAAGAGGGAGCGTAAACCAAATGATTTTGATGGAAATTAGGAGTTCTAATGAGGATATGGAAATCTTTTTTAGGTCCTATGTGTTAGATTGACCAAATTGATTAGAACAATAAGTTAGTAAGCTATTGGTGTTGGGATGTGTCCGAAATACCATATAGGATAGGAGTTTTGTGGTAGAATGTGTGAACTTTGAAAAACCCGACAAACGAGTCTTTGGAACCAATCGGGAGCGGGGGTTGGGGTCCCAAGAAAAAGGACCAAGAATTATGGGTTATCTTTTCAATAAGGGAAAATTATGAATTTGGGTTTCGAATGGGAGTGGGTAACCCGATGAGAAGTTTTTTGTCAGTAATATTGGATTGGATGAGGCTGGTGTCATTTGACTTTACCCGATCACCGTTAATGAGTGCAAGGTGGGGAAAAAGTTATTGCAATAATGATAAGACTAGTTTAGTTTAGATTTTAGCTTAAGGCGATTTACAATGTGAGAGGCCATAGGATATGCTAGGTCATAGACTAAGTATATTTTTTTGGCAGTGTGAGGACGCTACACGTGAGACATTCCTAGACTTTCGACTAGGAATATAACGAATTTGAATTTCGAGGACAAAATTCCTTATTTAAGGGAGGATGAATGTAATATCTCGTATTTTTTGTGAATTAGTAAATTGGAGAAAATTAATTATTTGTGCTTGTTTGTGACGTGACATGTCACTATTTTCATTTTATGTGTTATTTAATTCGGATTTGAAACTAGATTTAAGACACGGTAATTCATTTATCAAATTAAGTAATATTTGGACTCGTATCGATTAATTACTAAATAACTCACTTGTTAGTTGTTTACTTTTTGTATATTTGGTATTCGGCTTTTGGAATGCAAAAAAGGTTAGTTTTAGTTTAAAATGGTGAATTATAGACCTATTGGGTTAGTATAGGACCTAGGTGGGGTTTTAGACCATTTAAAGACTATTTTGGATTATAGTTAGGAAACTATTTTGGACCTAGGCCCAATTTTAGAAATTAAGGGACTTAATGAAACTTTAAGAGCCTTATTATTCACAAAACATAATTTGGGGAAGCTCCTTGAGGAGAGAGAGAGAGAGAGAAGGAACTTGAAGAGAAAAGAAGGATTTGGGGGCACAACACCAAATCTGTCGGATTTTCACGATCATTGACGGTGAAAAATTTGGGGGTGACAACGTTTATTGTCACGGACTTGTCACGATCATTGACAGTGACAATTTTATTAGACTTTTTACGATCATGTCACGGTCAATGACCGTTACAATTTTAGTCACGGTTCATAATCGTAACAAACCAGTGACCTTTTAAAAAAATTGTCACGGTTAATGACCGTGACAATTCAGGACAGAATTAAAAAAAAATCTACTGGGCAGTATGACCGCTGCCACTACCCAGCAGTATATTTGTACCTGTTATAGCAACGTTGTACCTGTTCAAACATCATATATCCAAATAAAATAGAGATAATGCAAATATACATTCAAAACAATATGCATCACGATGTAATCCAAATGTAATTCAAATGTAACAACTTAAAATAATTCAATTCAAATAATGTCACTACATGTCTGGGGTAGGTCCGAGGAGTTGAGTAGGTCACACGATATATGAATTGATACACCCTTGAATATGCATCGTGCCACATTATTCGTGCAACCACAATGGGGAGTTCTCCTTCCCGGGTATCACATGCATGACGAGCACCTTGGCCTCGATGTCTTGAAGCGCACGTCCATGAACTGGCATACCCTGGACGGTATTCGGATCCCTCAACCCCCGCCCTATCCACTGGCCATCAAATATGTCCTGTATAAACACGCTCGGCCAACCAAGTGTCGTCATCGATCGGTCGAAGGGTGCCAAATAGGGGACTGGATCATCAGAGTCTTCACGTGTCGCCGATGAAGTAGCGAGGTCGACATCCTTGTCTGCCTCCACCTCCTCCTCCACCACCTTCTCCTTCTCCTTCCCTTTCCTCTTACGGTTTTCGTCCAACGAACGCTTCATGAATGAGAATATATCTTGGACCGTCGCCTCCAAACGAGATAACTTTGCGTCATGCGAGTCCACTGTTTGAGAGAACCTGGTGTTGCTCGTCTCCAATCCGATGATCCTAGATTTGGCCACCTGCGAGCTTACCCCCTTGTCCTCCCCTTGAGATCAACGCCAAACACTTGGCTGAGTGCATCCGTGGACAAAGATGCCTTGTCGACATCGGACTGCGACTCATGCACTTCCTTAAGCTTTGCCTGAAACGACAAAAAACACATGATTAGTTAAATAAGTAAATAAAAAAATTATAATATGATTAACAAAAAGTAAAATGTCGGATTACTTATAATCGTGGACGTGACAATCGGTGGCACGTCCTTATCCTTCCCCTTCTTCATTTGAATAGACACATAAGCATCGAGCCTATGTGGCCTACCTACCCCCAGGGCCACTCCCCGTCCCCTGAAATAAAGTAATGCAAAATTAGTATCGGCCCCGCAAAGTAAAATAATGCAAAATAATATGTTTCTGTAATTATAGAAAAATAGAATCTTACCATCATCCTATGCTCCACCTCGACGTAAGACGTCCGGTCGGAGTAGTGCACGTTCGTCATTTTTGCCCGATTTTCCCTCCCCAATTGGCGAGATGCTAATTGTCACTCCCCGATCTCATTATCAATAAACTTTTGCCATTGTACCAATGAGATCGGCTCCTTCGGCGGGACAGAGTCACGCATTCAGATAATGGCGTCTCAGGTCTTCCCAAAGTGCCATCTCTGTAATTTTTTCTTCCACGTCTTGTGTTTCTCCCTCAACTGCTCCAAGACAGAATCGCGTAGTTCTGGGACAAGGCTGAATTATTCCTGTACAACAAATACAATGTTAGTTGCGAATAAATATAAATTGAAATTGAAATTGAAATTGAAATTGAAATTAAAATTAAAATTGAAATTGAAATTAAAATTGAAATATTCATATAAATATAAATATAAATATAAATACATTACATGTAGTGTCACCCAAATAGCCAACTTGAGCTCATTTGGCACCGTCCTCCAACTAGAGTACCAAGGACCGATGATCATCTTTACCAGCTCGAGGTATCTCGCTAATATTCCCGTCTTGTTCTCGACGGCGATCCCCAATTTGCCATTTTTGGGGAGCCTAGGGGCCGAGGATCCCTCGTCGCCTCTGCTACCATTGAGCCCAGACGACATCATCATATTCAGCATCATCATCCTCGCCTTAATACCTGAAGGAGACATTTTCTGTAAAACAATGTTGTTATTAGTACAAATCTAAATAAATTAGAAGAAGACATGCAAATATGTACAATTACTATAAATCCAAATGAATTATTACTGTTTAACACCTCAATTCTGAATTCCAAAACAACAGCATCTAACTGCAAATATGTACACTTACTAAAAATCCGAAACATCCCCACCCCACCCCCACCCCTACTTCCCACCCCCACGCACACTACACAATAGTGAAAATGATAAAGTGCAAATCAATTAAAAGCATTAAAAATGGATTGATAAAGTACAAATTGGAATATTTATTACAAATTGAAATATTATTTCAAATTTGGGTTATCATAAAAAATGGATTGATATTCGCTAGGAGCAACCAAGTCATCCACACTACTATTTAGACGCTTTGGCGCATGTAGGACAATTGACCACGGCTCGTTATTGATATACTCCGAGTAAAACACTTGGTTGACCTTTTGAAATGCACAAACAAACGGCTCATCGCTCATGTGGCCGTTGCTCTTCAACTTGGACAAGTAAACCATGATCAAATTGGTGCCATGATCAACTTTACAAGCATTTTTATCCTCAACTCTTACCTAGTCACAGTAAAATACAACCTCTTTGAAGCTTATATAATCCAATTCAAATATATTTCGAATTACACCATAGTAAGTCATTTTATCTTTAATGAGGATTTTATCTTTTACATAGCTCGAAAGAAAGTAAGAGCCTTGTATAAAATGCCCGAGTTATGTACATTTGTACTTTCCTCGTACACCCTTGCGCCGAATACGTAACCACTACACCAAAACTGGCGATTGGTCACGGCCAAAATCCCTGACCAAAACTGTGGGTCGCGGACTTTGGCCGTGACCATTTCTGGCGTGACCATTTTCGTGGGTCGCGGCCCAAGTCCCTGACCAAAAAATGGTCACGGCCAAGAGAGGGTCACGGCAGATGGTCGCGGACTTTGGCCGTGACCCATGCCGTGACGGGTCGCGGCCCTAATCCGTGACTCATAACCGTGACAAATTGGTCGCGGCCAAAGTCCGCGACCCATGTGCGTGACGAAAAAAAATTGGTCGCGGCCCTTGTCCATGACCCACAACCGTGACAAATTGGTCGCGGACTTTGGCCGCGACCCATGTGCGTGACAAAAAAAAATTAAAAAAATTGGTCGCGGCCCTTGTCCATGACCCACAACCGTGACAAATTAGTCGCGGACTTTGACCGCGACCCATATGCGTGACAAAAAAAAAAAAAAAAAATTGGTCGCGGCCCTAGTCCGCGACCCATTACCGTGATAAAAAATAAAAAAAATGGTCGCGGACTTTGGCCGCGACCATTTTTAAGCGCGACAAAAAAAAATAAAAATGGTCATGGACAAAGTCCATGACCATATTTATCTGTAATTTTAAAAAAATGTATTTTTTTTTGTCCAATCCTAAAATTGGGGGTCCTGTGAGTGCATCGTCGGTTGCTACGAGGTGTTACAAATATTTATTATAGGCAAAACAATAAAAAAAATCACAAATTGCGAATTGAGAATGTTGTTAATAAACAAATATATATACAAACTTAAAAATATTACACGTCTTAATAATTCACAGACCAAAAAAAAATTGGGCAGAGTTTCCTCTATTTTCTTGACATTCCAAAACCTGTAAATGAAAAACCTGCTTATTATAAAGCCCGCACGGCTATAAAATTCAACAATCAAATTATAAAAGCCCGCACGACCATAAAACTAAACAATAAAAGCCTGCACGGCTATAACACATAAAAAAACATTATCCTGAATGTCCACAACATATAAATAATCATCATGTTGTAAACCATTGCCTCCTGCATTTGATCCACGTGCAAAAATCCTACAAATGATAGGATACAAAAAACAAAAATATCAGTAACCACGCAGTTTTACAAAAAATTTAATCAAGCTGAAAAATTGCATATATGAGTTAAAATTATCAGTAACCAAGTAGAAATATGAAAATTAAGTGCAGAAATAAGCAAATCGGGACACCCGCGGCTGCGGGGTCAGTTCCTACGAGTTACGTTGGTCCCGTGGGAGGTGTTGGTGCCACCCACGGGGCCGTTCGGGGGCTGTTTCGAGTTCTCACCCTCTAACGCCATGTTTTTAAGCCTAAGTGTGGAAATAAGCAAATTATCGTCGTACTCTCAAACCGGGAGACCCGCGACTCCGGGGTCAGTTCCTACGAGTTACGTTGGTCCCGTGGGAGGTGTTGGTGCCACCCACGGGACCGTTCGGGGGCTGTTTCGAGTTCTCACCCTCTAACGCCATGTTTTTAAGCCTAAGTGTGGAAATAAGTAAATTATCGTCGTACTCTCAAACCGGGACACCCGCGGCTGCGGGGTCAGTTCCTACGAGTTACGTTGGTCCCGTGGGAGGTGTTGGTGTCACCCACGGGGCCGTTCGGGGGCTGTTTCGAGTTTTCACCCTCTAACGCCATGTTAAGCCTAAGTGTAGAAATAAGCAAATTACCGTCGTACTCTCAAACCAGGACACCCGCGGCTGCGGGGTCAGTTCCTACGAGTTACGTTGGTCCCGTGGGAGGTGTTGGTGCCACCCACGGGGCCGTTCGGGGGCTGTTTCGAGTTCTCACCCTCTAACGCCATGTTTTTAAGCCTAAGTGTGGAAATAAGCAAATTACCGTCGTACTCTCAAACCGGGACACCCGCGGCTGCGGGGTCAGTTCCTACGAGTTACGTTGGTCCCGTGGGAGGTGTTGGTGCCACCCACGGGGCCGTTCGGAGGCTGTTTCGAGTTCTCACCCTCTAACGCCATGTTTTTAAGCCTAAGTGTGGAAATAAGCAAATTATCGTCGTACTCTCAAACCGGGAGACCCGCGACTGCGGGGTCAGTTCCTACGAGTTACGTTGGTCCCGTGGGAGGTGTTGGTGCCACCCACGGGGCCGTTCGGGGGCTGTTTCGAGTTTTCACCCTCTAACGCCATGTTAAGCCTAAGTGTAGAAATAAGCAAATTACCGTCGTACTCTCAAACCGGGACACCCGCGGCTGCGGGGTCAGTTCCTACGAGTTACGTTGGTCCCGTGGGAGGTGTTGGTGCCACCCACGGGGCCGTTCGGGGGCTGTTTCGAGTTCTCACCCTCTAACGCCATGTTTTTAAGCCTAAGTGTGGAAATAAGCAAATTCCGTCGTACTCTCAAACCGGGACACCCGCGGCTGCGGGGTCAGTTCCTACGAGTTACGTTGGTCCCGTGGGAGGTGTTGGTGCCACCCACGGGGCCGTTCGGGGGCTGTTTCGAGTTCTCACCCTCTAACGCCATGTTTTTAAGCCTAAGTGTGGAAATAAGCAAATTATCGTCGTACTCTCAAACCGGGAGACCCGCGACTGCGGGGTCAGTTCCTACGAGTTACGTTGGTCCCGTGGGAGGTGTTGGTGCCACCCACGGGGCCGTTCGGGGGCTGTTTCGAGTTCTCACCCTCTAACGCCATGTTTTTAAGCCTAAGTGTGGAAATAAGCAAATTATCGTCGTACTCTCAAACCGGGAGACCCGTGACTGCGGGGTCAGTTCCTACGAGTTACGTTGGTCCCGTGGGAGGTGTTGGTGCCACCCACGGGGCCGTTCGGGGGCTGTTTCGAGTTCTCACCCTCTAACGCCATGTTTTTAAGCCTAAGTGTGGAAATAAGTAAATTATCGTCGTACTCTCAAACCGGGACACCCGCGGCTGCGGGGTCAGTTCCTACGAGTTACGTTGGTCCCGTGGGAGGTGTTGGTGCCACCCACGGGGCCGTTCGGGGGCTGTTTCGAGTTTTCACCCTCTAACGCCATGTTAAGCCTAAGTGTAGAAATAAGCAAATTACCGTCGTACTCTCAAACCGGGACACCCGCGGCTGCGGGGTCAGTTCCTACGAGTTACGTTGGTCCCATGGGAGGTGTTGGTGCCACCCACGGGGCCGTTCGGGGGCTGTTTCGAGTTCTCACCCTCTAACGCCATGTTTTTAAGCCTAAGTGTGGAAATAAGCAAATTACCGTCGTACTCTCAAACCGGGACACCCGCGGCTGCGGGGTCAGTTCCTACGAGTTACGTTGGTCCTGTGGGAGGTGTTGGTCCCACCCACGGGGCCGTTCGGGGGCTGTTTCGAGTTCTCACCCTCTAACGCCATGTTTTTAAGCCTAAGTGTGGAAATAAGCAAATTATCGTCGTACTCTCAAACCGGGAGACCCGCGACTGCGGGGTCAGTTCCTACGAGTTATGTTGGTCCCGTGGGAGGTGTTGGTGCCACCCACGGGGCCGTTCGGGGGCTGTTTCGAGTTTTCACCCTCTAACGCCATGTTAAGCCTAAGTGTAGAAATAAGCAAATTACCGTCGTACTCTCAAACCGGGACACCCGCGGCTGCGGGGTCAGTTCCTACGAGTTACGTTGGTCCCGTGGGAGGTGTTGGTGCCACCCACGGGGCCGTTCGGGGGCTGTTTCGAGTTCTCACCCTCTAACGCCATGTTTTTAAGCCTAAGTGTGGAAATAAGCAAATTACCATCGTACTCTCAAACCGGGACACCCGCGGCTGCGGGGTCAGTTCCTACGAGTTACGTTGGTCCCGTGGGAGGTGTTGGTGCCACCCACGGGGCCGTTCGGGGGCTGTTTCGAGTTCTCACCCTCTAACGCCATGTTTTTAAGCCTAAGTGTGGAAATAAGCAAATTATCATCGTACTCTCAAACCGGGAGACCCGCGACTCCGGGGTCAGTTCCTACGAGTTACGTTGGTCCCGTGGGAGGTGTTGGTGCCACCCACGGGACCGTTCGGGGGCTGTTTCGAGTTCTCACCCTCTAACGCCATGTTTTTAAGCCTAAGTGTGGAAATAAGTAAATTATCGTCGTACTCTCAAACCGGGACACCCGCGGCTGCGGGGTCAGTTCCTACGTAAACGCCCTTTACATGATTAATTGATATCCGGTTAGTCTCTCCCATCCACTCTTTGTATTGTGGGAAATCCATGTAATAATCTTCAAATTTCAGTCCTGTGGTAATAGGTTAAAAAATATTATTACAACTGAAACAGAAAGAATATTCTTACGACTGAAACAAAAAAAATATCATTCCATACGAAACAAAACCAATATTCTTACAACTGAAACAAAACCAATATTCTTACAACTGAAGCAAAACCAAGAAATATACAACTAAAACAAAAAAAAATTATTACAACTGAAACTAAAGAAAATATTATTAAACCTTGGCCAACAGATAAAGTGGCCAAGTAATAAAAGATTTTGCATAATTCCTCAATTCCATCCCATCCCCGCTGTTAACGTACACAGGTACATCTCCGCAGCCGTTGTATATTTCATCGACCATTATTTTAGCCTCACCCTTCTCCAAAGGTCGGCGATGTACTAGAGTCCCCCTTTCCCTGGAGATGAGTATGCACACGCCAACAAACCTCGAATTGCTCATGTCCTTGATATAGTACTCTTCGCCATAGTCACCGTGAGTTGTTGACGATGATCCGAGCCCCGTGATTGGAGGATGAGGCATTTGAGAGGGGAATGTTGGAGGGGAAGGATGTGTGAAATCTTGAGGAGGCATTGGGGGCCTATAACTTTCAATAAGATTCACAAGTTTCCCAATTTGATTGTTCAATAATCCCAGGGAATTTTTAAGGTCATGGACATCCCCATCGGTCTTCTGTTGGTGCTCCTTTTGGGATGAGATACAATTCTTGACCGAAGATAGCTCGTCCACAAGAGGTGTAATGTGTTGAATTTTTGTTTTTGGCATATGTGAGCCAACGCCTCTCGTCCTCCCCCTTTTGTCCTTTCCAAAGGTCTTAGTCAGGGCATCATTTTCAAGGTCAAAGTCATCAGTAGGGCACGAATCTGATTGACTGCTGATGGCCTCTATCTATTCCAGTGTCTTAGCCATGTGCAGGGGGAATTTATTATCTTTGTCCCGTCGAGCATGAAGGAATAAGTTGGATCGATTTGGGTTTTTACCGGCATCTGGACCATCTTTTGTCCTACTCTCCCATTCATTCTTCAAATCCTCATATGATTTGGATCCCAGCCTATGGATATCAGTTTTTTGTGCCCTATTTTTTTTGTTTTGATCCCTCTGGACCAACTTGTTTTCCTTCGCCTCATTCTCCAAAAACTTATTCCACTGATCCACCGGCATTTCAACATTGGGAGGCACTTTCTCTTTCAAAGCCAAAATATCGGAGCTCGCTGCCTCTTTCGGGAAATGTTTCTTCCGAAGGTTTCTCCTGTATGTCCTCAATCCTTCAGCAACCCGAGATAGAACCTTATTCTTGGAACGGTCAGGAAATGAGAAATGCTTGCAAAGTTGGTTATATATGTCATCTTTGACAGCTTGATCAACAAGGTTCCAATTATCTGGTCCACCGACTCCCACGTTCATTTTTCCCAGCGACAAACACCGGGCTTTAAAGTTCAGCCCGTCACTCCTATTACCCATCGGGTTATTCCCGAGAAGGGAGAATCCAATAGGCTTCTTTTCATTTGAGCGGGAGGCATCATGAGTGTTGGATTGGGGCGTTAAAGCAACGGGAGTGCCGGATTGGGGTGTAGGAGCACTTGGGGTTGGACTTGGTGAGGAGTGAACCATTGGTGGAGTTGTGAATTGCTCAGCCATTGGTGTTGAGAATTCGGGTTCTGCACAAGATGGTGAACCTCGTTGTGGTGTCACATCGGCACTTGGTACCCTAGGGTTGTTTCCTCTCGACATTATCTACAAAAATTAAAAAATATGAGTGATTAAATAATTATAGTAATATGAAATTATAACTAATTAATCAAGCTTAATTAGTTTTATATATATAAATAGATAGATAGATAGATACCTTTTCAAAGTAAGACTTTAGAATAAGTTCAATGTGTCTGATCTCCATCCATTCGGTATTAGTTTTTAAGAACCTATAAATTTTTGCACGTGGCCAACTAGAAGGAAGGGTATCTATGATTGATGTGTAGATGTCAGTGACATGAACTCGGAATCCCCTATTTCTCAACTTGTTGGCAAGATTCAATTTTACGTGCATGTGGCGCGAGACATCACAGTCTATGTCAATGCTCTCTGTACGCAGTTGTATCCATAACGGGTGGATTTTTTTTTCCGCCTTCTCCAACAACGTAACCAAGGTCAGGGCTATGTCGGGATTATGCGTGTGAAATATATTTTGTATAACGTCATCCCAGTTTTCTGGTAGAGAAAATAGAATACGATCGAACAAGTAATCTTGCTGGATATCAAGTCCATGATTTATAAGGTAGTTAAATTGTTCGATCTTTTTATTTCCGTACCTATAAATAGGAGTACCCTCTATATGACGCACGCTAATAAAAGAGTTATGTGTGCGGTCTAATTGCAACCTGTCCCACTCTTGTTGACAGTATTTATCACCGTGCCTCATTTTTCCTGAGAAAAGTAGTATCCAACAAATTTTATAACATATACATTTATCGACACTAGTATCAATTCAATAAATTCAACATAGTATCCAACACGACATGCATATAACCCCCAATATAGTATGATGGCACGCATATAACCCCCTATAAAATCCCACGAGGTAGATGTAATTTTTTTTTTTACTTATTAAGAATCCATTTAATAATATTTTGTCAAAAAAAATATAATGTCTAGGGTTATATTTTGAATAATATTTTGTCAAAAAAAAAATCCCAATACAATGTCTAGGGTTTATTGAAATAAAATGTCTAGGGTTTATTGAAATAAAATACAATTTGTTTGTAGTTACACACATAAACACACATACACACATACATATAAACAGTAATCTATACATACACACACATATATACAAATCTATACATACACACACACATATAAACATAAATCTATACATACACACACATATATACAAATCTATACATACACACACATAAATCTATACATACACACACATATACACACATATACTAACACAATGAGAATCGAAATGCACGAGAATCGAAATGAGGGATGGAAATCGCACAAATAAACACACAATACCTTTCTGAGCCGAAATCTCAAGGATGGAAATCGCACAAATCGCCTAGGGCTTTAGACACTGACCTCGATCGACAGAAATGAAATGAGGGAGGCGCGATTCTTTTTTTTAAGGACTGAACCTGGTCACGGCCAACCACCGTGACCCACCATGCGCGACCCTTAAATGAAACTCAACTGCTGCTCGATTGAACCTAGTCACGGCCCAGAGCCGTGACCCCCAGTGCGCAACCTGCAAACCATCACCACCACTGCTCGAATGAGAGGGATGGTCACGGCCTAAAGCCGTGACCCATACCATGAAATGGTCACGGCCCTCAGCCGTGACCCGTTACCCCCAGTGCGCAACCTGCAAACCATCACCACCACTGCTCGAATGAAGGATGGTCACGGCCTAAAGCCGTGACCCATACCCAGAAATGGTCACGGCCCTCAGCCGTGACCCTTAATGTGTGTGTTATTTACTTCGTCATGCCTTTGGTCACGGACTTGGGCCGTGACCCCATCCGCGACCAGTTTGGAGGGAATTTTGGCGCGAATTTGGCGCCAAGATGGTCACGGCCTGGTCACGGCCCAAGTCCGTGACCCACAGTGGTCAGGGACTTGGGCCGTGACCACTTTCAAAGCATCCATGATCTAGTGTGATAATAAATATGGTCACGCCAAAAACTACCTTGGTCACGGCCCAAGTCCGCGACCAACGGGTCGCGGACTTGGGCCGTGACCAACTCGGCGTGACCATTCGCTGGATTTGGTGTAGTGAACCGTTCAATCTATACTTTTTGTACTCTTGTGCCATGAACAAGGGTCCAGTAGCTAGACGAGCAAGCCATGATGTCGCATCACCCGTCTTTAAGAGTTGAGAATATTGATAAATTAATTTGGTTAGTTGTAAAGTTTGAGTGTAATGTAACGTTATATAACGACCATTTTCATTATAATTACCTCTTGTGACAACCACAACCTAAATTCGCTGTCTGATTGTACCATTCTATTTGTCTCACCCATCCACTCTTTTTATTTAGGATATCCTTTCACAACTACCACAACTAATCACCTATTAAAGGTAAGAAGCGTATATTCCTGGATTAGTATAAACAAAACTTAGATTTATAGTATGTTTCATTTAATTATGTCTTATTTATCTTCAATTTTTAAATTTCAAATTCAAATTCAATTTATAATAGAAATTCCTATTTCCTCCATCTCCTCTAAAGGGTGAGTGGTCCTATCCCATTCAAGACTGCATATTTCTGTAATATACTTAACAGCTCATGCACATTGTTACGATTTGAGAAAAATTCGGCAGCATATCCCCATAGTTCTCCAAGTACACAACGTAGATTGGCAAGTGTGAGTGTTATTTCAATTGATCAATTGAAATAACACTCACACTTATCAATCTAGTATGTACCCCGAGAACATTAGGATACGACTGCAGAACTTCCTCCAAAAGTAATAACTTTAAGCCACTAAGAATATTATTATACAAAAATTATGCAGTCTCAAACTGTCCAAACAGGACAATTCGAGAGATATCATTACAGGGGTAATACCTCTCGAACGGGTCTAAGAGCTATTGAATGCGTACGCATAAGAACTAGAAGGCTAGTATCTATGCGCACTATATGTAATTTCAAGTATGTTGCATTTAATTATCATACTATATATATATATTGTTCGTGATACACAGTAATTTTAGAAAAAAGTTGAAAAATTCCACCCCCATATGGACAATAATCCAGTGGTCATGCCACTTCTAAAATTAACCAACCCAACATCGATCCACTATAATCCAACGACAACAACAATAACAAACCAATAAATGTGTATCCCGTACTCCTTCTAATTCATCTACTAATTAATTCATTTCATCACGTCTTATAAGTATATCATCATTAAAGCTGTACAATTAAACTTACAATTAAAGTATACAATTGATTTTATTAAAGTTAAATCGAATCTCAACAATTATCTCTTAATGAGGGGCAATCCTACTTGCATATGAAATGGGCAATAATTATTAATTTACTAAGCTAAAACCAAATAAGGGGAATCTAAAGGCCCCACTACACAAACACACACACCATCCTCATTCCCCCTGCCCCACCACACACACCACCCCCATTCCCCTTACAATAAACCCCCCACCACCACACACACACACACTTCCCCCCTGCCCCACCCCCACCCCCCAGCCCTGCCCCTTCCCCCCACCACACACACACGTACACACCCACGCGTATACACACACATACACACACGCATATATACACACACGCGCACATATACACCACCTGCCCCACCCCTCAGCCCTGCCCCCTCCCCCACTACACACACACACACACACACACACACGCAATATACACACACACACATACACACACATATATATAAAAGGGAATAGAAAGAGAGAGAAAATTGTACCTAAAAGTAGAGAGAGAGAGAGTAGTCGTTGAGAGAAAGGGAGCGCGGAAACCAAAACGGTGGGGAAAAAAATAAGAGGGAAGGGTTTTTTGCTGGGAAAGTTGTCACGGATATATCACGGTCTTTGACTGTGACAACTTTATAAGATTGTCACGGTCATTGATCGTGACTAGTTCGTGACAACAGTACTTGTCACGGGCTTATCACGGTCAATGACCGTGACAAGCCTTTATCACTGCTATTGAGCGTGATAAAAAATGAGTATTTTTTTTTGTCACGGTCAATGACCGTGACAAGGATGGTCAGCTGAAGGGTGCTAATTTGGCCTTTTTGGTGTAGTGGGGTTTTTGGCATGATTCTCTCCACCAAATCAAATGAGGAGAGTTTGTAAATAATTTAATTATGATTACACGTGTCTTAAGATTATATCTATTCATTGAAATCCACATGTAAGCATGTTTTAAATCTTATTTATATGATTAAAATGATAAATTTAGTATTTAACCTAATGAAGATAGTAATTAGGTTATATTCTTTCTTAATGTTATTGATTTACCCATAATTTGGAATTAAAATCGTTAGAAAATGATTAGATCGTGTTTTTATTATAAATTAGTGAAAAGCCCTTTGATTATATGTAGTAATCCTTTGAAATCAAAAGTTACTTGAAAAATTGGCAAAACTAGCTTTTTTTTGTGTGAAAAGTTGAAATTAAATCCTTAAATCTTGTTACTTTGGATTAAAATGTATTGATTTGGTGTTGTGATGATGTAATACCAATTATATATGAAGGAGGATGGGAATTATATACTTTAGGGGCTTGTAGAAAGATTTTGGTTTGGTGTTTTTATGATTTTTAAATTTGGTTCAGCTTTGGAAGTCCCATCTACCGAATCGATTCGAAGGTCAGGCCAAATCGATTTGGGTTTGGCAGAATGATTGGGAGAGTTGTTTACTTTGGGGTTTTCTTTGGGAATTTAATTTTTTTACCTTTTTGAAACTCTTAGGTATTACTTGGTAATTAAAAAGTGGTTGTATATGGGAATTTTGTTATTTTAGTGGGCTTATATGGTTTTAGGATTTATGGCTAGTTTGGTGTGGCCTTTAGCTTTCCAGTACTAGTAGGATGGATATGAATTCTAATGACTTCAGATATTTGTTATGGGTGTTTGGGTTATTTTTTTGTATTTATGAATTTGGTTGGCTTAAAGGGGTTAATTTGAGTTTAGGGCATTGGTTTGGAAACCCAAGAGTATGATGGGTTGTTCATTTGGGATTTTAGAAGTTTAATGGATTGAGATTGTTGGCCGGGATTATTAGAGTCTTGGTGATAGTCTAGTGGGGCATTCACCCTTTATGAGGATAATATAAATTAGTCAAAACCCTAGAGTAAGTGTTAATTAATATATTGGATGTGTTTATATAAGTTAGGTGTGGATGGATACCTGGACGCGTTGCCTCAACCGATTAGGACATGATTATAAGAGAATAAATATAGTTATTGTGCGTATTTTTAGTATGAGACTATAACTAGAATTTGGGAAGGCCTTCGGAAGTAGGTTTAGTATTATATAACGAGTGTATTACTTTGTTATTAGTTTGGATTGCTATGGATGATCCAATGGTGATGGGTCTATATCTATATTCATGTTGATTTATCCCGTTAGTAAGGGTTGTAAGTGAGAACCGATAACGTTGGGCCTATATGCATACATGTTTATTTGATTCAACCCGTTAGCAAGGGTTATATTTGATTGGATGATTTATGTGCAATGCATAGCATGTGTGAGTGATCGTGGTGAACTTATTACGAGGGATTCCATTATGAGGTGTGTGCAATGACGATCGCGATGATGCCTTCCTGAGTAGACGAGAAATCCAGGGTTATTTTACCCTAGGGTCCTACATCTAGGTATCTATATACCGAGAGGGTTCACGAAGAGAGTTCATCGTATAGTCTTGGGTATGGTAGGCTATATGTATGACGTTGAGCCCTAGAAGTTTATTGCTTGATTATGATGAAGTCTTTGGTAAGGAGTGGCCTAAGACTATACCTAGTATGCATGAATTATCCCCGAAGGTGATAGTGAGCAACCTTCATTATGCGCGGGTGTGCGAGAAGCCCATTTATTTATTCTTATCGGGGATTGTATCCATGACACCCCATCTATTCTAATACCGGGTGGCTAATTCTTTTTTAAAATAAAATCCGAATCTGGTATGATTTCATTCTCAGTATCACTGTCCCAACAAGTAATATAAATATAAACAGATAAAACCATACATCCAAATAAACAGAATAAACGAATGCGTTAATAAATTAATTTGAATTGAATAAACTATCGGTCATTAACAGTAATCTTCCAACTGAAATAAAAATAATACACGAATATGTATCTCTGACATAAAAGTAAAGTCTTATCCAGCTACGAGCAACAGGACCAAAGGAAATACTGAAATGAAAAAGGATCCAATTTAGATAAAAAGAAGCTAAGGCAGCTAAATCAAACTCGTAGCGTCAACAGCTACTACAACGGGATGAAAGATCTACCCCTACTATCCATGCTAATGCTGCACACTTGGGGTTTTAAAAAATAAGAAATTAAGTTTTCCCACGGATCAAATCCCGAATATGTTTGAAAATATTTTTCAAGTAATTAAGTTATTTAAATAAATAAAACATATAATGTATTATTTTCACAATTAATTTACGAGTCGCACTCACATGAGACAAACCTCACCTCTCATCTATAGTGCTCACCTAACGTATTCGTTTTATTATCTAATTATACTATCCAATTTAACTAGAAGAATAACTGCAATCCAAGCCCAATCCCACTAATTAATAGTCACCATTATTTAAGTATATACTACCCTCACTAGGTCTATTTTCATAAATAATAACATAACAACACACGTTCTATAAGTAAATATACACACAATATACTAACATAGTTGAACCCGTGCTATAAATAAATATACACGCAATACATACATATGAATCTCTCGCTACATATGTATAGCCGCATCCCTCGAGCCGGGACCTCGCGGATGCATCCCTTGTGTGATATTAGGCTCCAGGCATATCACGTATCACACTGAGCCACCGGGTTGGAATCTCACCAACGAATCCAAACACAAATACAAACAAATGGATATGGTCATAAACATATGTCCAGGGGTCGCAACCATACAATATCGCACCCAACCGGTCTCTTAACCAACATTTATCCTCACACATGGATAGTGGTCATGCAACAATACTATGATCGGGGGATTGAATTCAACACCTGCTGGTCAACGTCAGGGTGGACTGTCCACTACTAAAAACCTCCTAACAATAACATTGCCGAGTAGGTATGTTCAATATAAAAAAGCAACAAACACAGACACATATATACAAGTCACCCCAATATGTATGTATATATAAACTACTGACTTCGTACATAAATCACACAGCATACTAGTCTACTAATCCCCAAGTCCGAATCAACTTCCCGATTATACATATAAGGATTCACTCACTTGAATTCCTGGTTCGTCTCTTCCGAACCCATCTATCTGTTACTCTCCCCAATAATAATAATAATAATAATAATAATAATAATAATAATAATAATAATAATAAATATCAATCCTGGACTCGCTAATTAATATTTACCGAAACCCAATATAATTTTCCCAATTAAATTCATAATTATAAGCACTTGGAAATAAAATAATCATAAAAGTACGACGTATTACATTCTCCCCCAATAACGAAATTTTGTCCTCATAATTCGAACGTAGCTACCACAAAAAGCTCTGGATACTTTTCCCACATGTCATCCTCGTGCTCCCACGTCGACTCAGTAATATTGTGGTGTTCCCACTGTACATGCACTAACGATACCATCTTTGACCAAAGTTTTTGCTCGCTATGACCCAAAATGGCAACAGGTCTTTCCTCGTAAGAAATATTATATTATAAGTCATTATCATCCAATGCTATATGCCGATAAGTCACGTTATCCGTAAGACTCCTCCATAATGATGACACATGAAACATATCATGAATTCATTGCAAATACTCCGGTAAGGCAAGCATGCATGCAACCATTTCCAACCCTCTCGATGATGGGAAAATGCCCCACATACCTAGGCACTAACTTTCCATTCTTCTCGAATTGCAGCACTCCCTTTACGAGAGATACCCGCAGCAACACTTGATCACCCACGTCAAATTCCAAAAATCTTCGATTCGTATCAGCGTAACTCGTGTTCCGGTCCTGAGCTACCTGAATACGACTCCTGATTAACTCAATCTTCGTTGATGTCTCTTGAATCACGTTCGACTAGAGAAGCTTGTTGTCCCCCACCTCTAACCAAGAAGAGGACGAACGATAAGGTCTACCCTACAAAGACTCAAACGCTTCCATACCAATAGTAAACTTGTACGAGTTATTATACGCAAACTCAACCAAAAATAAATACTATTACCGGCTACCCTTAAAGTCTAGAATATACATCCTTAGCATATCCTCCAACATCTTCTTCACCCTCTCTGTCTGCCCATCGATTTGTGGTGATACACCATGGTCAAACACAACTCCCTCCCCATTGCATCCTGAAAATCTGCCAGGAGGGGGACAAAAAGATCTTATCCCGATCTGAAACAGTATTGAGCGACACTCCGTGCAGTTTTTCTATCTCTGCTATGAAAAGTTGGGCATACTGCCCTGTCTTATAATCCAACTGAACTGACAAGAAATGAGCTATCTTGGTCAACCAATCCATAATAATCCAGATGGTATCGTGGCCCCTCTGGGGCATCGGTAACCTTGTGATTCTAATACCTCGTACTTCTATCATTAATTAATTTTCGTGCGCTTTATATTATTAATTTAATTAGGGAAATTAAATTAGAATTTAGTAAATATAAATTAGAGAGATAAAGGATTAATATTTATTGGAATTATTATTTACTTGTGTGTGATAAGTAAATAGTTATATAATTTATTATATGTCACGTATGACTAATAGCGATGGTTTAATTAGTGGTAGGTCGATGGGATGTTACATCGACGGATCGATATAATTTATAGGCGACGCGTTGGGTATACACGTGTCAACCCCAGTTAATGAATTTAGCATAATTGGAGTTGGGTGACTCAGATGACCTTTTTTAGTGAACCGGTGATTCAAGAAGGATTAAAATAATCCAGAGTAGGTACCCAGGTGTTGTGCTTGGGTTTTGGGGTTTTTTAGACATAAAAAGGTTCGTATAAAGGTGGAAGGTCATTTTATACCTAGAATTAAAGGGAAAATGGTATTAGGTTTGTGGGAGGATATTTAGTAGTTAGGAAGGTGGATGACGACCCACCTTTCATATTCCAAATAAAGACTGAGAGAAAGAACCGTAGAAGAGAGAAAAAGAGGAAAATAAGAGGGATCTTGAAGAGGAGAAGAGGACACAACCCGTCTTAGAGACTTCAGATTTGTAATCCAACAAGGAAAGTAAATACTTGCTTTATATCGCACATTCATTTGTAGTTAATTACTTTCTCGATTTAAAGTAGAAATTGGAGATTTGAATATGGAAGATTGGAAAATTGATGATTGATGAAGAAACCTAATGATATAAAATGAATGATCTTGAATCAACGATTAATTAGGATTGATCAGGCTTGAAGTTAGAGATAAAAAATTTGGGTTTTAATGGAAGAGGATGTAGACATTGATAAAAGATTAAACCTATAATAATCAAATTGATATAAGAATTATAATCTTGAATTTATGGGAATTTCCATGTAAGAATAAATTATGTAGTGAATGGATTGTATTCTAGATCATACGTGGATTATAGTTCTTGAAATTTTGGTGGAAAGAACCCTAGAAATGCAGTTAGGATTTTGAGGATGAATCCCGCCTAAGAAAAATGCTTCAGGTCTGTGTTCTATAATGTCATTCGAACCTCATTAGAATGCCATTCGAATGAGATGTCGTTCTCGTTCGAACGAGATTGGATTTCATTCGAAGGACCCGTGGGTTTGGGTCAGGTTTTGATCGTGGAGAGGTTTCGAGCTTTTTTATTAACTCAAGTGAGTATGTGGAAGGTTATTCAAGTGAGTGGATATTTAAATAAAAATAGTATTGTGTCACTATTTCTTTGTGGGAATTTAATAACTAACTAGGGCCCTTGGATAAGGGACTAGTTAAATTAAGAAATCGGGAAGTTGGGATGGACTTCGGGATTTACGTGAACCATGCGCAATGGGATATGCATATGAGTTCGGTAATTATTTTATATACATAGTAGAGTGACATGTGTGTGTGTGTGTGTATATATATATATGTATGTATGTATGTATGTTTGTACGCATGCTACTTATTTTATTTAAACATAACTACTCGGGAGTACTATCATAGAAGGCTACGCGTAGTGGGCAGCCTATTCTGGCTTTCACCTACAATTGTTGGGTTGATTCCCCTGGTTATTATTGCGTGAACACTATATGTGTGTGAGTATAGATGTTGGTTTCTAGTCCGGTTGGGTGTAATGTGGTATGGTTGCGACCCACGGATGTATTTCTATGATCGCCTCCATTGTATGAGTATTCGTTTGGGATCGATGGTGAGATTCTGACCCAGTGGCTCAATGCGAAGCGTGATGCTTGGAGCTGGATAACATAGAGGAATATATATCCGCGAGGTCTAAGCTCAGGGGATATGGTTATACGTATCTAGTGAGTGATATATATGTATGATTATGTGATACTGTGTGTATATCTATTTATAGCACGAGAGTAGATGTGTTATAACTATTACCAGATTATTTATTTATAGACATGCGTGGCGCTAAAATACTGTTTGTAAATGAATACCTAATGAAGGTAGTTAGACTTAGCTAATAGAGATTATTGGTGGGGTTGAGCTTAAATAGCGGATATGTGTCCTAATTACACTAGGTAGTTTAATTAGGATAAATAAAATGAACACATAAGGTACTTACTATAGTTGGGAGGTGAGGTTTATCTCAAGCGAGTGTGATCTATTAGTCATGAAACTAACTTAACAATTTTAAACAATTTTTTACTTGTGAAAATATTTTCTACTCTACGGACTTTGACCCGCCATTTTCTTTTTGTCTTTCCTTGTTTTTCCTTTTTACACCCTAAGTGGGCAGTAGAAGCAGTTGGGACAATAAGGATAGATCCATTGTTGTCGATAATAGCTGTGGATGCTACATCCTCATTTAGACGCTTCATTCGATTCTACTCTCGATAGGATCGGTTATTTCCATTTACTGCTGGGCGTATTACCTATAGATGATAGATTTTATCTTACTCCAGACTTTTATATTTTATCGGACATTTACTCTTTCGTATTCTATTATTATTTAGCTTATATTGTTTATGTTATTTGGTGACCCATGGTTTATTCCGGTCACCCTTATTACTTATTTATGCATGATGTTTATTTCAGTTATTGTGGTTGTGTGGATTGTGTTGTACTATTTTTTTGTAATAGTTGTGCTGAGAATGATCCATACTGAGATTCCTATTATATTTTAGTAGAGAATTATCCACTCGGTGTTAAAATAGGCGGGTTGTCACAATTAGTATCAGAGCATCAGGTTCTAATGTACTTAAGATATGTGCGGACTTGCATATTGTCAGCGTTGCGTTTTCTTTGATATAGAGACCTATGATTAGGACTGTTGTTTCATACTGCGCATTGACATTATGATGCTATTATCTATGGTTAAAGCGAATCTTATATGATTTTGGTTTTGTGTCAAATGCCAAACAATGAGAGAGGCCGACCAACATGTGTTACGAGGAGGGCCATAGGGGAGTAGGCTCAGCCGAAGTCGCAGGACACACAGGGGACGGTGACCACAGCAGAGGTTGCCACCATTGTTGCAACGACTGTTAATATCGTGATGAATGACTTAGCACATCATTTTACCCTGGCACATCCATAGCATCCAGTCGCACTAGTTCAGGCACACCCAGTGTTGTCTATTTAGTAGAAAGTTAGAGAGGCCTTTTAGAAGGCCTTTCCATCGGAGTTTTAGGGGAGTGCAAGCATTATCACAGCTAGCCAATAGAAGAAGAATATGCAAAGGTATTTGCATATGGTTGAGTGTAGTGACACTCAAAAGTAGGTACTAGCTATGTTCAATCTAGTCAGGGCAGCTCTTCAGTGGTGGGAGTCGGTTATCACAATGGATGAAAGGAATACGATGACTATCCAAGAGTTTTGGGTGCTATTTGATCGCAATTTCTTTCCATCAGTGGTTCAGATGGAGATTAAGAGGAGATTCCTAGACCTTTCGCAGGAGGATCTGATTGTGTCTAAGTATGAGGAAGAGTTCATGCGCCTGAGAAATTTTATACCAGATGAGGTGAAAACTAGTGAGAATAAGAGTCTTAAGTTTATGGATAGTCTGACTTGGAAGATCTGCCAACATTTGTTGAGATAATACGATGTTGAGGATTTATACTCACTACACCAAAACTGGCGATTGGTCACGGCCAAAATCCCTGACCAAAGTTGTGGGTCGCGGACTTGGGCCGTGACCATTTCGGGCGTGACCATTTTCGTGGATCCCGATCCAAGTCCGTGACCAAAAAATGGTCATGGCCGAGAGGGGTCATGGCAGATGGTCGCGAACTTCAGCCGTGACCCATGTCATGACGGGTCGCGGTCCTCATCCGTGACCCACAACCGTGACAAAAATTTAAAAAAAAATGGTCGCAGCCCTTATCCGTGACCCACAACCGTGATAAATTGGTCGCGGCCAAAGTCCGCGACTCATAACCGTGACAAAAATATATAAAAAAAATTGATCGCGGCCCTTATCCGTGACCCACAACCGTGAAAAATTGGTCGCGGCCAAAGTCCACGACCCACAACCGTGACAAAAAAATAAAAAAAATGGTCGCGGCCTAAGTCCGTGACCCACAACTGTGACGAAATAAATGGTCGCGGACTTTGGCCGCGACCATTTTTATGCGTGACAAAAAAATAAAAATGATCTTGGACAAAGTCCATGACCATATTTAACTATAATTTTAAAAAAATGTATTTTTTTGGTCCAATCCTAAAATTAGTGGTCCTATGAGTGCACCATCAGTTGCTACGTATAACGTTTGACGCGTACGAGGTGTTACAAATATTTATTATTGGCAAAACAATAAAAAAATCACAATTTGCGAATCGAGAATGTTGTTAATAAACAAATATATATACAAACTTATAAATATTACACGTCTTAATAATTCACAGACAAAAAAAAAAATTGGGCAGAGTTTCCTCTATTTTCTTGACATTCCAAAACCTGTAAATGAAAAACCTACTTATTATAAAGCCCGCACGGCCATAAAATTCAACAACTAAATAATAAAAGCCCGCACGACCATAAAACTAAACAATAAAAGCCCGCACGACTGCAACACAAAAAACAAAATCCTGAATGTCCACAACATATAAACAATCTTCATGCAGTAGACCATTGCCTCATTCGTTTGTTCCGCGTGCAAAAATCCTACAAATGATAGGATACATAAAAACAAATATCAGTAACCAAGTAGTTTTACAAAAAATTTAATCAAGTTGAAAAATTGAATATATGAGTTAAAATTATCAGTAACCAAGTAGAAATATTCAAATTATCGTCGTATTCTCAAACCGGGAGACTAGCGGCCGCGGGGTTAGTTCCTACGAGTTACATTGGTCCCGCGGGAGATGTTGGTGCCACCCACGGGGACGTTAGGAGGATGTTTCGAGTTTTCACCCTGTAACGCCATGTTTTTAAGCCTAACTCTAAAAATATGCAAAATTTCATCTTATTCTCAAATCGGGAGACCCACGACTGCGGGGTCAGTTCCTACGAGTTACATTGGTCTCGTGGGAGGTGTTGGTGCCACCCACGGGGCCGTTAGGGGGCTATTTCGAGTTATCACCCTCTAACGCCATGTTTTTGAGCCTAAGTATAGAAATATACAAATTATCATCGTATTCTCAAACCGGGAGTCCCGCGGTTGCGGGGTCAGTTCCTACGAGTTACAATGGTCTCGTGGGAGGTGTTAGTGCCACCCAGGGGACTTTCGGGGGCTGTTTCGATTTTTCACCCTCTAACGCCATGTTTTGCTTAAGTCTTAAAATAAGCAACTTACCGTCGTATTCTCAAACGGGAGACCCGTGGCTGCGGGGAAAGTTCCTACGAGTTACATTGGTCCCGTGGGAGGTGTTGGGGTCACCCACGGAGCCATTCGGGGGTTGTTTCGAGTTTTCACCCTCTAACGCTATGTTTTTAAGCCTAAGTATATAAATATGCAAGTTATTATCATATTCTTAAACCGAGAATCTCGCGACTATGGGATCAGTTCCTACGAGTTACATTGGTCCCGTGGGAGGTGTTAGTGCCACCCATGGGGACGTTCGGGGGATGTTTTGAGTTTTCACCCTCTAACGCCATGTTTTTTAGCCTAAGTCTAGAAATATGCAAATTACCGTTGTATTCTCAAACCGGGAGTGCCGCGGCTGCGGGGTCAGTTCCTATGAGTTACATTGGTCCCGTGGGAGGTGTTGGTGCCACCCACGGGGCCGTTCGGGGGTTGTTTCGAGTTTTCACCCTCTAACGCCATGTTTTTAAGACTAAGTCTAAAAATATGCAAATTATCGTCGTATTCTCAAATCGGGAGTCCCGTGGCTGCGGGGTCAGTTTCTACGAGTGGCATTGGTCCCGTGGGAGGTGTTGGTACCACCCACGGGGACGTTCGGGGGCTGTTTCGAGTTTTCACCCTCTAACGCCATGTTTTGCTTAAGTCCTGTAATATGCAAATTATCGTCGTATTTACATTGGTCCCGTGGGAGGTGTTGCTACCACCCACGACCGTTCGGGGGCTGTTTCGAGTTTTCAACCTCTAACGCCATGTTTTTAAGCCTAAGTCTAAAAATATGCAAATTATCATCGTATTCTCAAACCGGGATACCTGCGGCTGTGGGGTCAGTTCATACGAGTTACATTGGTCCCGTGGGAGGTGTTGGTGCTACGATCAGGGACGTTCGGGGGCTGTTTCGAGTTTTCACCCTCTAACGCCATGTTTTTAAGCATATGTCTAAAAATATGCAAAATTTCATCTTATTATCAAATCGGGATACCCGCGACTGCGGGATCAGTTCCTACGAGTTACATTGGTCCCGTGGGAGGTTTTGGTGCCACCCACGGGGCCGTTAGGGGGCTGTTTTGAGTTATCACCCTCTAACGCCAAACTGTTAAGCCTAGGTCTAGAAATATGCAAATTATCGTCATATTCTCAAATCGGGAGTCCCACGGCTGTGGGGTTAGTTCCTACGAGTTATAATGATCCCGTGGGAGGTGTTGGTGCCACCCACGGGGACGTTCGGGGTATATTTCGAGTTTTCACCCTCTAACGCTACGTTTTGCTTAAGTCTAGAAATAAGCAAATTACGGTCGTATTCTCAAACTGGGAGTCCCGCGACTGCGGGGTCAGTTCCTACGAGTTACATTGGTCCCGTGGGAGGTGTTGGTGCCACTCACGGGGACGTTCGGGGGCTGTTTCGAGTTTTCACCCTCTAACGCCATGTTTTTAAGCCTAACTCTAGAAATATACAAATTACCGTTGTATTCTCAAATCGGGAGTTCCGCGGCTGCGGGGTCAGTTCCTACGAGTTACATTGGTCCCGTGGGAGGTGTTGGTGCCACCCACGGGGCCGTTCGGGGGTTGTTTTGAGTTTTAACCATCTAACGCCATGTTTTTAAGCCTAAGTCTTAAAATATGCAAATTGTCCCCGTATTCTCAAATCGGGAGTCCCGCGGCTGCGGGGTCAGTTTCTACGAGTTACATTGGTTCCGTGGGAGGTGTTGGTGCCACCCATGGGGACGTTCGGGGGCTATTTCGAGTTTTCACCCTCTAACGCCATGTTTTGCTTAAGTCTAGTAATATGCAAATTATCATCGTATTCTTAAACCGGGAGACTCGCGATTGCGAGGTCAGTTCCTACAAGTTACATTGGTCCCGTGGGAGGTGTTGGTGCCACCCACGGGGCCGTTCGGGGGCTGTTTCGAGTTTTCACCCTCTAACGCCATGTTTTTAAGCGTAAGTCTAAAAATATGCAAATTATCGTCGTATTCTCAAACCGGGATACCTGCGGTTGTGGGGTCAGTTCATGCGATTTACATTGGTTCCGTGGGACGTGTTGGTGTTACCCACGGGGACGTTCGGGGGCTGTTTTGAGTTTTCACCCTCTAAGGCCATGTTTTGTTTAAGTCTAGAAATATGCAAATTACAGTCGTATTCTCAAACCGGGAGTCCCGTGGTTGCGGGGTCAGTTCCTACGAGTTACATTGGTCCCGTGGGAAGTGTTGGTGCCACCCACGGGGCCGTACGGGGGTTCTTTCGAGTTTTCACCATCTAACGCCATGTTTTTAAGCCCAAGTCTAGAAATACGCTAATTATTGTCGTTTTCCCAAATCGGGAGTCCCGCATCTGCGTGGTCTGTTCCTACGAGTTAAATTGGTCTCGTGGGAGGTGATGGTGCCACCCACGGGGCCGTTCGGGGGATGTTTCAAGTTTTCACCCTCTAACGCCATGTTTTTAAGCCTAAGTTTGGAAATATGCAAATTATCGTCGTATTCTCAAACCGGGAGACCCACGGCTGCGGAGTCAGTTCCTACGAGTTACATTGGTCCCGTGGGAGGTGTTAGTGCCACCCATGGGGGCATTCGGGGGCTGTTTTGGGTTTTCATCCTCTAACGCCATGTTTTTAAGCCTAAGTCTAGAAATATGCAAATTATTATTGTATTCTCAAACAGGGAGACTCGCAGCTGTGGGGTCAGTTCCTACGTGTTACATTGGTCCCGTGGGTGGTGTTGGTGCCACCCACGGGGCCGTTCGGGGGTTGTTTCGAGTTTTCACCCTCTAACCCCATGTTTTGCTTAAATCTGTAAATATGCAAATTATCGTCGTATTCTCAAACCGGGAGTCTCGCGGATGCACGGTCAGTTCCTATGAGTTACATTGGTCCCGTGGGAGGTGTTGGTGCCACCCACGGGGCCGTTCGGGGGCTGTTTCGAGTTTTCACCCTCTAACGCCATGTTTTTAAGCCTAAGTCTAGAAATATGCAAATTATCGTCGTATTCTCAAACCGAGAGAGCCGCGGCTTCGGGGTCAGTTCCTCTGAGTTACATTGGTCCCGTGGGAAGTGTTGGTGCCACCCACGGGGCCGTTCGGGGGCTGTTTCGAGTTTTCACCCTCTAACGCAATGTTTTAATCCTATGCGTAGAAATATGCAAATTATCCTCGTATTCTCAAACCGCGAGTTCTGCGGCTGCGAGATCAGTTGCTACGAGTTACATTTGTCCCGTGGGAGGTGTTGGTGCCACCCACGGGACGTTCGGGGGCTGTTTCGAGTTTTCACCCTCTAACGCCATCTTTTGCTTAATTCTAGAAATATACAAATTACCGTAGTATTTTCAAACTGGGAGAGCCGCGGCTACGGGGTCAGTTCCTACGAGTTACATTGGTCCCGTGGGAGGTGTTGGTGCCACCCACGAGACCGTCCGGGAGTTGTTTAAAGTTTTCACTCTTTAACGCTATGTTTCTAATCCTACGTCTAGAAATATTAAAATTATCGTCGTATTCTCAAATCGATAGTCCCGCGACTGCGGGGTCAGTTACTACGAGTTACATTGGTCCCGTGGGAGGTGTTGGTGCCACCCACGGGGACGTTCGGGGGCTGTTCGAGTTTTCACCCTCTAACGCCATGTTTTCCTTAAGTCTATAAATAAGCAAATTACTGTCATATTCTCAAACCGGGACTCCCGCGATTGCGGGGTCAGTTTCTACGAGTTACATGGTTCCCTTAGGAGGTGTTGGTGCTACCCACGGGGACATTCAGGGACTATTTTGGGTTTTCACCCTCTAACGCCATGATTTTAAGCGTAAGTCTAGAAATATAAAAATTATCGTCGTATTCTCAAATCGGGAGAGCCGCGGCTGCGGGGTCAGTTCCCACGAGTTACATTGGTCCCGTGGGAGGTGTTGGTTCCACCCATGGGTCCGTTCAGGGATTGTTTCGAGTTTTCACTCTCTAACGCCATGTTTTACTTAAATCTAAAAATATGTAAATTATCGTCGTATTCTCAAACCGGGAGTCTCGCGGCTACGGGGTTAGTTTCTATGAGTTATTTTGGTCCCGTGGGAAGTGTTGGTGCCACCCACGGGGCCCTTCGGGGGTTCTTTTGGGTTTTCAACCTGTAACGTCATGTTTTTAAGCCTAAGTCCATAAATATGCAAATTATCATCGTATTCTCAAATCGGGAGTCCCGGGGCTACGCGACCAGTTACTACGAGTTATATTAGTCCCGTGGGAGGTGTTGGTGCCACCCACGGGACCGTTCGGGGGCTGTTTCGAGTTTTCACCCACTAACGCCATGTTTTTAAGCCTAAGTCTATAAATATGCAAATTATCATCGTATTCTCAAATCGGGAGACCCCCGACTGCGGGATCAGTTCCTACGAGTTACATTGGTCTCGTGGAAGGTGTTGGTGCCACCCACGGGGACGTTCGAGGGCTGTTTCGAGTTTTCACCCTCTAACACCATGTTTTGCTTAAGTTTAGAAATATGTAAATTATCGTCGTGATTCACAAACCGGGAGACCCGCAGCTGTGGTGTCAGTTCCTACGAGTTACATTGGTCCCGTGGGAGGTGTTGGTGTTACTCACGGGGCCGTTCGGGAGTTGTTTCGATTTTTCACCCTCTAATGCCATGTTTTTAATCCCTAGTCTAGAAATATATAAATTATCATCGTATTCTCAAACCGGGAGTCCCGCGGCTGCGGGGTCAGTTCCTACGAGTTACATTGGTCCCGTGGGAGGTGTTGGTGCCACACGGGGCCGTTCGGGGGTTGTTTCGAGATTTCTCCCTCTAGCGCCATATTTTTAAGCCTAAGTCTAAACATATGCAAATTACCATCGTATTCTTAAACCGGGTGACCCGCGACTGTGGGGTCATTTCCTACCAGTTATATTGGTCCCGTGGGAGGTGTTGGTGCCACCCACGGGGACGTTTGGGGGGCTGTTTCGTGTTTTCACCATCTAACGCCATGTTTTTAATCCTAAGTCTAGAAGTATATAAATTATTGTCGTATTCTCAAACCGGGAGTCCCGCGGCTACGGGGTCAGTTCCTATGAGTTACATTTGTCCCGTGGAAGGTGTTGGTGCCACCCACGGGGCCGTTCGGGGGTTGTTTCATGTTTTCACCCTCTAACGTCATGTTTTTAAGCCTAAGTCTAAAAATATACGAATTATCGTTGTATTCTCAAACCAGGAGTCCCGCGGCTGCGGGGTCAGTTCCTACGAGTTACTTTGGACCCGTGGGAGGTGTTGGTGCCACCCACGGGGTTGCTCGGGGGCTGTTTCGAGTGATCATCCTCTAACACCATGTTTTTCTTAAGTCTAAAAATATGCAAATTACCATCGTATTCTCAAATCGGGAGACCCGCGGCTGCGAGGTCAGTTCTTACGAGTTACATTTGTCCCGTGGGAGGTGTTTGTGTCACCCACGGGGACGTTCGGGGGTTGTTTCGAGTTTTCATCCTATAACGCCATCTTTTGCTTAAGTTTAGAAATATACAAATTACTGTCGTATTCTCAAACTGGGAGACCCGCGGCTGCGGGGTCAGTTCCTATGAGTTACATTGGTCCCGTGGGAGGTGTTGCTGCCACCCACGGGGACGTTCGGGGGCTGTTTCGAGTTTTCACCCTCTAACGCCATGTTTTGCTTAAGTCTAGAAATATACAAATTACTGTCGTATTCTCAAATCGGGAGTCCCGCGATTGCATGTTCAGTTCCTATAAGTTACATTGGTCACTTGGGAGGTGTTGATTCCACCCACGGGGCCGTTCGGGGGTTATTTCGAGTTTTCACCCTCTAACGCCATATTTTTAAACCTAGGTCTAGAAAATATGCAAATTATCGTTGTATTCTAAAACCGGGAGTCCCGCAGCTGCGAGGTCAATTCCTACGAGTTACATTGGTCCCATGGGAGGTGTTGGTGCCACCCACGGGGCCGTTCGCGGCTGTTTTGGGTTCTAACTCCATGTTGTTAAGCCTAAGTCTAGAAATATGCAAATTATCGTCGTATTCTCAAACCGGGAGACCCACGGATGCGGGGTCAGTTCCTACGAGTTACATTGGTCCCGTGGGAGGTGTTGGTGCCACCCACGGGGCCGTTCGGTGGTTGTTTTGAGTTTTCACCCTCTAACCCCACGTTTTGCTAAAATCTAGAAATATAAATATTATCATTGTATTCTCAAACCGGGAGTCTCACGGTTGCGTGGTGAGTTCCTACAAGTTACATTGGTCCCATGGGAGGTGTTGGCGCCACCCACGGGGCCGTTCGGGAGTTGTTTTGGGTTTTCACCCTCTAACGCCATGTTTTTAAGCCTAAGTCTAGAAATATGCAAATTATCGTTGTATTCTCAAACTAGGAGTCCCGCGGCTACGTGGTCAGTTCCTACGAGTTACATTGGCCCCGTGAAAGGTGTTGATGCCACCCACGGGACCATTCGCGACCTGTTTCGAGTTTTCACCCTCTAACACCATATTTTTAAGCCTAAGTCTAGAAATATGCAAATTATAATCGTATTCTCAAACCGGGAGACCCACGCCTTTGAGGTCAGTTCCTACGAGTTTCATTGGTCCCGTGGGAGGTGTTGGTGCCACCCACGAGGCCGTTCGGGGGTTGTTTCGAGTTTTAACCCTCTAACGCCATGTTTTGCTTAAATCTAAAAATATGCAAATTATCGTCGTATTCTCAAACCGGGAGACCCGCGACTGCGGGGTCAGTTCCTATGAGTTACATTGGTCTCGTGGGAGGTGTTGACGCCACCCACGGGGCTGTTCGGGGGCTATTTCGACTTTTCACCCATTAACGCCATGTTTTTATGCCTAAGTCTAGAAATATGCAAATTACCGTCGTATTCTCAAACCGAGAGTCCCGCGACTGTGTGGTCTGTTCCTATGAGTTAAATTGGTCTCGTGGGAGGTGATGGTGCTACCTACGGGGCCGTTTGGGGGCTGTTTCGAGTTTTCACCCTCTAACGCCATGTTTTTAAGCGTAAGTTTAGAAATATGCAAATTATCGTCGTATTCTCAAACTGGGAGACCTGCGGCTGCGGGGTTAGTTCCTACGAGTTACATTGGTCCCATGGGAGGTGTTGGTGCCACCCACGGGGGCATTCGGGGGTTGTTTTGGGTTTTCACCCTCTAACGCCATGTTTTGCTTAAATCTGTAAATATGCAAATTATCGTCGTATTCTCAAACCGGGTGTCTCGCGGCTGCACGGTCAGTTCCTATGAGTTACATTGGTCCCGTGGGAGGTGTTGGTACCACCCACGGGGACGCTCGGGAGCTGTTTCGAGTTTTCACCCTCTAACGCCATGTTTTTAAGCCTAAGTCTAGAAATATGCAAATTATCATCGTATTCTCAAACGGGGAGTCCCGCGACTGCGGGGTTAGTTTCTACGAGTTACATTGGTCCCATGGGAGGTGTTGGTGCCGCCCACGGGGACGTTCGGGGGCTGTTTGGATTTTTCGCCCTCTAACGCCATATTTTTAAGCCTAAGTCTAAAAATATGCAAAATATCGTCATATTCTCAAACCGGGAGTCCCGCGGCTGCGGGGTCAGTTCCTACAACTTACATTGGTCCCGGGGGAGGTGTTGGTGCCACCTACGGGGACGTTCGGGGGCTGTTTCGAGTTTTCACCCTTTAACGCCATATTTTGCTTATGTCTAGAAATATGCAAATTATCGTCGTATTCTCAAACCGGGAGACCCGCAGCTGTGGGGTCAGTTCCTACGAGTTACATTGGTCCCGTGGGAGGTGTTGACGCCACCCACGGGGCGTTCGGGGGTTGTTTAAAGTTTTCATCCTCTAACGCCATGTTTTTAATCCCAAGTCTAAAAATATACAAATTATCATCGTATTCTCAAATCTGGAGTCCCGCGGCTGCGGGGTCAGTTCCTACGAGTTATATTGGTCCCGTGGGAGATGTTAGTCCTACCCACGGGGCCGTTCGGTGGTTGTTTCGAGTTTTCACCCTCTAACGCAATGTTTTTAGGCCTAAGTCTAAGAATATGCAAATTACCATCGTATTCTCAACCCGGGAGACCCGCGGCTGCGGGGTCAGTTCCTACCACTTATATTGGTCCCGTGGGAGGTGTTGGTGCCACCCACGGGGCCGTTTAGGGGTTGTTTCGAGTTTTCATCTTCCAATGCCATGTTTTTAATCCTAAGCCTAGAAATATACAAATTATTATCGTATTCTCAAACCGGGAGTCCTGCGGCTGCGGGGTCAGTTCCTACAAGTTACATTGGTCCCGTTGGAGGGGTTGGTGCCACCCACGGGGCCGTTCGGGGGTTGTTTCGAGTTTTCACCCTCTAACGCCATGTTTTTAAGCCTAAGTCTAAAAATATGCAAATTATCGTTGTATTCTCAAACCGGGAGTCCCGCGACTGCGGGGTCAGTTTTTACAAGTTACTTTGGACCCGTGGGAGGTGTTGGTGCCACCCATGGGGTCGTTCGGGGGCTGTTTCGAGTTATCACCCTCTAATGCCATGTTTTGTTTAAGTCTAAAAATATGCAAATTAACATCGTATTCTCAAATCGGGAGACCCACGACTGCGGGGTCAGTTCCTACGAGTTATATTGGTCCCGTTGGAGGTGTTGGTGCCACCCACGAGGCCGTTCGGGGGCTGTTTCGAGTTTTCACCCTCTAACTCCATGTTTTTAAGCCTAAGTTCAAAAATATGCAAATTGTCGTCGTATTCTCAAACCGAGAGACCCGTGGCTGCGGGGTTATTTCCTACGAGTTACATTGGTCCCATGGGAGGTGTTGGTGCCACCCACGGGGACGTTCGGGGGCTGTTTCGAGTTTTCACCCTCTAACGCCATGTTTTGCTTAAGTCTAGAAATATGTAAATTACCATCGTATTCTCAAACCGGGAGTACCGCGATTGCGTGTTCAGTTCCTATGAGTTACATTGGTCGCTTGGGAGGTGTTGGTGCCACCCACGGGGCCGTTCGGGGGTTATTTCGAGTTTTCACCCTCTAACGCCGTGTTTTTAAACCTAGGTCTGGAAATATGCAAATTATCGTTGTATTCTAAAACCGGGAGTCCCGCAGCTGTGAGGTCAATTCCTACGAGTTAAATTGGTCCCATGGGAGGTGTTAGTGCCACCCACGGGGCCGTTCGCGACTGTTTTGGGTTCTAACTCCATGTTGTTAAGCTTAAGTCTAGAAATATGCAAATTATCGTCGTATTCTCAAACCGGGAGACCCGCGGCTGCGGGGTCAGTTCCTACGAGTTACATTGGTCCCGTGGGAGGTATTGGTGCCACCCACGGGGCCGTTCGATGGTTATTTCGAGTTTTCACCCTCTAACCCCACGTTTTGCTAAAATCTAGAAATATACATATTATCATTGTATTCTCAAATCGGGAGTCTCACGGTTGCGTGGTAAGTTCCTACGAGTTACATTGGTCCCATGGGAGGTGTTGGCGCCACCCACGGGGCCGTTCGGGAGTTGTTTTGGGTTTTCACCCTCTAACGCCATGTTTTTAAGCCTAAGTCTAGAAATATGCAAATTATCGTCGTATTCTCAAACTAGGAGTCCCGCGGCTACGTGGTCTGTTCCTACGAGTTACATTGGCCCCGGGGAAGGTGTTGATGCCACCCACGGGGCCGTTCGGGGGCTGTTTCGAGTTTTCACCCTCTAACGCCATGTTTTTAAGCCTAAGTCTAGAAATATATAAATTATCATCGTATTCTCAAACCGGGTGACCCGCGCCTGCGGGGTCAGTTCCTACGAGTTTCATTGGTCCCGTGGGAGGTGTTGGTGCCACCCACGAGGCCGTTCAGGGGTTGTTTCGAGTTTTTACCCTCTAACGCCATGTTTTGCTTAAATCTAAAAATATGCAAATTATCATCGTATTCTCAAACCGGGAGACCCGCAGCTGCGGGGTCAGTTCCTACGAGTTACATTGGTCCCGTGGGAGGTGTTGGCGTCACCCACGGGGCCGTTCGGGAGCTATTTCGACTTTTCACCCATTAACGCCATGTTTTTAAGCCTAAGTCTAGAAATATGCAAATTACCGTCGTATTCTCAAACCGGGAGTCCCGCGACTGCGTGGTCTGTTCCTACGAGTTAAATTGGTCTCGTGAGAGGTGATGGTTCCACCCACGGGGCCGTTCGGGGGCTGTTTCGAGTTTTCACCCTCTAACGCCACGTTTTTAAGCGTAAGTTTAGAAATATGCAAATTATCGTCGTATTCTCAAACTGGGAGACCCGCGGCTACGGGGTTAGTTCCTACGAGTTACATTGGTCCCGTGGGAGGTGTTGATGCCACCCACGGGGGCATTCGGGGGTTGTTTTTGGGTTTTCACCCTTTAATGCTATGTTTTTAGGACTAAGTCTAGAAATATGCAAATTATCGGCGTATTCTCAAACCGGGAGACCCGCGGCTGTGGGGTCAGTCCCTACGAGTTACATTGGTCCCGTGGGTGGTGTTGGTGCCACCCACGGGGCCGTTCGGGGGTTGTTTCGAGTTTTCACCCTCTAACGCCATGTTTTGCTTAAATTTATAATTATGAAAATTATCGTCGTATTCTCAAATCGGGAGTCTCGCGGCTGCACGGTCAATTCCTACGAGTTACATTGGTCCCGTGGGAGGTGTTGGCGCCACCTACGGGGCCGTTCGGGGCTGTTTTGGGTTTTCACGCTCTAACGCCATGTTTTTAAGCCTAAGTATAGAAATATGCAAATTACTGTCGTATTCTCAAACCGGGAGTCCCGCGGCTGCGTGATCTGTTCCTACGAGTTACATTGGTCCAGTGGGAGGTGTTGGTGCCACCCCCAGGGCCGTTAGTGGGATGTTTCGAGTTTTCACCCTCTAACGCCATGTTTTTAAGCCTAAGTCGAGATATATGCAAATTACCATCGTACTCTCAAACCGGGAGTCTCGCGGCTGCGCGGTCAGTTCCTACGAGTTACATTGGTCCAGGGGAAGTTGTTGGTACCACCCACGGGGTCCTTCGGGGGTTGTTTTGGGTTTTCACCCTCTAATGCCATGTTTTTAAGCCTAAGACTAGAAATATGCAAATTACCGTCGTATTCTCAAACCGGGAGTCCCGTGACAGCGCCACTAAACTCGTTGGAAATACTGGTCTTGTTTGTAATAGATTATATTAAGTGGATTATGAATTCTACATTATATTTTTTCACTAAAGCCATGATAGCGTATAATCAATCCCACCTATATAATAGGAGTGTTACCTCATTAGGATATTGCACTATTTGAATAAAATATATCATAGGACGGTACAATCTCAATCGAACAAAATATATCATTTAACTTGTACCCAAAATATATCATTTAACAAAAGGTGCTCCTTTTGGGAGGAGATACAATTCTTGACTGAAGAAAGCTCGATCACAATAGGTGCAATGTGTTGAAGTTTTATTTTTGGCATATGTGAGACAACACCTCTCGTCCTCCTCCTTTTGTCCTTTCCAAAGGTCTGTGTCAAGGCATCATTTTCAAGGTCAAAGTCATCAGTAGGGCTCGAATCGGATTGACTGCTGATGGCCTCTATTTATTCCAGTGTCTTAGCCAAGTGCGGCGGAAATTTTTTATTTTTGTCCCATCGATCATGAAGGAATAAGTTTGACCGATTTGGGTTTTTTCCGGCATCTGGACCATCTTTTGTCCTACTCTCCCATTCATTCTTCAAATCCTCATATGATTTGGATCCCAGCCTATGGATATCAGTTTTTTGTGCCCTATTTTTTTTGTTTTGATCCCTCTGGACCAACTTTTTTTCCTTAGCCTCATTCTCCAAAAACTTATTTCACTGATCCAATGGAATTTCAACATTGGGAGGCACTCTCTCTTTCAAAGCCAAAATATCTGAGCTCGCTGCCTCTTTCGAGAAATGTTTCTTTCGAAGGTTTCTCCTGTATGTCCTCAATCCTTTAGCAACCCGAGATAGAACCTTATTCTTAGAACGGTCAGGAAATGAGAAATGCTTGCAAAGTTGGTCATGTATGTCATCTTTGACAGCTTGATCAACAAGGTTCCAATTGTCTGGTCCACCGACTCCCACGTTCATTTTTCCCAGCGACAAGCACCGGGCTTTAAAGTTCAACACGTCATTCCTATCACCCGTCGGGTTATTCCCGACAAGGGAGAAGCCAATAGGCTTCTTTTCATTTGAGCGGGAGGCATCAAGAGTGTTGGATGGGGGTGTTAAATCAACGGGAGTGCTGGATTGGGGCGTAGGAGTACTTGGAGTTGGACTTGGTGAGAAGTGAACCATTGGTGGAGTTGTGAATTGCTCAGTCATTGGTGTTATGAATCCAGGTTCTGCACGAGATGGTGAACCTCGTTGTGGTGTCACCTCAGCACTTAGTACCCTTGGGTTGTTTCCTCTCGACATTATCTACAAAAATTAAAAAATATAAGTGACTTAATAATTATAGTAAATGAAATTATAACTAATTAATCAAGCTTCATTAGTTATATATATATAGATAGATACCTTTTCAAAGTAAGACTTTAGAATAAGTTCAATGTGTATGATCTCCATCCATTCGGTATTAGTTTTTAAGAACCTATGAATTTTTGCACGTGGCCAGCTAGAAGGAAGGGTATCTATGATTGATGTGTAGATGTCAGTGACATGAACTCGGAATCCCCTATTTCTCAACTTGTTGGAAAGATTCAATTTTACGTGCATGTGGCGCGAGACATCATAGTGTATGTCAATGCTCTCTGTACGCAGTTGTATCCATAACAGGTGGATTTTTTTTCTGCTTTCTCCAACAACGTAACCAAGGTCAGGGCTATGTCGGGATTATGTGTGTGAAATATATTTTGTATAACATCATCCCAATTTTCTGGTAGAGAAAATAGAATACGATCGAACAAGTAATCTTGTTGGATATCAAATCCACGATTTACAAGGTAGTTAAATTGCTCGATCTTTTTATTTTCGTACCTATAAATAAGAGTACCCTCTATATGACGCACGCTAATAAAAGAGTTATGTGTGCGGTCTAATTGCAACCTCTCCCACTTTTGTTGACAGTAATTAGCACCGTGCCTCATTTTTCCTGAGAAAAGTATACGAGGGCATGAATACGAGTACTACTATTAAGGTTTAGGTTTGAAAGTTATGAGAGTTTAAAAGTATATGTGAAATCCCAACAACAACCCGCCGTAATTGTTTATAACACATATTGTAGTACTTACACACATATTGTAGTACTTACATACATATTGTAGTACAAAAAATCACGACATGCATATAACCCCTAATATAATATGATGGCACGCATATAACCCCCAATAAAATCACGACAAGGTGGATGTAAATTTTTTTGCTCATAAAAAATCCATTTAATTATATTTTGTCAAAAAAAATACACACACATACAATCTAGGTTTATTGGCATAATCTATACAGACACACACATGCAATCTAGGGTTTATTGACATAATATATACATACACACACATACTATTTAGGGTTTACTAAACCCTAATATTATTTAGGGTTTACACACATACAATCTATACATACACACACATACTATTTAGGGTTTACTAAACCCTAATATTATTTAGGGTTTACACACATACAATCTATACATACACATACTATTTATGGTTTACACACATACAATCTATACATACACACACATACAATATAAGATTTATTGAAATAAACATACATATACATATAAATCTATACACACACACACATATAAACATAAATCTATACATACACACACATACACAGATACAAACGTAAATCTACACATACATACACAGAAATTAGGGCTTTACATATACATATAACTCAATACATACCTCAACCTCCAAATGAAATCGCCAAAATGGTCAAAATCACCAAAATCGCCAAATATAATAAAGGAAAGCAGCTGCAACTCAACCTCAAAATGAACGAAATGAAAGCAGTAGGGGGCTTTTTTTTAAGACCTGGAGCTGGTCACGGCCAAACGCCGTGACTCCATACGCGCGACCCCTAAATTTATAAGTTCGTTCTCCAGAACAGGAAGACATGGTCAGGGCCTAAAGTCATGACCCACTATACGAGACTCTTTTCGAAGCTTGATTAAGGTATGGTCACGTCCTATAGCCGTGACCCATACTAAGAACTCATCACGGCCCATAGCCGTGACCCTTGATATGTGATGCGCGATGCTTGATTAAGGTACCCATACTAAGAACTCATCACGGCCCATAGCCATGACCCTTGATCTGTGATGCGCGATGCTTGAATGATATATGGTCACGGCCCATAGCCGTGACCCATACCCAGAAAAGGTCATGGCCTTAAGTCATGACCCTCAATGTGTTTACTCTCTTCTTCGTCATGCCATGGGTCACGGACTTGGGTCGTGACCAATCCGTGACCAATCTTGGAGGGAATTTTGGCGCGAGTTTGGCGCTAAGATGGTCACGCCCAAGTTCGCGACCACTTGGGTCACAAACTTGGCCCATGATAACTTCTAGAGCATCGATAATTTAGTGTGATAATAAATATGGTCACGCCAAATATTGAGTGGGTCACGACCCAAGTCCGCGACCAGTTGGTCGCGGACTTGGGCCGTGACCCACTGGGCGTGACCATTCACAGGATTTAGTGTAGTGACTGATGTCGTTAATGCTGCATTGCTTTACTGTTGGGATCATCTCTTCCATCAGAAGGGAGTGAAGAGGACATGAGAGTCAAACTAGCAGAGCATGACTGGGGGTAACGGTGACAACGGGGCGCCACTGTAGTAGAGTTGACAATATGAGCGGGGGTTATTCCCAGCAGGGGGACTTGACTTAGAAGTTTAGGCTAGGTAATGGTAGTTATAGGTATGTCCATCAGAGCCTATATCATACCCCTCAAGGCCAGCAAGGCTGGGGGAATCAGACCGGTGGCAGCAAGGTCGGGGTTATCAGGGCTAGCAGCACTAAAGGCAGGGGCAAACACATCTGGCCAGCAGGGCCAGAGGCATGCAGACTTTATTAGGAGATGTTTTATGTGTAGGGAGCAGGTCCACATGCGCCGTGCATGATCGAACAAGGCTAGGGTTCAGGAGCAGGGTGACCAACAAGGGTAACAGTTATAATAACTTCCAGCCCTATCGGCAGTTCCAACATTTCCACCTCCGCAGGTGTAGGGGAAGTCTTAGCATCTGTATCACATTCATGGAACAATTTTACAGTTATTGTCGTTAGAGATTGAGGGTATTTTATATTCATGATCACTTGGGGCGGGGGTTGTTTGACATGAGTGCATCACGTTCTTTTGTTTGCACTAAATTCACGCATGAGATGGGTTTAGTGGATATAGTGTCAGATCCTATATTTATCATGGGTAGTGGGACTCTGAACCGTTCCATCTGTAGGGTAGCGGGTGTAGACATTGGGAGGTTATGTTTTTAGCGAATATGCTTATTTTTGTGATGTATGAGTATGATGGTGTTCTGGGTATGGTCTGGATAGTGATGTATATGGCGATGGTGGACTGTTACAGTAAGACTATCGTGTTCGCTATACCAGGACCAGAGATGTTTCTTATGGCGATGCCTCATCCTGAGGAAGGTCGAGCACGTATTTGTATTATATCTAGGAGGAGACTTACGAGAGTATAATTGTCTCGTTAGATTCGATCCTCATGTTTAGGGACTAGATTGATATGATTCAGGAGACACCGGGGTTACTGTCGAGTCAAGATATTGAGTTTGTGATTGACATAGTGTTGGGGACTAGGCGAACTGCTTTAGAGATGTGGGGGTCGAGAGTTTATATTTAGTAGCTTTTGGGGCAGGGTTTTTTCCGTAGGAGTACATCACCCTAGGTGCCCTAATACTGTGTCTTGGGACTATGGATCTCGATAACTGACAGACCTAGGCAGTAGTGTATCGGGAGGGTTTCTTGTTTAGATTTCTCTTGTGAGACGTCCCACACATGATGCTTAGTAAGAGTCGGGAGTTGTGAGACGTTTAAGCTCTAGGGCATTGGTTTAATGCGTTAGTCATTACACATGTACATATATAACGCTTTGAGTAGAGAACTATTATATGATTTAAGGTCGGCGAAGTTAAGTAGTGCAATGTAGAGAGCACTGGGGGGGGGGGGGGGGGCGACGTTTGTACCGCTAGTTGATAAGTGGGGGAAATCTAAAGAAGGTTTGAATCATAATTAGTTGGGTAATAGAGTATACCTTTACTGTATGATCATGTAGGGTATGTGTGGTTGGTTTTTAATGTCTGTGGGTTGCATTGTGGTATTTGTACATATATACACTTAGTATAGGGTGTATGGGCGACCTGATAAGTTCGATATTCAGTATTATTGGGTAAAGGATAACGTGGGGGCAAATACGTTGATTTGTATGATAATAGGGTAGTTGGCAGCAATTGTAAAGGAAAAACGAGTTGAGTTTCTTCAAGAGAAGGAAGTAGTATGGGCCTATATGGCAGTGATGACCTGTCAGGAGAGGATTCAACAGTTATTGACAGATAGAGTAGAGTCTTACTCAACCAGTTCTGAGGGTGGCTTTCGCTTCAATGGTAGGTTGATAGTCCCAGGTGATGAGGATCTATGACATGCAATTATGCGGAAGTGTTAAGACACAAATTTTCAATTGAGCCCATATGTAGTTTTTGCTTAATTCCAGATAAAATCATTTCAGTCATAGGATAGATGTTTGTTCCTATCAAGCTTATGACGTTTGAAGAGTTAAAGACGTAGTGGCCTAGAATTTAGAGCTTCATCCTTGCCGAGTTTAGTGCCATGTTTCTACGTCAACATCAATTGGAATGGATTCCAAAACTCTCTTTAGAACTTTTTTAAAAGTCTTTGGGCTTAAAAGTGAAAAAACAAAATTTTTCGAATTTTCATTCGAACGAGATTGTTGTTCGAAAGAGAAATCGAACGAGTTTTCCAATGACATTTGCTCAAATTCACTGTTTTTTCGTTCGAAGTTTCATTCAAACGATCTCGTTCGAACGAGTTTTTCTAACGAAGTTTTAGCCTTGTTTTGCTTCTATTTTCTCGTTCGAACATAGTCGTTCGAACGACCTCAAAATGTCGTTCGAACGACATTTAAGCGGGAACAATTATTTTCTAGTTTTTTCCCACTTTCCCACTTTTCCTCCTAACTTCTTGCCAGATATATTTAGTACGGGAATACCAATTTTTCAAGTAACTTTTGAGAGGTTTCTAACTTAGTTTTGAGATAAAAATCTTTTCTCCAAAAGTTTCCTTTTTGTGTGTTTTAATTTTCAAGATATGATCTTCAAAAACACATATACACCCATATGTTAGTTTAATTCCAAGTTCACACACACACACACACACACATATGGGTGTATATATATATATATATATATATATCTTTGCTTGGAGATATTTGGCACCGGTTTTCTCTACACCAACAAGAAGAGAGGTTTGGGTTTGTTCTCTACCCACAAAGGAGAAGAACTTGTGTTTGTTGCGGCGTTCTCAAATGGTGAAAGGCACCATGTGTGGTTGACGATTGCTGTGCCTCCATTGGTGGGCTCCAAGATTCCGGTGGACTCCAGAATTATCTACAAGGTAGAGGTTGAAGAGTGAAGGAAGCTTTGGGGCTTGAAGGAGTCAAGACGAGTGTTATAAGTCTTCTTGTTGTTGTCTTTGTAGACATACCATACCTAGTGGGTTTGTTAGGTAGGGCCGTCTGAGGTCTTTCCCATTTGAGTTTTCCTCGTGCATAGCCTTGTAGTGTGATTGTGTTTATTTTTATCTTGCAAAAATTACCATAGATGCATGCTAGGATAAATAAGATAAAAATTGGTTTAATCATCACACTTGTTTAATTTGATGCTAATTTAAGTTTGAATAATTTGGGTAAGTTTAATTTAATTCAAGTCCAGAATTTAATTTGATAAAATTTGGTTTGGCCTCTATTAAAAATTAGAATAAATCATTGTGAGGCAAATTTTAGGACTTGGGTTGAATTAATTTTGTTTAAGTGAAAATTGATATGTTTGAGTAGTTTAATTTCACTTTTAGTTTAACTTAATTTTAATCTTGAAGAAATTAAAATTTGAAGTTTGTTTTTGAATTGAAATTTGAGTTGGAAATTTAAATTGAACCATCACATTAATTTTAAGAATTTAAAATTTGGGGGCTTACACGTGGTATCAGAGATAGAGCGCTAAGTTATTGCGTTAATATCCTTAATTTAGTTTTGTTTAAAAATGGAATTTTCCCCGTTTTCAAAATTTCCAGTTTTTGATGATTCTACTTATGCGTACTGGAAAGTGTATATGAAATCGACACTAAAGTCCATAGATGAGAGGGTTTGTCTGTCTGTCGTTATCCTTAATTTAGTAGGAAATGAATGTGTCCTGAAACCCGTAGAGATATGGAGTGAGAACGAACTTAAATTAGCCAAGTTTAATTCCCCAGGCTTGAATGCTTTATTTAGTGCGGTCATACCAGATTAATTTCGATATATCATGATGTGTGAAACTGTAACACCACATATTTTTGACGATTTAAATAATTATGTGATTTATTATTATTATGGGAATAAGCATGCGATTAATTATTGTTGTTGGATTAATTAAATTAAAATGTGAGAAATTAATTTGTTATTAATCCGGATTAAAATAATTATTCACTAGCGTTCCAAGGGTTAATACTTATTGTTGAGAATTATTGAATATTACTGTGTGATATGTAATATGGAATTATAATACTTGATAAATTGTCGAAAGTGAGAAATACGGCAGTTTGATAATTTAAGTCTGACACGCGTGTGAGTCGTGTCGGGACTAATTGAATAGAATAAAAAGACAATTTATTTTTATTAACTCGCATGGTCATTTCGAGCGCACCGTTGAGTTCGGAAGGGTCGAGATAGTCAAAATAGTATACCCGGGTGTTTAGTTTGGGTTCCGGGGCGATTTTAAGCCTAACCAGCACCCCGAGAGGGCATTATGGTAAATTGTATTTTTGGGCTAAATTAATGGACGAAAATTAGGAGTAATTATATCAGCCAAGGAGAGTCCATTAGGGTGAAAAGGTTATGGGAAGTTAAGAATGGTTATAGGAGGTGTGAGGGAGAGCTCATTCCAAGAGAAAAGGGGCCAAGATAACACCACCTTGCACAACCGAGACCACCAACGTGTAGATCGAGAAGAGAGGAACGCGTATGTACCAACATCACCAACGGATCAGACCGTCATATTCGAGGCAAGTGTTTATTACTTGTTTTCTTTTAGCAATAATCATGCTCATGTTAGTGTAGGTGAAATTAATCATGATTTACATATGAATTGGGTGAACATTGGAGATTTAAATTATGATTAAGGATTGGTTTAATTAGTGGTTGAAATTCCTACATGTATGTAGAAGATTAATCACGAAATTTGATTATATATTGATGAACGAATCTGGTTTGATTAGGTTCTTTAATTGAAAATTTGGAAACTAGGGTTCATATGAATTGATTTGGGGATTTTATATAATTATGATGATTTATGACGAATTAATGATCCTAGGAGGTTAGGAACGATTTATATCCTGTTAGGATTGATGGATATTGATGATGAGGCATTGGGTGTTGAATCTTAGAGGTTTATAGGTTCATAAATGGTGGAAAAACGCAGAATTCTGGGAAAGAAGACTAACAGTGACATCTCGCGCGATCTCGTGCGAAGTCGTTCGAGCGAGATGACATCTCGCGCGAAGTCGCTCGAACGACACGTGGAAGTCGTTTAAACGACAATCCTTCTGGTTCGGGTGATAGAGGGAATTTTTTAGGGATTTTCTCAAAGTCCAGTTTTGAGTTTGCTGATTTATTGGAGTGAGAGAAATTGCCAAATAGTAAATTCAAATAGGACATAATTTCGGGAAAAGTATGGGTGAATTAATACTCTGATTATTTCGGTATAGAGAGAATGTACCTTGGAGATTACGAGAGAGATAGTAATCTAAATATTTATACTATACGTACTGATGAGGTTAAAATACGTATGAGGAGTATGTATGTAGGTTGGAGAAATACGTATAAATTATAATAGGATGTGTGTATGCCTATTATGTGATATTATTGTTAAGAGCACTAATGGGTGATAACCTGGGGTGCAAGAACCTTATAATTAAGCGCACTAATGAGTGATAACTCGGGGGTGCAGAAACTCTATTGTTAAGTGTACTAATGGGTGATAATCCGGGGGTATAAGGATGACTATTGTTAGGCGCACTAATGGGTGATAACCCGGGGGTGCTGGATTATTATTGATAGGTGCATTAATGGGTGCTAACTCGGGGATGCATGATATTCTGGATAGGTGCTCTAATGGGTCTTATCCCGGGGGTGCAGGATTAGTATATATATATGTATAGGGATGATGTGACTATATATATATATATATATATATATATATATATATATATATATATAGAGAGAGAGAGAGAGAGAGACATTCTCTTAAGCGGACTCCCTTAAAGAACGGATTTACGGACTTTTGTCCTTATCCGGCTGCGGTCCCCTCGTGGTCCCCTAGACCCTTTGTCATTTTCCCCAGAAGGTCCCCTCCTTGTCTTACACTAAACCCTATTTTAAGACTATACATTTAAAAGATTTGTAATTTAGATCCAAATTAGTATTAAGACCTTATGAAATTTAGAATCTCACCAAATTCCGACCAAAACCCTAATTCTGGTATCAGAGCCATAAGACGTTCCTTTTAGACATACGATTAATAGACTTTAATGCCCTTGGGATCTATCCCTCGCATTTACCAAGATATTTTTGGAACCAACCCAGACTACCAACCTATACCCATAACTGATTTAGACTCAGAAGGTTGTTTAACCACACACATAGACGGTTGTTCACACATTGAACATATCCCAGCCAAACACGCAGATAGTAGACAAGTCACTGCTAGTGCTATTAATAGCATAATAGACCAAAATAAGTGTATATTTCTTATATTAAGACAATTAATAAAAGACACTCATACCTTAGAAACAGAGATAAAAAATATCTCTAAAAGATTATTAGACATCGATAATCAAATCCCTATAGACTTAGTCCACGTGTTACAAGAAATAAATATTAAGACTAATCATATAGAAGTCATTAACAAAGACATTTTAGAAATTAAGACTTTAATTAAAAATCAAGACAGTGAGTTAATTAAACTTACTAAAGAACAAGCTAAGCTTATCCCTAGACTTGATAGTTATCTTCCTAATGGAGATAGTTAGATCAGACTGGAATGAGGTATCAAAAGACCTCTCCATTCAGACCTTATCCGAATTCTATCAAAGAATTTTAGAAAGATAAACGATGATAGATTTTATTACAAGATAAATGAAAATGAGATTGCCAACGCAGCTAAGGCAACTAGACTTATATTAGAAAGACTAAATTTAATTTCTACGTCTATAGCAGCTACCCAAGACTATAATAGTAGCTTTGTTAAAGACTTGCATTTAGACTTAAAAGCTAAAACAGAAGGATTAACTACCTTCTACACAGACTTTGTTAAATTCCAACAGAATTTAGCAAATTACCTTAATAATATGGAAAGACATAATCTATCTAAAATGGATAGCATTATTAATGAACTTAGACTAGACATGGCCCAAGTAGAAGAAAAATACGGTGAAATTATAAACGGAATTAAGGCCGTATATAATAAACCATCCCAAGAAGAAATAGACTCGCCTTTTATTCTAACTAGGTTAGATAAAATTGAAAAGACTGTAGAAGCCATAGAAGTTATAACTATGCAACAACTAGAAAAAGATAATGAAGTAAAAGACTATATCACTAACGTCGGTAAAACCATCGTTAATTCTCTAGCTAGAGATAGTGAAGAAACTTCTGAAAAGACTAGAAAAGAGAATAAGAATTCTAAGGAAGAAATCCTTAATCAGATAAAAAGACAAAAAGATTATTCAGACTTCTTAGAAAGAATTGAAAAAAGACTTGAACAAAAACAGGTAACCACCTGTAAGTTTAAAGAATCCCCTTCTATAGAAACTAGAGAGGGAAAGACCTTAGGTAGACGAGTCATAAATGATGGATTAGATAAGACCAGTAAGATAACTAGCTCTATCCCAAATATTGGACAGAGTAACCATATGCTTCAAAGACTTAAGGACTCATCCTCCAATGTTAGGACATGGTGGAAAGAAAGAAATTTCACCAATCCCCTCCAATGGAAAGAGTGGGGTGAAGTTGACTCGAAGATTGTTGAAGACTCCATTCATAATGGACAACTTCCAGCCGTTAGATACATAGACTTGTTTAAGGAAGGTGCCACTCCTAAGACTCCCAATTATAACATGACCTACCATTGTAGAAATCATGTGTTAAACAAATCCTATACTGAGCTCCAAGTATTTGACTCAGAATGGCTTAGATCTAGAGGAACTGATAAGAAGTTCCAATTCCTAACCTTTGGACTCTTTCAAGCAAGAATCCAAGGATTACATAGACCTCAGAATAATATTAACATATTATGCTGCTTAATAGACAAAAGATGGAAAGACTTTGAGAAAAGTCTTATTGAAATAGCCCAATTAGAAATGTCAGACAACATAGGATACTTTAATGTCATTCCGACATTTACAGTAACCGTAGACACAGCCAAACATTTTAAGTTAATCTTATATGCTAGTGGCTATGAAGACTATATTATCCCAGACGCTAATATAAACATAGAATTTCAAAGCTATGTGAAGTTCTCCCAATTTCCTTATGAAGGAATGCAGTCAGGAATTCCTAGCGGTAGACTTAATGAAGAAATCTTAGTTAGAACCAATGTATCAGACTATAATCATACTTACAGTATTAGGAATACTGGACCTATGAGAGAAAAGGCCAAGACCCTCTGGCAATTGCCAGAATTCCAAGAAACTAAGACTATACAGAATAAACCCTTGTTTATTAATCAAGACGAAGTCACTGGAAACGTTACCATCCAGTTTGGTCCCCCTAAGATTGTCAATAAGAATATCCATACCGAAGAAATTAGATTTAGGAATATGGGAGAAGCCATAATCAATGATCCTTCAGAAGGAGAATGTAGTAGTAAGACTAGTGCTAGTTTACTTAGACAAGCTCCGATAATTAGACCTAGAAGATCATTTGAACAAAAAGACTTAGTTAAAGAAAAAGCTAGGATCCAAAACTTTGGACACGAGCCCTCAGAATTAGATATGAAGACATTTAAAGATAACCTTAAGAAAAGTCATTCTGTTAGGTTTCAAGAAAGAGAAAGATTTAATATGATAGCCCAAGACCACATATAAAAATTAAAAGAATTTAAGAACACTAAAGAACTTCTTAGAAACTTAAGACTAATAGAAGAAGGAGAACAAAGACTAATGCCAGCTACACAAGTAGAACCTAGTAAACTAGAGATAGGAAGTAGTAGTAGGCTTGAAGATGCTCCTAGAATTTTTAGCAAACCAATAGATATAAATATTCCTATATACTCTAGCACCGTAGTAAAGACTAAACCTGATTATATAAAAGACTTCCCAACTAGTGACAAGAGTTTCACTCCTGTCAAGACTATGGCAAGCCAAGCCAAGCCATAAATCCAGTATGTATATACCTCAACCTAGACAATGTGCAAGATAGGAAGAAAGCCTTAGACGAATAGCGTAATCAGATGAACATGTGTTTTGCATCTAATGAACAATGGGATGCAAGTTCATGTAAACAGTACGCTGAGCAATCCATTAGAGTTATTGCAAAAGACTACTTAGATAGTTTAAGAAAGGCTACAGATGAAGACTCCTTAGCTAAGATTGAGAAGATAAAGGAAAATCTAGAAGAACGATCAATTGAAGAATATATTCAATTGTTCATTGCAGAATTCATTGGAGCCGGACATCTAGCTCAGATCACTGAACAAGACCTAACAAAAACTAAGTTAGCCCTCTTTAGCATTTGCAAGTTAGATAAGATAAATGAATATAGCAATAATTATGAACAACTATATTATCAAATTAAAGAATTTGGATAAACCTTAAAAGACGAATACTTTAGAAAGATACCAGCCATAGGACAAATCCTAATTAATGAATATAGGAATTGGCCAGGTGTAGCTGGAGTTAAGAATAACTCCCTTGGTGAAAGAATCAATTTCGCCAAAGACTATATCATATCAAAGAGATGTGATATAACCCAAGGAAAGTTGATAGAAGAAACTTTCAAACAAATCCCTCCAATCAAAGACGAAAGAGACATCGCTCCAATCCAATGGGGATGCGGAAGTGAATCTAAGAAATTCAAAAAGAAGGTAGAATGGAAACATAGGAAGTTTAAGACTAAAACTTTAGGATTTCCAAAGAAATACAAATTTAGACAATCTACTACTTTTAGGGAAAAGAATCCTAAGACTAAGAAAAATAGATTTAACCAAAGAAGATACTTTAAGAAGAACACTAGTAAACATAAGAAGGTTCCTAATTATAGGAAAGAAAAAGATGTAGCTCAATCTAAGACTGCCATCAAAGAATGTTGGACTTGCGGTAAAGAAGGACACTTTGCTAAAGACTGCCCTAATAAGAAAGATAAAGAAAGTAATAAGATTATTAATACAATATTAGACTATGCAGATCAAGAAGAATTAGATATCTTATATGCTATAGAAATATCAGACATAAAAGATGATGATAACACTAGTATCTATAGTGTTTATACAGACAGCGATTCTGAAGACTATAGTGATACTGATGAGTATGAAGACTCTCAGGATACCTTAGACTTATATATGATGCAGACTGATCTAGGAGATCTAGATAATGAATATATAGACTTTGAAGACGCTTGGTATAAGTGTATATTAAGCCCCTTTTTGAAGAAAAGATGGACTGTTAGTAATCCTGAATTACTAACCTATATACCTAGATGTTACTTTGACGAAAGACATTATTGCACGTTTGAGATGAAATGTTGCAAGAAAGATTTTAGATGTGTAAAATGTTTTGAGACTATACAAGCATAATTATTTATGGTTTGTATTGTTTGTCAACTACACTACCATGAAGACTGTTGGAGAACTAGATTTAGAGCAATTTATACTATCCAGTATGACGCTCAAATAGACTTAGATATTAAAACCTATTATCAAGACATTGATAGGAATATAGCCAAAAGATTGCAAGCAAATGAAGACTTCAAAGAAAAAGGAATTTCCTATGACTTAGACGAATACCATTCTGATAATAGTTCAGAAGGCCAAATACCCTTAGATTTTATAGATAAACCCCAGAAAGGAATATCTATATTAGAAAAGAATAATTTAGGAATTTCTACTAAACCACATGCTTGTTTTGTAGAACTATTTGTTCAACATAAAGATTATCCTAAAAGACTTTCAGCCTTTATAGATACAGGGTGCTCTCAGAGTATTTGTAAGGCTAATGCCTTCCCTGAAGACTACTTTTTAGAAAGTACTCAAGAAATCTATGGTAAAGTGGCAAATGGAGATCCATTTACCTTATACTTCCAGACTATTCCTATTTACTTTAAATTAGGAAATCAGACCAACAAAACCGTTAATCATCGGTTTTGGATAATGGATCCTCGTCCTAGTTTCACAGGAAATATTATTTTAGGACAAGACTTTATTAGTAAATATCATCCTTATACTCAGTATAATGATAAGATATTAATTAGTGACCAAGAGGAATTTAATATTAAAGCTCCTCTAATAGATCATAAGACTGCCTTTGACCTTATGCAGGTCAAGCCCAATTATAGACCCATAAAACATCAGAGTTCTTCAGCTGAGCATGGTGGACCTAGACCTACAACCCAACAAGAAGCTTTAGAAATAACTAAACCCTTACAAAAAGAGTGTAAGTGTCCAGACCAAAAGTGTTATAAGCAAATAGCGCTTATACAACAAGACATTTTAGATCAAGCCCAGCAGACCTTATTGCAGATTCAAGCCATATCCAAACAGAAGAAAATGGATATAGAAGTAGAGAAAGAGAAGATTAGGCAACTAGATGAGCCTACTTTAGGAGAAAATCCCATCGCTAAGTGGGATAAAGACCAAAGCTATTGTGAGATCATCCCTATTAACCCAGACGCCACTATTAATGGAGGAACCTATAAGAAATGATACTCACAAGAAGATAGGGAAGAATTCAAGAAAGACATAGATGAAATGCTTAAGTTAGGCATTATTAGAGAAAGTAAAAGTAGACATAATAGCTTAGCCTTATATGTTCAAAATGAATCTGAACGTAAAAGAGGAAAAAGACGCATGGTTATAGATTATAGACAATTAAATAAGAATTGTGAATTTTATTCTTATAAGATACCAGACAAGAATAATTTGATTAATTTAATCGAAGATAGAATAATATTCAGTAAGTTTGATTGCAAATCAGGCTTCTGGCAAATTAAGATGCATCCAGACAGTATTACTTGGACAGCCTTTAGTGTGCCCCAAGGAAAATACGAATGGCTAGTCATGCCATTTGGATACTTGAATGCTCCTCAAGTTTTCCAAACAAGAATGGATAATATATTTAGACCTTATTCAGAATTTTATCTTGTTTACATAGATGATATTCTTGTAGCTAGTAAGACTGAGATAGAGCATGTAGACCATCTTAAAAAGATTATTCTAGAATTAGATAAACATGGCATTGTTATTTCCGAAAGGAAAATGCAATTATTTCAGACTGAGATAGACTTTGTGGGAATGCATATTAATAAAGGAAAATTATCCTTAGCAGAACACATAACCAAAAAGATTCTTGAGTTCCCAGACCAACTCAAAGATAGAAAACAATTACAATCATTCTTAGGATTGCTAAATTATGCTACAGACTTTATTAAAGACCTTGCTTCAAAAAGACAAAGCTTAACATCCAAATTAAAAGGAACAGACAAAACTAATCCCTTTTATTGGACCGAAGACGATTTTAAAGTAATAAGACAAATTAAAGATGCAGTCAAGGACATTCCTTTACTTGAGTTGCCTAATGCAGAAGATCAGTTTATAGTAGAAACAAATGCCTCTGATAAGCAATGGGGAGCAGTATACTTTGCCATTGATCATCAGACAAAAAAGAAGAAATTATGTAGACATAGTTCTGGAACTTTCACAGACCCAGAGACAAGATACACTGCCCATGAAAAGGAAGTTTTAGCAATAGTAAGGGCAATAGAAAAATATATGTTGTTTCTTAGACCTAAACATTTTACTGTTTATACAGACTCTTCTTATGCAGTAAAATTCAGAGACTTAGATTTATCCAAATCAAGGACTAATAGACTTATTAGATGGCAGCAATTGCTTAATGGTTATGACTTCTCTGTTATTAATATTAAGGGAAGTAAAAATACCATTCCAGATATTATATCACGAGAACCAATGTTTGCTAACACTAATATAATTTCATGTTTTATGTTGCAAACAGAAGACCTAGAAGACATGAGTTCCTCTGGAACAAATAGACTAAACAAAGAAGACGTTGCAGACTATCTTAGACGCGTAAGACCAAATGCTGGTGTAACGCAAAGACAGACTCATATTCAAGACTCTCAAGAAAGACCAATCCTAGAGAACTTCGATGATATCTTAGTCCCTCCTGGAAAATCTAGACAAGAGATTATTTCTCAAAATAGACTCATTGGGAAGATGTATTTCCCCCAATATAGACTCGATCAAAGATATCCAGACTTGATCAAATTTAGACGAGAATTCTCAGAAGACGAAAATACTCTTGTAGATGCCATATGGTGGAACGTGAAGAATGGACTTTGGATTGAGTTCAAACAAAATTTGGTAGCTATTGCCAGATTTATGAGGACCCAAAGACTCGCAGTTACCCAGCTTAGTGGTAATACTGTGCCTAGACCTCAGAATCAGACTTATGCTCAGACTCTTGGAGAATCCTCCAAAGCTAGACCCACTGATAATTTTTGTTATCAGAAAAAGACTTTTAAGACTAAGATTGTTATACCATTTGGTCATAATAATCTTCCATTAACTGAAGACTATTTGAAAGAATCTAATAGCATTATTGAACATTTCAATATGTTATTATCTGAGACCATTGGAGATGCCTTAATAATGAAAGGCTTCTTCAAAGAAGTCCCAAAGATTTATCTTGCTGGGAAGGCAGAAATTGCCCAGATTACCCTAGCAGACTATGGGTTCATTGGACTCATCAGAATTGAGACTATAGAAGACTCTGTTGCTCTTGGAAAGATAGTCCATGAGTATGTTAAAAAGGTAGAAGATTTCCTTCCTTTATTTGCTAGAATCTATCAGATTGCTCCAAGTTCCTGCGAAGGAATGAGGGTGGAAGGATTTAGACTTGTTAGATTTTCTAATTATACATTTGAAGACATTGAGATCCTATCTGAAGACGAGACTAAAGATTTAATTGTTGATAAGTCCAAACTCCAGATCGCTCAGGCAATGGAAACAATTGAGATCATGGAATTATTAACAGGAGAAGACAGGTGGTACACTTCCTACCACAAAGAAGACTTGATAATCCAAGCTGATGAGCCATTCAATGGAAGGCTCAAGAAAGAATCCAAAGAAATGGTAGAGATAGCTTTGCCAGCCAGCCTTAAAACGGTAGGCCTTATTGATGAATTTTTCAATAATACCCTCCCAAATCACGACAAGGCAGAAGAAGACACAAACACAACAAAGAAGGGCCCCTCAGTGGTGGATGAATTAATAAAGACGGAAGAATCATTTACCTAGACCATGCTTTCCATAAAGCAAAAAGACCCATGCCCTACATGGATCACCAGACTGATGAAAAAGATGAAGACTTTATTTGATGCTCTTGCATTATTACAAAACGACAAGACCATGATGAAGACTTGGCACGCCTTTCCTTTTTAAAAAAAAAAAAGAGAGGTCCCCCCATTATCAAAAGAAGATAAAAAATTGTAGAACCAGCTGTGAATATTCGGAAGACAATGTTACTTTAATAATTAGATGCTTTCAACCGGATTGCTTTTGGTAGCCGGTTACCAGTCATTTTGTAGTGCCCTTGATCTATAAAAGGGAGCGTCCATTTGTGTTTTAGACATCGAGAGTAGGAGAGTGAGAGATAGCTAGACTGCTATGCTTGTAATAAATGTTATGTATATGAGTGAGTAAACCTCTCATAGTTAGGGGAGAGGGGAGAGTTGTAGTTACTTATGATATGCAATAAAAGTATTTTCTTTTCCAAAAATCTCTTATGTTAAGTTGTTATTACTTTCCAAATTGTCTCCAACTTTCTGTTCATAGAGGACTATTGTGTTGAACCTCTGGTGTAGCACACAAGGTGTTATACTGGTGGACCGCCGTCAGGTGACGATTTGCCGTGAGCCGTTAGCCAGGGTGGGCGTTAGGCATGAAGGCGTACAGGCAGGAAACGGGTCAGCCGCCAAAGTAGTGGATTGAGGTGCAACACATAAAGAGAGAGTTGTAGGAGGCCAAGACCGGAGAAGAATAGTAACAAAGCTGAAGAGACAAAGGGAAGAAGATAAAGATATTGCAGACCAGAAGGAAGGTATAAACTCGAACCAAACCCTTAACTATTTTACATAATATTGTTTTAAGAAAAATCTTATATGAGCTTGCAAATCACTAAAGACTTTTTAGATTTTGTTAATCAAACAAGTTTAGACTTAACTAGAGAAATTCAAGACTGGACTCTTACAGACCCTAAAGATAAAGAACTTATAGAATCTGCTTTAGTATATGCAGGTGGTACTTTTAAATACATAGACCAGATCATTGAGTGGTTAGGAAGAGAAGTACCTAGAATAGAAATAATTAGAACAGGAATCCGTGACCTCTTTAGACAAAAATTAAGAACTGAAGAATTTGCAGAAGAATTGTCAAGACCTGAAAAGTATCTAGAATACACTAGGATACTTGAAGATAGTATAGACGTATTAAAATTTGTTAGACGTAAAAGGTTAGCTGAAACAAAGACTACTTTAATTAGAGCCGGAGGAATCCGTCCTCTTATTAAAAACGTAGAAACAGCTGCCCCTAGAACATACCGTAGATTTTTATCATCTTATGGTGATAATAATTTAGACGAATTTATAGATAACGACATAATTGATATTATTAATCAAATATATAAAGAAACTAGACAAATAAACCCACGATACCATATAAGGTATTTAAGACTAGAATATTTTCCATCAAAACCTCTTCCAAATTCTAGACTCCCTGAAGAAACTATTTATATAGATAATCCTCGCTATTCAGAATCCCAGTACGATAGTGACGAAAGAAGCTTAAGAAGTAGCAGTAGCCCTGAAACTTCTACACTTAGACTTCCAGATTAATTAAGCTTTAAAACAAGCTTAAAAGACCTTAGAAACCATTGGGGTAGAAAGATATATTCCCAGAAATATTAAGAAAAGACAAAAGGTATAAAAAGACAAAATGGTCCCCCCGGGTGGTCCAAGAACATGATAGAGGTCCTAAAATCATGTGGTTGATATTAAGCTCGTCATTTAAGCCCGTTAAATAAGCCCGTCGGAGAGACGTCCTGTATATATATATATATATATAAACTTGTGAATATTGCTACTGTGTGAAATTAGTAGACTTGGTAATAATAATAATCATTACATTGCACCAAGTGGTCTTAACCTCAGGGTGCAGGATTAGTGTATATATATAGGGATGATGAGACTATATATATGTATGAGTGTACTTGGGTAAATTTCTACTTTGTGAAACTAGTAGATAAAATGGAAATGAGAAATAAAATAATCTTAGTGAATAAAAGATTAACCATTCAAACGGTGAATAATGAAACTTAGTATGTGAGATAAACTATCTGATTAGCATATTGTATGGGCGATACGGGAATACTACTATTAAACATAGTTAGTATTAGTTTCGTTTCTGACTAGTTAGACTGGGAGGTATAACTAGGGGGAGATTAGATGTACATTAGGCGTGCACAATAGACGAAAGGTGAGAAACTAATGTGAGAATATGATAGCTAACATGCGTATAAGACTTGTTTTAAGAACCAGTTTTAAATACTTGCTAAATCATTTTTACACATCGGGCTCTGACCCGTTTCTTGTATCTCTTCTCTCTTTTGCTATATATATGTATTATATTAGGTGCTCAGCCACAGGGACACCGGATTTAGAGATTTGGATTGCTTGACGTGCTGCAGCTGTTGTGGAAGCTGTAGGTCCTTGCAGTAGACGCATCTATCTTTTCCATTCAGTTTCATCTAGACTTCCTATCCAGGGCATGGGTCGCCCACTTCTAGTCTTTCATCAAAGTTATTGTATTCAGTTTAGTTTATGGTTTGGAGCTTTGAACTGAGAGTTTTACTCAGTCTTATTTTTTTTTAGTACTTGATTCATGTTCAGTATTTATTTCCATTCCGACGTGTGGTGAATGGTTTATATTTTTAAATTTAATGGAAATAAATTTACTTGGTTTTACCAAAGTGGAGATGTTTTGACACCTAGCTTAATTTTATATTTGGTGATTAATATGTTAAAAAGTTTTTCGACAGTGATGCTAAGAATGAACTAGTTGAATATCCTGTTTTGAATTGGTAGAGGACTGATCAGCCTATATTTAATTGGGCGGGGTGTCACAGGTGGTATCAGATCATCAGGTTCTAGTGTCCTTAGGATCTGTGTGGCTTATTACGTTTCAGTGCATTGTTATTTGATGTAGAGCCTTATGATAGGATTGTTGTGTTCCCTTACGTATGCGACTTACGTTCTCCTGCTATAAATTATAATGGACGTGACTCATTATATGAAATTCTGTGGGATTCGAACACCAAACATTTTAGGACGACCAGCGAGGGCTGTAAGAAGAACTGCGGGAGAAGAACCTCAATAGAAGACATAGAGCAATCGGGAAAGAGTGATGGGGACAAAAATACCATGAGGATTACTTAATCAAGAGATAGTAAAATCGTCACTCGAGAACTGTGGGTTCCCAGGACACAGTCATAGATAACGGTGGAGTGATTTCAGGACCACCTAGCATAGTTGATAAAGGGGAAATCAGATGGAATCTTTTGAAAACCTATCGGTGAAGATGCGGAGAAGAAAACGAGAAAATATAACAGACCAGCGAAAGTGGGAAAATTCGAAGGCAGTGCTGTAGAGTGGGGTGTGACGACACTCAGAATTAAATTTGGAGTTAAAAGCTACAACTCTTAGCAGCATCATGTAGTGATTAGAGACAATCACCATATTTGAAGAAGTGTGTTTGAAATTTAGAAAGAAATTTGGGTACGATTTGACTGTAAGGTCTTTCATTTGACGTGGTAACAAAATGCGAGTGAAATTTTGATTGTTAGCACAATGGGTAAGATAGAAATTGATCATGAGAGAAAGTTTGAATTTCATAATGAACTTCGTACCTGGCAGAGGGGCATAAATTATCCAAAGGGTTTATGGTTGATAAAGAAACCGTGAGTAGAACACAAGCATAGACGAGAAATCCAGCTAGGATGACTAATGTTGATGTCATCAAGGTTATATGGTGACTAGTTCTTGCGTTCTTTCCAGAAGAAGCAAGTCATGAAGGTTAGAGAATCTGGTTGAAAAGCAAAACTGAACTTAACGGTGTTAGTGAAACCCTACATGAGAGCATACCCAATAGGGAGAACAGTTAGATGATTTTAAGTTGATTAACTTCCTATAAAGTGACGATGAAGTCAATCAGGGCTGTGGAAGCCAACCATAGTTCCGAAAGGCAAGTGTAGCCAGCAAGTTAAGACTACTAGGCCCGAGAGAAGGACATTCCCAAAATGGTTAGTGGGACCAGTGACGGGGAAATGGTTCTTGAAGTTGTCCTTATGTGAAGGAAGTAGAACTACAAGTATTGAAGGTGTCCACAATTGAGATGAGAGACTGAAGAGATTAGAAATGGTAAACCATGCCAGTTAGGCATAACAACTGGAGGAGCGAGACTTCCAGCGAAAGAAATTGGGGTCAAGAGAATTATGACCAAGAAATTTATAACCCGAGAGTGATGGGTTCAGGCTAGACCAGTAGAGTCCTCGTTAATAGTACAAATAGTATGTCAGGGTCTACGGGACCCGGGATGTAAACGGAAGTTTAATAAAGCTATAATCGAGGACTAGAGAGTTTGGGCCAACGTTTCAATAATGGGCGTGAAACTCACATAATGGAATAAATTTTCTATGATGAGAGAGGACAACTATAGGATGAAATCCTAGGATGTATGACGATTGTAGATGTTCATGGGTCGCGATGGCAGCCACGTGCTGAGACCCTGTGATTTGGCGAGACTGGCGAGGTTTCACTTCTTCCTTCTGAGTAAAGGATAGATTCTAGTGACATGGGTGTGCCACAACTTTTATGTAAATTAGAAACCCTAAACTTCGCGTGCGGGTCGAGTTTAGTGGGAACGTTAGTTTTAACCATCTTGTTACAAACGTATTTCTCGTTGTTAGCAGGGCATTTTGATGATTGCCCGTGAGTGAACCAGGTGGACCCTAAGAATATGTTTTGTTGTTATAATTTACTACTGCATTGAGTTAGCTTTAGTAGAGTTTATTATGGTAATGTGTAGTGATTAATTACTGTATGGTTAAGCGATAGTAAAAATGTAGTGATATGACTGTTGTGCCGGATACTCAGGGAGGAGTGATCTTAGTTTTGTGCGGTGCCACCTGAAATAGGGTTGGGCCCATATATAAGTATATATGAGAATTTCATGGTATTATAGACCTCAGCGAGTATAGTGTCTAATTATATGTGATTCCTGAGCATAGGAATTTATTTGTCTGTTAAGACTTAGAATACATTGTGTTCTTATCGAGCGACAAAATATAGCTCGTTATAAATTTATAACGCCAAGTACTTGGGATAGTGAGGGTGCCATGCTTCATGTTACACTTTTAGGGATATGAGAGTGGCCGAGAAAACTTTTATGTCATAATACATAGATTATGGGAAAGTACATAGTATGTACTGATGGCCTTACGAACATCGACAATCGGCAAGATTAGATAGTAGTGTATCGGGGGGGTTCCTTTTTTGGATTTCGTTTTGCGAGACATAACACGCATAAAACTAGAAAACGTCGGGAGTTGGAGAGAAGTTTGGCCGATAGTACATCAGTTTTGTATGTTGGTTATCGTACCTATAGGAAAATAATTGAGAGTTGATAATTGTTTTATGACTTAAGGCCAATTGAGTCGCCTAGTCTCAGTATCATTCTGAATAGAGCAATGATACCATTTAAGCATTGATTAAGTTTTGACTAGTGGGATGGTTGAGTGTACCCCTACCACATCAGCATACCGAGTGTGCAAGCATTGAGGTAAGAAATTTTTATGTCATTTGTATAATGGTGCGCGAGGCATGGGGTGTATGGGCACCCTGGGTGATTGGATCAAACGGTGGATTATGATAATCTTGTGAATTCGATAGCATGTAGTCGGGTAAGCCAAAGATTACTCCGTAAGATTTGTTACAAAATAAACTGAGATTTTTGAGCGAGAGAAGAGACTTGTGTCACACAATTCGACAAAGTCACACGTATGACGATTAGAAGTACATTCAAGAGAGTATAAAATGTATCAGGATACAAATAACAGTGGTAATGGGTTTAATGTAGAGTAATTTTCAAAGTTAGTCTTGCAGTGGGTCAGCTGACTATTAGAAAAAAAAGGGGGCGGACAATTCGAGACCAGTAGGGGCACCTTCCACTAGAGAATGGAAGAGTATCCCCAAGGATTTTCTCATGTAGCTGAGATGGTAAGATTATAGGTACTAAAATCAGATTGAGTACGGCCTAATACCCACAAAGGGATGGGCAGGACAAGCGGTCTAATCGGTTGCGGGAGAGAAAATTTTATGTGGACCCTGAGATCTTAGGGGAGGATGAGAGTAGTACCTTGCACTAGTGGAGCTTGTGTCCAAATAACTCCTATAAGTTCACGTTCGGGCAGAGTGCCAGTAGAAGTATGGCACGATAAACTTTGTTGTTGTCCTACTTGAGAGTTAGAGGTGGGGAACCAGTTATGATTTCAAATGTCGGAGAAGTATCGATATTATCGTATATATTGTGTGTGAAATATATATTGCACTACCAATTTACTTGTATGAGCAACACGAGACAAAGTCGTGTGTATATGAGAAGAGGATAAATCTACTAAGGTGCAAATAGTAGAAGGCTAGATAGTGAATATATAAAATAAAGTTGAAGTAGTGAAACTTAAGCAGAAAGGCTTGGGCAAGAGCCTATATGACAGGGTAACCTGGAGTTTAAAGCAAACATGTGAAGTGTTCATTATTAAGGGTATTCGATAGCGTACTATATGGGTGGTACGGAGTAGCTTACTTGTGAGCGCAGGGATGCGAGGCGCAATATTTTTACAGCGTTGTCTGTACCTGGTATACTTTTTTCGAATTTCGGGACGAAATTCCGTTGCAAGGGGGGAAGTATGTAACACCCCGTATTTTTAACGATTTAAATAATTATGTGATTAATTATTATTATGGGAATAAGTATGCGATTAATTATTGTTGTTGGATTAATTAAATTAAAATGTGAGAAATTAATTTGTTATTAATCCAGATTAAAATAATTATTCACTAGCGTGCCAAGGGTTAATACCTATTGTTGAGAATTATTGAATATTATTGTGTGATATGTAATATGGAATTATAATACTTGATAAATTGTCGAAAGTGAGAAATACGACAGTTTGATAATTTAAGTCTAACACGCGTGTGAGTTGTGTCGGGACTAATTAAATAGAATAAAAAGAGAATTTATTTTTATTAACTCGTATGGTCATTTTGATCGTACTATTTAGTCCGTAAGGGTCGAGATAGTCAAAATAGTATACCCGGGTGTTTAGTTTGGGTCTCGGGGCAATTTTAGGCCTAACCGGCACCCCGAGAGGGCATTATGGTAAATTGTAATTTTGGGCTAAACTAATGGACGAAAATTAAGAGTAATTATATCAGCCAAGGAGAGTCCATTAGGGTGAAAAGGTTACGGGAAGTTAAGAACGGCTATAGGAGGTGTGAGGGAGAGCTCATTCCAAGAGAAAAGGGGCCAAGATAACACCACCTTGCACAACCGAGACCACTAACGCGTAGATCGAGAAGAGAGGAACGCGTATGTACCAACATCACCAACGGATCAGATCGTCATATTCGAGGCAAGTATTTATTACTTGTTTTCTTTTAGCAATAATCATGCTCATGTTAGTGTAGGTGAAATTAATCATGATTTACATATGAATTGGTGAACATTGGAGATTTAAATTATGATTAAGGATTGGTTTAATTAGTGGTTGAAATTCCTTCATGTATGTAGAGGATTAATCATGAAATTTGATTATATATTGATGAAAGAATCTGGGTTGATTAGGTTTTTTAATTGAAAATTTGGAAACTAGGGTTCATATGAATTGATTTGGGGATTTTATATAATTATGATGATTTATGACGAATTAATGATCCTAGGAGGTTAGGAATAATTTATATCCCATTAGGATTGATGGGTATTGATGATGAGGCATTGGGTCTTGAATCTTAGAGGTTTATAGGTTCATAAATGGTGGAAAAACGCAGAATTCTGGGAAAGAAGACAAAAAGTGACATCTCACGCGATCTCACGAGAAGTCGTTCGAGCGAGATGGCATCTCGCGCGAAGTCGCTCGAAAGATACGTGGAAGTCATTCAAACGACAACCCTTCTGGTTCGAGCGACAGAGGGAATTTTTTGGGGATTTTCTCAAAGTTCAATTTTGAGTTTGCCGATTTATTGGAGTGAGAGAAATTGCCAAATAGTAAATTCAAATAGGACAGAATTTCGAGAAAAGTATGGAAGAATTAATACTTTAATTATTTCGGTATAGAGAGAATTTACCTTGGAGATTACAAGAGAGATAGTAATCTAAATATTTATACTATACGTAGTGATGAGGTTAAAATACGTATGAGGAGTATGTATGTAGGTTGGACAAATACCTATAAATTATAATAGGATGTGTGTATGCCTATTATGTGATATTATTGTTAAGAGCACTAATGGGTGATAATACGGGGGGTGCAAGAACCTTATAATTAAGCGCACTAATGAGTGATAACTCGGGAGTGCAGAAACTCTATTGTTAAGTGTACGAGTGTGTGTAATCCTGGGGTACAAGGATGACTATTGTTAGGCGCACTAATGGGTGATAACCCGGGGGTGCTGGATTATTATTGATAGGTGCATTAATGGGTGCTAACCTGGGGATGCAAGATTCTATTATTAGGCACACTAATGGGTGATAACCCGGGGGTGCTGAATTATTATTGATAGGCGCATTAATGGGTGCTAACCCGGGGATGCATGATGTTCTGGATAGGTGCTCTAATGGGTCTTAACCCGGGGGTAGGGATGATGTGACTATATATATATATATATATATATATATGAACTTGTGAATATTATTACTGTGTGAAATTAGTAGACTTGGTAATAATAATAATCATTACATTGCACCAAGTGGTCTTAACCTCAGGGTGCAGGATTAGTGTATGTATATAGGGATGATGAGACTATATATATGTATGAGTGTACTTGGGTAACTTTGTAGTTTGTTAAACTGGTAGATAAAATGGAAATGAGAAATAAAATAATCTTAGTGAATAAAAGATTAACCATTCAAACGGTGAATAATGAAACTTAGTATGTGAGATAAACTATATGATTATCGTATTGTATGGGCGATACGGGAATACTACTAGTAAACATAGTTAGTATTAGTTTGGTTTCTGACTAGTTAGACTGGGAGGTATAACTAGGGGGAGATTAGATGTACATTAGGCGTGCACAATAGACGAAAGGTGAGAAACTAATGTGAGAGTTCGATAACTAACGTGCGTATAAGACTTGTTTTAAGAACCAGTTTTAAATACTTGCTAAATCATTTTTACACATCGGGCTCTGACCCGTTTCTTGTATCTCTTCTCTCTTTTGCTATATATATGTATTATATTAGGTGCTCAGCCACAGGGACACCGGATTTAGAGATTTGGATTGCTTGATGTGCTGTAGCTGTTGTGAAAGCTGTAGGTCATTGCAGTAGACGCATCTATCTTTTCCATTTAGTTTCATCTAGACTTCCTATCTAGGGCATGGGTCGCCCACTTCTAGTCTTTCATCAGAGTTATTATATTCAGTTTATTTTATGGTTTGGATCTTTGAACTGAGAGTTTTACTCAGTCTTATTTTTTTCAGTACTTGATTCATGTTCAGTATTTATTTCCATTCCGATGTGTGGTGAATGGTTTATATTTTGAAATTTAATGGAAATGGATTTACTTGGTTTTACTAAAGTGGAAATGTTTTGACACCTAGCTTAATTTTATATTTGGTGATTAATATGTTAAAAAGTTTTTCGACAGTGATGCTAAGAATGAACCTGTTGAATATCCTGTTTTGAATTGGTAGAGGACTGATCAACCTATATTTAATTGGGCGGGGTGTTACAGAAACCTTTAAAGAAGCTTGGGATATTTTGCAAGTCACACAAAAGGGAACTAGTGTCGTAAAAGCTTCAAAACTCCAAAACTCCAAAACCTTACCACTCAATTCGAAACCATTAAAATACTTAAAAATGAAACTCTTGATGAATTTTATGCAATACTTTCAAATATTGTTAATTCATCCTTTAATTTGGGAGAAAAAATACCCGACGGCCGAGTAGTAAAGAAAATTTTAAGGTTCCTACATGATAGATTCATTCCTAAAGTGATCGTGTTGAATTCTTTACCCACTTTAGCCTATACGAAACTAGAAGAGCTCGTAGGTGATTTACAATCCTATGAACTTGACATGTTTTCCTCTAAGATCGAAATGAAGAAAGATAAGGGCATCGCTTTGAAAGCCCGAAAGGATGAAAAATAAGTTTTGGATGATGAGAGTGATTTTGACTCGGAAGATATGGCAATGTGTGCTAGAAAATTTGGAAAATTTCTCAAGACTAATAAAGATATTCTAAAAAATCAATATAAGAAATATGATAAATCCAAGTATAACAATCCCGAGAAGATCCCTAAAAATCATAATGAAGATCTTAATAGGGACGAGTCAAATCGTTGCTTTGGTTGTGAAGGGTATGGCCATCGGACTTTTTAATGTCCCACTAAACTAAGGAAATAGGTAAAACAACCAATTTCATACAATGCTACCCTTAGTGATAGTGATAAGGAAGAAGGACCCGATTCCCCCATTGAACGCAACTTTACCGCGTTCATGGCAAGTCATGTGAGCACTGATAATGAATCTTCCCATGAAGATATACATTTACATGACCCTTATGAGGACTTCGTTTGTGAATCCAAAATATTTATTGGTAATGAGAGTGGAGTTGAAAGTGAGAATGAGAATGATGAAGAGGTTGATGAGAGTTAACTTCAAGTATCATTTCAAGAATTGTGTGCCAAATCAATTAAATTATAAAGGGAAAACTTGAAGTTAGAATCTTGTTTGAGAGAGCGTGCCAAGGTCATTGATGATAGTTTTTTAGTGAAAGACCTTAGGACACATGAGAGAGATCTTCGAGACAAGATTGATTATATTGAAAGCGAGAGAGATAGCCTTAGAGGTTTGATGGAAACAATGAAGAAAAAGCTTCTCATGTTTAAAGAGAGAAAGGTTTTGTTAGAGTCTAGGATCTTAGAATTAGAAAAAAAATTGAGAGACTCTAATAATTTAAAATGTAATTTGGAATGTAAGTCCGCTAAATTAGACAAAATATTAGGAAACGTCAAAGTAAAAAATGACACTTGTGGTTTAGGCTTCGATTGTTATAATACTTCCGCTAATAAAGCCAAAACCACTGCTTTGAGAGAATCACCTAGGAACATTTCCAAAGGTCAATCCTTAGGTACTACTTTTCGTCGGGTCTTTACTTGCTCACATTATAGTCGAAAAGGTCATCTTAGAAAATTTTGTTTTGATCTAAAAAATTATCCTAGAAAATTTAAGAGTAAGGTCAATGAGGTAGCCAAGGTCACCCAATCCCGAGATTGTCACTCTTCACTTATTTGGGTTAGGATATCCGACTTGATAACTTTAAAAAATAGGGTTTATGATTATCTTTTTCTATCACGTGAAACCTCCTATATTAAATCGAAAGGTTAAATGTGTTAGTTTTGTTTACATACGCTAACATTTTTGTGCTTCGTGATATATTTATGCTAGTTGTATGTATGTTTATCATTTTCTAGTCAATGCTCCATGATTAAGCACAAGCTAAAATTATGATTTGTGTATATCTTTTGTATTTATTTTTATTTGTTTGTGTCTTATTGAGAAAAATATAAAAAGATTTTCTTTGTTTTTCTTTTGAGTTGATTTTTTTTGTGTTTAGTGATTTTTTTTTTTAAAAACTCAAAAAGATTTTTTTTTTACTTTGTGTGTATTTTAGCTTGACACACTTTATGTGGCATATACTTGTGTTTGGATACTTTACCTTTTTCGCTTCCATGTGGCTAGAACTTTTGGTTAAGATTTTCAATCCTTAAAATGTTATTTGTCATGCTTACATGGAGTAGTTGGATTTTGTGTTGCTTAATGGATTCTATTTTTATATGCCTCGTTTCACACATGCACGAGCTCATTTGAAATTTAACTTCACATGTATATTTAAGATCATTGAGATGTTCTCCTATCAATTTAGTCATCTACATGTTGCTATGACTATTTAGGATTTGTGCATGTAATAATCGTTTCCCGAATTAAAAAATAAAAAAATATTTATCCTGTTATCAATGGAATCGGGCAGCGAAAGAAAAAATTACTTGCGTGAAAAGTCGCCATTGAAATTTGGCCTAAAAAATATGGCATTAAAAAAAAATTAGCCAAGGCCTGCTTAGTTTAGTTGATATGTTCAAAAGAAAAATAAAATGTCAATTATGAGGAGTTTGGTTAGATGTATCAACGGGTTTGCACAATGACTTTGCATCCTAGTTATGCTTTTATTGTCATGACTCTATTGGTTTGTAGAATCATCAAAATTCTAGGCTTGTGTGCATTGTGTATGTTTGTTCATTGAGTTCAATCTATACTGTCACATGAGGCTATATCTAAATGTGATAAATTTTTGCAATCAAATGAGAACTCCGTGAACATGTTTTAAGTGATGGGTCTATATTCCTTTAGTCTCTAGTTCACACCCCTTTACTTTCGTTTACCACATGTTTTTGGACACATTTTTACCATACGAATGTGAAAAGCTTAATGTATTTTGTGTCGTTTGTGGTCTTTATACCTATATATATGTGCATGTGCGTTAGTGTATTCATTGAATATATATATGGTATTTTTTATTTTTTGAGTCTTTGCCTTGCTTGCTAGTCTATATTTTCTTTGAGTTCACAATTGGCGTCTATCTTGTTACAAATTTTGGTTGATATCCCATGCTTATGTTTAATACACTTTAGTTGGTATCATTTTTTCATCGCATCATAATTGGTCTCTTTTTTTTATTGTGTGGATTAGTTGCATTTTAGTGTTGTTATATGCTTTATTGTTCCTATTTGTGCACCATTACATGTTTATCTTGTTTCTTCTTAATTCATATCCGTTGTTTAGATTTTAGAGGGAGAAATAGTATTTGCTTTAAATAAGAGGGAGAAATAAGTTAGTTTATAATTCTTTAACCTTTGTCTATTCCTGAACAAAAAAGGGGAGAAATGGTATTTAAACCTTTAGTTTGGGATATCTAACTTAGGGGGAGTTGAGAAATCTTCTTAGGTAGACATTAGTAGATAAAGAGGAGAATTAATTTAGGGGGAGTATTTATTTTCCACATTTAATATTTTTTCCCTATGTGTTTGATGGTTTGCTTAAGTGAGCAGGAACTCGCTTTAGCGGCACATTTGATAAAGCGGAAAAGCACATCCTTGAGTCGAGTCATAACATCTGTATTTTTTTATTTTTTTTGGGTGGGAGTTGTGTCTAGACAGCCCTTAGGATTTTTTGTTGTGTTTTGTCCCGGAATAGCCAAAGGGGGAGATTTGTTATGACATAAATTTCCAATTGAGTCCATATGTAGTTTTGGTTTAATTCAGGACAAAACCATTTGAGTCATAGGATAGATGTTTGTTCCTATCAAGCCTCTGACGTTTAAAGAGTTGAAGACGTAGCGACCTAGAATTTACAGCTTCATCCTTGCCGAGTTTAGTGCCATGTTTCTACGTCAACATTACATGGATTCCAAGGATCCAAAGGTATGAATGCGATTTATATATATATATAGGAGCTTGTATTTCATAAAATACTTTTTATGAACTTTTATTTTCAGAAAATCTCTTTAGAACTTTTCAAAAGTTTTTGGGCTTAAAAGTGAAAAAACCAAATTTTCTGAATTTCCGTTCGAACGAGAAATCGAATGAGTTTTCCAACAACATTTGCTCAAATTCACTGTTTTTTCGTTCGAAGTTTCGTTCAAACGAGTTTTTCTAACGAAGTTTTATACTTGTTTTGCTTCTGTTTCTCGTTCGAACATGGTCGTTCGAACGACCTCAAAATGTCGTTCGAACGACATTTTAGCGGGAACAGTTATTTGCTAGTTTTTTCCCATTTTCCCACTTTTCCCTCTAACTTCTTGCTAGATTAATTTAGTATGGGAATCCCAGCCTTTCAAGTAACTTTTGAGAGGTTTTCAACTTAGTTTTGAGAGAAAAATCTCTTCCCCAAAAGTTCCCTTTTTGTGTGTTTTAGTTTTCAAGAGATAATCTTCAAAAACACATATACACCCATATATTAGTTTAATTCCAAGTTCATATATATATATATATATATATATATATATATATATATATATATATATATATATATCTTTGCTTGGAGAGTTTTGGCACTGGTTTTCTCTACACCAACAAGAAGAGAAGTTTGTGTTTGTTCTCTACCCACAAAGGAGAAGAACTTGTGTTTGCTGCGGCGTTCTCACATGGTGAAAGGCACCATGTGTGGTTGACGATTGTTGTGCCTCCATTGGTGGACTCCAAGATTCCGGTGGACTCCAGAGTTATCTACAAGGTAGAGGTTTAAGAGCGAAGGAAGCGTCGGGGCTTGAATGAGTCAAGCCGAGTATTATAAGTCTTATTGTTGTTGTCTTTGTAAACATACCGTACCTAGTGGATTTGTTAGGTAGGGTCGTCTGAGGTTTTTCCCATTTGGATTTTCATCGTACATCGTCAGGTAGTGTGATTGTGTTTATTTTTATCTTGCAAAAATTACCATAGATGCATGCTAGGATAAACAAGATAAAAATTGGTTTAATCATCATACTTGTTTAATTTGGTGCTAATTTAAGTTTGGATAACTTGGGTAAGTTTAATTTAATTCAAGTGTAGAATTTAATTTGATAAAATTTGGTTTGGCCTCAATTAAAAACTAAAATAAATCACTGTGAGGCAAATTTTAGGACTTGCCATTACATTAATTTTAAGAATTTAAATTTTGGGCATACAAGAAGGCGCATGAGTTGCAGTTTTCGATACACCCCGAAGGGAATAAGATTTACCAGGATATGAGGAAATAATATTGGTGGGCCAGGATAAATCACGACATATAAGAGTTTATCTCTAGGTGCATCACTTATCAGATGGTGAAAGTCGATCATCAGAGACCAGTCGAGGTTCCACAACTGTGACACCCGTCCTAATAAAATACCGGGTGATCAGTCCCATACCAAATTAAAATAGGAATCCCAATTGGTTCATCCTTAGCATCACTGTCGAAAACCTTTTTAAAACTTACTAACCACCTAGTATTCCAAAAAGCTGGTGCCAAATTTTATCTTTTTAATTAAACAACCAATAACATGCGGAAAGATAATACAAGTCATACACCACGACTGAATTAAATCAATTGAATAAATAATAAACTACATGCTGAATAAACCATCGGTCACCAAAGTAAATAGTCCAATACAAACATCCAACACCTGAATAAATAAATCTGCAAACTGTACTGAAAAGTCTGGGCGACAAGCCCAATGTAAAACTGAAACTGATAAATGATTCCTACTCTAGGAAGGAATGAACGATCCGTCTACTCCAAACTCCTGCTAGCATCCACATGTGCCGCAACTCCTTGTCCCTGAAATAGAATATCAAGTCTGGCGTCCCTGTAGCTGGACACTTAAAAGGTTTTGAATTTTTTTTATAGCAAGGGTTAGAACCCAAAACATTTTGACAATATTTAGCAAGTGAATTAACTGCAGTAATTAAAAATATATGAATGCGCTTCATATTTAAGTTAGTGTCGCACTGAGGACATACTCACCCCTCCACTAATGTGCACACATAACAGTTACTGTAACCTCACCTAGTTGTACTACAACGTCTAACTAGTCCTGGTATAATCTCCCCTTGCCATTCTACTCTAAACCGAGTATTATTACTAATGGGTTATAGGTTATCTCACCAATTAATTTAAATAATTCCTTTTAAATAATATCATATAACCGTGACACAAGTTATATAAAATAAATACATCACACACTGTATTATTACCCGCATATAATATTTACTACCATTATATACGCACCTTTACTACGAACGTCCACACATATATCGTACGTATATCCCTCCCTCCGAGTATACCCTCGCTGGTTGATTTCCTCTAAAGTGCTATCTCACTAGGTGTGCTCACATAACCTAGTTACTCAAGTTGGAATTGCTCACCAACCAGGCCCAAAAATATAAACGTAGTAGAGGCGATCATATTCCTTCCCTGAAAGTGAGATAAGCCCCTTACCCATATACCGGACGCTATGACCTGGGGATATACTCACCTTACTCCTCAAGCTAGGGGATTCACCCTCAACGCTTAACCTCCCTTGATAGAAATAGAGTATACAAATTAAATAAATATCTAGTCACTAATATCGAATATCACACACAATATATACACACATATATATACTATCACTACACCGTATATATATAATATAAACCCCGACTTTACCATAACTAAAAAATCCGTAACACTAGCCTAAAATTTTTCGAGTCTTTGACCCGAATCTAATTTATTTAATTCACACATCAATTAATATAATATATCCCCCGAGTCTATGGTCCGACTCTAATATAAATAATTTACACATTAATTCATTTATCACCTTGTGTCACTCAGCCAACATACCCGGACTCGCTCACCTGGCCCATACCTTAATATTTCCCGAGTCTATATCCTGACTCTAAATTTATTGGTTTCTCTCCATAATTAATTCACTACCGTGGCGTCGCTTAACCAATGTACCCGGACTCGCTCACTCGATCCGCATCTCACTATTTTGGAATCCAATTTCTCAAATTTATCCATAAAGTGCCCCACATAAATCCTCCCTATTACCAATTATTTTTCCCCATAATTGCTAGGAATAGGTGCCTCAATTTATTTATCACTAAATAAAGCTTAGAAATTAAATTAAATATAATTTCCCCCTTATACATAAAACTGGATGAAATGTCAAAAATCTGGGACCATCGATCGATCGATCGAACAGATACCCTACTTCTCTGACTTGCTGTTTCAGCCATTGTTAACCCAACCAAGATTATAGTTCCTCTCTTAACACATCCTCTGGTCATAATCAACGATATTTTCACATGGAAAAGGTTCTAATCGTCCTAGAAACCTTAATCGAACAACTAATTTCCATTAATTCCAACGTTGTCCAGATTTGGGTTTTATCCTGGTTTCGAATCTCGAATAAGATTTTCATTCCTATTAACAGAAATTTATCATTGATTCTTACTGGTTTTAACGTACGATTCATACTTCTATATTCTAGAATCATAAACATAATAAATTTCACCCTTAATCCCATTAAAGTATAACAATTATCGAAAACCAAATTTTACATGCATACCCACCCCAAAATGAATTTTGGTTTACACCTCCCATAATATGAATTGATTATCATCAATTTAAGAATCACAACAGTTAACCACTTACCTAGAATTGTTCGTAGAGTCTGATCCGTTGGTGTCCAGTGACGAACCCTCACTTTGTCCCTCGATTTGTCCTCAAAAAGTCTCCAATTGGGTCTTGATTAGCTTCCTATGTTTCTCTCTCAAACTCTAGGTTTAGAATTTGCTAACTGTTGTTCAACTAGTCCCTCAATTAGGTTTAAAACCCCTAATCCCATTTTTGGCCATATGGGCCTAATTAAAATTGCCCAAATCACCTCGTGTGGGCCTGGCTATGCCCAAAAATGACCCGAGACCCGGTTACTACCTCCGGGTCTTTTTTTTGACTATCTCGACCCATCCGGACTCAACCGCGCACTCAGAATTCTCATCCGAAATATTTTATAGCTTTCTCAAATTTTGCCCTCAAAATGCGACACACGAAATTTCGAACAATTAGACTTAAAGTCGCTAAATATAAATAATTCTTCCCACTTAAATAAATTCTCCAAATTATAAATTTAAGTTTCTCCAATTTATAAGCTCCCAAAAATAATTAAATATTAAATCATCAAAATTACGGGGTGTTACATACTCCCCCCTTACAAAGGAATTTCATCCTCGAAATTAAGATAAGCCTAGTGCTCCAAGCTTCAAATATCACCCTCTAGTCCCGTGCCTCTAAGCTCGCTACATCTATCTCTCCCGCTTCTAACTAAGAGTGACGTAAATATACATTTTAATTAACCAGGGCGCCCATACACCATGTACATGTGCTTAAACACATGAAAGTTACCCTAATTAACCAGGGTGTCCTCACACCCTGTCCCCGTGCTTAACCGCACGAAAGTTACCCGACTATGCTAGTCGTAACCCGTAATATAACTTCCAACCCTTAGTCATATCACATATGTTACTAGTGTACCCAACCCATATACTAACGACCAAACATCTCCCCACTTCCAACGTTGTGCTAAGTTTCATGCGTGGGACGTCCCGTAAGCTAAATCCAAACAAGGAACCCCCCCGATACACTACTACATAACATTGTCGGTCGTTGAGATCTGTTAGACCACCCCCAAATACTTGTCTCTTAGCACAAAAGCATACATGCCTACTCTTATGCTATAAATGATAACATAAAATACCGCGCCCTTACTATCACTAGTTCTTGCGTAAAATGAACCCCGAGCTATCTCTCCCCACTCGAAAGTAAATCTAACCACCCTGATTCACTTCAGTAGACACCCTTACTTATCGGGATAAAATGTGAGAACACAAGACATCACTATGTGTCTATCGCACCACATAATACAACATATACACACACATATATATATATATATATATATATATATGCTAGATGTCCTCTCAGGTGATACCTAGTAAAAATCATTCATACACTGGGGTCGCAAACATCAAAAATTTACCCTCACTATCCACAATAGTTCAAATTCATCGCTATCCAGCCGATATTTGGAAAAATCATCTACCCTACTCCCATAATTCTCGAAAGTAGTAACTCTTCGCATAATACCAATCCCCTATCTGTATACACCCCCACTCTCTCGCGGTTAACACTAAATAAATCCACCACCCCACAGAGATATATATATATATATATATATATATATAAAATATGACTGCTATAACCAGCGCACCCGATAAATTTGACTTACTCGCGAATTCTAGTGAAAATAATTCTTATATTGTGACACCCTCACTGTCACTCAAAACATAGCCCATGCCCATAGGATAAAAAGATAATTACCTCCATACTCTAGCTGCAATGGCTGATCCTCAGGTTCCTGAGCAGCTTCCCCCTTCCCGATCGCACCCATGACTTGTTGTAGTGGTTGTACATCCTCGACCTCATCCTGTAGTTGACCTCTTCCCTACTTAGGACAATCTCTCTTAACGTGTTCCACTTCCCCACAAACGAAACACCTCCTAATAAATTCACCCTTCCACTGATCCCTTACTTGCTGGCCTTGTCGGAAGTCCTGACCATCCTATTGATAGCCCTCCGATCTAAATCGCTTGGCCTGATTCCCCTGCCGAAAATCCTGACCCTGATGTCCCCCTGTCTCCTGTTGGGATACCCCACTGGTACTGTTCCCTCCCGTTTTATCTGATTGACTGGATTCCACTCCCCTCTTACTTCCTTTCATGTGGAAGCGATATTCCTAGCAGTGCAAGAGTGTTGCATTAACAACGTCCGTATAAGCTACTAATACGGGATTACCAATAAAATGTTGTCTGATCCTCGAGACTAACTCATCCATGAACCTCGACTTCTTTCTTTCTTCATTGCTTACCTCATTCCGTACAAAATTTGCCAAACGAGTGAATTCTTCCTCGTAATCGGCCACTGAACGTTCTCCCTGAGTCACCTCACTGAATTTTCTCCTCATTTCAGCCTCGACTGCTGGCGAGAAATACTGGCGGTCAAACCGAACCCAAAATTTTGCAATGGTTAATGTATCCCTTTCCTCAACTGTGGTGATCGACTCCCACCACTGTAGTACTGCTCCCACTAACCTAAAAGTGGATAGACTTTGCTTCTGCACCTCATTGCAATCTACAATGTGTAGGTGACACTGGATATCTCTTTTCCACTGACACGCTAGCACCACATCTGAACCCCCTCGAAATTCTAGTGGGTGGCCTTTTTGAAATACCTCTCGTACTTGCCGCCACTCCGACGGCCCTGGGTGGGCTTGAACATCCGGTACTGCTAATGCCTATGGTTGATCTCATGGAAAGTACCTTGCTATTGCGATCATTGTCGCTTGAACTGCCTGTGCCACTATTTCAGTTACCTGTGCAGCCAAAATCATATCTAGCAGTTGTTGCGGTAACTCTGGCTCCTGATGAGCCTCCCTAGTCTCATCTCCCCCTGCTGCCCTTGCTGCTCTCTCTCTCCTGGGCGACATCTGAAATAATAATCGAATCGTATGAGTTCACCATCAAATATAAAGTAATTTGGAGAAGAACGTAAATGCGCATACATATAAGAATACAACAATCCTATGATAGGGCTCTACATCAAAGGACGCTAAGCTGAAACGTGAAAAGCCACACAAATCCTAAGGACACTAGCACCTGATGCTCTGATACCATCTCTAACACCCCGCCTAATAAAATATCGGGTGATCAGTCCTATACCAAATTAAAACAGGAATACTAGGTGGTTCATCCTTAGCATCACCGTCGAAAACCTTTTCCAAACTTACTAACCACCTATTAGTCCAAAAAGCTGGTGCCAAATTTTACCTTTTTAATTAAACAACCAATAACATGCGGAAATATAATATAAGTCATACACCACGACTGAATTAAATCAATTGAATAAATAATAAACTACATGCCGAATAAACCATTGGTCACCAAAGTAAATAGTCCAATACAAACATCCAACACTTTAATAAATAAATATGAAAACTGTACTGAAAAGTCTGGACGACAAGCCCGAAGTAAAACTGAAACTGATAAATGATTCCTACTCTAGGAAGGAATGAATGATGCGTCTACTCCAAACTCCCACTAGCATCCACATGTGCCACAGCTCCGTGTCCCTAGAATAGAATATCAAGTCTGGTGTCCCTGTGGCTGGACACCTAAAAGGTTTTGAATTTTTTTATAGCAAGCATTAGAACCCAAAATATTTTGAAAATATTTAGCAAGTGAATTAACTGCAGTAATTAAAAATATATGAATGCGCTTCATATTTAAGTTAGTGTCGCACTCCTTTGAGGACATACTCACCCCTCCACTAATGTGCACACCTAACGGTTACTGTAACCCCACCTAGTTGTACTACCCCATCTAACTAGTCCTTGTATAATCTCCCATTTCCATTCTACTTTAAACCGAGTATTATTATTAATGGGTTATAAGTTATCTCGACAATTAACTAAATTAATTTCTTTTAAATAATATCATATAACCGTGACACAAGTTATATAAAATAAATACATCACACATTGTATTATTACCCGCATATAATATTTACTACCATTATATACGCACCTTTACTATGAACATCCACACATATATCGTACGTATATCCCTACCTCCGAGTATACCCTCACTGGATGATTTCCTCTAAAGTGTTATCTCACTAGGTGTGCTGACATAATCTAGTAACCCAAGTTGGAATCGCTCACCAACCTGGCCCAAAAATATAAACGTAGTGGAGGCGGTCATATTCCTTCCCTGAAAGTGAGATAAGCCCCTCACCCATATACCGGACGCTATGACCTGGGGATATACTCACCCTACTCCTCAAGCTAGGAGATTCACCCACAACGCGCAACCTCCCTTGATAACACTAGAGTATACAAATTAAATAAATATCTAGTCAGTGATATCGAATATCACACACAATACACACACACACACACACACACATATATATATATATATATATATATATGTACTATCACTACACCGTATATATATAATATAAACCTCGACTTTAACGTGTACTCAAAAACCCGTAACACTAGCTTGAAATTTTCGGAGTCTTTGGCCGGACTCTAATTTATTTAATTCACACATAAATTAATATAATATTTCCCCCGAGTCTATGGTCTGACTCTAATATAAATAATTTACACAATAATTCATTTATCACCTTGTGTCACTCAACCAACATACCCAGACTCGCTCACTTGGCCCATATCTTAATATTTCCCAATATCCCGACTCTAAATTTATTGGTTTCTCTCCATAATTAATTCACTACCGTGGCGTTGCTTAACCAATATACCCAGACTCCCTCACTCGATCCGTATATCACTATTTTGGAATCCAATTTCTCAAATTTATCCATAAAGTGCCCCACATAAATCCTCCCTAAACCCAATTACTTTTTCCCATAATTGCTAGGAATAGGTGCCTCCAATTTATTTATCACTAAATAAAGCGTAAAAATTAAATTAAATATAATTTCCCCCTTATACATAAAACTGGGCGAACTGTAAAAAATCTGGTACCATCGATCGATCGATCCCCTCCATCGATCGATCGATCGAACAAATACCCTTCTTCTCCAACTTGTTGTTTTAGCCATTATTAATCTCACCAAGCTTCTAGTTCCTCTCTTAACATCCTCTGGTCATAATCAACGATATTTTCACATGAAAACAGGTTCTAATCGTCCTAGAAACCTTAATCCAACAAATAATTTCCATTAATTCCAACGTTTTCTCGATTTGGGTTTTATTCGGGTTTCGAATCTCCAATAAGATTTTCGTTCCTATTAATAGAAATTTACCATCGTTTCTTACTGGTTTTAACATACGATTCATACCTCTACATTCCAGAATCATAAACATAATAAATTTCACCCTTAATCCTATTAAAGTATAACAATTACCGAAAACTCAATTTTACATGAATACCCACCCCAAAATGAATTTTGGTTTACACCTCCCATAATATGAAATGATAATCATCAATTTGAGATTTACAACAGTTAACCACTTGCCTGAAATTGTTCGTAGAGTCTGATCCGTTGGTGTCGAGTGGCGAACCCTCACTTTGTCCCTCGATTTGTCCCCAAACAGTCTCCAATTGGGTCTTGATTAGCTTCCTCTGTTTTTCTCTCAAACTCTAGGTTTAGAATTTTATAACTGTCGTTCAACTAGTACCTCAATTAGGTTCAAAACCCCTAATCCCGTTTTTGGCCATATGGGATTAATTAAAATGGCCCAAATCACCCCGTGTGGGCCCGACTATACCCAAAAATGACTCGAGACCCGATTATTACCCTCAGGTACTCTTTTTAGACTATCTCGACCCATCCGGACTCAATTGCGCACTCAAAATTGTCATCCGAAATACTTTATAACATTCTCAAATTTTGACCTCAAAATGTGACATGAAATTTCGAACAATTAAACTTAAAGTCGCTAAAAATAAATAATTCTTCCCACTCAAATAAATTCTCCAAATTATAAATTTAAGATTCTCTAATTTATAAGATCCCAAAAATAATTAAATTTTAAATCCTCAAAATTACGGGGTGTTACAACAACCTTTAGAGATTCTCGTGTGGAAATGGGAGAGTATTTCGATGGACTTGACCAGAGGGTTACAGACATCAAAGTGGGGTCACAATTCCATCTGGGTCATTATGGATCAGTTGACTAAGGTAGCCCATTTCTTGCCAGTTCGGGTAGATTACACGACGATGTAGTATGCACAATTATTGTGGAGATAGTGAGATTACACGAGGTGTCTTTCAACATTATTTCAGGTTGGGATAAAATCATTATGTCCCACTTCTGGCAGATTTTTTAAGAGGCAATGGGGATAGAGATACATTTGAGCATGCCTTATCACCCCCAAACCGATGGATCGACGGAGAGAGGGAATTTGATTTTGGAGTTGGAGGATATGCTGAGGATGTGTATTCTGGACTTGAAGGGTAGATGGGAGCAGCATTTTCCTTTGATAGAGTTCGCATATAATAACTCGTACCGGTTTACTATTAGCATATCATAGTTTGAGGCTTTACACGAGAGACCTTGTCATTTGCCCTCTTGTTGGTTAGAGGTGGGGGGTAACACGCTACTCAGGCCGAATTTATTTAGGAGACGTCAACGAAGATCGAGTTTATTAGGTGTCGCATTCGGGTAGCTCAGGACATGCAGAAGAGTTACGACGATGAGAATAAGAGATTTGGAGAGCTTGACATGGGTGATCAGGTGCTATTGCGGGTATCTCCCATTAAGGTAGTGATACGATTGTAGAAGAAGGGGGAATTTGGCACCAAAGTATGTAAGGCATTTTTCCATTATCGAGAGGGTTGGACCGATTGCGTATAGGCTTGCCTTGCCAGAACATTTTCAGCAGATTCATGATGCATTTTATGTGCCATCATCAAGGAGGTATCTCAGGGATGACGTGGTTTATCGGCATATAGCCTTGGAGGATATTAAATTCGACTCGATATTTACTATGAGGATATATCTGTTGCCATTTTGGGATGTATTGAATGAAAAGCTTCGGTTAAAGGTGATACCGTTAGTGCGTGTATAATGGAGACACCATAATATTGTTGATTCGACATGGGCGTGTGAGGATGGAATGCGGGAAAAGCATCCAGAGTTTTTATGGCACTTACGTTCGAATTGCAAGGACGAAATTCTGATATTTGGGTGGAGAATGTAATACCCCATATTTTATCATTAATTAATTTTCGTGTGCTTTATATTATTAATTTAATTGGAAAAATTATATTGAAATTTAATAAATATTAAGTAGCGAGATAAAAGATCAATATTTATTAGAATTATTATTTACTTGTGTGTGATAAGTAAATAGTTATAAGATTTATTATATATCGCGTATGAGTGATAACGATGGTTTAATTGGTGATAGGTTGCTAGGGTGTTACATCTATGGATCAATATAATTTATGGAAGACATGTTGGGTATACACGTGTCCACTACGGCTAATAAAAAGTTAGCACAATTGGAGTTGGATGACTCTGATGACCTTTTCGAGTGCACTGGTGATCCGAGAAGGGTCGAAATAGACCAAAATTGGTACCCGGGGTCAATGTTTGGATTTCGAGGGATTTTTAGACATATAAATACCCGTATAAGGGTAGGAAGGTCATTTTATACCTAGAATTAAAGGGGACAACGGGATTAGGTTTTTGGGAGGACATTTAAGGGTTTGGGAAGGTGGATGACAACCCACCTTTCATATTCCAAATAAAAGATTGAGAGAGATAAAGCTAGAGAAGATAAAAAAGAGTTAAAGAAGAGTGATCTTAAAGGGGATAAGAAGAGGACTCAAGCTGGCTTAGAGACTTCGGATTTGTAATCCAACAAGACAAGTAAATACTTGCTTTATATTGCTATTTCATTTATAGTTTAATACTTTCCTGGTTTAAAGTAGAAATTGGGGATTTGAATATGAAAGATTGATGAAGAAACCTAATGATATAAGATGAATGATCTTGAACCAATGATTAATTGGGTTTGATTAGGCTTGAAATTAAAGATAAAAATTCTGGGTTTTAATGGAAGAGGATTTAGAACTTGAGAAAAGATGGAATGTTTAGTAATCAACTTGATAAAAGAATTATGATCTTGAATTTACAGGGATTTCCCTATAAGAATCAATTATAAAGTGATGGGATTATATTTTTTGGATGATATATAGATTATAGTTCTTGGAATTTTGGTAGAAAGAACCCTAGAAATGAAGTTAGGATTTTGGGCTTGAATCTCGCCTAAGAAAAATGCTTTAGGTCTGTGTTTTGTAATCTCGTTCGAACCTCATTCAAACGTCATTCGAATGAGATGTCGTTCTCGTTCGAACGAGATTGAATTTTATTTGATTGACCTGTGGGTTTGGGTCAGGTTTGGATCCTGGAAAGGTTTCGGGCATTTTTATGAACTCAAGCGAGTATGTGGTAAGTTATCCAAGTGAGTGGATATCTAAATAAACATAGTTTAGTGACGCTATTTATTCATGGGAATTTAATAAGTAATTAGGGCCCTCAAATAAGGGACAAGTTAAATAAAGAAATCGGGAAGTTGGGATGAACTTCAGGATTTGGGTGAACCATGCGCGGTGGGATATGCAAATGAGTTCGGTAATTATTATATATACATAACAAAGTGAAATGTATATATATATATATATATATATATATATATATGTATGGGTGCATGCTACTTGCTTTATTTAAACATACCTACTCGGGAGTGTAATCGTACGAGGTTGCGTGTAGTGGGCAACCCACCTTGGTGTTGACCAATAAGTGTTGGGTTGATTCCCCAGGTTATAGAACTGTTGCATGAACACTATCCATTTATGAGGATAAATATTGAATTTGAGTCCGATTAGGCATAATGTGGTATTGGTGTGACCCACAGATATGTGTCTATGACCGCCTCCATTGTATGTATATTAATTTGGGATTGGTGGTGAGATTTAGACTCGGTAGCTCAGTGTGAGGCGTTATGCCTGGGTCCGGATAGCACATGAGGAATGTATTCACGAGGTCCAAGCTCTGGGGATACGGTTATACATATAGAGTGGGTGATATGTATGCATGCTTATGTGATACTGTGTGTATATCAATTTATAGCACAAGTGTAGCTATATTATGACTATTACGCCATTATTTCTCTATAGCAATATGCGACACTAAAATATTGTTTATTAATGAATACATAATGAATGTAGTTAGACTTAACTAATAGAGAGTATTAATAGGGGATGCTATGTGTCCTAGTTAGACTAGGTAGTTTAATTAGGATAAATAAAATGAACATATTAGGTGTGCACTGTAGTTGAGAGGTATGGTTTATCTCAAACGAGTGTGATCAATTAATCTTGAAAGTAATACACTACTATTTTAACGATTTAAAACAATTATTTACTCACAAAATTATTTTATACTCTACGGGATTTGACCCGCCATTTTATTTTTGTATTTCCTTGTTTTCTTTTTTACACCTCGGGTGGAAAGCAACAGTAGCTGGGATAATAAGGATAGATCCGTTCTTGCCGACAGTAGTTGTGGATGCTTCATCCTCGTTTAGACACTTCAATCGATTCTAATCTAGATATGATCAGTTATCTCCATTTACTTTTGGGCGTATTGCCCATAGATGATAGATTTTATCTAACTACAACCTTTTATATTTTGTCACGCATTTAATCTTTCGTATTCTGTTATTATTTGGTTTATACTATGGTTGTTATTTGGTGATCGATGGTTTATTTGGGTCACTCAAATTACTTATTTATGTATGATGTTTGTTTCAGTTATTTTGGTTATGTGGATTATTCTTATTATTTATGTCACACTATTATTTACGGCAGTGATGCAAAGAATGATCCATATCGATATTAATATTATATTTTACTAGAGTATTGGCTACCTGATATTGAAATAGGCGAGTTATCACAGTGATGAAGTCCATCGATACACTCTCTCATTTCCATAATGTAATCTCTAACGTCTATAAAGCCCTGGCTGGTCTCTGATAACCAACCTTCACTATCTGACAATGGTTCTCTTGAAGATAAACTTTGTTATGTCCCGCTTCATACCAGCATGCTAATACTGCCTCCTCTTATCTTGGTACATCTCATCCCCTCCAAGATGCATCGAGAATTATGACCCGTGTGCCTCCTCCATAATTACGCATCGTAGGTCCTCGTCGTCTAGGACGATTAATCTCCCATTGGAGCATAAGCCACCCTCAGAACTGACTGAGTAAAACTCGATTCCACCTGCCAATAACTGATGTGTCCTTTCCTAACAAGAAGGATCCCCTTCTTATGCCTCACAGCCCTGTAAATGATCTCGAGTGTCATGGTCATTATTACTATATAGGCCTTAACAACCTCATCCTCTTGACGAATATCAACCCACTCCTCTTTCCACACTGCTGCCAACTGCCCTGCCGACATACGACTCATTACATTTGTCATTACGTTAGCCTTCCCCAAATGGTACTGAAAGTCGAACTGGTAATCCTTCATGAACTCAAGACACCTATGTTATTTCATATTCACCTCCTTATATGTGAAAAGATACTGCAGTGACTTATAGGCCGTGAATAATCGGAACTTCACCCCGAGTAGATAGTGCCTCTAAATCCTCAAGGTAAAAATAACTTCCGCTAACTCCAAATTGTGCGTGGGATAATTATTTTTATGGTGTTAAGCTTACGAGATGCATAAGCTATAGCGTGCTCCTTTTGCTGTAGAACTCCCCCAAGTCCCTGTAAGGATGCATCGATAAAAATAAACTACTCCACTCCTCCCTAGGCAATGCGAGCACCAATGCTAACATCAATTTGTATTTTAGCTCATCAAAACCTAGCTGACAGTGGTCCTCCTAAAAAAAGTTACTACCTTATGAGTCAAATTCATTAAGGGACCCACAATCTTAAAATATCCTTCGATAAACTGACGGTAGTAACCTGTTAACCCTAGAAAACTACGAACCTCCATCGGTGTCATGGGTTAGTCCTACTCCTTCACCGCTGACACCTTAATTGGATCCATAGAAATTCATTTATTAGAGATTATGTGACCTAAGAACTACACCTCCCATAACTAGAATCCACACTTCTCAAACTTAGCATACAACTAATGGTCCTGCGAAGTCTGAAGAACCATATGCAAATGCTTTACATACTCGCCCTCTATTAGAGAATAAACGAGTATGTCATTTATGAACGTAATGAAAAATTGATCCAAGAAATCCATGAAAACTCTATTAATGATATCCATAAAAACTCTCAGTGCATTGATTAGCCCAAACGGCATAACCCTGAACTCATAAGACCCATATCGCATCAGAAATGCGATCTTAGGGACATCCTACTCCATAATATGCAACTAATGGTACCCGATCTCAAATCAATGTTTATCTCAGCTAATGGAACAGGTCATCGACACGCGATAACCGATACTTGTTCTGACTTGTGACCTTGTTCAACTCCTGGTAGTCATTAGACAATATCAACGATTCTTCATTATTCTTTACAAATAAAATCGGGGCACCCCAAGGTGATGTACTCCTGCGAATGAAACCCTAACCCAAAAGATACTGAATTTGATCTCTCAACTTTTGCATCTCTAAAGGAGCCATACAATACAATGCTCTTGCTATCGTCCTAGTCCTCGACGCTAAGTCAATCAAAAATTCAATCTCCTGACTCGATAGTAATCCCAGTATCAACACATCATCACAGTCTTTAACCAAAGGGGTCGAATCCAATAAGATGACTATATCCTTCGAAGTCTGCTCCTAGATGTAATATAAACGCATGCTAAACCCGCCTTCTGGATGAGGCATCGCAACAAGAAACATATCCTGCCCCGGAATAGCAAACACAATAGTCCTACTATAATAGTCCAGTTGTACGCCGCTAACCAGTCTATACCCAGAATAACATCATACTCGCACATCTACAAAATGAGCGGATTCGATACTTTGCATAACCTCCTAATGTCCACACCAACTCCCCTACAGATGGAACGAATCAGAGCCTCGCTACCCAACGGTGAATCTACAGTCATATTAATATCGAATGTTGTGTCCATTAAACCCGTCTCATGCATGAATCTAGTGCTAACGAAAGAGTGTGACACTCTCGTGTCAAACAATACCCGCACCATGTGCCCATAGACATAAAACATATCCTCAAGTTCTGACGGTGCTAGTGGAAAAAATAGCCCACAGATGTTATAGACATGCCCAATATATAACTTCCCCTACTGAGGCAAGGCTGTTGGAACTGCTGGTGGGTCTGGAAGCTACTGTAGCTGTTGCCATTGGTGGGTGTCTTGCTATTGATACCTAGACCTATTCCGGCATGCATGCTACATATGAACCTGCTCCCTATATATAAAACATCTCCCCATAAAATTTACCATCCTCTATCCCTAATAACCCTGGCCCTACTGGCCTCCAGTCTAGTATCCCTGGCCCTGTTGGCCCGGATGAGCATGTTGCTGAGCCTGATAGCCCTGCTTATACCTACCATTACCTTGTCTACCTCTCCTGGTGTTTAGAACCTAAAACAAATCAAAATTGTACGAATGCGCAATATGAATCAATAGTCCTTAGCATAGGGCTCTATATAAAAAAATGCAACACTGACAATGTAGGAAGTTCGCACAAATCATAAAGGATACTAAAACCTGATGCTCTTATACTAACTATGACACCCGGCCTATTCTAATACCTGGTGGCCAATCCTTTATTAAAATAAAATAGGAATTTAGTATGATTTCATTCTCAACATCACTGTCAAAACATGTAATATAAATATAAACGAATAAAATCATACATCCAATTGAACAGAATAAATGAAATGCATAAATAAATAAACGTGAACTGAATAAATTATCGGTCACTAGTAGTAATCATCTAACTGAAATAAAAACTGATAAATGAATATGTATCTCTGACATAAAAGTTAAGTCCTATCCAACTATGGGCAACACGCCTAAAGAAAATACTAAAATAAAAAAAGATCCTATCTGGATAGAATGAAGCTGAGGCGGTTAAATAAAACTCATGGCGTCCATTGTTACTGCAACGACATGAAAGATCTATCCTTGATGTCCTTGCTGTTGCTACAAACTTAGGATTTTGAAAAATAAGAAAATATATTTTCCCGTGGGTTAAAACCCTAAAATGTTTGAAAATATTTTGCAAGTAATTAAATGCTTTAAATAAATAAAAACACGCAGTGTATTACTTTCACAATCAATTTACCGGTTGCACTCATATGATACAAACCTCACCTCTCATCTAGATTGGGCACCTAAAGTTTTCATATTAATATCCTACTTATACTACCCAATATAACTAGAACAATAATTTCTATCCAAGACCAATCCCATAAATAGTCACTATTAGCTAAGTATATACTACACTCACTAGGTATTCGTTCATAATTAATAACATAGCAACACACATGATATAAATATATACATAACGTAATGACATAGATGCACCCGTGATATAAATAAATATACACGTAATATATACCTATGTATCTCTCGCTATATATGTATAACCGCATCTCCACAGCCGAGACCTCGCGGATCCATCCCTCGTGTGCTATCAGGCTCTAGGCATATCATGTATCACATTGAACCACGGGGTTATAATCCCACCACCGAACCCAAACGTAAATAAAAACAAAAGGAGGTGGTCATAAACATGCGTCCGGGGGTCGCAACCACACCATATCACACCCAGCTAGTCTCTTAACAACCACTTATCCTCATACGTGGAAAATGGCTATGCAATAGTAATATGATTGGGGGAATCAATTTAACACACGTTTTGGAATCAATTTAACACATGTTGGTCAACGCCAGGGTGGACTATCCACTATGCGAATCCTCTTAACGATAACATTACCGATTAGGTATGTTCAAATAAACAAGTAACCCCCCCCCCCCCCCCCCCCACATATATATATAACTCACCCCAATTCGTATATATATATAAAGTACTGACTTCGTATGCAAATCCCACAGCGTACTAGTATCCCAACCCCTAAGTCTAAACCGACTTCCCGACTATATATATAAGGGTTCACTCACTTGAATTCTCGGTTCATCTCACCCGAACCCATCTATGCATTAGCCTCACAAACATACCAAACCCTGGAAATACTACCCAGTAATCCCACTCTATCCCGGAAGCCCTTACGCTGATTCCCCAAGCTCTAACGGGTCAAAATAATGCGTAACAAAATTCTAGGAAGGCCAGTAAACTGAACCAATTCTCTTGGCAAACCGAACCAGTTTGGTCAGCTGAATCGATTCGCTCCCCCAGCGGACCCACATCAATATCTTTCCAAGCCTACCAAAATTTCAAATTGCTAACCCACATCAATATATTAATAACCCAAATGTATTTTAACTTCTAATTGAATCTAAGTCCATTATCTAAACACGAGGATTTCTAATCATTATTCAATTCTAACAACTCAGAATTAATCTAAGCTTGAATTTCCTTGATTTCTAGCACTTACTAATATTCTCATGTTCAATCTTATCAATCCAAAATTATACTACAAATTTATCATCCGTTAACCATCAATCATTCTCAATTAACATCAGATATGAACCACAATTTAAATCTCTTCATGGAGTATCAAAGTGTACATATTTTAATCTAAGATTTGGTTCCTAATCAATTATGAATGTAATTAACTACAAAATTACAGTCTAAAACAAGTAAATACTTGACTTTAGGGATCTTAATCCAAAGTCCTGATAGTAGAGATGATTCTGAATTCGGAGATAGGCTTTTCTCCTCTCCTCTCCAAGTTCTCTTATCCTTTTATTCCTTTTTCCCTTCTCCTAAGCTCTCCCTTAGTCTCAATTATGTAGAAGCCAAATATCCTCAACAACCTTTAAATATCCTCCACAATCTTTACAATCTTTAAATATCCTCTAGTCACATACTAATCCCATTTTTAGATTAAACCACGGGGGTAAAAAGACCACTATATCCCCATTCAGGTCTTGTTATGTCTAAAGAGACATCAGAACCCAATTGCAACACTCGGGTACCTATTTTAGACAATTTCGATCCATTCCAGACAACTGGTGCACTCAAAAAGGTTATCTGAGTCACCCAACTACAAATACACCAACATCTAATTAATTAGGCCCGACATGTGCGTATAGTATGCGTCGCCCATAAAATATACAAACCGGCCGATGTAACTCTCTATTGACATAATATAATAAATCGTCGCTTTTCACTCACAAATGACATATAATAAAGCACATCTCTATTTACTTATCACAAGAAAGTAAATAATAATAATAATAATAATAATAATAATAATAATAATAATAATAATAATAATAATAATAATAATAATAATAATAATAATAATAATAATAATAAATATTAATCCTTAACTCGCTAATTAATAATAGTCGAAACCCAATTTAATTTCCCCCAATTAAATTAATAATTATAAGCACATGAAAATGAAATAATCATAAAAGTATGGGGTATTGAAGTATCTATGTGCATATGTTAGACATATAGATTGTCTTTATCCTACCTTTTGTGATGATATGTTATGGTATTAGAGATAGTCGTACCGATTTATGTTATATACTAGAGATGTATATGACTTATAGTGGGTAGGCCTACCTACATACTTATGACTCGGATTTATATATTACTTATACTAGCGATGGGTATATTGCTTTATTGGCATGAAGTAACCTATTATGAATAGACTTGAGATATAAGCCTATTATTTTATTGAGAAACACCTTAGGTTTGAGACCTTAGTACATCATATGATTCACAATGAAAGAGATTAATTTAATATTGTAATGGTAAAGATTAAATAATGAAGAGGTAAATCTTTAATCACATGGGCTACATATGGATTTGGAATTTAGAACCGCATGTTATTTTAGATTGTTGGGTTGGGGTAACTAATAACTTAAAATTTACTAAAGGACGAGAGAAAGATGTATAGCAATAATGTGGACCAGATTCAATTATGATCTTACTCGGCTTGTTGTTTACGTCAATGTTCCATTCATTACTCCTAGGTTCTAGGAGTCAAGTAAGTGTATCTCATCCTCTTCTTGTACCTTTTGTTTTCAGTCAACTCGTACATGTGATACATATATTCAGAGTTGGACATTTGTATAAGATACATTTTACATTCAAGTGTTAGTTTATTTGTTTTGGAAGTGATTGGTATCTGAGTTGGATTCTGTGTTATTCAATATTTTATTATCTCGTTATTGCTTGTTCAAATTTAGTTATTTTGTTATGTTGAAAATATTACCAAATATTTTTGAGTCTCGTGATTTTTATATTATAACTAATTTAATATATTTATGGATTTTTTGAGGTCTCACAGTTACTTTCAGAGATTTTTAGGTTCTAGTGTCCTAGGGATCTTGAGTTTGCTTATCGTTTTTCTGCGTTGTGTTCTTCGAGTACTTTGAGATTTACCATTTAAGGATTTGTATTCTCCATAACTATGACTGTTTTGTAGGTTTCATGCCATTATTTCTTGGAGAACGACTCAAATAGACCATGTGTATCGGGAGGGTTCTTTGTTTGGTTTTCGTTTATGAGACGTGCCACACATGAGATTAACTTTGATTTAGAGTTAATGTCTTTTGGATGTACGACCTTTAACGTGATTAGCGATTGGTTCGAGGGGGAAGTCTTCACTCACCATCCGTAATGGAATTATAAGTAAGTTTTCAAAGACCTCGTTTGTGCAACCATATCGTGGACAGTATGAGGAGTAGTTTAAATGTCTTTCTCTCCCTACCCCGGGAGATATTGATACAAAAGCAAAGGAGGAGTTATTAGGTCAATCACTCTTGACCACTTATGCTCAGGTGGTTTAAGTTACCCTCTTACATCAGTAAGAGTATTATAGGGATAGAGTCCCTAAGATTAGGAAGGCCGAGGCCAAGGTAGGCCCAATGAATAGAGACGGTGTAGTGTGGACTCGAGTAGGGAGACCACACCAATAAAAGGAACCGCATCGAGGGGATGATCCTAAGATGTTTCCAAGAGTAGACGATGTGATCCATTTTATCCAGTCGGCACATGGGAATTATGTCCAGTAAAGTCTCGACTTATGAGATTTGGGGAAACAACGCATATTTTAGCAAAAATGATAAACAAAAAGTAAGGTCAGCAGGGTCTCCATTTCGAAAGTTTCATTTAAAGGAATGTGTTAAGCTTATGGTGAGTGAGTCCACCTAGTTATTAAATGCCTTAGTGTCAACCAACTTTTTGGGGTACTTCCGGAGGATGGTTATAGATATATTTAGGGCTTGCACGCATGAATCTGGCTTAGACATTGATGATTTTTCATTCTTTATTAGTAGTGTCTTTACTATGATTATGAGGTATATAGATTTTATCTCTGAGCTTTATATATATGTGGTTACCCCAGTAGGTAGGAAAATGACTTTCGTCGTGATTGTAGAGACTTGACAGTTGCTCAGCCGGCTTGGTTTTCTGTCCCTTTGTTAATTTCCATATAAGAGATCGTCATGTTATTAGGGAGCTTGTATGTATAGCTATGTTTTACGCTTATATCGACAGCCAGGTGTATGCATTTATGTGCCATTTTTGGTAATGAAATTGTTTTGGGTAGTTATGCTTAGGCTCGAATGTAGGTTTGGTACACTTGTTTATGTATGGATGTGAGAACATTAGAGGGGATTATAGCTGCGTAGATGGGTCACCGATAGTCCAAATTTTTCCAAGTTCTAATCGGAAAGGTATTGAATTATCACATACATTAAAGATTTGTTATTTCATTAGAGTTGGCACTAATATTAAATCCGTCGTGAAATCAGTCATATGGGATTGAATTTTTCAGAGATATTAGAGGGTCGTGGGAGTATACACCACAATTTTTTAGGTGATTGAACATTCAGGGATGTCGTTAATTTTAGGAAGCTCCAAATAGGGATGGTTCACTAAACGAATGAGTAGACCCCTAAGAACATGATAGGGTTAGGATGCGAGACGAGTGTTCATTGTCAAATAGCAATGAGCCAGTGGAATTGTTCAAAAGAATGTTTCCTCCCTGCAAGTGAAATGTGAGCGAGTTATCATCAGTGATGCAATCGGGTGGAAAATATCCAGAAGGTAGCTCTCAAGAACAATATGGGGTGAGCGCATCATTTGTGGTTTTTTTCCTGCACGAAGGGGTAGTTCGTAATGATTTGCGATGATATCTTATTGAATGGGGAATGGTGTAGTATTAGTGTTCGCTACACCAAAATATGTGATTATGGGTTCTTTATACCCCTACAAGGAAGTTTACCGGGAGTGGGTATGCAAATAATTTAATATCCTACCCTAATAATTCATTTGAATTTTGTATAAATGGTATTGAAGTGAGGTTTGATGATAATTATTAGAAGTTGTAGGTTAAAATTGAAGGAAATAAAGAAATTGGAATTTGGAGGGTTTGAACGATTATAGGGTCATTCGAACGAGATTTAGTTATCGTTTGAAGCGAGGTTCAAACGACCTTCGCGCGAGGTCCCACTGCATTACAGTCCCAGGTCACACGCAGATCGCACGAAGCCATACATCGAATAAGATAGACATGTCGTTCTAATGAGGCTCACGTCATTCGAATACTGTGCCTAAAAATGTTTAAATTAGATTGCCCTTGTGTGCTGTCACATTTTTTTCCCTTGGATTGTTGAGCTGTCGAGCTCTGGTGAGCACAGATTCGGCAAAACGAAATTTTTAGTGTTTTGAGGGCTTTTGTAAGGGTGGGTTTGGTTCATTTGGGCATGGGTAAGATGAAAGAATTTGAGAGGGTGAGATAAAGGTGGTCTTACACCATGGATGAACCTTTTCTCACCTTAAACTACCATTACACTACCATAAACCACCACATTCTTAGTGTATTTCATCATATTCAAGCCTACAACACCCATTTCCACCATTGTTAAAGTGGAGCTACGAAGTTTGGAGAAATATTAGGGGATTTTTGGAGAAGATGATGGAAGTTTTCCTGGAGTTGAAGGTGTTTTAGTCTTGGCATCTTGAATGGGACACAAATGGAGCATTTTGGAGGATGCATGTGGTACGCAAAGCCACCCTCGACCCTGAGCTCCCATCAAAGTCATCCTCGCCCCTATAAGGGCATAAGAACTTCGCTCGTTCGTAAGCCCCTTTATAGATAGGGGCAATCCATGAGCTTACTTCGAGTATTTATGACTCTAGTGGCAACACGTGAATGGCGAATGACATAATTCTCGAGGAACGACCGCTATTTGATGATGCATCAAATAGATGCAAGGGTTGATGACTCAGTAGGTCCTTGCATCCCATGAGGCCACCTTTGGAGGTGGGGGTTGCTCCTCCTACACCAACCTTTGTATCACCATTTGGAGATTTTAGATGTGAAAAATCTTACTCTTAGTAGTAAGACTCTAATTTGTGTATTTGTAGTCTTGTTGTTAGATTACATGGGTATGGTGCATTTGATTAAAAGATGAAAGACATGTGTAGTAAATAATAATCATTTTTACAGAATAAAAATGTCATAAAATGTTATCTTGTTGAAAAATAAATGATGAGTAAATATTTCAAAGTGTTTGGAAATGAAGATTGGGATTTATATGAAAATGGTATATTTTTTAGAAAATCTATGTTAAACCTTTTAAGAAATAATATGTATGAAAACGATTATTGATTTTGCTACATTGGTGAAATAATGTATCAAAGTTTCTTGCAAAAAATACAAAATTCATAAAAGATGAAAATTTGTTATTTGAAGAAGTAAAATATCTTTTATGACTTGAAAGTGGATTTTGAAAGTATACGAGTTTCTATAGTGAAATGTGTGTTTGACCCATTTAATAGGATTTAGAATTTAAAATCCATTTTTTCATGTATATAAACTTGTAGTATTTTGGTAATGAATATGTGGTCAAGTTTAAAGGAGGTTTTGTTGGGTTTAAATAAGAAATAAGAAAAATAAAAAGTCTAGTCTTCAAAGTGTGTGAAAAGGGGGGTTAATGGTGTTGGATAAGTGTTAACGATTAAACATTGGGAAGTTGATGTTTGTAACTTAATGATGTTTGAAAGATTAATACTTATGAATTTGGAAAGGAAATAATGGAATAAAGTGGTTTCCGACTTGAGAAGAACGATACTCCAAATGTTAAAGCGGTGTTAAAGTGTTGAAAGCACTCAAGAAGTCGTATGAGTAAAAATATTTTGGGAAAATAACACTTGTGAAATGGAGAAAAAGACAACTTTGGAAACAAATGGGTAAAATGGTAATTTTACTTAAAGTGGAACATTTTTATGAAATAAAAATGTTGAAAAAGGTGTTATACAAATTGGATTTTTAGAAAAAAATCAAAGTTAAAGTGTAAAGGACATGAAGTAATAATTTCAAAGTGTAACATGAGTTGGGGTGAAACCCCGAGTTTGGCTTCGATCGGGTAAAAAGGGAAAGAACGAATAATGTATTCATTTGTAAAATATTAAAACACATAAAAAGGAACTCGGATGACACCGAAATAATTAAGGAGGCCCTGGAGCCCAGGGGTGAAACGCCCAAAACCACTGGCCAGAGTATATGGTGGCGTCGCCGGTGGTGTAGAGCCCGTTAAAGTACGCGATTTATTGGAAGATTCCGAGAAAAGATAAAGGAATAAGGAACATGTCAAGAAATGGGTTGTGCGGTGGAATTTTGTTTAGACAACCTAACTTGAATGAATTAATAAATGTTCTAGTAAAGGTTAAAGTTGAAAAGAAAGGTGTAAAATTGATTAGTGTCCATAAATTAAGGAAACAACAAAGTATGATGATTAAACGGGATAGTTGAGCAACCTAAGAAAATTTAACCATAATTAACACAAGGGTGTGTCGTGAAAGGTTTTCAAAGGTTAAATAAGTATTTTTTAACAAAGAGTTCACATGTGTTGAAAGGGTGATTTTCAAATGAAAATACTAAGGTGCATTGTTTTAAATGGAAATGGGTAATTCGGTAAATAAATGTTTTAAGTGAAAGAGAGTGTAGTGGTTTCAAGAATTTAACCACGTGCGTTAGATAGAGGGGTAAATCAAGTTAAGAAAGAAGAATTCTTTATGAGATTAAGGTAAATTAATAGGGATTAAACAACATTTTTGGAAGTAAAACAGTCTCATGCATTGAGTATATATATATATATGTGTGTGTGTGTGTGTGTGTGTGTGTGCGCGTATATATATATATATATATATATATATATATATATATATATATATATATATGTGTGTGTGTGTGTGTGTGTGTGTGTGTGTGTGTGTACAAGGTAGTTGTATGTGCACGTAGGTGTAACGTGTTAGAGTCTTATTTCTGTCGTTCGTTTCTATAGTGTATTTGTATATTCCCACTCGGCATTGGCTCACACCCTCGTCTTTGTTACTGCAGGTTGGGTGCGGGTTCGTATTTTAAGAGCGTTATATAAGTAAATATTTTATTTAATTTACGTTAGAAGAGCATGCTTGGACTCCAAGTGTGCTTCCCACGGATCCCTCAGGTAGTTTGACTAGAAATTGGATTCACACGCTCAACAAGTGAAACATTAATTAAAAATAAAACCGGACTAGCAACATCATATAGGTTGTTTCATTGCACTTGACACCTAACGCTCGAGTCGGACCGAGTTGATTACGGGTAACTTATAAATCTGTGTCGGGGCTTTACAAATGGTATTAGAGATCTAGGTTCAAGGTTCCTTTCAAGAGTGATGTAGTGAGGTAAGTATTAGATATTTTGACGTTGGTGTTGGTTTAGGCCTGTCATGCTAGCTTGGTCATAATTTAGTTTGTATCCTCGACGGTAGAGTCAATGAGGTTTGCGTGCCAAGTAAGTTGGTGCCAAGTGGTACGCGATCAAGTTGATAGTTATAAATTATTTTAGCGGTTTGGATTATCATTATTAGTAATTTATGGGTGTCCATGCAAGCCAATAATGGTGACACCGTGGTTGTTAGTGTGAGGTGATTATGTCCTAAGACTTTATGACGTAGAGCCTTCTGAGATGTTAATAGAGTGAGATGATGCCTATTGGGCAGGGGGCACAAATTCCATACAGTTAATTATAGAGGTTAATAGTTAGGGTGACTTAACTAAGCACTGATGATTGGTGATTAAAATGTATATAGCCCTTAGGTGCGGCACTTACGGGTAGTTAACGCCGGTAATGTAATTAGGTAAATTCAATCATTGGGGTGATATCGCGATTAATGGTAGTTCGTTGAACGTATGAAGTTGTGTAGGCCAATAGTGGTAACACGTGATCCTTTGCGTGAGATGTATTGTGTGGTAATCTTGATGATGAAGAGTAGCCTTGGTAGTGGTAACAGTAAGTAGTGTTCATTACGACCAAGCTGTAAAGGTTATATATTTCATAGATGGAGGTTAGATGACTGAGTGGAGTCCAAAAGTATTGATTCTAAAGTGAGAAAGTATTGGGTCCCTTGGTTGAGAACTTAAATCTAGTGTATCTTGATTACAATGTGGTATTAATGAATAAGATCCCTCGTGGAATCTGTAGTGTAGGCCTTGGTATTTATAGGCAATACCCAGCGTCCCATATCCTACACAGATCTATATAGTCGTGTTAACTTATAAATTAACACATGGTGTGACGTTTACATAGTGAGATAGCTTAGTTATCACGGTATATCATGCATTCAAGATTATATGGGACAGACCTTGAGGTTTATTGGTTGTAGGCGACGCCTTGTACCCTTCCATAATCCTTAGTAGCGTTAATTGTGGGTTGTATGTGGCATATAGTCAAAGCCATTTGGAAGAAAGATAAGATTATTATCTAAGTGTAGAGACTCGTTTTAGCGGCTGAAGTAATGGCTAGGCGTGAGATAATCCTAGTGTGAGAGTAGTTTATAGGCATTTGGGGTGCCCATAGGACTAATTATGTGTGGCATAATTGGGGATAAAAATCGACTTGTTATGACGTCATGAGGTGTTCTATGGTTAAAGTGCGCCATATGTGGAAGCTCATGGACTAGTGTCTTGCGAGCACAAGATAATCACGATGTGGGTATTGAAAGATTTGTAGAGCGCACCTATAATGATAAAGGTATGGATGATGATATCTTGTTAGGTCTTGAGGACGGTTACTTAGAATGTGTTTGGTGACCTTAGGAGACCAGTTGAGTCTGGTATGAAGGAGAAGTAGCATCCTAGTAATGATTGTGTTGAGGGTCAGGTGATAATCTCAGATTGTTGGTCGGAGTTTAGAAGAGTTTTATAGTGCACGAGTTGTGTGTGGCTTCTCGAATCGGCACAAATGAGTGGTGTAATCCATAAGGTAAGTTGAAATTTTGTGTTGTTATAGGAGTGATACTCGTACATTATGAAATAACTAGTATTAGCGTTGTGATACTAGTTTATGAGATGTACTAGGAAATGTATTCGAGACTTAGGATGATGACTCCATGTGGATACTTGAAGATGGAACCGAGGTGGGGTAACATATAAACATAATTAGAATATCGACGTGTGTCGATGGTATATGCTAGGGTAGCCTTAGAAAGGTAAGGACTAGTTCTTGGCATGTCTTGCTAAATTGGTACGAATTAGAAGATGTAACCATGTGTGATATTTACTACCCTTAGAGTGCCAATGGAGGCGGGTGTGGTCGTCATATGAGTTCAGTTTAGGTAGAGCGTGGATGTAAGCTTAGTGATAACCTCGTATAGTCAATGATACAATAGGGTGGATGTATCTCTTGAACGGGGTACTGCCTAGGGGATTTTGGGATTTCGATCACGATATGATACGGCGTACAATAACCTAGGTGTAGTAGGTTAGTGACGTCATCACAAATAAATGGACAAGGTTAGTGTATACAAGGATGTGAGGCATTTGCCAATCGAAATGGTTCATGTATCCCAAGGATGTGAAGGGTAGGGCCTTACTCCCAATGAGGTAGGTCAGGTGTTGACTTCCTAGAGGACTAGAGATTCGTATATTGGTTTCGTATTATGGGAATGAATGGTTGTGATTCAATTCATCACGGCTAGTGACCCAAGCCAGGGTATGTGGCTAGGATAAGTACTTGGTGAGAAATTTGGAAATGAGTGACATAACTTCAAAAATATGGCATAGGTTTGCTTTTATAAATCATATTCAGATGCTTATGGATGGAATCTTTCGAGATGGTTGCTTGCTCATTCTGAATCTTGTGTGTCCCCTTCGGTTCCGGTAATTGGGGACCAATATTCTCACATATGTGTTAACTCGGATTGGTGCGATGTCATGGTACAATGCGGTTGGGACTGTTAGATCACGGTGGACTGGGTATGGTCAGTGTAACTCGATAATCGGGTGTGCCCCGTCTGAGGTATTTTTCCATTGCATAAAGTTCTATGTATGGGTGGTTGCACTTTTAGCTACAAGGTTTTCTCGTAGTATTGACCTTTCCTAGGGATAGCGACCTTTTTGACTGGACGACATGGAAGTCAGTGGCTCTGATTGTTAAGAGAGGAATGATAGCTTGAGGATATTGAATAGTGTTAGAAATCTAGGAATAGCACGGTGATGCTTCGCTATGGGGAGTGTATTGGTGCGGGGCTCAAGTGAGTGCTCTAAGGTGAGACACCTAGGGTAGTACTAGGGTCATCAGAGTGATGCAGTGGAAGGTGTAATCCGAACGCACAATGATGACTTGGTAAGAATATTTCTCATTGGAGTGAGAAAATAGCATAGTATGGTTATTAGCAAGCTCGTGCGAGTGGTGTAGTCAGGATAACCTGAAAATTTGTGGGACGCAGTATGTGCAGTCCTAAGACATAATTGACTTGGGTGAGGAATGAGATGATTGGTTGTGTTACTATTCACACTGAGTAAATCTTGATCGCAACAGAGGGAGATCCGTGGAGGCGTCGACATGCCTTGGGTACTAGCATAGGTGGTACTAGGAATTATTTGTAGATGATAATTAAGTGAATATAGACTCGGAGTCGATTATGTGACGTTCATGGTACGTGAGATGGTGAGAGTTAGAACATGTCACGTGTTGATTATTTGATGACGAACCCCGTTTAGAGGTGCGTAGTGTGACTTTAGTATTGAGAACTTCGATGATTTTTTCTTCGAGAAATTCTGTGGATTAAAATAAAATTTGTGAACCCTGTAAGCTTAAGGATTGACTGATCGAGAATTTCGGGGACGAAATTTCCCAAGGAGGGAAGTTTGTAATATCCTGTCCTAATGATTCATTTAAATTTTGTATAAATTATAATGAAGTTATGTTTAATGATAATTATTGGAAGTTGTAGGTCAAAATCGAAGGGATTCAAGAAATTGAAATTTGGAGGGTTCGGTCATTCGAACGAGATTTAGGTATCATTTGAAGAGAGGTTTGGATCATATTTTCTCAACACAAATCTGGTTTTATAGCTTCATTTTAATGGAGTAGGTTTTTCGGCACAGATTTCTGAAACTGATTTTGTTGTTCGTTTAGGTCGTTTGGTTCGGGTATCTCTCCATAGGTAAATGAAACTGATTTTGTTTAATGTTTATTACGGTAATATAATTTTTTATTATTTTTTTTTGTCGAGGAGGGTCTTTGTTGTATATTTAGAAATGTGTTATATATTTGATTTTTAGGTGTTGAAAATTATAAAATTTCCATTTGGCAAAATTGAAGGCATTGATGTGTTGAAAGAGTGAATATTTGTAAATGCATACCAAGTTTTTAAAAAATATCCACATAGGGTGCTTGATTTGGTGTCTTGCTTATTATCTTAGAATTTGTTGTGAAAATTCGTATGTTTCTTTGGTTGAAATGGAATGGGGGGTGTTGTGTGTGTTTTTTTTTAAGTCCAAAACATATTCCAGAACCGTAAATTTTTGCATCTAAACTAATTGAAGTTCTAAAACACATGCAAAAATGATGGTTCAAGCATATGGCTATCTAAAAAAATTGATAAAACATCAATATTATAAGGATGGCACTGCATGCACTCACTATTCTTTCTTCATTTTCTATTCGGGTTCTTGCCTCCCAACATTCCCTCCACGTCATCCTTTTCATCAGGAAAACTGGATCAACAATATTTTCTATGATGGTTCTACAAAAGTACCCACGTAAAATGATTCCATGAATACATGTATTCCAAGACTCTTTGTCTGTTTGGTATTTGGATCATAAGAAACCAATTCTTTCTATGAAAGTTTCAAGTTCTACTGCTCCAATGTCCATTTACATCATCAAACTCTGCATATCATGGGTGCTGAGTATTCTGCAGTAACACATTCCTGTTGTGTTTGCAATATTCTGTAGCACATCATGGGTGATTTTTGTTTTATAATTTGTTGATTTCATATATTAGTTTAAAATTTGTTATGAATTTTATGTAGTAAATTTCTTTTTATTTAAATCTGTTAGTTTTTCTTTGTCTTTTCTTATTGATGCTTTGTTGGAAAAATGGATGACAATGCTTAGGTTTGTGGGCTTTATTTGCAATCATTTCTTATTTTGATTTTTTGGTTGGTATTTTTCTTTTCAGCAAGAACAATGGTGACGAGTTTCATGGTTTAAACCATGTTCATGATATACCAATTTCTTATTTTATTTTTTTGGGCATTTCTTATCTGTTTTTGAAATCAGATTTGTTTTGTGTAAGGATTATAGGTTTTGCAGATTTTGGTCCTACTTATTATCTTATGTTTTTTACTTTTGTTTCTCCTTTTGTAATATGTAATGGAACAAGTGACTTAGTTCTTAAGACAATAATTTTTTTTATGACCAGGGATTTCTGGCATAATGCCATGGTAAGTTTGTTGTTTTGATAGTGATGGTTTGCCAATTGTGGGACTGTCAATTGTTATTGTCCAAAACAAGTGACTTTCTCAATTAAGTACTTTGGAAATTTTCATTGTCTAGCGATTATTTATTTTGGAAATTTTCGTCATTCCATTAGGCATATTTTCTAAACTTAAGTGGGTGAGTATTTATTTACGTAATTTTTTAATTCCTAAAAAACTAGGCGTATTATTGTTCAATAGCATATATGATTAGATTTAGGGTGATGCATTGAAACACAAAAAATGTATGTACGTCATTCTCGGGTGAATAAAACTGTAGTAATTAGTTTTGGAGCATAATATAACACCATATAAGTTGCAATCTCACCAATTGTTTGAAAATGAAATTTTATTTTGTTGGGGAACGAAAAAATTTCTCCGTTTTGCGATTATCAGCGTGCCTTTAGGCACGGGCATACCCTAGTGTGTGTGTGTATATATATGTGTGTGTGTGTGTGTGTGTGTACTAGGTAGTTATATGTGCACGCAGGTATAACATGTTAGAATCTTCTTTTTGCCGTTCGTTTTTATATTGTATTTGTATATTCCCACTAGTCATTGGTTCACACCCTCGTATTTGATACGGCAGGTTGGGTGCGGGTTCGTATTTTGAGAGTGTTATATAGGTAATTATTTTATTTAATTTACTTAGTAGCTTTGTATGCTTGGACTTCGGGGGTGCTTCTCCTGGGTACCTCACGTAGTTTGACTTGAAATTGGATTCGCACGCTAAACAAGTGAAACATTAATAATAAATAAAATTGGGCTAGCAACATCATATAGGTTGTTTCATTGCAGTTCACACCTAATGCTCGGGTCGGACTGGGTTGACTACAAGTCACCCATAAATCCACGCTGGGGCGTTTAGAATTGTAGTGGGAATAGGTCCTTTGTCCGTTTGATGACATGAGAGGGTTACATTTGCAAGATATGGATTTTCCTGGGGGGGGGGGGGGGGGGAAGGGATCCCAAACTGTGAGAAGTAGTTTTGACTGAGGCACGTGTTTTATGATTTTCTATACATTGCAAAAGTGATTTGGTGTACAATATTGAGAGGAGTCCCAATAGTTGGTACAATGAAGTAATTATTGGTATGGTTTGTCTCAAGATGGTATTTCTCCAAGTCGATATAGTAGAACACTAGATAAATTTGAGGAGGTTCGATTTTTAAAATCACAACGTCAAATAGCGATAGTAAACCAATCGATTTTGATGAAAATTAAGAATTCTAATGAGAATATGGAAATATGTTGGGGTCCTTTGTGTTAAATCGAGCAAATTGATTAGAACTATAAGTTAGTAAGCTATTTATGTTGGGATGTGTTCGAAATACCATATAGGACATGAGGTTCATGGTAGAATGTATGAACTTTGACAAACCCGACGAAAGAGTCTTTGGAACCAAGCATGAGAGGGGTTTGGGGTCCCAATAAAAAGGACCAAGTATTATAGGTTTGTGAGTTTGGGTTCCGAATGGGAGTGGGTAACTCGATGAGAAGTTTCTTTTTGGTAATCTTGGTTAGGGTAAGGTCGGTGTCGTTTGACCTTACCCGATCATCGTTAACGAGTTCTGTATGGGTAAATAAGTTATTATAAAAACAATTAGACTAGTTTGGTTTAGACTTTAGTTGAACGTGATTTACATCATAAGAGGCCATCGGATATACTAGGTCATAGACTGGTTATATTTTTTTGGTAGTGTGAGTATTCTACGGGTGAGACATTCATAGACTTTCGACTAAGAGTATAATGAATTTGAATTTCGAGGACGAAATTCCTTATTTAAGGGGAAAGAATGTAACACCCTATATTTCTCGTGAATTATCAAATTGAAAAAATTAATCATATGTGCTTGTTTGTGATGTGATATGTCACTATTTACATTTTGTGTGTTATTAAATTCGGATTTAAGACACGGTAACTCATCAATCAAACTAATTAATATTTGGACTCGTTGCGATTAATTGCAAAAACAAATGAGTTATTAGAAATTTGTTTTTGGTATATTTGGTATTCATCTTTTGGAACTCGTAGAATGTCTGTTTTTAGTTTAAAATGGTGGATTATAGTCTATTGGGTTATTATAGGACCTAAGTGGGGTTTTAGACCATTTGGTGAATATTTTGGACCATTTAATATGGAGCCCATTTTGGGCCCAAGACCAATTTCGAAAATTAAGGGGCTTAGTGAAACCTTAGGATCCTCATTAATCATAAAACACAGTTTGGGGAAGCTCATTAAGAGAGAGATAAATAACTTGAAATGAAGAGAAGGATTTTGGGGATTTTTGCATGGTCCTATCCACCAAATTAATGAGATAAGTTTAAGGGTTTGCATTATGGGGCGCGTATGATGTCGATTGCTGACGAGAAATCCATAGTCATTTTACCTTGGGTTTGTACGTCTAGCATTTCGTGTACCAAGAGGGTTCAAGGGAGAGAGTTCATCGTATTGTCTTGGGTATAATAGGATGTATCCATACGCATTGGCATATCAATTTATTACATGATCATGATGAGGTCTTAGGTTTAAGGTGGACTAAGACTATACCTAGTATAAACAAGTGATCCCCAAAGGTGATAGGGATAGGCCTTCGTTATACGTGGGCGTGCAAGAAGCCCATTTATTTTTACTTATCAGGGACTGTATCTATGTATGGATGTTAGACACATAGATTATCTGTATCATACCTTGTGTGATTATATGTTATGGTACAAGAGATAGTCGTACCGATTTAGATGCTATAATAGAGATGTATATGAATTATAGTAAGGATGCCTACCCACATACTTATGACTCATATTTGTGTATTATTTATACTCGAGATGTGTTTATTGCATTATTGGCGTGAGATAGCCTAGTATGAATAAACTTGAGATATAAGCCTATTATTTTACTAAGACGTACCTTAGGTTTGGGACCTTATTACATCATATGATTCATAGTGAAAGATATTAACCTAATGTTATAATGGTAAAGATGAAAGAATGAAGAGGTAAAACTTTAATCACATGGGCTATATATGGGTTTGGGATTTAAAATCGCATGTTATTTTAGGTTGTTGGGTTGGGATAACTAATAACTTAAAATTACTAAAAGACAAGAGGATGATGTGTAGATATAATGTGTCCTAGATTCAGTTATAATATTATATTATATTGTCTTTCAATTTTATGTTGTTATTATATATGTTTGCACAGGTCTTAGGCTGCGGTGGTTCCTGTAGACCAGATTCGTTGGAGGAGCATCTCTAGCGACGTTCCATTCAATACTCCTAAGTTGTCGGAGTTGAGCAAGTGTAGCTCATCCTCTTCTTATACCTTATAGTTTCAATCGACCTGTATATGTGATGCTTATATTCATAGTTATACATTTATATGAGATACATTTTAAATTATAGTGTTGGTTTATTTGTATTGGCAGTGATTGGTATTAGAGTTAGATTTTGTGTTAGTCAGTATTTCACTATCTCATTATTAGTTGTTCAGTTTTAGTAATTTCGTTACACTGAGAATGTCACCAAATGTTTTTGATTCCCGTAATTTTTGTATTCGGATTGATCAATCTATTTATGGATTTTACGAGGTGTCACAGCTAAGACTAATATATGTCTTTATACAATGAATGAATTAAGGGTTCAAAGCAAGTCAAGGTACCCCAAGACCCTTCTTCCTAGATTCTCCCATATCTCCCCAAAAGTAAAATCTAGAGATCTCAATTGATCCTCAAGGGAAATATGACGAGCTGTTGCAAATCATCCACGATGACGTTAACTAATTGAACAACTCTTTAATAGTGAGGTCACCCAAGACACCAATAAATCTTGAGTCCCTCACTATTTTCTTTACTTTTTTGGTATAAGTACTTTTTCCACTTTTCTTTTTCTCATATTTTATTTTGGATGTTTTGAGGCCTTAGGCCACAAATTTTATCAATGAAAAAATCGTCCCGAGGGTGGTGTGTTTTAGACTAAGTGTTGATCTCAAATAAACCTAGAGGGGGTCATTAGGTTTTAGTGAGTGAATTACCAAATTCAAAAATTATTTGGAAAATTTTAGATAACTCCTAGTTAACATGCATTAAGGTGAGAGATCTAATAGATTTAAGTAAATTAACCAAATTAGGAACAAATCTAAGTTAAGTGTGTAAATTAACTGGATGCAAGCCTAAGTCAAATATAAGAATTGGTTGTGTAGGATCTAATCTTATATATAAGTGTGTGCGTTGTAGTTATTGTGTATATAAGCATCAAACAATGACATAATAGGCACACGTCAAGATTTATGAGGAAAAACTCAACCCAGGGTTGAAAAAACGTCGGTGAATCATAGTCTCTCATTCAATTTGAAAAGTAAGTTTGCATAAATGCAGGAAGATACCATCTTTTGTTCCCAAATAAGAAATTACACGGGGACGTTGAAACTCTCCACCGTTTAAATGTGTGATCCCCTCAAATCTCCACCTAGCGAACATGGAAGTCATGTTCTCAATCCTTGGATGCATTACCAATCAAATCCTTAATATCTAATCCACCTCCTTTTAGATATAGAGTGTAGATCTTCAAATTCAAATAGAAAATGGTATAATTTATTATAAGCTATGTGTTTTAAAACTCAAAACACTCTCAAATCTCACAGTCAATGAATGAAGTATAAATCCAAGGCTTTATCTCAAAATTATGATGATAAAGTTATATTGATGATTAAAAAATAAATTTAATATTACTTACCTCAAAAATACTCTCTCTAGTTTTGAAAGTACTAAGGAAAAGGATAACACAAAATGGGAGGAAAAACTTTTATCTAGAAAATTTTAAAAATATAGTAACATTTTGATCACAGGTTTAGGCAATAGCCAATATCACGTGTAAAGTGTGACCAACGTACGCAAGGAGAAAATTCCATTCATGCGCACGTTTTTGGCATAAAAGTTCCATGTCTAAATGGTGTTGTCATGCGTACAAGTCTAAAATCTAATCGTGCACATGCTTATAGTAAGAATACAAGATTTACGTAAATAAACATACAAGGGAATGACTTTTTGAAAATTTCACTTTATTAGTTTACAAAATATAAACGTGTGTGTATAAGCCTTGAGATGATTCAATAGAAAAATACCACAAAAGGATATAGTTTTAAATCTTCAGTTGCATATAGAAGCTTTGACATCGATGAGTCGTGTGTTCTTAAGTTTCAATGTTCATATATCCTAATGAACAAGACTCTTTATATCTATCGTCTATCTATGAATCGACTTTTTTGGCTCGATTTGTGCATGACTCAATGTTTTTGTCATGGGAAGCCAAACTATAATGAAACATATTAAAGGATATATTACATCTTCAATTTCCCCCTTTGTCTATTCCATGGAAAACTCTTAAAAAATACCAAAAATTCTTAATTACGACATCCAAACTAGTGAGGCATAAACTTTGCATGTAAAATATATCGTTGGGAGTTTAAACCCTATATAAAACAAATACCACAACTTGGCACACCAAATATGGAAGTGTAGTGGCAAGTAAGGATCGAATACACATGGAACGGTACTTAGGATTAAATTGAATTAGTACATAGAAAAGGGGGAAAGGGTAAAGATGATTTGGGTTAAAAATAATTAACAGTAGGAAATTTATAAACTAAATTAAATGAAAAAAACGAGATTATGATCACTTCCCCACCATGGGCTAGCAACATATATGGATCGAAACGCACCTAAAGCCTATTCAATTGATTATAAACATAAAATATGAAGAAATTTAATTCAATAATAAAATATTAAACTTTCACTCGAATATGATCACAAATGGATTAAAGTCACAATATCGCTATAAATACTACGGTTATGTGACAAATGAAGTTAAATGCCTAATATTTCGACTTTAATACACAAGGTTTCAGCAAAAAATGTTTCAATCGAAAACCTATATTTAATACCTTAATACCCATCAATGGGGAAAAAATGATACCAACTTATAAACTAGTTACAACACATTGTTAGAACAATAAATACAACTAATTAACAAATGAAAACAAGAAATTAAAGAACAAAAACTAATTATATTAGAACAAAACTAGGTTATAAAAGCAATTAACTAAGATGTAAAGCCAGAAAACAAGAAGATGATGAATAGTAACATATATACCAAACCCTAGGAAAGACAGAGGAGGCAAGCTCCTAAACACCAACTAAAACTAACCTAAAAAGGAAGATATATCAAACAAATAAGGATAAAAGGTATTTATACAAAAACTCTAACAATATATTTGTAAAACAAAGGAGCTAAATCTACAGGGGATAAATTGATTCGGTCCAAATCCGAATCGATTTGGTATAGGGAAAATTCGATACTAATAGGGGTGAATCTATTCGGTCCAAATCCGAATCAATTCAGACCCTTCATGTCTGAATTCTTTGTCATTGTCTAGTTTTTTTCATGGCTCAACATACAAAAAGTGTCGTAACCTCTTCGTTATAGATCAAAATGATGCGCGGTTGGAGGTTACTCGATGCTATCACAAAGGGCTACACTTACATAAATGTTTTGGGCCAGAAACACAAATACTAAAATAACTAAAATGCCCCCGAATGTGCACTTTATGATGAAACTTTCTTAAAATGTTAACAAACTTCGCGCTTAGCACCTTAATACCTAAAAAAGTTCAATTATACCTCGCAAAGCATATAAACACACATAAAATATATTGTCTGGTTAACGAGTATAAAAATTGGAATTAAGGTTCCCAAGGGGGCTAAAATGCATAAATATACAAGGTAAATAAATGCAATATTTGAGATGAATCACACCTCCTAACTTACTCATTGTTAGTCTCTAGCGATGAAATGCAAAGAAACTCGAACTACAAGTAACATCATAAGAGGGGAAATATGTAAAAAGGATATAAATGCCACTTTCGTGGGCAAAGATTGCATTTAGCATAATTAATTAGCGTTTAATCCCATAGGTTACCCTAGTGGACGAGTGTTGTCTCGTGATGGTTTTCAGGGATGAAACCCACAAACATCAAAGTTTCCTAAAAAAAGTACGCCCAATCAACAAAACAAGCCATGATCAACAATAACGAAATGGATTTCAACATGTTATTAGTAGAATGAATAAATTCACTCAAAAGTCTGTAATTATTAACATTTATTTAATCCCACAATTAAAAGCAATTTCATTTAATTAATCTCATAATTAAAAGCCATAAAATTATGGGGTATTACATACTTCCCCCCTAATAACGGAATTTCGTCCCGAAATTCGAAAAAGTAGGTATACCTGGAAAAATTAGGTATCCTCCAGTACTCAAAATGAAATATAAGGAAGGCTCAATCACTACAGCCCCCGCTTCACAACAAGCTTGCTGAACAATCCTGATACTTTATCAGTTATAGGGTTACACCTCAATAAATGCACCTCACGTTGTGCTCTTACTAAACAACATTCGAATAAGAATAGCCTATACATCATTGGCCGCATTATCTCAATATTATTGTGAATTCGTACCTCACTTCGTATCAACTCCCGCATTTATTTAAACACAAAACTCCCACCCTGAAAGAAACCATAGAACATCTGACTCCTCTTGTCGGTTCTTGGAATCTCTGTTCCCGGCGTTATGATTTTTACACAAGGGAAAACCACTTCAGATGGTTGTTGGTTATACCATTATAGTCATCGGACTCTAACTTCTGACTGATCCCAAAACTATGATAATCCGCTCACCTCTAAGCATCCAGAGGGAGGATAGTAAGGTTCATTTACACAAAACATCTATAAGCACCTTATCCACTATAAATCGGTACGGGAGCTTTCACACAAATCGAGTATTAGGTAATATCCTCTCCTTTTTACCATATTATACGTCACTTACGATCTATACCCATTATGGAAATCAAATGATCGCAATGAATCCAAAATTTACTTTCATACAGTTCCACCAGTTGTCAATCACCTTGTGCCTATTCCTCGGGATATAGGTGATATAACTTTCTCAAAATGAAACTATTCCCACTACTTACTTATACCCTATATTAAAGATGAGTTTCAAGGATCTCATCCTAGTTCAGAATAATACTGGTAGGACCACATACCGGCGTGATCACTATCTAATAGTGTAAATCACCCAAGGATATAACAATTTCCTTCCTTCTTGACGACCCGTTCCACAGATTCGAAGGAACTTGTTACTTATCTTTATGATTGCAACCCATCAAAGAAATTTACCAACTTGACTCTTCCACTACTGGAATCGTCGGCTCGACACCAAGTTTCTGGTTGATACCCTTACTCCAACCAATTTCTATCGATAAGTGGTGCATGTGGGGCTAATAAACATGTCCCGATCAACATCGAATTCCACTTATAACTCCTTCCATTAAGTGGTACTTAATAACCCTCTACTTTCCTCGGTGTATACCAAAATGTTTTACCCGTGCACTTTTCACCACGTTGTGCACATCTAGACTTTTTATACCTTATTGACATCCTCACTCTATTTACGCGTAAGCCACCCTCGACATTCGATTGGGTGGAAATCCGCTCTAAATTGTCCATAATAGTTAAATATTTGTCTTATCAAGGGATACCCCCTTTTTAAATGACTTCCCACTGCCCTTCAACCAATTTCGGACCTGCTACTCCGATCGCACATAAGTATATTGATTATCATCCTTCTCTTACGACGCTTAATCCATTCTACCTAAACTATTTTGTAATATCAGTCTCACAAGTATAAATCTCACTCATCTCTATGTCTCTTCTTCCGGCGATTATCACATTAGCAAACCAGAGTGTCTACACCCCTTATAACCCATGCATACATGTTTAAACATCACATACGCTTCATAAGTACTCTAAAATCTTTATTATCCTTGTATTTTCAACGTGGCTATACCACTTGGGCGTTCTCAGTCACCCCCGAATTTGAAATTATAAATCCTCCTAAATATCATTTCATCCTTCAACCCGCCAAAATAAAACAAAATTATCAGTACTTCCTCACTAGAAACTAGCCCTACTGGCCGTATATCGTATTTTACCTTATAACTTCCAGTTATAACTACATACTTCATAACGCTCGAGGTACCCAAATCATGGACGAATGGCCAAACATCTCCTTACGACCAATCTTATGCTAAGTTTCATGCGTGGGATGTCTCGCAAAGCGAAATCCAAATAAGTAACCCCCTATACACTACTACTGATGATGCTAAGATTCAGTACCACCAGATAAGTGATGATGAGCTCAAACAGTAACAACAATAGTAGCCATAGAGATGTATATGTGTGTAAGTGTATAGAAAGGGATGAGTATAAGAGGAATAAGACAATGATGTATAGTGGTTCAGCAAATTAGGCCTACATCCACTGTGAGTGTGTGATACACTAAATATGGGCACTAATGGCCTTGGATACAATGCACATAAGCTCACTCTCTCTCTACTATGTGTACAAGCAGAGTTTTAGCTAGGGTTATAATTATCAATCCCTTTATAACATTATAGGTGACAAGTATATATAGGGCTTGTGGGGAGTAGTGTACCCCCCAAGCATGCATGGTGTATGTGAATGATGATCTAGCCAATCCCCTACTGACACCTGGATGTGCCCCTTGTGATAAATGATGACATAATATTCCCTCACGTGAGGGGATGATATTGTTATAACGGTCCAGTCCATGTGCTATATGAGTCCCACGCGCAATGTTCCATGCGTCTCCCAAATCATGTGCTGTGATGATGTCACCCTCAGCCTAGGATGCCAGGACGAGGCTAAAGTGGATGCTGACGTTGGGTCCTACTGGATGTGGGCCTCATACTGTCATCCCCTCATAGGGTCATCTGGGCCATGATGGGGGTCGACCCCTTGAATGGTCGTCTAGTCCATGATGAGGGGTCGGCCCCTTGAAGGGTCGTCTGGGCCATGATGAGGGGTCGCCCCTTGAAGGATCGTCTGGGCCATGATGAGGGGTGGGCCCCTTGAAGGGTCGCCTGGGCCATAGTGAGGAGTCGGCCCCTTGAAGGGTCGTCTGGGCCATGATGAGGGGTCGACCCCTTGAAGGGTCGTCTTGGACTCGTCCTGGGCCTGAGCCCTCATCTGGTGGAGGACACCCTCGTCCAAGCCGAGGGTATATATGGGTATATCAATCACCCCTAGTCCTTAGCCATCGATGTTTGTTAAGATGGCTGAGGAGTAATGTTGCCTTGGAATTCTCAAGTGGGTGGTAAGATGGATAAGTGACATCTGTCAAGTTGTATATCGTCAAGTGTCCATCATCATTTCTATTTCCCAGATGTGGCGGCTGCACACTCAGCTTGGGAACTTGTGCCCTAATGACGCCTCTCCTCATGGGATGTGCACAACCTCGGTTAATGGGCCCACCAATAACAAAGTATTTAAACTTTTTTAAACAATCATTTTCTTCTTCTTCTTCGCGCCCAAGCTTTCTCTCTCTAGCCCTACCAGTTCACACCGCCATTTCTGTGATTTCTTTTGTATCAAACTTCTCTCAGCCGTCGTCTTCGTCTTCAGGTAACTCTTCTTCCATAAATTCCTTTTTTAGTCTTTAATTTCTGTTTTGTTTCTTTAATTTGGGTTTCTTTCCCAGCTTTTCTTGGCTTTGTATTTTTTCAACGTGAAACCGCCTTACTGTGGTGGTTATAGGGCCGCGCCTTAGGTCTTGTCTACTTCCCCCCCCCCCCCCCAGTGGTGGTTTAGCCCTTGTTTGTTGTATTTCTTAGGTTTTTGTGTTCCCCGACATTCGTCTCCGGTGAACTTAGTTTTCTTTGTGCTCTTGAGTGTTCATACCTAAAAACTCTTCATTTTCTTAGGTTTGATCCAAAAGTCAAACTTAGTCAACTGTGAACTTGTTTGTCGTTAGCTTAGCCAAATTCCCTTAAGTGTTGGGTCCTCCCCTTAATGCTTAGTAGACTTTATGATTTAGCCGAGGAATTCCCATCCCTGAGAGAGAAATTCTTCGTAGAGATTAGGCGAATAGAGGAAGAGGATGAAAGAAGACGAGGGGCCGACCCTAATTGGGTACGACCCATCTTCCCCATTCCTTTATCCACAATAGTACCATCTGAGTCCTATGGGTCGTCTTGTTATCCAGCCGATAGTCAGATATACGAGGGAGAGATGAATGAGAGAGCATCATCACCAACAGGCGTTGGGCCTTCTGGGAGGAGAGAGACGTCCAATCTTAGCCCAAGCCGGCAGGCCGAGGGCACAGTACCTTCTGAGGCTGTCCCTGTAACAGCCTTGTCCCCTCTTGCCTTCCAGGTGGCCTTTCCAGATGGACCACCAATAGACGTTGAGGCCGAGAGATCTAGGGACGAAGAGTATAAGGATGATAGTGAAGATCTAAATGCTGACCAAGTTGACACTTCTAGTGCCTCGACTTATATCTCATCCGTTAAGGATCGCGACCTCTTACTGTGGAGGCACACGTTTGGTATAAAGCCCAATGTGACTATGAGGGTCCCAAATTTTGATGATAGAGTCTTCTAGGGGAATGAAGGGGAGGTTGCTATTTATGAGCATATGCTTAGGGTAGGTGGTAGGTTCCCCCTTCACCCTGCTATAGTCGACATATTGTGTGCCCTTGGGGTTTCTCCTTCTCAACTTCCTCCCAATTCATGGAGGACCATTCTCGGCTACGTTTCCCTCTGGAAGAATGTCTTCACCGACGAGCCCTTGGCTGATTTGTTCGTAGCTTGTTACAATATCACCTCATCGTCCAAACAGCTTGGGTATTTTCATTTGGGGCTAGGAAGTCCGATAAGAAGCTTTTCACGTAGATCAAACTTTAAATTATGACTGGAAGAAGAGGTTTTTATTAATCTCTCGGGATTGGGAATTCCCCGTCGGGGCTGATCTCGTTAAAAGATAGTTCGAGAGTTCCAAGGTCATGGTATAACCCTGCTATGAGAGCACGGTCAGACCCCGAGATCAGCTTGGAGGAGAGGGTCATTGTTGACTGTGTAAGGGAACAAGGGAAAGAGGGTAAACTTCACAAATTTGAAAATTTGATGACCCCTCGCTTCCTTAAAGAAGTTGGTCTGAGGGTCGGCCCTCTGACAGAATTATATGAGTAGATTTTTTCTCAATTTTTAAATGTTTCCAAGTGTTTCCTCTTTGCCACTGTATCTTTATGATATCTCGTCCCCTTTTCAGGTCGTCCTATAAATATATCTGATCAACTCTGGGAGATGAGTGCTCCAAATTTATTATCTGGCTTGGGAAAGAAAAAAGGCAAAGAGCCTGAGCAGGCTCAGAAGAAGACAAAGGATGTGAGGCCGACGGAAGTGGAGCCGACCTCCGACAGTCGCAAAAAGAAGGAGCCCGAAGTTCCTGACGGCTCTTGTCCTGACTCACGGACAAGGACGAGGGTGGAGGTGTCTCAGGCACACATTGAGGGGACCAGCACCTCTTATAGCATGGGTGACTATTGGTCTTAGAATCTTACTTTCCTCAAGGCTGATCCCTCGTCCCTCATAGCCAACTTGAGGACGACCAAAGCCTCAATGTTTTCTGCACCCTCGGCCGTGGATTATGAGTTCTTATCAAGGATGCTCCCGGCCAAGGTCTATGATTATGGTTTGCACACTTCGGCTCAGGTACTTCTTTTGACTTCATTCTTTTTTATTTATCATTTCATGAACTATTCCCTCAGCCCCTTTTAACATGTGTTTGTCTATGCAGTCTATTTGCGCCTTCACTTCGGCCACCAAGTGGATGGCTGAGAATAAATAGAAGTTCCATGAGGTCGAGAGAGCTATTCGGCATGAGGCCGATCTGAAGACCGAGCTGAAGACTGCGAGGGCAGAGTTGGAGAGTCGAGGACCGAGCATGCCAGGATCCTAGATGAGCTGGTGAAGCGGCACGAGGCCGACTTGAAGGCGAAGGACCCTCTCATCAAAGAAAAGGATGAGGCCTTGATTAATCAGGGGGCCCAACTCAAGGCTGAGCTTGATGAGGTAGTGAAGAGGGCCAAGGTCGATGCTGTGGAGGCTTATAAGCTTTCAGATGAGTTTCAGGACTTTGGACTTGAGTACCTGGAAAGAGGGATTAAGACGGCCTGTCGGCGGGTCGTCTTAAAATGTGCTGACGTCGTGTCATCCATCCGTCCCTCTCTTGAAGCAGTGGAGATGGAGGACCCTCTCATAGCTGAGGCTCTATCCCATGTAGAGTCTTAAGTACACATCAAAGGCATCGGCACCTCTGAGGATTGGCCTATTTTGGTCACTGAAGAAACTCCTCTGATTGACGTGGAAACCTTGTCTGTTGATACTGCTCAGTAGGGTGGCTGCCTGTAGCCAATACCCTCTACTTGTAATTGACTATTTTTGTGCTTGATTTTTGTTGGACAAGCATTTGTAACATTTGGTTTATAATATAATGCCTCTTCCTGTCTTCTATGCTTGCCTCTTGCGTGATTTATCTTAGCTCATGATATTTTGAATTAACCATCCCATTAACTCCCCCCTCGTCTTTCTTGAGGGTGGATGGGGGGTCGTCCCCACCATTTTCCCTCATCATAGCCGGGGGTGGTTTCCACCAACTAAATGATGTTTTAAATTTTAATTCCCCCCTCATCTTTCTTGGGAGTGAATGGAGGGTCATCCCTACCATTCACCCTCATTATAGCCGAGTGTGGCTATCACCAAATTAATGATGTTTTCAATTATTTCAACCCCCCTCGTCTTTCTTGAGGGTAGATGGGGGGTCGTCCCCACCATTTGCCCTCATCATAGCCGAGGGTGGTTATCACCAAATTAATGATGTTTTCAATTATTTCAAATCCTCCCTCGTCTTTTTTTTAAGGGTAAATTCGGGGTCGTCCCCACCATTCACCCTCATTATAGCCGAGGGTGGCTATCACCAAATTAATGATGTTTTCAATTATTTCAAGTCCCTCCTCGTCTTTCTTGAGGGTATATGGGGGGTCGTCTCCACCATTTTCCCTCATCATAACCAAGGGTGGTTTCCACGAACTAAATGATGTTTTAAATTTCAAGTCCCCTCTCGTCTTTCTTGGGAGTGAATGGAGGGTCATCCCTACCATTCACCCTCATTATAGCCGAGGGTTTCTATCACCAAATTAATGATGTTTTCAATTATTTCAAGTTCCCCTCGTCTTTCTTGAGGGTAGATGGGGGGTCGTCACCACCATTTGCCCTCATCATAGCCGAGGGTGGTTATCACCAAATTAATGATGTTTTCAATTATTTCAAGTCCCCCCTCGTCTTTCTTGAGGGTGAATGGGGGGTCGTCTCCACCATTTACCCTCATCATAGTCGAGGGTGGTTTCCACCAACTTAATGATGTTTTCAATTATTTCAAGTCCCCCCTCGTCTTTCTTGAGGGTGAATGGGGGGTCATCCCCACCATTTACCCTCATCATATCCGAGGGTGGTTTTCACCAACTTAATGATATTTTCAATTATTTTTAAGTCCCCCCTCGTCTTTCTTGAGGGTGAATGGGGGGTCGTCCCCACCATTTACCCTCATCATAGCCGAGGGTGGTTTCCACCAACTTAATGATGTTTTCAATTATTTCAAATCCCCCCTCGTCTTTCTTTAGGGTGAATGGAGGGTCATCCCCACCATTTACCGTCATCATAGCCGAGGGTGGTTTCCACCAACTTAATGATGTTTTCAATTATTTCAAGTCCTCCCTCGTCTCTCTTGAGGGTGAATGGGGAGTCGTCCCCACCATTTACCCTCATCATAGCCGAGGGTGGTTTCCACCAACTTAATGATGTTTTCAATTATTTCAAGTCCCCCCTCGTCTTTCTTGAGGGTGAATGGGGGGTAGTCCCCACCATTTACCCCCATCATAGCCGAGGGTGGTTTCCACCAACTTAATGATGTTTTCAATTATTTCAAGTCCCCCCTCGTCTTTCTTGAGGGTGAAAGTGGGTGTCGTACCCACCATTTACCCTCATCATAGTCGAGGGTGGTTTTCACCAAGTTAATGATGTTTTAAATTATTTCAAGTCCCTCTCGTCTTTCTTGAAGGTGAATGGGGGATCGTACCCACCATTTACCCTCATCATAGCCGAGGGTGGTTTCCACCAACTTAATGATGTTTTCAATTATTTCAAGTCCCCCCTAATCTTTCTTGAGGGTGAATGGGGGGTTGTCCCCACCATTTACCCTCATCATAGTCGAGGGTGGTTTCCACCAACTTAATGATGTTTTCAATTATTTCAAGTCCCCCCTCGTCTTTCTTGAGGGTGAATGGGGGGTCATCCCCACCATTTGCCCTCATCATAGCCGAGGGTGGTTTCCACTAACTTAATGATGTTTTCAATTATTTCAAGTCCCCCTAGTCTTTCTTGAGGGTGAATGGAGGGTCATCCCCACCATTTACCCTCATCATAGCCGAGGGTGGTTTAACAAGGATAACCCTAATCACACTAGAATTAACCAACCCAAGATGAGTGGCCAATATGAAATTCTCATTAATATTCCAAGTTTTCTGTTAGAGCAACACATTCATTACAAAGGTTGTCCGGTAGGACATTACATTATTGATAGTATTTCTTCAAATGATATGCATTCCAGGGGTTGGAAAAGCCTCCCTTTCAAGGTTCTCTAGTCTATAGGATTCGGGGACAACTTCATTAATGACCCTATATGGTCCATGTCAATTTGGGTGGAGCTTGTTAGGCTTTTTCCAAGTCTTTTTTAGGACTAGGTTCCCCACGACGATTGGCCTTTGCTTCACCCTCTGGTTATAAAACCTGGCAGTCCTCTGTTGATAGGTTGATTGCCTTATCTCAGCATCTTCTCTTCTCTCCTCGACCAAGTCCAGATCAAGTCTCCTTTCTTCCATATTCCTCTGGGGGTCATACATTTGGACTCTGTGAGTAGGAAACTCAATCTTGGTGGGTATGATGACTTCTGAGCCATATGCTAGCATAAATGGGGTTTCTCCGTGATTAGGCACATATTCTTCACATTTATCCCCTTAATTTCGGTATTTTTATGATCTCATGCAGTGTAAATAGCTTGGATTTGTCTTTTATTTATTCTACTAACCTAATTTGGAAAGTATTTTGTGTTTTGTGTATTTCTCATGTGCTTTATAGGTATTTCATTCAAGTTAGTGCGAAAGAGAACGCAAAACAGTGAAAGAAACCAAGAAATGGAGAGTTGAAGGGCATTTTTGTAATTTTTCAGCCTTAGTCCGGAGGTGAGGCCAACTAGAAAGTTGAAGAGATCTAAATTACAAGAACACTGGAAAAAATGGCACCTCAATCCGAGCTACGGTGAAGAAGTTACGATGTTTTGAAGTTGCGCGATAATGAAGAGAAATGGACCAGAAACCAAACCGATCCGGATGGAACCAAACCGGCCCGGTCAGAAAAAAAAGAACCGATCCGGTACCAAATGGATCCGGTCCGCCGACTGCTGAAATTTCTGGCAATTAATTATGCAGCTAAAGCGGTGCAACTCTTGGAATATCTTGCACAACTCATCGATATTAGCTGTCAAATTCGTGCTAGTTGGTGCTATAAAGGGCCAAGCCCTACATCCTTACAAGGGGACTCAAATTAGGGAGAGAAATTCATTTTTTAGAAAGCCTTTTTAGTTTTTCATATTCTTAGAAAAACCCTAGTTTGTAAGTTTGAAGAACAAGTAGTATTTAAGTTCATCTAGTGCATATTTCAAGTATCAATTCTTCAATTCAATTCAAGTATCAAATTCCATTCTCTTATTTAGTCTCAATTCTATTTTCAATTCTCACTAGTATTGTAATTTGTTAAGAATGTTTCTTAGATTCATAATTACATGCATTGTTATGAAATTTCTTTCTCATAAAACCATGTCTAGGTAAATTTTCAAGGGTTGGGGTACATGAACTCATTCCGAGGTAAATTACCCATGTAGAAAATAGAGGGTAAATTAAATATTGACCGAATCGTGGAGGGAAATTACATGAACATGGCCAATCTTTTAATCTCTCTTGCCCTAGGTACTTGAGATGTTTAAGAATGCTATGTAAAGTGTAATTTGTCCATTCATCGCTTTGTATTTACCTTTGATTTCATATGATGCGGGCTAGTTCCCTCATATATGTAATGCTTAGGAACTATAAAGATTGGATTTAGTCAAAATTTCAATTTACAAGTCTAGGATTCTCTACGGTAATTCGCTAAGGTTTGAGGGATTGTACTCCACCCTATTTTCTCATTCATCTTAATTAATTTAATTTCTTTATTTACCTATTTTTTTCCCTTTTCAACCATCATAATCTTTTTCACTTTTTCTTTAGAAGTAATAAATCAATTAAATTCTATCAACCATTCCCCGTGGATTCGATACCCAGACTCATCACTATACTTCTTAAGAAGTGTATTTGCAAGTTTAGGTTTTTTTGTATTGAGGTTGGAAGCCGATAACAATGACTAGCGTATTACACGGAGGCTAGGTTTTTGACTCGATCACTCCGGTAGGAGTCTTTGCCGTCGTCCTGTAGGCCCATAGTACAACGCACAACTCCTCAACCCATCTTCCTTTTGCCTCCTCGAGTTTTTTCTTAATCCCATCTAGAATTGTTCTGTTTGTAACTTCAGTTTGCCCATTAGCCTGTGGTCGGCCTGGGGTTGAGAAGAATTATTTGACACCGACCTTTTCGCAGTATTTCTCCAGAGATACATTCTTGAATTGAGTCCCATTATCCGAGATGAGGGTGTTGGGGAGACCATATCTTCATATAATGTTTTCCAGATAAACTGGAAGGTCTTGTGCTCGGTGATCGTTACTATTGATGTAAAAAATTAGATTTTACCTAATTATTTTAATCACATATAAAAATGAATAAATAAATAATAGACAATAGATTTTTAAAGTGGTTCAGCCTTATAAGAATGGCCTACATCCACTGTTTTTGTATTGCTGACTGTTTGCTTGGAATTCTCAAGGAATGGTTTTCTCAAGAAATTCCGGTCTCTTCTAATGAGGAGGTTACAATGTATTTATATCCTTGAGGATGTACAAATGGAAGGACGATACGTTGTTATCTAGTAGACATGTACATCTGTATGATAATAATGAGCATTTAATGCGCAGTCGTCTCCTTGATTATCCTGATTAGAGTGTTATGTAGCTCGGACCGCTTAAGTTGCTCGGACTGCTTAAGTTGCTCGGACCGCGAAAGTTGCTTGGCATAAGGAAGTTCCTCGGATAGCATGGGTTGCTCAGGACGCCTGAGTTAGTCGGGGAGTTTAACTTCCTCGGAGTCAGTGTATGGTTCATTGAAAGTGTTTGTAGATGACATGTAGGTCGACGCGTATCTCCATAGAATTGATCCACGTCTGCAGACTAAGTTTGATACCAACAGAAGCCCCCAATGTTTCACAGTTTGATGTCAAAGAAAAGTATGGGACATTATTCTTGAAAATTGCATAGATTATCAGTTTGTATGATTTTTAGGGAAACGTTGTATATAACTTCTTTTTTGAATGCATGGTATCGGGCCTCATAAATATTTTAAATGTTCATCACCGCTTTGATTTTTGTTCCCCTTTTCTTCTTTTTAGCCGCCAAATACGCAAACGTCCGCCCTGGTAATCATTGCTTTTCTCTATTCCCGAGGTAAAGTATTTAAACGCGGAAGAAATCCTATCGTCTTTCACTTTTCAAATCTGTGTCTTCGAACTGTTCATTTCTTCTCTATCTTGTGCGTTCGTTTCTTCCATTGTTCGTTGTCAACTGGTTTACTCTTTTCCTGTAAGAATTTCTTCCTTCTCTTTTATTTATTTTGTTCATCATGGTTTACCTTGTTGAATCTCTTGACAAATTTCATTCTAAATTTTCAATTCCTTTGTGGGTCATATTGGAAGAACTTTCTGAACCTTCTGACTATTTTTCTTTGGCTGAGGGACATTGGTTCCCAAGTCTCTTTGTGGCCGAATGTGGCTTTTCTTTTCCTCCAAATCCTTTATGTTTGGAGTTTTGTCAATATTTTGACGTTGTACCTGCAAAAATAGCGCCAAATACCTGGAGAATAGTTAATGGAGTTCATAGGTTGAACCAAGTTCATGTAACCCGTTTAGGGATTCCAGAGATTATGTATTGCTACAGATGGGTTGTCAGCGATAGTACTTTTTATTTAAAAACTAGGTTTTTTAATAGGGCATTAGTTGTCAATCGTCCTGACGCCAACAGGGATTATTTTGAACATGGAGTGGTAATGAAAAATTGGCAACATCCTCCATTAAATGGATATGATGTATACCAAGGTCCTAGATATCCTCCTTATGGCAATGGGATAGGTTGTTTTTATTTTTTTAAATCTTGGTCTTTTTGTGTTTGATAAAATGTATCATTGACATTTAATTTTTTATTATTTGCAGTTGACAGCAAAAGAAAGTCTCCCAAAGAAACTAACGTTAATTTAAAGCATTTGAAACTTATCTAGAGTTTGCACCAATCTGTGTCCGAGGAACACATTAGATCTGCTTCTTATTTGTTGCAGTACAAGAGCTATACTTCATCTTTTACTGCTCGTCCAGTGGTTGTTGACATTGACCAAATACCATCTTCTGAAACTAATTTGGAAGGTTCTTCTTCTGAGTCAATTGCTCCCATCAGTAATCTAATGAAGAAAAGAAGAGCTCCTTCCTTCTTTAATAAATCTGCCTCTACCAATGTGGAGGCAAACAAAAGCAAACAAAATGTCTCAGAAGAAGGGACGAAAGTTATTGATTCACCTCCTCCTGCTGCCACAGAGAAAGTTATTGAGAAGCCCCCTGTGGCTCCGAGCAAGATTGTTGCTATTACTCCTCCTAGTGAGGTTATTTTCATATCACCAGCTAAGACAACGTCCTTAGTTGAGAATGTTCTCGTTCCTCCAAGGAGGTTAAAGAAAAATTCTTCTGGGAGACTTACTGAACTAGTCTCTCAACCATCGACTGTTGAATGTGGTGTTTCAATCTTTGTTCCCCCGAGCTCCGCTGTGGGCTTAGTAAAATATTGGACTATCCCAGAGGTCCATGACATTGAGAATACTCTCACTCGTGAGAGAGTTACTGCTCTAGCTGCTCAACACATTGCCTCAGTAAGTATTATTGATCTGAGCCTTTTACTTTTTAATATTATGTTCGTACATTGATTTAGAGTTATTTCTTTTCTCAGCTGGTAACGTGTTTCAACAGTATTGTAAAAAGGGATTAAGCCATCAGGGCCTCCAATTCCTCGGATGGAGTAGAAAAGGCTTTACTGGATTAACCCAGTCTCTAAAAGACTCTCATCAGAAGTATGAGGAAAATAAACTTGCTTGGGAGAAGCATATTAATTCCGTTGAACAAGAGAGAGATAGAGTTGTGGAGGCCTCCAAGGATTTGGAGAAGAAATTGAAAGAGTTTGAGAATAACAATAAAGAGCTTGAGGAGAAACTCAAGAATGCTGAAGAGCTTGAGAATAAGCTCAAAACTTCTGAAGAGGAAGTTGTTAGACTTCATGATGTTGATCGCCAGAAACAGGAGGTGAAAGGGAAATTGAAGGCTGCTGAGGAACTTCTCATTGAGAGGACTTCCTCGGAGAAGGCAAAAAGAAGAAATGCTGTTAAAAAGCCTTTCAGCGTTGGTTGGGATAAAGGCTGGAACAAAGGCTTGGCTGCCATGTCCTCTCAAATGGAGTTTGCCAGCCTTAAATATTTCAGGGATGGATGGGTTGCAGCCCTGCAGGAGCTAAAAATCGCTGAGAATTCTGAACTATTCTAGCGACACACTCATGGCCCTCCTCCCTCTCCTGGAGAAGAAGAAGAGGACGAAGCTGCCTCAAAAGAATCTTCTATGATAATGGGGAACCAGGTTCCTGCTGTTGAACCTTGCTTCGAGAAGCCCCAACTAGCAAACATTTCTGTCGAGCAGCTTTCCTTACCCTCCGAGCAACCAACCTCTTCGTCCAAGCCTTCCGAGGAAGTCTTAGGAAGCAAGGAAAAGGTGTAGAGTTGTTCAGATCTTTCTTTTGCTTTTTTTATTGAATGTAATTTTGGGCTATGTACTTCTTCTTGTGATGAAATAAAATTTGAACTTTGGTTGTTCGTCTTGACTTTCCCTTGTCCTTACTCTATTTGTATCATCATTAATTCTTTTTATTTCTCTCTCTTTGCTAGTTTATGGCCAGGATGGAGTTCCTATCGGCTCATGACACAGAATTAATGAAAAAATGCGATGATTATTTTAAAGCTGGTCATGCAGCTCTTAGTGAAGCTCAGATAATTGACATCCTTGGATCAGGTGCTTCTGACCAAGCAATTGAAGCTTACCAGTACCTGAAGTTCTTACTTGATCGCGCCGTGGCTAATAATGTGGACTATTACGAAATGATTGAGGATCTCCAAGGAACTATAGAGGAACTCCAGCAGCAGTACAAAGGGTCCTCCACACTTTTGGACCAAGGGTACGAGAAGAAATATCAACAGTTAAGCGCTGAAAAAGGATATGATAAATTCATCTCTGCTTATGAGAAGAAAAAGAGTGTTCTAAAGCTTGAAGTTGAAGAGCATAGGCATATCGCTAAGTTGCTGGAGCAAGAGAACATTTCCTTGCAAGAGGAGGTAAAACAACTCAAGTCTGCTGCATCTTCCTCAGGAGCCTTGGTCCCTGTCAATGATGAAGGTTTCTCTTTCTTGGAGGTCGAAAATGGCAACTTAAGAGATGAATTGGAAACTTTAAAAAGAGCTGGACCTTCCACCTCTGCTCGCGGACGAGTAAGATCTTCTTCTCGAGGATGAGCAAGGGTTGCTCAGTTTACTGTTGAAGAAGCGAGAACTCAAGAGGCCTTGGAGAATCAGGCCTTTCAGTTGGTAGTGAAAAACCAAGCTTTAGTAGAGATGTCCAAAAAGATTCTGAACCTCAGCGAAACTTTCTATACAAAGCTCTGCTTTGGAAAGTAAAGAACTTCTGGTGAAGAATCTTCACGCGCAACTGGAGAGGTTAACTTACCAATTCCATAAACAGCCCAGAGAGTTTTGGATGGCTGGTTAAAATGAAGCACTCTGTCATCTTGATGCTCGTTTAGAACAGTCGAACAACGAAGGGTATAAACAGGGCTGATTGAATGCTCTTTGTGTCTTAAAATTGGAGGGAGGTCATTTCCTGTGGGATTACTATAATCCTGGAGTTCTTGATTTACCTGTGCCTCCTTTCAAGCTTGACCTTGGTTGGATTCCAGCCCGGGCCATTCCTCACGTTCTTATCTCTAAGTATCTTGTTGATTATAGTCTTCATTCAGATTTCAAAATATCTCGCCCAGAACACCTGCTTGACCGTCCATCTATAATGACCGTCAGAATGCTGCAAGATCTAAACTTCATAAATTCCCCTTATAGTCTTGATGATCCTCCAGCTGGGATAGACGCTGTATCAAAGGTAGAAGGGAAGAAACCCATAGAGTAGAATTTGTTCAATTGATATCACATGCGATCTATAATTTATATCATATGTAATTTGTTCTGGTTTTAATGAAGAAATTTTTAGTTTTCTTTGCAATTTAATTGTCATTGGTTTGGAAATATTTTATAGAATATCTCTTTTATTTACTGATGAACATGTATGTATATCTGTAGAAAGACAAAAATGTCTTGTTTGGTTTTTAAATTTCCGACCAACCGGAGTTGGTGATAATTGTTTCCCTATCAACCTGGGTTGGTTGTAATTTGCTTCCCGATCAACCGGAGTTGGTCGTGTTTGTTTCCCGACCAACCGGAGTTGGTGATAATTGTTTTTCGACCAATCTAGGTTAGTGGTAATTGAATTGCTGATCAACCGGAGTTGGTCGTGTTTGTTTCCCGACCAACCTGGGTTGGTGGTGATTTGCTTCCCGACCAATTGGAGTTGGTGGTAATTGAATTGCCGATCAATCGGAGTTGGTCGTGTTTGTTTCCCGACCAACCTGGGTTGGTGGTGATTTGTTTCCCGACCAACCGGAGTTGGTGGTAATTGAATTGCCGATCAACCAGAGTTGGTCGTGTTTGTTTCCCGACCAACTGGGTTGGTAGTGATTTGCTTCCCGACCAACCGGAGTTGGTGGTAATTGAATTACCGATCAACCGGAGTTGGTCGTGTTTGTTTCCCTACCAACCTGGGTTGGTGGTGATTTGCTTCCCGACCAATCGGAGTTGGTGGTAATTTGCTTGTATAGTGTGTAGAACTAATATTTTGAAAAAAATTTAACGAATAAAGAGAAATGGGGGAAACATCACTTTATTCATATTGAATTAATTGTATTACATAGAAATTTCAACTACTGATAATACTTTCGTAGATGCTCTGCATTCCAGGCATTTTTGAATTCTTCTCCCTCTAAGGTTTCAATCCTGTACGTCCCTGGACGAACAACTTTTGTTACTCTGTAGGGTCCGTGCCAGTTTGCTTCCAGCTTATTATGCTTTTAGATCACTTTTTTCAGCACATAATCCCCTTCTTTCAGATCACACTTCTTCACTCTTTTATTATAGAACAAAGTTGTTCGTTGTTGATAAGCTGCATTCCTGATTATTGCTTCTTACCTGACTTCCTCGAGCATATCCAGGTCTAATCTTCTCATTAAATCGCTAATAGGAAAGTAGAAATTAAGTACCCTGTGCGTGGGTAGACCCAATTCAGCAGGTATCACAGCCTCACTCCCAAATGCCAGCATGTATGGAGACTCTCCAGTTGCTCTTCGCGGTATAGTGCGATAAGCCCACAATACAGAGTGTAGTTCATTAATCCAATTTGCTTTTGCACTATCTAGTCGTTTCTTCAATCCATTTAGTAGCGTTCTATTTGTCACCTCAGTTTGTCCATTGCTTTCTGGGTGACCTGGTGCAGAATGAGTTTTCATAATATTGGATTGATGATAGTATGCAATAAACTCCTCGTTGTCAAACTGGGTTCCATGGTCAGTAATGAATGCATGTGGGAGACCATATCTGCAAATAATGTTTTTCCAAATGAATTGATAGACTTTATCGTATGTCATATCAATAAGGGTTTCAACTTCCACCCATTTGGTAAAGTAATCCACAGCGACTACAAGGTACTTGAATCTTCCTTGGTCGTTGGGAGTGGCCCGACCAAGTCTATTCCCCACATGGCAAATGGCCAAGGGGATGTTATGGGTGTTAGCAATGCCTGAGGAGTTCTTCGGATGGACGAGAAGCGTTGGCACTTGTCGCACTTCTTAGCATATGTTGCGCAATCAACTCTCATCGTTGGCTAGTAGTACCCTTGTGTGGTTATTATTCGTAAGAGCGTCCGATCAGCTACATGGGCTCCACAAGACCCTTCATGAACCTCTTCGATCAAATATTTCACTTCAAAGGGATGGACGCATCTTTGTATCCCTTCCATCAATCCTCGTCTGTACAAAATGTCATTGGTCAACACATAACGAGCAGCTTTAAACTTTAGTTTCTTGGCTGCAAGTTTATTAATTGGTAAGGTCCCATCTTCAATACAGGCTCTGATTGGATCCATCCATGATGGTCCTAAGTCAAGAGCAATGAAATTTATAATTAGATCTTCATCTATGCTAGGACCAGTTAGAATCTATATTGGGATAGTTCTTCGTAGCTCGGTGTGAGTGGATGATGCTAGTCGAGCGGGCATCTGCTCTTGCATTCTCTAATCTCGGTATTCTAACCAGCTGAATAGTAGTAAAACTTGATACCAACTCCATTGCTTTTGCATGGTACTTGATCATTAACTCTCTCTTTGCTGTATATATTCCAAGAATCTGATTTACGATTAACTGCGAATCGCTGAATACAACAATTTGCTTTGCCTTCATAGTTATGGATAGACTTAAACCTACAATCATTGCTTCATATTCGGCCTCATAATAAGAAACTTTAAATTGAAAGAGCAGAGTATACTCCACATCAATCTCATCTGGACTTTTCAAAATAATCCCCGATCCACTGCCTACAGTGCACGAAGAGCCATCCACATACAAATTCCATATGGGTAACTTATTATTGAAATTTTGATCAGAGAGAGTTCCTCGATGCAATATCTGGTACTTCATCTTCTCCTCTTTCAGTACTTTTCGCTGCTCCTCAGTTATCTTTTCTTGCTCGTCAACCGACTTAAGTTGGTCGGGGTTTGAATTTGATGATCTTGTAACATCCACAGGTTGGTCGGTATTCAATTTTTGCTCTTCGGAAGTATCAGGATAGGTGAACTTTGCGATAAAATCTGCCACTGCTTGCCCTTTGAGTGACGACCTAGGCTCATAAATTACGTCATATTCACCGAGATCCACTGCCCAGTACATCAATCTTCCCGATTTCTCCGATTTATGCAGAGCTTGCCTTAATGGCATATCAGTGTACACAACTATAGTATGGGCTTGGAAGTATGGTCTCATTCTTCTGCTGGCTTCAATTAGCGCTAATGCCAACTTCTCCAACTTTGGATATCTGATTTTTGCTCCTCGGAAAGCTTTGCTAGTGTAGTAGACTGGTTTCTATACCCCACCTTCCATTCTTACCAACGCCGAGCTAACTGCGTTCTCTGAAACTGCCAGATATAAGTACAATCTCTCTCCTATCACTGGTCTAGATAGCAAGGGATGTGTTCCTAAGTACTTCTTCAGTTCTTGAAAGGCCTCCTCACATTCATCATTCCATTCAAATGTTTTTTGGAGTGTTTTGAAGAAGGGGAGACATCTATCTGTTGCTCGTGACACAAATCTGTTGAGTGCTGCTACTCGCCCTATGAGACTTTGCACTTCCTTTTTTATGGTTGGAGATCTTAGCTCTAATAAGGCCTTGATCTTCTCAGGATTTGCTTCAATTCCACGTTAATTGACAATATATCTGAGGAACATTCCTTCTCGTACTCCAAATATTCACTTAGTGGGACTCAACTTCATTTGATATTTTTCTAGTTGATCAAAGGTCTGACCTAGGTCCATTAGATGATCAGCAGCTTTCTTTCTCTTTGTCAGCATATCGTCGACATACACCTCCATATTATGACCTAATTATTCTATAAATACCTTATTCATCAGCCTCTGATACGTCGCACCTGCATTTTTAAGACCGAAAGGCATAACATTATAGCAATAAGTTCCCCTTGGGGTGATAAAAGAGGTACTCTCCCTGTCTTCAGGTTTCATTTTGATCTGGTTGTAACCAGAATAAGCATCCATGAAACTCAATAATTCGTGTCCTGAGGTAGCATCCACCAATTGATCGATTCGAGGTAAAGGAAAATTATCCTTTGGGCAGGCTTTATTAAGATCATTTAAATCTACACATATCCTCCACTTGTTGTTTTTCTTCTTCACTATTACTACATTTGCTAGTCAATCGGGATATTTGACATCTTCAATAAAAGAGGCTTTTTGTAGTTTCTCTACTTCCTCTTGTATGGCTTGGTTCTTCTCGGGACTGAATACCCTTCGTCGTTGCTTCACTGGCTTGATTTCCTTGTTCACATTGAGCTCGTGACACAAGAAATTTGGGTATATCCCTGTCATATCTTCGTGACTCCATGCAAAAGTCTGCTTTCTGCGTCTTAGAAATGCTATCAGCTTTTGCTTTATTGACACATCTAGTGACGCACCGATTTGAGTTGTTTGTTCCGAATGCTCGTCGTCCAGAATGATATTTCAGTAACCTCCATGACCTGGCCCTTAACGAGCTGAGACTCATCTCTTGGGTCTAAAGTCTCAATCTCTGCATCTTTTATCTCATCTACCTGATAAGTAGTAGTCTTCTTCCTGGATTCTTCACGCTCTTCTTGCTCGGTAGATGAATAGTAGCATTCCTGAGCTACTTTTTGGTCGCCCTTCACCACTCCTACTCTAAAGTTGGTTGGGAATTTTAAACATTGATGTACAGTAGATGGTACTGCTTCGAACTTTTTTAAACCTACCCCTCCCATGATGATATTGTAAGCTGATTGGACATTTTTATCCAACACGAAAAAGCGTACCCTTTCTGTTCGATAAGCAGGCCATGTACCGATGAACATATCCAACTTGATTGTCCCAAGTGGAAAAACTTTCTCGCCAGTAAAACCAAGGAGGGGCCTATGATATGGTTCCAACTGGGATAGGTTTAGGTTCAAACTATCAAAACATAGGTAGAACATGATATCTACTGAGCTACCATTATCCACTAATACTCGTGAAATCATTACTTCCTTCATTCTCATTTTGATCACCAATGGGTCATCATGAGGATATAGCACACCAGCGAGGTCGTTCTTAGAGAAACCGATGACCAGTTTGTCCTTGTTCACCTTCTTCGGACGATCATCTTCAGCCAAATTTTTTCACTGTATGTATGAGCAAGCTTGAGCCTCATTAAGGTAAGCTTTCCTTTCTATGGTAAGATCTCCTCCTCCTGCATCACCACATGTAATGACATTACACTCAAATGATCCAAAGTTGATTGAAAATACCTCACGTTCTGGTTGTCTTGGTCTTTTGGGGAGATCGGGGTCATCTTCTGGATCATCTTCATGATCTCTTTTCTTGTCATCTTTTGTTCGAGGAGGAGATTTAGACCTTTGCCTTCCTCGTTCGCTGGTTCGACCACCGCTTTGACGATCAACATACTTGGTTAATTTTCCTCGTCTAATGAGTGCTTTAATTTCATTTTGAAGAGCTATGCAATGCTTGGTCGTATGACCATGATCTTTTTAGAATTCGCAATATTTGGACTTGTCTCTCTTATCAGGATCTGCCTTCATTTTTGCTGGCCAGGCTAGCTCCTCGTTGTTCTTGATCTCTTCCAGAATGTGATTTATATCCACCTTCAAGGGAGTATAATTTATGTATTTCTTCATCTGTTCCAATGCTTGCTTACCCTTTGATTGCCTGTTACCACCATTATTCTTTTGATCTTTCTTTTCGGTTTTTCCATCTTCCACCTTGGTCTCCTTAGTGTCTGCGTTCTTCTTCGCAAACATGGCTTCCTCTGCATTCATGATTTTGGCTGCTTTTGCCATCAATTCTGCCATGGTCCTGGGTAGATCTTTGCTAAAGTGTAGTATAATTTATTGGGTAACAGTCCACTCATCAAAGCAGTAATTGCAGTTTTCTCCTCATAATCAATTACTTCCAGTTTCTCGTTATTGAAATGAGTAATATAATCCCTGGTGCTTTCACCTGTCTTTTGTTTAACACTTAGCAAATGTGCTACTCGTTTGACTGGCTTTGCTCCAAAATATAAATTTCTAATAAAGAGTTCTCCTAGCTGAAAGAAGGTCATAATTTTCCCCCGAGGAAGGTTATTGTACCACATCTGAGAAGATCCAGTGAGATTTCCTGAAAATGCTCTACATCGCATCTCATCTAGAACAGCATAGATATCGGCAGCTTCTTGGTATTGTTCTATATGGAGAACAGGATCTATTTTTCCATCGTATTTTGGTGTTACTACCGGGGCTTTGAATTTTAACGGTGTGGGAAAGTCCATAATCTCCTGTATGAATGGTGTTCCTCGGACAAAAGTCCTTTGTAGAGGATTCTTGGTTTTAGCCATCTCCCCTAATCTATCCTCCAACCTTTGAATTGAGCCCTTCCATGCATCATTTCCTTCTTCGATCCTTTTGGTTCGAGCAACTGATCGTGTCGAATTTACCTCTTGGGATCTTTCATGACAGGCAGCTGGTCGTGATTGGGCAGAGCCTTCCTTTAAATCAGATGGTCATTGAGAGTTCCTCGACATAATCCTAGGAGGACTTCCATTCCTCCTAGGACCCAAACGATCAAAAATAGAGACTCTACTCAATATTTCAAGAGCACTTGTCCTTTCTGGAGATAGAGTGATGTTTTGTTGAGTGTCTGTAGCTCGTACTGAGGAAGTCCGTCCAGGCTGATAAGAAGGATCATTAGATCTCTCAGTACAATATGAATCGGTGCGTCTGGACTAAGATTCATCTGAGAATAACGTTCGCCTAGTTCGCGAAGAGAGTAAACGAGTATTTCTCTGAACGCTTTGTTGTCCTGATTGGGGTGGCACTCCGCCCTGAACGGTTTATATGAGTTGACGCATGGTTTCTTGCATGGTCGTTTACCCTTAGGACAAATTAGCCATTATACCAGCCAGATCTTGGACATTTGGAGGAGTAGATGGAGGATTTTGAGGGATCCCATCGTTTCGATTGCTGGATTCAGGATGATCAACCATTGGTGATGGATTGTTTTGGTGAAAAATTATAATTACAGTCGTTTCCCACAGACGGCGCCAATCTGTTATGTAAAAAATTAGATTTGACCTAATTATTTTAATCACAGATAAAAATGAATAAAGAAATAATAGAAAATAGATTTTTAAAGTGGTTCAGCCTTATAAGAATGGCCTACATCCACTGTTTCTGTATTGCTGACTGTTTGCTTTGAATTCTCGAGGAATGGTTTTTGTCAAGAAATTCTGGTCTCTTCTAATGAGGAGGTTAGAATGTATTTATAGCCTTGAGGCTGTATAAATGGAAAGACGACACGTTGTTATCTAGTATACATGTACATCTGTATGATAATAATGAGCATTTAATGCACAGTCTCTCCTTGATTATCCTGATTGGAGTGTTATGTAGCTCGGACCGCTTAAGTTGCTCGGACCACAAAAGTTGCTCGGCATAAGGAAGTTCCTTGGATAGCATGGGTTGCTCAGGACGCCTGAGTTGGTTGGCGAGTTTAACTTCCTCAGAGTCAGTGTATTGTTCATTAAAAGTGTTTGTAGGTGACATGTAGGTCGACGCGTGTCTCCACAGAATTGATCCATGTCGGCAAACTAAGTTTGATACCAATAGTTACCATCAGCTCTGCCTCCACCCATTTTGAAAAGTATTCAATTGCCACGATCAAGTAATGATAGTTATTAACATCCCTGGGCAAGGGTCCTACTAGATCGATTCCCCACACTACAAATGGCCACGGGGATGTGATAGAGGTAAGAGGCTGATGGGGCTAGTGAGGGATGGTGGAAAACCTTTGATATTTATCGCACTTTTTTACGTATGTTGTGGTGTCTTTCCCTAGGGTCGGCCACAAGTATCCCTGGGTTACTATCCTCTTTGCTAATGACCTGCCCCTAATATGGATTGAACGTGACCCTTCGTGCACATCTAATAAGATGTGTGGGACCTTAGACAAGTGCACACATCTGAGCAAGGGGAGCAAGAACCCCTTTTTATACAAGGTGTCTTCGATGACAGTGAATTTGGAAGCTCTGTATCTCAGCTTCTTCCTTTCTTGTTTTGATTCTGGCATCTCCCTCTCTTTAATGGATCTGACTAGGGGGTCAATCCATGAAGCTTAACTAATAATATCTAAGCAAGTGCTAAGTGTTCCCTCTGCCTCTTCAATCGCTGGACGAAGCAAAATTTCCACTGGGACTATCCTCCTGATATCTGTCCTAGTTGTCGAGGCCAGCCTTTCAAGTGCATCGGATCAACCATTATCAAGCCTAGGTATCCTCTTCAATTTCACTTCTCTGAAGCTCTTCAATAGTGACTTCACTCTTTCAAGATATTTGGCCATTCTCTCATCCTTAGCCTCGTAGGCTCCCAGTATCTGATTCACTACTATCCTTGAATTACTATGGACCAAGATGTGGCTGACACTAAGAGACTTAGCTAAGGAGAGGCCTGCTATCAGGGCCTCATATTCAAACTTATTGTTGGAGGCTTTGAAGTTGAACCTCAGGGCGTACTCAATGTCTGTGCCATCAGGTGTTGTTACAATTAATCCATCCCCACTTCCACTCTCGCAAGAGGACCCGTCAACGAAGAGGTTCCACACAGCCTTTTCCTCTGAGAAATTTCCCTCGGTGAGGGATCCCTGTCTAAAGAGATATCTTCCCTATTTGTTTTCTGAAACTTTTTCTCTAGCAGTGCTTGTCTTAGCCTTACCTGTGAATGGGTGAATAATTCTGCTTTGCCGAGTATCTATCTTCTCCAGGCTTTCCTCTTCAAACTCATTATCTTCCCAAGTAAATTCAGCCACGAAATCAGCTAATGCTTGCCCCTTAATGGCCACCCTTGGTTGATATATAATGTCAAACTCTCCCAACTCTATAGCCCAGGCCATTAGCCTCCCTGATTTTTCTAGCTTGTGTAAGACCTGCCTGAGAGGAGAGTCAGTGAGGATGACCATTGTATTGGACTGAAAGTACGGCTTCATCTTTCTTGATGCATGGATCAAGGCATAGGATAACTTCTACATCCTTGGGTATCTTTTCTATGCCCCTTGGAGTGCCCTACTGTTGAAATACACGAGCTTCTGTACCCCCATCCTCTTCTCTTATAATGGCTACGCTAATAGCTGATTCTGAGACGGCTAGGTACATATGTAGTCGTTCGCCCTGCACTGGCCATGACAATAGCAAGGGAGATCCTAGGTACGACTTCAATTCTTTGAAAGCCTGGTCACACTCTCCGTTCCATTCAAAGGCCTTTCTGAGAATTTTGAAGAAAGGTAAACACTTGTCTGTGGATCTGGATACGAACATATTCAAAGCAACCACTCGCCTTATGAGCCTCTGAACGTCTTTAATGGTCTTGGGGATCTTCATTTCTAGGAGGGCCTTTATCTTCTCAGGATTGGCCTCAATGCCTCTTTGGTTGACGATGAACCCTAAAAACTTCCCTGCTCTGACCCCGAAGACACATTTAGCTGGGTTTAGCTTCATCCTATACTTGTCCATCGTGTTAAAGGTCCTCTCGAGGTTAACCACATGATCATCAGCCTTTAAACTCTTAGTTAGTATGTCATCTACATAAACCTCCATAGACTTCCTGATTTGGTCTTCGAAAATTTTATTCACAAGGCGTTGATACGTTGCCCCTGTATTTTTTAGGCCAAAGGGCATGACCCTATAACAGTATGTCCCCTTGTCGGTAATTAAAGGCATTTTTCCTGAGTCTTCAGGGTTCATGAAGATCTGGTTGTAACCTGAATAGGCATCCATGAAGCTCATTAGCTCATGGTCTGCGGTAGAGTCTACCATCTGATCAATGCAGGGGAGAGGGAAGTTATTTTGGGGATAATATTTGTTGAGGTCTGTGAAGTCTACGCACATCCTTCATTTCTCGTTGGCTTTGGGGATTATGATGGCATTGGATAGCCATTCGGGATAAATGACCTCCCTGATAAATTCAGCATCTTCCAGCTTCTTGACCTCATCCCTAATAACCTTATACTTTTCTCGAGAATAAATCCTCCTCTTCTCCTTCATCGGCTTTGCGCCCTTTACTGTGTTGAGCTTGTGGCACATGATTTTGGGGTCGATCCCCGACATGTCTGCATGGCTCCATGTAAAGACATTATGTATTCTCCTTAACAGCTTGATGAGGTCTTCTTTTATACCTGTCTTTAGAGCTTTGCCTACTTAGACGGTTTTTTTCGGCTCATCCTCATTGAGGATGATGGATTCTACCTCTTCCGCGGCTTCTCCTTTCTTCAACTTTGTCTCATCCCTGGGGTCGAGGGTATCAATGTTATAAGTGGTTGTTGCTTTCTTATGCGCTTCTCTTTCTTCGACGGAGTTGAAGTAGCACTCCTGTGCCGTCGTCTGGTCTCCCAGAACTTCCCTTACCCCATAAGGGGTTGGGAATTTTATCATCTGGTGAATCGTGGATGGCACGGCCTTAAATTTCTTGAGGACCACTCGCCCCAAAATAATGTAGTAGGTTGAGAAGACTTGTTCATCCAATACAAAAAAGTTAACCTTCTTGGTTAACCATCTCGGCCACTCGTCCCCCATTCTAACATCGGCCTCATACCCTCCTAGAGGATGAACTTTTTCCCCACTGAAACCAATCAAGGGTTGATGGTACGGCACGGTCCTAGCACGATTGAGTCCTAGGGCCTTAAATCACGGCCAGAACATCACATCTGCAGAACTTCCCCCTTCCACTAAGATCCTCAACACCTCACATCCCTGTACCCTGGTGGTGGTGATAAGAGGGTCATCGTGCGAGGCTAAGAGGCCCTTGATTTCCATTCTCGAGAAACCCACTATGAGGGTATCCATATCGACTTTCTTCCTTTTTCTCACTTTGCTTCAATAGAGGTTGAGTGCACAACTTTTATCACTACCTTGGCTTCAGCTACATGGGCCTTCCTGTCTATGACCTCTGACCCTCCTCCTGCTAGTCCCCCAGAGATCATCCCAACACCGAGTGAGATCATATTAAGTCTCTTAACAGGGTCGTGATCATCTCTCGGTGGGAGGCTAGGGTCATCCTCGTCATCTGAAGGGTCGTCTTTTCTGTTTGGAGGATCTCCTCTACACATGTCACCCCTCTTCTTCCTGGGGTCATCCCCTCGGCCCCTCTTGAAGGCACTCTTGTCAGCTTATTTCCTTAACTTCCCTTCTTTTAACATTTTTTCAATTTCATCTTTCAGAGCAAAACACTTGTCCGTCATATGGCCATGGTCTTGATAAAATTCGCACCACAAGTTTTTGTTCCTCTTGTGAGGGGATGCCCTCAACTTCTCAGGCCATTTCAAGGATTGGTCACTCTTTATCTCATTCAGGATGTGTTCGCAACTGACCGTCAGAGGGGTATAGTTAATAAATTTGTCATATGCGAGCCTCTTCTTCCCCTCCTTATTCTTTTTCTGGTACTTACCCCCACTAGTGCCTTCTTTTTCATCTTCGTATTTTGCGGTCATCACCTCTTCGGCGTTCATCACCTTTCCCGCTGTTGACAGCAATTTAGCCATCGTCTTTGGAGGGTCTTCAGCAAGCTTCCATAATAACTTCCCCTTCTGAAGTCCTCCAATGAGGGTTGTCATAGCTACACTCTCCTAGTAATCTTCGACCTCCAACTTTTCCTCGTTAAATCTAGCTATGTAGTATCTTAATCTCTCATGCTTCCCCAGTTTAATGTAAAGCAGGTGTGTGGTCTTCTTTTGTGGCCTCACTCCAAAGAAAAAGTTATGGATGAACCGGTCTGCTAACTGCTTAAAGCTTTCAATGGAGTTCTTTGGGGGAGACATACACCGGACATGTGCAGCCCCAGTCAGAGTGCCAGAAAAGGCACGACACCTCATCTCATCTGGGATAGAGTATATATCCCCTAATGACTGGTACATCTCGATATGATGGATAGGGTTGGTACTCCCGCCATACCTTGGGGTGACCACAGGTGGCTTAAACTTAGATGGCGTTGGGAAGTTGACTATCTTCGCCACAAAGGGTGAGCCTATAGAGTATCATCTTTAAAGGGGGTCCTTTCTCTTCAGAATGTCACCAATTTTATCCTCCAGCTTTTAGATTGAGTCATTCCAGGGCCTCGTAGGGTCGGCTTGGCCAATGTTATCCCCCGTCGCCTCTTTGAGGTGGACGGAGGGTTCTGCTGCGACAGGCATGTGTCGGCTGTTAGCTTCTCCCTAACCATCGGCCCGTCCGTGGGGTCGGCCATCTGCTTCCTCTCTTTTGGACCTCGCAATATTTTTTTTCCCACAGGTCATTTATAGGGCCCAGCCTCTCAAAGGCCGACCCCCTACTCAAACGATCGAAAGCAGAGCCCCTCAAGCGATCGTCAGGATTTTTCCTTTCACACTTCCTTCTACTCTCCTAGATAGGTCGCACAATATTATTGGAGACCTTATATGTCTCTCAGCACTCTGTGGGGCCTCTTCCACCTCTAGATCATCATATTCGTCTTCTAGGCAATGGTTTCCTTGCCTCCCCAAGCATAGACTCAGGGGGTCAGCAACATCCCTCTGCCACTGTGGAGGTGGCAAGTCTTTACATGGTGCTTGGGGTGGTCCCCTAGCCTCATGTTGCCCTGGAGCTGCTGCCGGAGTGATCATCTCCGGTGAGACTCCTGGTGGTCTTAGTATGTTTTGGCTGAGAGATGTAAATTTCTCCTGCATAATCCACTGGCTTGCTGCTAAAGACTTCAGGGCGGCCGCCACATCAGCCATCTCAGACTGAGTTGGTGCATAACTGGAGCTAGGTCCTACTCCACTATTAGGTGGAGCAGGTGGTGGTGGCATCTCTGGTGCCATGTGTTTGAGCTATAGAGAGCTGGATGGTCAAAAGACTAATGAGCTTAGGAACCTTAATGGGTCTCTTTCAATGGTGAAACATCTCTACAAAGGGGGAGAACTGGTTCACCACCAGAGTGCCCGGTAAGGTCAAGCTTTATAAAGGAAGAGATGTCTTCTCGTTCCCACAGATAATGCCAAACTGATGATGCTAAGATTCAGCACCACCAAATAAGTGATGATGAGCTCAAACAGTAACAACAATGGCAGCCATAGAGATGTATATGTGTGTAAGTGTATAGAAGGGGATGAGTATAAGAGGAATAAGACAATGATGTATAGTGGTTTAGCCAATTAGGCCTACATCCACTGTGAGTGTGTGATCCACTAAATATGGGAACTAATGGCCTTGGATACAATGCACATAAGCTCACTCTCTCTCTACTGTGTGTACAAGCAGAGTTTTAACTAGGGTTACAATTATCGATCCCTTTACAGGATTGTAGGTGACAAGTATATATAGGCTTCGGGGGAGTAGTGTACCCCCAAGCATGCATGGTGCATGTGAATCATGATCTATCAAATCCCCTAATGACACCTCGATGTGCCCCTTGTGATAAATGATGACATAATATTCCCTCGCATGAGGGGATGATATTGTTATAACGGTCTAGTCCACGTGCTATACGAGTCCCATGCGCACTGTTCCACGCGTCTCCCAAATCATGCGTTGTGATGATATCACCCTCGGCCTATAGGATGCCAGGCCAAGGCTCAAGTTGATGCTGACGTTGGGTCCTGCTAGATGTGGGCCTCGTACTGTCGTCCCCTCATACGGTCGTCTGGGCCATGATGGGGGTCGGCCCCTTGAAGGGTCATCTGGGCCATGATGAGGGGTCGGCCCCTTGAAGGGTCGTCTGGGCCACTATGAGGGGTCGGACCCTTGAAGGGTCATCTGGGCCATGATGAGGGGTTGGCCCCTTGAAGGGTCGTCTGGGCCATGATGAGGTGTCGGCCCCTTGAAGGGTCGTCTGGGCCATAATGAGGGGGCATCCCCTTGAAGGGTCGTTTGGGCCATGATGAGGGGTCGGCCCCTTAAAGAGTTGTCTTGGACTCGTCCTGGTCCTGAGCCCTCATCTGGTGGAGGACATTGATGGCCAAGCCGAGGGTATATACACTACACCAAAAATAGCATTTTGGCACACCCTGATATAAAAATTCTGGCACAGCCTAAAACTGTGCCAGATTTTGGCACGGTTTAATAGAAACTTGGCACACTTTAAAACAGTGCCAAATTTTTGCATTGTTTAAAAGTGTGCCAAAATAAAGTACACTTCATTAAAATATAAATATCCCCAAAAAAATTAGCCCCTTAATTTTTCTAGGCTCCCGCTCTCTTCTTCTCAGCCCCCCGCTCTCTCTCTCTCTCTCTCTCCCTCTCCCTCTCCCTCTCACATGCTAGTCCCTCACCTCTGTCATCCTCCACCATCCACGCACTTCTGTCGCCATACTCCACCATCCTCTACCATCCACCCACCTGCGTAGACATCCTCCCCCACCCACGCACCTCTGTAGCCTCCACGCACCTCTGTGCCCTTCTTAATATACACACAGAAAACATCCATTTTCAATTGAATTTTGGTTTGCCCTCAAATCCAAATGCCCAAATCTCAGACCACTCCCCAAAATGATGTAATCTCCACTTCCCCAACATAAATGTTTCTTCCCTTTTCTTCAGGGAGCCCCTAGATTGGTAAATTCTTCTCTCTTTTGTCAAATCTAAATCTAATGCATGTCTTTTATTATTATTTTGATTATAAGATCTTCTTGTTTGAAACTAGTTGAGATTGTATATTAATTTATGTTTGATACCCTCCATTTATGTTAGATGTTAAATTTAGAGTTCATATTAGGTAAATGGTTGATATTTATTAGAATTATTTTACAGTTATTGTTGGTTTAATATTCAGGGTCAATTTTATGATTAATTTTAGAGATATTGTTGGTTTGAATTTGGTTTAAATTTGAGTTTGATGGATTTAATTTTTTTATTAAAAAATTTAACTTATGGAGATTTAAAAAAAAGCCATGTCTTGTTACTCTTAATCTCTAAAAATAACCTCAAAAAAATTTGGCACCAAGGGGGTGACACTCAAATTGTTTTATTGTATTTAGCGATATAACATTGATAGAAGAAAAAACACCAAGGGGGTGACACTCAAATTATTTTATTGTATTTAGATTATTCATTGTAGCTTATTATATGATGGTGCAATGAGGAGAACAGTTTAGGTCTTTATATGATTGAAATTGCATGAAACTTATCGATAGAGGGGCATGGGGATTTTACATTCTTAAAACATTTTATAAGGAAGATTTTTGAACCCATCATGAACTTCGACATGTTGTTTTCCAAAGCCCCTTATGGAATAAAACTAATCTTAGGTTTGATTGAATGTTCCACTTCAAAATCCTAACAATGGTGCGCGGGGTTCTAGAGCTACTAATCTTCCATTTTCTCTTTTAGTTTTTTTGTTTAGTTTTTGCCCCAAGATAAGTAATTTCTAACTAATTTGACATGTATTTTATTCTTTCACTTATTATTAACCTACAAGATGTTCTGTAATTTGACATGTATTTTGTTGGGACAATATTGTGTTATGCATACTAGACGGACATTAAAAAACATTCCCAAGTATGATCCATCACAGTTCTACATTGACAATGTGTTGCCTCGGATCAAGGAGAAAAAGATATCCCTAAAACCTTTTGTTGATCGCCTTCGGTAAGTTTAAGGATGTTATTCAGAATGTTATGTTTTCAATTTAGTACATTTTTTAAAAGTTCAAGTTTGTGTTAGTTTTTTAATCTATTTTTCATCCCATGGCTTGAAATCATCATAACTGCAATTGTATATCATAATGTGCCCATACATTTTTCAAATTCTTAGCTCTAGAGTGGAAATGAGAGAAGGAATAAGGTCTGTAGTTACACTACTAAAGATGGTAGTTTGATCTTCTGTAAGCTGTTTCTTAAATAATCCCACAATATGATTAATAACATCTTGATCATTCTCCCAAGTATTACCCTCTTCATCTTTAATGGAGTGAATCCTAAGCTTTTGGTGCTTGGTTTTAACACTGGCCTGGCCATTACCAAACTTACCTCATCTTTGTTGTTACATCAAGTTTATATTGTCCCCTATAGCCTAAGTCTGATAATCCACTATCCTCAATGGCTTGGTTAAAGAGCACATATGACCCTAAAGATCTCTTCTTTCATCTCTAGTATATTTAGCATATGCATATTATGCACTATAGCCTAAGTCTGATAATCCCCTATAGCCTAAGTCTAATAATCCACTATCCTCAATGCCTGGCCATTATGCATATTATGCACTGTGATATGCATATTACAGTGAGTATCACAACTGTAATATGCATATTACATTTAACTGCTGCAATATGCATATTACAAATTGTAATATGCATATTAAATGAGGAAAAACATTCTACTGTATGCATATATGTTGCAGCATATATGCACACAGTTATTGCATATATGTATAGTATGCGTACATGGATATGCGTACATGGATAGAGTTAGTTGTTTGTGCAATTAAATGAAATTTTATAGGTTCCAAAGATTGACACCTGAAAAGCTATTTGATCAAGCATAGCTATTTGATCAGGTCTTAAGCCTCGTTTTAGAATCTCGTCCAAAACAGTGTTAATTAAGACTTCTACTGATGCTACTTGTTTCGTTTTTGTTTCTACATTTCTGAACTTGAGTAAATCAGGTTGTTCATAAAAGGATTATCGTTGAAGGAGTTAGATATATATATATATATATATATATATATATATATATATAAACATGTAATAGCAATAATCAATTACAACGACGAGTTCACGAGATCATTTGAGCTCGAAGCATTATGTGGTGAACCTGGTCTTCCTTAGTCAATGGCATGTTTCCTGCATTTGTGCGAATATTTGATATTCTCATTAGTCCAATAGAGAATTTAAGAACTCTTTTTTTTCTATTTGTACTAATAATTGAGAAAATTAAAGCAACATTAGATCAAGAGTTCAGGTGTTAATCAAAATTTGTGTTATCGTCTACTTTACACAGGTCAAAAGTGTGCTTGATCCGTTAGCTTGGGAACTGATTCTGTCCAAAGAGATGATGATTCTGAATCTGACAGCGAGGTGAAGCATCTAAACTAGTTTTATTTCTCGTTGAGCTTAAGATAAAACAAAAACTTTTAATTTCATACATTACATTATGACTATTTTTTACTTAAGGGTCTCGCTAAGGGTTAAAATTAGACTTTGGTACCTCTTTAGTACATTTTTGTCATCGCATATAAAATGGCTTACTTTATGAGCTTATTTAGTTAAATTGGTGGAAGGTATTTGCTGGTGGTTTGATTTTGGAATTTGCTGCTGCTCTTGAGTTTATTTCAAATGTTAAAACATGTTGGATTTAACGAATAAACAAATGAAACTATTTCAAAATGGACCAATGTAACTTGTACAAACTAACCGCGTAGTCATGGGCCTCCCGATTTGAGATGATGACGATAATTTCAAAACATGTAGATTAGGCTTGAAAACAAGCCGTTAAAGGGTGAAAACCCAAATCAGCCCCCAAACGACCCCGTAAGCGGCACAAACACCTCGCACGGGACCAATGTAACTTGTACGAACTGACCGCGTAGTCGCGGGTCTCCCGATTTGAGAATATGACGATAATTTGCAAAAAAAACACTTAGACTTAAAAATAGGCCATTAAAGGGTGAAAACCCAAACCAGCCCCCAAACGGACCCGTAAGAGGCGCAAACACCTCGCACTGGACCAATGTAACTTATACGAACTGATCACGTAGTCACAGGTCACCCGGTTTGAGAATACGACGATAATTTGCAAAAATCAACACTTAAACTTAAAAACAAGTCGTTAAAGGGTGAAAACCCAAACCAGCCCCCAAATCGACCCGTAAGAGACACAAACACCTCGCACGGGACCAATGTAGCTTGTAGGAACTAACCGCATAGTCCCGGGTCTCCCAGTTTGAGAATATGACGATAATTTGTAAAAATAACACTTAGACTTAAAAACAAGTCGTTAAAGGGCGAAAATCCAAACCAGCCCTCAAACGACCCCGTAAGAGGCACGAACACCTCGCACGGGACCAATGTAACTTGTAGGAACTGATCGCGTAGTCCCGGGTCTCCCGATTTGAGAATATGACGATAATTCGTAAAAATCAACAGTTAAACTTAAAAACAAGTCATTAAAGGGTGAAAATTCAAACCAGCCCCCAAACGATCCCGTAAGAGGCACAAACACCTAGCACGGGACCAATGTAACTTGTAGGAACTGACCGCATAGTCCCGGGTCTCCCGATTTGAGAATATGACGATAATTCATAAAAATCAACAGTTAGACTTAAAAATAAGCCGTTAAAGGGTGAAAATTCAAACTAGCCCCCAAACGACCCTATAGGAGGCACGAACACCTCGCACGGGACCAATGTAACTTGTAGGAACTGACCGCGTAGTCCCGGGTCTCCCGGTTTTAGAATATGATGATAATTTACAAAAATAACACTTAGACTTAAAAACAAGCCGTTAAAAGGTGAAAACCCAAACCAGCCCCCAAACGACCCCGTAAGAGGCACGACCACCTCGCACGGGACCAATATAACTTGTAGGAACTGACCACGTAGTCTCGGGTCTTCTGGTTTGAGAATATGACGTTAATTTGCAAAAATTAACACTTACACTTAAAAACAAGTCGTTAAAGGGTGAAACTCAAACCAGCCCCCAAACGACCCCGTAGGAGGCACCAACACCTCGCACGGGACCAATGTAACTTGTTGGAACTGACCAGGTAGTCCCGGGTCTTCCGGTTTGAGAATATGATGATAATTTGCAAAAAACAATACTTTAATTTAAAAATAAGCCGTTAAAGGGTGAAAATTCAAACCAGCCCCCAAACGACCCTGTAGGAGGCACGAACACCTCACACAGGACCAATGTAACTTGTAGGAACTGACCGCGTAGTCTCGGGTCTCCCGGTTTAAGAATGTAACGATAATTTGTAAAAATCACACCTAGACGTAAAAACAAGTTGTTAAAGGGTGAAAACCCAAACCAACCCCCAAACGACCCCGTAAGAGGCACGAACACCTCGCACGGGACCAATGTAACTTATAGGAACTGACCGCGTAGTCCCGGGTCTCCCGGTTTGAGAATATGATGATAATTTGCAAAAATCACTCTTAGACTTAAAAATAAGCCGTTAAAGGGTGAAAACCCAAACCAGCCCCCAAACGACCCCGTAGGAGGCACGAACACCTCGCACGGAACCAATATAACTTGTTGGAACTGACCGCGTAGTCCCAGGTCTCCTGGTTTGAGAATATGATGATAATTTGCAAAAATCAACACTTAAACTTAAAAACAAGCCGTTAAAGGGTGAAAATTCAAACCAGCCCCCAAACGACCCTGTAAGAGGCACGAACACCTCGCACGGGACCAATGTAACTTGTAGGAACTGACCGCGTAGTCCCGGGTCTCCCGGTTTGAGAATATGATGATAATTTGCAAAAATCACTCTTAGACTTAAAAAGAAGCCGTTAAAGGGTGAAAACCCAAACCAGCCCCCAAACGACCCCGTAGGAGGCACGAACACCTCGCACGGAACCAATATAACTTGTTGGAACTGACCGCGTAGTCCCAGGTCTCCTGGTTTGAGAATATGATGATAATTTGCAAAAATCAACACTTAAACTTAAAAACAAGCCGTTAAAGGGTGAAAATTCAAACCAGCCCCCAAACGACCCTGTAGGAGGCATGAACACCTCGTACGGGACCAATGTAACTTGTAGGAAATGATCGCGTAATCCCAGGTCTCCCAATTTGAGAATATGATGATAATTTGTAAAAATCACACTTAGACTTAAAAACAAGCCGTTAAAGGGTGAAAATTCAAACCAGCCACCAAACGATCGCGTAAGAGGCACGAACACCTCGTACAGGGCCAATGTAACTTGTAGGAACTGACCGCGTAGTCCCGGGTCTCCCAGTTTGAAAATATGACGATAATTTGCAAAAATCAACTCTTAGACTTAAAAACAAGCCGTTAAAGGGTGAAATCCAAACCAGCCTCCAAACGACCCCGTAGGAGGCACGAACACCTCGTACGGGACCAATTTAACTTGTAGGAACTGATCGCGTAGTCCCGGGTCTCCCGATTTGAGAATATGACGATAATTTGCAAAAATCAACACTTAGACTTAAAAACAAGTCGTTAAAGGGTGAAAACCCAAACCAGCCCCCAAACGACCCCGTAGGAGGCACGAACACCTCGCACTGGACCAATGTAACTTGTAGGAACTGACCGCTTAGCCCCGGGTCTCCCGGTTTGAGAATATGACGATAATTTCAAAAATAACACTTTGACTTAAAAATAAGTCGTTAAAGGGTGAAAACCCAAACCAACCCCCAAACGACCCCGTAAGAAGCACGAACACCTCGCACGGGACCAATATAACTTGTAGGAACTGATCGCGTAGTCCCGAGTCTCCCGATTTGAGAATATGATGATAGTTTGCAAAAATAACACTTAGACTTAAAAACAAGCCGTTAAAGGGTGAAAACTCAAACCAGCTCCCAAACGACCTCGTAGGAGGCACGAACACCTCGCACGGGACCAATGTAACTTGTTGGAACTGACCGCGTAGTCCCGGGTCTTTTGGTTTGAGAATATGACGATAATTTGCAAAAATCAACACTTAAACTTAAAAACCAGCCGTTAAAGGGTGAAAACCTAAACCAACCCCCAAACGACCCCGTAAGAGGCATGAACACCTGGCACGGGACCAATGTAACTTGTAGGAACTGACCGCGTAGTCCCGGGTCTCCCAATTTGAGAATATGATGATAGTTTGCAAAAATAACACTTAGACTTAAAAACAAGCCGTTAAAAGGTAAAAACTCAAACTAGACCCCAAACGACCCCGTAGGAGGCACGAACACCTCGTACGGGACCAATGTAACTCAAACCAGCCCCCAAACAAGCCGTTACTAATATCGTATCTTTTTTATATCCTATTTTTTTGCAGGATAACACTTTATCGTTGGCATTTATTCATGTGGAACACACAGAGAACTCAATGGTTTACAACAAGGGGTTTATTCATGATTCCATTTTTTTGTGTTATGGTCGTGCGGGCTTTTCTAGTTTATTGTTAACTTTTATGGCCGTGCAGGCTTTTTTAAGTTAATTGTTATATTTTGTGGTCGTGCGGGCTTTATGTTAGGCAGGTTTTGTATTAGCGGGTTTTGGAATGTCCAAAAAATAGAGGAAAATCTGTCCAATTTTTTTTTTGCTTGTGAACTATTACAGAATTGTAATATTTTCAAGTTTGTATGTACATTAGTTTATCAATAACGTGCAATATTTTTAATTTGTGAATTTTTGTGCTTTCAAATAATTAAATTTTTTTATTTTTATGAAAAAATTTGGCACAGTTCAAAACCGTGGCAAAAGTGTATCATATTTTGGCACGATTTTGAACTGTGCCAAATTTTTTTAAACTGTGCTGAATCTGGCACAGTTAAAAATTGTGCCAAAAGTGTGCCAGAAATATCAAATTCTGGCACGGTTTAAAAGTATGCCAGAAGTGTTCCTGTTTGGCCAAATCTGGCACACTTTTGAGCCATGTCAGAAAAAAATTGCCATTTTGGAACACCTGATTCTGGCACAGTTCAAAATCGTGCCAAATTTGATCTGGCATAGTTTTAAACCGTGCCAAATTCCTATTTTTGGTGTAGTGATATGGGTATATCAACTACCTACGATGTCGGTCATCGGAATCCATTAGGCCCTAGGTCCATAACATGTACCCCTAGATTACCGTCTCTTGACAACAACGTTACATCTCCTTCCGCAATTACATTTAAACAAGGAACTTCTTCCGAAAGACACTATCTCTTAACATTGATGGTAATCACATTCCATAAACATCATGCAAATATAATCGGGGCTCTCAAAATTCCATCCCTAGACATACAACTATGAGTATTAACTTCCACGTCTCTAAAGGGTGATATAATAATCCACTCTTCTTATTACCACATCCTGGGTGTTAATTATAATAACCAGCTAAATCTTTTTGCTGAACATTAAACCAAATACACTCCGATTTATATCAATAAAGTCCCTACACATACTGGGAACAAATATCCGAGACCATTATACTTTTTGAAGTCTCAACAATATATATATATATATATATATATATATATATATATATATATATATATATACACACACACAAATTTATAAATGCGAGCCCGCCCCTCTCCCAGATGGGGCCTCGCCAGAACAAAACATTCTACACCAAGCTAGTAACCCTGATAGACTTGCAATATCCGCACACTGTCGGTTTAAGCATATTGTAAAAACCATAATTAGGATAATATCATACTCGTATAACACGTCACTAAAATGAGAAATTTCAATAAGGTATGTACCACTATTGATACACTCATTCATCCTCCGCGGATCACACTAAAGGTAACCCCACTATACTAGGAAAATATTCACATAAATAATAACATTACTGATATACGCACTAAACTCGAATCTCATGCGAATATAGAAATAAAAATGTAGTAACTCGTTCCTGACACATACCACACGCAACATCATCTGAGGATATAACTCATACTTCTATCTTGCCAATCGCCCTGGCTGCTCAAATAGTTCCTGGACTTAACATGTTTGTCCGTACAAAACTGAAAATTTCAATAACTATTACCCTTTCTAGGCACCATACCCTTATCCCTCTACTTGCTTCGGGAAACATTTTTACGCACGGGTTTCACTCCCCACAAGATACCTCTACACATACTTCACCTATCTCCGGTCACACTGACCATGTTAGGGTTATCCTTCTCTCGGACGTTGGTAGTCTCGACTCTGATGACTACTTTCGTTGTTCCCTTAGCTTTGATGTCCCTAAGGAACACGCTACTGGCTTTGACAACTCTGACTGAAATCACCATTGCTCGGTAAAAAATTTGCTATCCAAATCATTTAAATGGGTCTCCCCCTTGTGGTGCTTCACCAACACCATTTCCCCCAGTCTTACATTGTCTAAATTCTTCGATCCTTGTAGCTCCCCACACAAGGAAGCGTTTACCTCCATATTAACAAAACGCGACATTATTACCATTTGTATTGACCGTCCAAGCAGAATTCCCCAGAAGTGTAAACAATTCTTCTTGTAAATTAATTTTCCCCTTAAATGTCCTCTTCTCCATTGGACCTACTTCATCCAGTGTAAGGTTCGCTAATTAATTAAATTTCTTTTCATAAAGTGGCCTCTGTTCGCCCCTCTTGTGTGAGTTCAGAACAACGTTCGCGTCTTATCCTGAACATCTGATGAAGGAACTTATCGTCAAACCATACGTATACACCTTCTCTTAACAAAACATTCCACTTTTAAGTGTGCTGATTGTCTCTCACCATTGTAACTCTACTCTTACGAGCTAAGAAAAAATTTAACCCTAAATTTTCACACCCGATTAGCCATACTCCGACATATGCCCAAGCCTTTGGATATTTTACCTTCGTTGGCTAACACACGCCATTTTCAAATTTCTAGACTGCTGGTTCTCTTCAATGTTTTGTCTGACTCTCTCCCATTCCAACCATGCTGGGTGAGTCAAATTTGACCCCACTTTTTACTATAGTGGTTCCTGGAAGTCATATGTTGTGCCTTAACCATCTTTACCGTCTTGGCTTTCTTTATCATATTAGGGGTGACCTCAACTACGGTCATCATTCTTGAATATACCTTATAACTTCAACTGAGCTTTGCCTCCTGCTGTTTGCCCAACTCTCACGACATACTGCATTGTTCGACACATGAACACACCCGAATGTAAATAAGATTCACTATCATATACATTATAGAAGGAGAATGAAATCTCACGAAAGAAATCAACAATCCTAAACATAGGGCTCTACAACAAAGAAAGCTACGCTGGAAGCATAATAAGTCGCACAGATCCTAAAGGACACTAGAACCTGATTCTCTGATACCACCTATGATACCCCGACTAATTAAATATCGGGTAGCTACTCCTTTATGAAATTAATACAGAATATCAAGTTGGTTCAGTCTTAGCATCACTGTTGAAAATATTTAATTTATTACTAGCCACCTAATATTTTAAAAAAAGAGATGCCAAATTTTATTAATTAAATTTACAACAACCAAGTAATTAAATCAACAACCTTTAATCGCATAAACAATCTCAAGAATAATCAACGAAAAGAAATAAACTGAGTTTGGAGTAAACACTCCAATAATAATAATGCTAGAGTAAATAAAATCCCGATACAAGAGTTAGATTAAACCAATACATGAGATAATGAAAGTCTGCATCTACAATATCTAGATAAGAATTGGGCACCAGGCCCTAACTGATATGAATGACCCTGAAGGAATCAAGAATAAATGTGGGGCGTCTAATACCGAGATCCTGTAGCTTCCACAGCAATTACAGCACGTCATTATAATGAAACTCCTACGCTTGGCGTCCATGTGGCTGGGCACCCAAAATGTTTTTAAAAAACAAAAATAGATTTGGAGGAAAACGGGTCAGAGCCCGGGGTGAAAAGAGTTTTAAAAAATTTAGCAAGTGTTTAAATTACAATTAAGCAACACATATTATAAACACGTTAGCTGCGTACTCTCACATGAGTTTCTCACCTCTCAACTAATGTGCACGCCTTACGTATACCCTTAACCCATGCTAGTTATGCCATTAACTAACTAGTCTATACCACTCCTGCTTTCGCATTCTAACATAGGGTATCTACTCATAACACCCAAACAAAACATATTCATAACCCATATTCACTTTCATTAAATTACTTATCTCAAGTGTTAATTAAATTCTCACATTCTTAGCTCATTCAAATATCTTAGTTATTTACATTTACTAAGCAACAGTGAACTAGTCACAAATATATATATATATATATATATATATATATATATATATATATATATATATATATATATATCACTCTCAGTACATATATACATATAAGTCACCCCTAGGCTAAGTTGTGGTGCACACATACTCTGCTATCAAGTCTATGCACATCACATACGTAAGGATCGCGTGTTCCGAATCACTCAGGAACCGTCTCAATACAAATAACACATACTGGAGGTGAACATAGCTCACATACCCATGGGTCACGCACATACCTACGCTCCCATGTTCAGCTAACTTATCAATTCACAAATAAGTCATTCACAGTCCTATGTCCTTAAGGTACCAATCTAAATCCCCCCGAAGGCACACAAAGATAAGATGGCCCTTTTTCAAAAAACAACCTCCTGTGATAGCAAGTATGGTAGTTATTTCATACACATAAGAAATCAATACATTAGGCATTCACACAACCTAAATAATCATATTTCAATATAGTTATTCACACATTCCATCTAGTAAGTCTCGTACGTAGAAAGTTTATCCCGAACATCATATGTAATAGTTATCTTGATAACTCTCGTCGTATCAATTTGAGTACTTAAACCTACCCCAAAAGGTTACAAGGTCTCCTATTAGTTTCTAATGTCATCTCGGTAACTTAAAGTCCCTCCGTTACTGTTCCTATCCAAACTTCATCATCCATTCCCATTAAAATTTCAATTCAAACGATTTTTAATCGTACCTCATTCGGTAGACCCTCGTAAGAAGTAGCATTCAATTCCATAAAGTAAACCATTTTTTTGGGCATCAACTAAGACCCTACTGACCTTAACTACGTCCCATAATATCAAATTAATCACCCTAAGATTCATCATCTACTTTGGGATTTTCATTAAACCTTAAGGGAAAACAATTGCCAAAAAATAGGAGGGGTCGATCGATCAACAAAAAGGATAGATCGATCGATCATCGATCAATCGACATTCTTGGATCAAAAACCTGCTTGATCAATCGACGTTCTTGGATCGATCGATCGATCAAGCAGTTTTTTTCCCAGATTTCTTAAACACTTACGGGTTTCTTTCTTTTTTTCACCTCAAATTCTTCATTACAACGTCCCAAACTCCCAAGAAAGTTCACTAATCATCCTACTAACATATTAGTATAAACTTTAACGCATTAGAATCATTTAATCATCATGGATCATCAGTTTCTTGGATCAAAACACCCAAATTTCATCAAAACCATATTTATTCTATTTCCTTCAAGATCTTCATAAAACTCGACATAAATTCACAATTTTCTATGCATGGATCATGGTTTCATAACTAGTATATACCCAGAAGTTTATCTACATGAAGCCTACCCATATTCAATGTTTAATTCTCCAATTTCATATTTAATTTACTTATTTACGATAAATCATCAAATCTAAACTATCATGTATAATATATGCTTTGAATCTTTGCAAGATAAATCAATTGCCTCTAATTACAAGTTCTGATCCGTTGGTGACAGTATTGGTTGGTTCTCCCTCTCTTTTCGGTCACAAATTCGACGATGATGGTGGTTGTTTTGCCTTGGAAACCCTTGGAATTCTCCTGAAACCCTTTTCTTTATTCTCACGTTACTCTCTCTTGTGTTTAACAAATAGTGGCCCTATTAACCATAAGTGTTGGCTGATAAATATCTCCTAATTTTTATGGGTTACTATTCACCAAAAATATGAATGACAAAAATACCCTCCCAAGTTGCCAATTAGGCCTAAAAATGCCCCGGGACCCAAACTAAACCCCGGGATAATATTTTTTAACTATCTCGACCCTTCCGGACACGTTGGAGCACTCAAAATGATCATATGGATGACATAAAAATAAAATAATTTTAAATCCATTAAATTTGGTCCTGTCATGACTGAGAGGCGCGTCCCAACTTAATTACTGAAACTGTCGTATTTTCACCTTACGACAATTTTAATAAAACCAATAATCACATATTACCATAATAGAATCATATTTAAATACTAACTTTTGTCTCGCTAGCTATTTAAATTCGAATTAATTTTCAATTAATTATCCCAAATTAATTTGATTAATCCCACAATTAAAAGCAATTTCATTTAATTAATTTGATAATTAAAAGTCATAAAATTACAGGGTATTACAACACATACGAGACATGAGCATAAAAAGTAATTAAAAATCAAAACTAGGCCACGCACATTTCATCAATGAATAACGCTATATAAATTATAAATTATTGAACACTATGTATAATATGGAAATACTTTCTCTATATTTTCTTTTCTTTTCTTTTTTGTAAACTTTTTCTTTTCTTTTACTTTTTCTTTTATTTTTCTTCACCTTTTATTTTCTTTCACACCCTCGCATGCTTAATTGCAACTAGATAGTAAGAACATCATTCAATCCCAAGTATTATTCCAAATAAAGGTATAGAAGGTGTATATATGGTGTAGAACTCCAATGTGGAGTTGGTTATGGGAATTTGATTTTAAAACGAAAGTCTATATTAAGGATCAAAGGGGTTGACGAGGGGAAACATATAAGGCCAGGTCAAGGTCAATATGGGTGTAATAATAAACAGAGTCCTTTCCAAAAGTTTACACAATTCACGAGTTAAAACAACTTTGAAAATCACGCTCAAGAAACACATTTAATATATGAACTTAAACAATGAACGATCAATGAAAGAATAGTGATATTACTGACGATTTTAACGTTTTCAAGGTGGAAAAAGTAATGTATAAACACTAACATATGAAGAAAAGCACAAAAGTCACGTGGTGTAAGTATATACAATGCAACAAAAGATTACCGAGTAATAAAAATCTTAAACCAAATCAACAATGAAAGAAAAGCACATGCGTTCATGGGTTCAAAGTTTAATTCATGAAGTTTTTCATAATATCAATGAGTTGAGGACTAAAGTCTAATAACTTCTAAATTCAAGAACATGCATCATTGAACTATCTATTGGATCGAAAATTTATTGAAAGATCACAAAAAATAAGGGCAAAATGCCCAACAAAGGAGAAAAAAGAACGAAAATATTTTTGAATTTTTTTAATTTTCAACAAAAAAGAATACTTGGTAAGAAAATGTAATCAATTCAAAGAAATTATCAATGAATGGGAAGAATAACCCATATCCCCAACTTAAACGTTATATTGTCCTCGATGCGAATCAAGAACACAAGTTAAATAGAGGGAGATAATGATATTACTCAAAATGGAGCGATCTCCAGATAACACAAGTCCATTGATTCTATAAAATATGTTATACCAAGCATAAAAAAATCATAAAAACTTTAACTAATCACACTCGTAAAAAATTGAAAAGAAAAATAAAACAATGTACTATGTACAACTAACAATTTTAACTTCTAGTAACTATATAATAGAAGTTGAAACTTTTGAGGGTCCACCCAAAAATTGATTTGATTTTAAGGGATTAAGGGTGGTCCCTCTTATAAGGGAAATAAGATCGCTTAAAAATCTCTTATACCAATTTGAGAACGTTGTGTGATATCGATTGTATGTGGATTCGCAAATTTCCAATTTTAAACTTATTTAACTAGATGCAAATTTTTTATCCAAATTAATTGAACCCCAACACGCAACTAGGTGTATAAATCATGCCACCACAAATAAACATAAATTGCTAACACACCGATTTCAGGAAAAAAAAACTTTCGGGTAAAATTTTTTATATCACTATGACGCCGTAAATTTCAACTTATATACACAATGAAACCTGCAATGAATATCTGCAAACACTCAGATAGACCTCATCCTAGAATCAGTAATGGATCAACCACAGTGAACCCACATGAACATGCAACTTTATCTTCAGCAAGAAACACATGCAAGCACTCCCAATGACCCCAGTCATAATCAGATAGAACCACCCTCAAGTGGTACCAAATGAGCAGTAGTGAAATCTTCCCTACAAGAGAAACTCCAGAAAAATTGTATCTTGGGATCCAAAATGATTCACTAAGTCTATTAGGATGATTTGGGAATCAAAACAAAGTTAAAACACATAAAAAAGTGAGAAGACAAAAATTCTACAAAAGCAGTTTTGTAGAATGAAAATCTCAGGTCTTTTGAAACAAAATGGACTCATTTAACACGAATATATAGAAAATCTGAGTCGGTACTGTCGCTCAAACAAGAACCCTATGTCGCTCGAACGATATATGATGTCGCTTGAAGTGATTTCGTGCGACATATCAAACGACTTTACAAAACTAAAACAGTAGCATGTCGTTTAATAAAACTCTTCAAGCGAACATCAAACGAGCCTTTGAGTGACATAGCATGTCGCTTGAAGTTGTCATTTCAACGACTTTGTCATGTCCTTTGAACGACATCAACGTAAAATAAATTTTTATAAAAACTCCACCTCAAGACTTAGAATAACTATGTTTGACGAAAAATGGTGCCTGAGATGTTTAAAAGCATTTTAGAAAAATTATCCCAACATTTTACATGAAACATTAAGGGACTTAAACACAACCTTACCAAAATTTATCTCGCAGTGGCTTCTTTGTTAAAGAATATTAATATTCATATCCGTCTTGATGTATGATTGAACTTAAACATTGCTTCGACGGTTGTAGCAGTATACCACATACTCTAATGTAAACAGACCATGTAAAATATGTCCTTATAAATTTCCCCCTATGTCCATGCCGGTACAAACAAAAAACCATCCGAATTATCAAATCAAATGTCCTATATAAATCTAATACCCTCCCATGAACCCAGAACTGAAAAGGTACGAAAAATGTAAGTCTTTAACCTTTCTTCAAAAAATCTTCAACTTGAAATCTTCAAATAGCCAACATTTCTTTGTCATCATCATGGTGTGCAAAACAATGATCTTTAAATTTTGTACCTACACACATGAGACAAAAAAACAAATATCTTCATGACGTATCGAGTTCGAAATAAGATAAACATAAATCGAAACAAAGATTAAATCTCAAATCTACCCCATAATTGAACTTCCCCATTAAATCATAATTCGTTCTCCCCCTTTTTATTTGTCCGAAATAGAAAAGCAAAATAATAAACAAACATAAGCATGGAGTATCACGATAAGCTAAAAAAATCAACTACTATCATCAAGGATAAATTTGAAAGCATTCACCAGCTATTTTTTATTTTTCCAATTTTTCAAAAAACAATAATGTACAAAAAAAATCAACTCAAACATATATGATAAATGTGCACGATGAATATGGATACTCCTAACGAATGAACTCAAAATCGTCCTTAGGTGTAAAAATTATTGAATTCAAATGTCATTGACTTAATTAAATCAACAAATCAAAGTCTAAAATGATTTCCACACCAATAACGTCTAGAAACTATTTAATGTTTTTCAAGACTTTATCAGGACGTGCAAACTCGTTAATTTATTTCCAACCAAACTCCCTCAAATATATATATATATATATATATATATATATATATATATATATTCAAGTTCTTTTGAGGTTTTTATTTATTTTCTCAACTTAGAGAAATCATATGAAAATCATCCTATGCTAGCAAACAAGTATAAACCTCAACCGTTAGGTGCAGTCGAGTTTTCCAAAGGTGGTGACATCCTATGAAATACATTCACCAAATCATGTGATGTCTTGACCAAAAACTTAACTTACTCCCTAATATGTGAAAACTCTTTCATGTAATCATCTGAAGCATCGTGTTTGGGTGCGTGTGTGAGAACACATAGCAAAACTCTATGTGACGCACTACCCAACTTAAACTAAATTTCCTTAAGGTGTCCTTTCTTTTTGCAGTGGGTGCAAACATACATGGTCCTAGAAACACCTCTCACAAAACATCTAGGATGCTCTCTCCTATCAGGTAACGTACGCATAGGTGGGTTGGGTTGAGAGCTATAAGGATCTATCACAAACTCGGGAACTGGCTCGGGTGCAACATGAGAAGTAAACGCACTGTCATGACCTATTCCTAATCTCTCAACATTACCTAAAGCGAGATCGAGGAGAAAATTTCCTACCTTCTTAAATGTATCCTCTATAGTGAACTTAACCTCACGAGTTCGTTCGAGATCTCTCTCTAATTGGACCACACGGGCTTCAAGCTCACTCTTTACCTGACCAATGACGATCAACTGTTCACTCAAAGTAACCTTCGCGCTCTCGAGTCGACTCACTGACGCCTTAAATCCCCTCAAAACCTCTCTCTCTCTCTCTCTCTAAATGTAACACCCTAAGACCTAATTATTTACTCAACTTCTTCGTCTATAACGTCTCGGCTTATAAATTTCTAAACACAACTTGGACCTCACTTTCACCTTCACTTCCACACTAACTTTCACCCTCACTCGAAACACACAAATCATCATCGGGGCTCTCACGTGCATAAGTATCCTCATCTCCATGGGACAAACTAGGTGTGCTCACATAAATAGCTAAAAATGCTACACACATCCCATGTGAAGATTCATCACCGGAATCCTTCACTTCTTCCTCACTATCACTAAGAGTGGCTGGCATGGCAATCTTCTTGCCCTTTTTCTTTAGCCTAGTGGGACACTCAAATTCCCTATGCTCCTTACCCTCACATTAAAAACATCTCTCATCTTCCTCTTTCTCTTTCTCACCGCTCTCTTTGGCCTCATCTTTCTTTTTTTTTCTCAAAAAATCTTTAATGGAAGAATTTTCTTCGGAAAATTTGACAAAAATTTTAAATTTTTTTGCAAGCATGGCCATCTCATCAAAATCAAACTCGCCCTAAAACTCAGAATCACAAACTCTCACTTTTTTTTCTTCTCTCTCTTGGACACTTCCTCACTCTTCCTAGACTAGGATTTAAGTGCTATCCATCTATCCTTAGGCTTGACAGTTTCAGAAAACATGTCAATTTCATATGCAATTCTTCTAACTTAGGATTGCTCAAATTTCTTACGGAATTCAAAATAGTCACTTTCGAGATAAAACGTTTGGGCTACGATCTCAAAAAAAATTTAACCACTCATGCATCAGGAATATGCTCACCGAAATTGAAACTAGTGTTGACAATGTCAGACAAATGTGCATAAAACTCATCAAAACACTCATATTCATACATGGTAATAGTTTCAAATTGAGTAGTTAAATTTTGCAATTTAGACTCTTTCACTGCAGTCGTGCCTTCATGGGTAAGTTGTAAAACATTCCAAGCTTATTTTGACGTAGTGCACGTCATAATACGTCAGAACTCGTCAGGGGTGACGGCTCGAGAAATTGCACTTAGTTCACGAGAATTAAAGTGCTCCATTTAAATTCAACCTCAATCCAGAGTCAGTCGTAGGTTTAAGATTAGTGATATTATTAGCGGTGACAGTGGAAGGAGTCTACCCTATTTCACAAACAACCCAAACTTGCTAATCGATTGCTTTTAAATGAGATTTCATGCGGGCTTTTCAATAGGCATAATTAGATCCGTCAAAAATTGGCAACCTATTATATAAGTTTTCATTCGGAAACATTACGAAATCTCAAAATTAGATTTTTTCAAAAAAAATCAATATCACAAAAGTTTGTAGAAAAAGAATCACTCGATAAATTAGAGTAACCTGCTCTGATACCAATTTGAGAAAGGAGATAAGATCGCTTAAAAAGCTCTGATACCAATTTGAAAAAGGAGGTAAGATCGCTTAAAAAGCTCTTATACCAATTTGAGAACGCTGCGTGATATAGATTGTATGTGGATTCTCAAATTTCTAATTTTAAAAATATTTAACAAGATGTCAATTTTTTATCCAAATTAATTAAACCCTAACACATGCATCTATATGTATAAATCATGCAATCACAAATATACATAAATTGCTGACACACAGATTTCAGGAAAAAAAACCTTTGGGGTAAAACCTTTTATTTCACTATGAAGAGGTAAATCTCAACTTATATACATAATGAAATCTACAATGAATATCCACAGACAATCACATAGACCTCATCTTAGAAACAGCAATGGATTAACCGCAGTGAATCCACAAGAACTCGCAGCTTTATCTTCAGCAACGAACACCCGCAAGCACTCCCAATGACTGCAATCGTAGTCAACTAGCACCTCCCTCAAGTGGTACCAAATTAGCAGTAGAGAAATATTCCCTACAAGAGAAACTCCATCAAAATTGTATCTTGGGTTCCAAAATGATTCACTAAAGCTATTGGGATGATTTTTGAATCAAAACAAAGTTAAAACACTTCAAAAAGTGAGAAGACAAAAATCTTGCAAAAGCATTTTTCGTAGAATTAAAGTCTCTGGTCTTCTGAAACAAAATGGACTCATTTAAAACAAATATATAGAAAATCTGAGTTAGTGTTGTCGCTCGAACGAGAACCCTATGTCGCTCGAACGAC